>CM017445.1:4955533-5555533 GCA_007726485.1 Eragrostis curvula | reverse complement strand
TTCTTGGTGAGTACCTTGTCAACTCCACCCTTGCAACAGTTTTGTTTGATTCTGGAGCTTCGCATTCGTTCATATCTTCAAGATTTATTGCTGCACATAGTTTTCCAACTGTTTTGCTCAAACAACCACTGATAACACGCTCTCCTGGAGCGGAAATCAAGTGTTTGTTGGGATGTCCCCGGGTTAAGATTCTTTTAAGTGGGGTAGTATTCCTAGCAAACTTAATAGTTCTCCAGTCAGCCGGAATAGATGTTATCCTTGGAATGGACTGGTTGAGCAAACATCAGGGCAATATAGCCTGTGATACCAGGAAAGTCTCCTTAGTAAACCATCAAGGTATTAAGGTGGAATGTGAGCCAAGGAGAGTGAAGACTATTCCGATGGTATGCAGTCTGGAAACCGCACCACTGGAGGAAGTACCAGTCGTCTGTGAGTACCCAGACGTTTTCCCAGATGAATTACCTGGAATGCCACCAGACCGAGACATAGAGTTCATCATTGATCTCATTCCCGGAACCTCCCCAATCGCCAAGAGACCTTACCGAATGGCGGCCAATGAGTTAGCAGAATTGAAAGAACAGATAGCAGAATTACAAGAGAAAGGTTTCATAAGACCAAGCACTTCACCATGGGGATCACCAGTTTTATTTGTCAAAAAGAAAGATGGTAGTCTCAGAATGTGCATTGACTACCGTTCACTCAATGAAGTCACTATCAAAAACAAATACCCACTGCCCAGGATCGATGACTTGTTTGATCAGTTGAAGGGAGCCAAGTTCTTCTCCAAGATTGACCTGAGATCAGGGTACTACCAACTGAAGATTCGAGAAGGAGACATACTCAAGACAGCTTTTGTCACCCGCTATGGTCAGTATGAGTTTACAGTGATGCCCTTTGGACTCACCAACGCACCAGCATACTTCATGAATCTGATGAACAAGGTCTTCATGGAAGAGTTAGATCGGTTTGTCGTTGTCTTCATTGACGACATTTTGATCTACTCTAAGAGCGCCGAAGAACATGAACAACACCTAAGAGTTGTACTTGAGAAGCTAAGAGCACATGAGCTTTATGCCAAATTCAGCAAGTGTGAGTTTTGGTTAAAAGAAGTCGCTTTCCTTGGCCATATCTTGACTGAAAAAGGCATTGCAGTAGACCCAGCAAAGGTTGAGGCAGTTACTAACTGGAAGCAACCCACAAATGTAACGGAAATCCGAAGTTTTCTTGGACTGGCAGGTTACTACCGCAGATTTATAGAAGGATTCTCCAAGCTAGCCCGACCAATGACTGCCCTGACTCAGAAAGGGAAAGAATTCAAGTGGACAGAAGCTTGTGAGAAAAGTTTCCAAGAGCTAAAGAGAAGATTGACAACAGCCCCAGTGCTAACCCTACCGGATATATATCGAGATTTTGTCGTATACTGCGACGCATCTCGACAAGGCTTGGGTTGTGTGCTAATGCAAGATGGACGAGTAGTAGCTTATGCATCAAGGCAGCTGAAGGTCCATGAGCAGAACTATCCAACTCATGATCTAGAGCTAGCAGCAGTTGTTCACGCTCTAAAGATCTGGAGGCACTATCTGATTGGAAATAAATGTGAAATCTTCACAGATCATAAGAGTCTGAAATACATCTTTACACAGTCAGACTTAAATCTCAGACAGAGAAGATGGTTAGAATTGATCAAGGATTACAATCTGGATATACAGTATCACCCCGGAAAGGCCAATGTAGTTGCAGACGCACTGAGTCGCAAGGCTCACTGCAACAACATCAAGTTACATAAGAGAAGGCCTGAGTTACTGGCAGAGTTCAAGCAGCTAAATCTTCATTGCACCCAGTCAAGCCAGTTAAACAATCTGTGTGTGGGACCAACTCTAGGAAGTCTAATCCGAAAAGCTCAAGTGGATGATGAGGAGATACTTGATCTTAAGGCCAAGACCGGAATGGACAAGGCACCCGGATTCAGGGTAGATGACCAAGGTACCTTATGGTATAAAGATCGAATCTGTGTACCCAAGAATGGTGGGTATCAGCAGCTAATTATGGATGAAGCCCACAACTCCGCTTATTCCATTCACCCAGGAAGCACCAAAATGTACTTGGATCTGAAAACGAAGTACTGGTGGTCAGGGATGAAGAAGGATATAGCAGAGTTCGTTGCCCGATGTGATATCTGCAGCAAAGTTAAGGCAGAGCATCAGAGACCCGCAGGATTGTTGCAACCACTGCATATACCCGTGTGGAAATGGGATGAGATCAGCATGGATTTCATCGTAGGTTTACCCCGCACCCAAAAGGAAATGATTCAATATGGGTAATAGTGGACCGTCTAACGAAGGTTGCACATTTCATACCTGTCAAGACAGTCTACAGAGGAGACAAGTATGCTCAATTGTATGTGGATCACATACTCAAGTTGCATGGAGTTCCGAGCAGAATAGTCTCAGATAGAGGGACCCAGTTTACCTCAAAGTTCTGGCAAAGTCTGCACAAGCTGTTAAAAACTAAGTTGGATTATAGCTCCGCATATCACCCGCAGACAGATGGACAGACTGAAAGAGTCAATCAAATCCTGGAAGATATGTTGAGAGCCTGTGTGCTAGCCTATGGAAAAGATTGGGAGAAAAGCCTTTCCTTTGCAGAGTTCTCCTACAACAACAGTTATCAGACCAGTCTACAAATGGCACCCTTTGAAGCTCTTTATGGCAGAAAGTGCAGAACACCTCTGATGTGGTCAGAAGTGGGAGAGCGATCTTTCTTTGGACCGGCAATCATTAAAGATGCTGAAGAGAAAGTAGCTCTAATCAGGGAGAATCTGAAAGCAGCCCAGAGCAGGCAGAAAAGCTATGCAGATACCCGTCGTAGAGACCTAAGCTTTGAAGCAGGAGACTATGTATACCTCAAGGTGTCACCAATACGAGGTACCCGAAGGTTCAGGGTCCGAGGAAAGTTGGCACCCAGGTATGTTGGACCTTTCAAGGTACTCAAGAAGATTGGAGCAGTAGCTTACCGCCTTGAGCTCCCCGAAGAAATGTCAGACATCCATAATGTCTTCCATGTCTCACAGTTGAAGAAATGCTTGAGAGTTCCAGAGGAAATAGTACCACCGGAAGTGTTGGATCTTCAACCGGATCTCCGTTACCAAGAGAGACCCATCAAGATTCTGGATGTTGCCACTCGGTTAACAAGGAGAAATGCCATACGGTTTTGCCGAGTGCAATGGAGTAATCACACAGAAGCAGAGGCTACCTGGGAACGCGAAGATAATCTTAAGAAGGAATTTCCCTACCTGTTCGAGGAAGAGCCTGAATCTCGAGGACGAGATTCGGTTTAAGTGGGGTAGGTTTGTAACACCCTATGTTTTGCCCATAATGAAAAATCACTAAAAAATTTGAACTTTTTCAAATTTGAACAAAATTCAATCAAAGTAGAAGTAAATTCCAAGCCAAATTCAAAATTTCGAATTTTAAATGTGCATCAAACACCACCATCTGCATATTTGGAATTTTCTGATTTTATTTATGTGTTCATTTGGTTTTACTACTATTTCAAATTTGAATCCCATTCAAATTTGAATCCTAGAAAATTTCTGAAAACGTTTGAATCTCTTCTTTCCACCTGGGCCGCCCTTTTTCCTTTTCTCCCCCCCGGCCCGCTCATTCTCTCTTTTTCCCGCGCGCCCGCCAGCGGCCCAGCTCCTCCCGCCGGCCCAGCAGCCGCGCCAGCCCGCTCCACCGCGCCGAGCCACTGACAGGTGGGCCCCACCTGTCAGTGTCGTCTCCTTCCGCCTGACGCCGCGCCAGGAGCGCCCATGCCGGCCATCGTCGCCCCGTCTCGTCGCGCAACACCGCCGCCGCAGAGCTTCACGTGCGCACGCGACGCCGTCGTCACCACGCTCCCGTCCCGTCGCATCGCCTTAACCTCTCGCGCGCCCCTTCCCCCGCGCGGACCGACGACTTGACCCGAAGACCGGCGAGCCCCATGCCTCGACGCCAGCCCAGCTCAGCCGCGCCCCCGTCTCGTCGCCTCCGACAACCTGTGCTCCGCACTGTGGTCGTCGTCACGCTCCCGTCCTCCGCGCCTAACCCTGCGCCGCGTCGCGTCGCATTGAAGCCCGGTGACCGAGCTGACGACCACCGTCATGACCGCGCCCAACGGCTCCTCCCCGGCCGCCTATAAAAGGCCACCGAGCTCCGCCTCAGCTCCCTCTTCTCCTCCCCGAGCTCAGCCGCCTCCAATCCCCACTCCAGTGCCGCCAATTTCACTTTTCCCCGTCGCCTTCCCCAACTCCGGCGACCTCCTCTCGGCATTCCCGGCGAGCAATCCGTGGGCCTCCGCCCCTCTTTCTTCTTCCCTAAGCTCCTCCGAGCTCTGGCTAACCTCGTCGTGCCCTCTGTTTTCACAGCTGAGGCACGGAGCATGGCAAGCACCGCGGGATAGGGTTCCGGCCGCGGTGAGCTCATCGTCGACAAGGTTTCCGGCTTCCCCAGCCCTCTTCGAGCCCACCGTGAGCTTCGCCCTCCTCTCCTCTCCTTCCCGCGCCCCTTCTCTTCGTTCCCCGCGCACGGGCGCGTGCCCCACGTCGAGGGCCGCCACCAGCCGCCGCGCGACCTCGTCGCCGGCAGGCTTTCCGGCCGCACCTGGCCAAGCTGAGGTGCGCGCCGCACGCGGCGCACTCACGCGCATGCGCACGGCCACTCAAACTCGTGCGAGCTTGCGCGTCTGCGTCTCCCCCCTCGCGCGCAGCTGCGCACCGCCATCTCCGGCGAGCCCGCGCCGTCGCTCCGGTGCCCCTCGTCGTCAACACGTAGCCGTCGGAGCTCCGCCGCGCCGCGTAGAGTCCGTAGGTGCTGACCTCGTCGCGAGACGTGCCCTGTAGACGACGCCGGCGACGTTTCCGGCGACGCGCCGCCGCGCGCGCCGCGCTCCGGCGCCTTTTGACCGCGCTGCTCCGCCGTCCGACGTGGCGTGCCACGTCGGCACGCGGGCCCGCGACGACCGGGTCGCCTCGCCACGCGGCAGACCCGGTGCACCGTGCACCCGCCTCACAGACGCGCCCGGTCCACCGCCCGTGGGCCGAGTTCACAGCATAGTGTCGCACAGTGAACCTGGCCCACTGACCCCACCTGTCAGCCTCACAGACGCTCTGTAAACGCTAGATCCACACGCAGAGTGTACCCAAAAAGCTATTTCAAGCACTTTCCTTTATCAGAAAAATTCCCAAAAATTCCTAAAAATACTAGATTATTTCCTGATCATTTTACAACACTTGTTTACTCCATAATAATTAGGATTATGTCTATGCTTAATTACTTAGCTTAATCCTAATTATTTCCTATGTTGCAAACTTGTAAAATTCATATCTTTTTCATCGTAGCTCCAATTTTGGTGATTCTTCCACCAAAATTCATCAAAAATCATAAGCTATTTAATGTTATCAAAACCCTCTGTTGTTGATCTCTTTTTGGTCTTCTTTGATTTATATGCTTGTTAATTAATTGTTTGATCGGTAGTTAATTCGATCGTCGTTGCTTTTGATCAATAGAGGAGCAAGTCTTTGAGGAAGGAGCTGAGGATCCGGATTACGAGGACTTAGAAGAAGAAGACTTTGGTGAAGGCAAGTTCTAACCCCATTGATCATATTGATCCCATGATTGCAAATAGTCCTATTTAGAGCCTGTTTTGGAAATAACTGTGCATGATATTTTAAATTTGCTTTAAATGCTAGATGATCCTATGCTGATGATTGCCATACCTTGTTAATTGTTCATCCACTGCCTTGTTAACCCTAGGTTTCACTGTCATTAATTCCTTAATGATATGTTGATATGCTATGCTGCTTAGGACTTATTACATGTGTACTTAATTAATCTTGCTATACATGCTTTTGGTGTAAAATTGGTGTGTGTTTGGTGGAGTGCGTGTGTGTGAATATGAAATGTGGGATGGTACTTTATACTAGTAATAATTGCAACCCATAGTGGGATACTTCTGGCGGGAGCAGGCGAGGTAGTCCTCAGTGGGGAGGCCTATCTCTGGGATGCGATTCCTCCTTCGAGGATAGCTATTGAAGATGCTTGCTTCGGTCGTATAAGGACCGGTTCATGTGCCGCCTTGCCTAGCACCTTTCGTACAACCACATGCCTTGTATGGGAAAGGTTTGGAACCACACCCTACTATAGTGTTCACCCGGTACCCACCTGGAGGGCAGGAGTTGCGGCGGAAGCCAGGAGAAGACTCGACATGGCAGGTGTCGGGATCCGGCGTATGGTGATTCTTCAGGCCTTTCTACAGGATAATGATGATATTGTGAAGCCCCTGGTCGCAGTATTTCCGTGGTGGTGCCGCGGTGACACCAAGTAGGTACGGGACCATTAGTGTGTCTGTCCGATCCATGACGATGGGGAGGGCTGACATGCCTTGTGGGGAATCGTGTACAACCTCTGCAGAGTTACAAATCTATCATGATAGCCGTGTTCCACGGTAATGGGCAACGCGAAAGCTTGTGCCACACAATGATTAGTATAACGGCGTGAGTAACCTCCTTGGTGTGTTTTTGGAATACTCCGGTGTGGAACCGTGTGCTGGTCTCCAGCCAGCGATAAAAGTGGGAACTGGCGGGATGGACTTTGTCTCCCCCAGGGCCAAACAACCCCATTAATCCTCAATGATGACCTTGATTAGTGGTTTGCAAACTGCTTTGTTTTACAAACAACCCCTGCATAAAACTGGCCTTTCGCCCAGTTACTAAACCCCCGGCCTATCCTTTGATAACACCCTTGCATGCTTATACCCCTTGCTGCTAGGACTTGCTGAGTACCCTATGTACTCACCCTTGCTTTAATCATTCAGATGAGGAACCTGAGTACCAGGAGGATGGTGATGAAGAGTAGGGTCCTGTCTACACTCAAGATGCCTGTGCTAGTACCGCTTCCGACTTCCGTTGTAGTAGTGTTTAAGTGGTTCTGCTGTTGCAGCCCACATGCTTGATGATTGTTGTAATAAGTGGCCTCGGCCGTTTGTTGTAAGACCTTTTATGTATGAAGGCTTGTATGAGACTCGGTAATAATTATGTAAGTGATGACTCTGTGATATCAGTCTGTGTTAAGTGTTCGTATCAGCGTCTGATCCAGGGACTGGTACGGTAAGCACTAGTGCTCCAGAAATGGGGTACGACATTGACTTTACTATATCCATCGTGGAATATATTTAAAATCAGATATATATTCCACGATGAATATAGTAAAGTCAATATCTGATTTTCCATCTTTCCATCACTTTTTTGAATTATTTATATGTTTTCATGGTTAGAACTGAAAATATTTAAACATACTCTCCCTTTCCATCTGTATATGACGTATTTCGCCCTGTTAGAACAAGGCTTTAAGCAGTAATTAAAACAATAATTTAGTACTTCTTATGACACATAATCATAGAGCCAAAGGAAGTACTTTTTGTAATGGTTTCATTATATTGAGTAAATTTCAGAAAACTACAACTATTTGTACCTTTGTATCACAAAACTACAACTTTTGAAGTGTATTTCACAAAACTACAACTATTTCAATCTTAGTAACACAAACCTACAACTTTTGTAGCATGGTCCCACCTGTCATTCACATAAGTACCACATAGCCTGGCCCCACTTGTCAATCACACATGTGACATAAAAGTTGTAGTTTCTTGTTACTAGGGGTCAAAATAGTTGTAGTTTTGTGAAATAGACTTCAAAAGTTGTAGTTTTGTGATACAAAGGTGCAAATAGTTGTAGGTTTGTGAAATTTACTCCATTATATTTGCTAGGTTGTTTAATACTAGCGATAGACGGTCAGTCGCTAATAGTCTTACTCCCATCCGACCATAGGTCGGTAAATGTTAGGAAATACCAATGGAGGATAGGTCGGTAAAAAGTGGTCGGCCGGTAAAAATTTTACCGACGCCACTTATACTGACCAACGGAGAGGGTCGGTAAAGGCATTTACCGACTTATAGTGGGTCGTTGAAAGCCCTTTTAGCGACTGACTGTAAGTTGATATATCTGTACCGTGGTGTAGTGAATGGCTACTGTCATTTTTATGTCACAAAAAAATATGTGTTAATATATAAAGGAATCGTTGGCCAAATATTATGAATCTAAATAAGAACTGGCTACAACCTACAAATAAACCTACGGCCATTTCAATAACTTAAATAATTTAAGAGGCCACAAGTTGGAGAGATTTCTTACTATCGTGTTAAAGTTAAAACTAACTTAAGCTTAAAGTAATGGTCAAGACCTCAAGTCAAAAGATCAACAGGTCAGGTCCTGGGGGGTCAGCATTTCAACAGGAATCTGGCCCCTCACAGACGTCCATATAAACACCACCACCCTCTCCTCCACTTCGACGGCCCCTAGACATCTCTCTCTCGTGTAGTGTGTGCATCCATCTCTCCTCTCTCTTGCCACATTATTTCACGCATTAGACCGTACAGGTTTGCACGTAGAAGCTAGCTAGCGCCTATTAACGTACCTCATACAAAACCATGGTGGTGCCTTCACCGACGCCGGTGCGCCAAGAAACGGCGGCTTTGTCGACACCGCCGGCGCCACCCCACGGCGGCGGCGCCGCCGCCGAGCTCGTCCCCGGCGGTATACCGACGGTGGACATGTCGGCGCCGCACGGCCGCGCGGCGCTGTCGCGGCAGGTGGCGCGGGCGTGCGCGGAGCACGGCTTTTTCCGGGCGGCCAACCACGGCGTGCCTCTGGCCGCCGCCGCGCGGCTGGACGCGGCCACGGAGGCGTTCTTCGCGCTGGCGCCGCGCGACAAGCAGCGCGCCGGGCCGCCGAGCCCGCTCGGCTACGGCTGCCGCAGCATCGGGTTCAACGGCGACGCCGGCGAACTCGAGTACCTGCTCCTCCACGCCAACCCGGCCGCCGTCGCGCATCGGGCCAGGTCCATCGACGCCGACGACCCCTCGCGCTTCAGGTACACACGTCGTCCTACGGTACTCTCACGCACACTATGCATGCATGTAATTATCGTACATTTCCTGAGCAATATTATTAATATCAACAAAGTTTTTACTGATAAGACAAAAGAAAACATAATGCTTTCGGTCAAAAGAAAACATAATGCTGAAAATACCTGCTAAATATTGCATTTGCACTATACTCTTACCATTGAAAGATAATCTTTGAGTTTTGTGCTGGACAGCTGAAGTGTGAAATCCACTTTCACTGTCTTACAGACAAATCTTTAGCACGAATCTTAAAAAGAATTTTCATTACGCATGCAACACATATCTACTGTTTCCTACAAGCCCATGTGTTCATAATTAAGCTACTCTATTAATGTCGTTTTCAACTATACTTCACTGTAAACACCAGCGGGTATTTTGTGCCGTCGAGGATTTAAAGCAATAAAGCCTAAAATGATTAATAAACAAAGACGAATACCAAGGAGCCAACAGGTGTTAATATCGTTAATGCATTCTTGGAGTGTCACCCTCCTATGAACTGTGCCACTCTAAGGTATGAACATGCAAAGCTTTATATGGCTGTGCTCCTTAACTAACTGACTATGCTGATGCTGGTGTGATGTGGCTTGCCTATCAATAATCCTACACTTATCTCAGTGTCTTAATTGACACTATCTCTAAAGGTAGGTGCTGAATATAAATATTTTTTTGGTTGGGTTATTTCATATGTGCCTGGAGGTGATGCAGTCATCTTGTTATTTACCTTGCATTTTATAAATAAGGTCCTCACAGAATGATGTGTAGATGCATGCATAGCTAGGTTTTGGTTGAGCAAGGAGCTTTCAGCTCATTATAATATTGCTACTTAGTGAGTCAAGAGAACTTGAATTGTCATGATCATTCACACATGCACGACTCCTCAACTGGGCATTGCTGGCCTATCTCTGGTTTGGCTGGCCTTCTTGCAATTTTCCACTGTACATATGTCGACAAATATTCTTACAAATGTAAGACGGTTGTGTAGTATATGGTGTGTTGTTCAAATCTTCTCTCTATATATGTGTTTGTGATTATATCATTGATAAAACAATCTTTTCCACACTAGATAGAAAAAAATCGAAAAAGGGTCACCATATTAGAAAAGAGAACAATATATAGCTCTAGAACAATGTGTGAATTAGATCCTAACATATGTCAATTTTAATATATCTCGCTGCAGTTTGAGGAAGAAAAAAAATTTGCCATTCAAGATGTTACCATGTTGTACGTATTTACTGATAGCTTTTAGGGGATATTTATTTTCAGTTCATGGTCGAACTAATATCCTGTAGCCCTGTAGTGTCATTTTCAGAAAAGGCCCCATCAATTAAATTGTGCAAATGCATGACTACATAGTTTTCAAAACAATAATTATCACAATAATGGCATAATTGATGTCGTGATAGGCAGGGCAATGATATGTTAGTTCCAACAATTTAAGAGCATACATAGCTAGGTTCCAACGCAAAAGAAAAGCATAAGACTGATGAGATATAACTAACTTGACAGCTCCACGGAATGGGCTTAAAGATTTTTCTGATTGAAGTTAGGCATGTTTTACCAAAAGAACATTTGATAACGAACCAACATCATTACAATTGATTTGCACCAAGAAATCGGTTATTTTCATTTCGATAGAGAAAGCCATTGCTCATGCCGGGAGAAAAATGCCAAACAATTGACTGAACATAACAGATCATACATCTTTAGCTACTTTTGTGCATGCTGAATGAGAAAGCTCTGAACACAACAGATCAGATAATACTAGGAAGGGGTACAACACTCACTACACAGGCCGGGCAAGGGCCTGATTACGCAGAGTTAGTTGAGAGCAAATAAGATGATAGGGACAAGAAAACCCTCTCCAAGGTAGTTAGAAGACCCCTCTCAGCGTCAGGTCCCTCTCCAACAAACTGTGTATCTGTATGTCAATCAATCTCGCATATATGCATTGGCCTCCAACCACCAAGTGATGCAGCGCTCACACCAGAGAGTCTGAGCTTACTGGCAAAGTACACTAAGATTCATATGGGAGATGATGTGTTTAGTAGGGAATGGGATATAGTATATATGCTATATAACTCTTAAATGCTACTCTCTCTGGATGCAAATCGTTGGCATTAGGACAACACAGGCTAGTTCAAAACAAGTGGCACCCGAAGGGAGTATTTGGTTGTTCTCTATCAAGTAGTGTACATCAAGCATTAATGAATTTGTTATTTTCAAACATACATAATACACCAGCTAAGTGAGCAGCAATTGAGAAACAACAGTCAAATGAGCATTGATGCCGTGTTCAGCAAATGTTACAACAGAAAAAAAAATCACCACTTTGCCATGAGAGAAATGAAAGCCAAGAACCAAACAAAGATAACCCCCTTTTTGGTCATCGAACAAAGGTAATAAGTAGGACCCATAGTGAAGTACAAAAGCTTGATACGAATAAAAATGATCCCCGGCCCTCCCTAAAGAGCATATCCATGCTATCCATATACAGCCAAGCAAAGGAAAGGAGGCACACATGCAAAATGTCCTCTTTATGGTAAGATAAATGAGATGTCCCAGGCATTTTCAAAAAAAATGAGATGTCCCAGGGTCTGTAGTGGCAGGGCAGTGAATTACTGATGGGTCTTTCCATGGAGCAGTGAAAAAAAGCATGGCCGATCATGTCAAAAGCCCATTTGCCCATTGGAAATTTTGTGACCCCGTTTGCCTGATGTACGATAGATTCAAGAGCTATATATCCATGCATCAAAAGAAACGAATGTAGCATGTGCATGAATGCTGACTCTGCACAGCTCATATGTACGTATAGCATCGATTTATCAACTTTTCTCATGCAGGCAGGCAGAAGCTGCAGCTTTTGATTTGCTGCACCTTCACACATCAATCAGTCAAGATCGTCCAGTCTTTGTTCAGCCTTTTTTTTTTTTTTTTGTCATGGCACACATCGAATCAATCTTATGATAACTGCATTCTTTTTATCAAAATAATAATTAATCTTATGTTGGTGTTAACTCAGATGTTGATAGTTTCTTCATTGATGCTGCAGTACTGTTGTGAACGAGTATGTGACAGCAGTGAGGCAGCTTGCGTGTGAGATCCTGGACCTGCTAGGAGAGGGGCTGGGGCTCAAGGACCCCAAATTCTTCAGCAAACTCATCACAGAGACTGAAAATGACTCCCTCCTGAGGATTAACCACTACCCTTCAGCATGCACCATCCACAAGCTTGACCATGACGACCAGTGCAAGATAAAGAGCACTGGTAGAACCAAGACTGTCAATGGCGTGATCCCAGCATCAGGTGCACGGATCGGATTCGGTGAGCATTCTGACCCACAGATCCTTAGTTTGCTCCGAGCAAACGACGTAAATGGTCTTCAGGTACTTCTGCCGAACGGCGATGGCAAGGTGGTGTGGATTCAGGTGCCAGCCGACCCATCAGCTTTCTTCGTCAATGTTGGTGATCTCCTCCAGGTAATGTCGCAATGACATCATTTTACCTAAAAAAGTACTGAATCGATTATAGTTACTTTTATAAGTTACTTAGAAATTTAAGTTAGTGGTCTCTGAAACAAGAAAACAGATAAGGCGACACCTAGTGCCCAAACCGATAGGACTCGCATATGAAAATGGATTATGCAACTACCTTTTAGTGATTTGACAACTTACATTCTTTAATTACTGAAAACATGAAAAAAAATATATGTATAGGATTCGGTTTTTTATTGGACACCAAGTTAGATATTGCCCCTTTTGTCAAAAGATGTGCCTTCACTGATATTTCTAGAGCCCTTTTATCAGCATCAAGTACCTCTTGACATCTGACAAAAGTTTCTGCTTTTTGTCCTGTGACTACATCTGAATTTGACAGCAACGATTACTTATTCATGATTCTGAAACACAATATTGTGCCCCTGAAGCTTGTTTTGAACTCACCACTCTCTTGCCTTTCTTGTTTCCAGGCTCTGACTAATGGGAGACTGATAAGCGTCCGGCACAGGGTAATTGCAAGCGCCTGCAAGCCAAGGCTGTCCACAATCTACTTTGCAGCTCCACCCTTACATGCACGAATTTCAGCACTCCCAGAGATGATCACAGCCCGCTCACCACGCCAGTACCGGCCCTTCACTTGGGCCGAGTACAAAAAGACAATGTACTCACTCCGCTTGAGCCACAGCCGCCTCGACCTCTTCCAGGTTGACGATAGTGACGACAGCAATGTTGGCAAAGGAGACCAGGAATAGGGAGCGCTTGTTAACCTGCAGGCAGTATGTATGATGGGGACTAGGTCAGTAGAATTGTCCCCAAAATTTTGGCACTCTGGCTGCCATTGCCAGGTATCTCTGAATTAAGATGATGCACTGTGCTAAGTCTGCGAATGTGTAATAGACTAGTAGTAGTTAGCAATGTACAGGAGTAATGGTTGTATGGTACTGATGTACTATTTGCCTTTTCAGCAGTTTGTTGTTCCCTCCAAACTTTTATTTCCCCTCCCACCCTACTCTGATGTTAAGCCTTTGCTTGAAGAAAACTCTTCCTTGCACAAAAGTGATACCTAACTCAGAATCCAGCAACAATTTTGATAATAATAAAAAATTGCCTTGAGAGTAATCTTAAACTTACAGGAGGAAAAGGCTTTCACTGATCACATAAGTATAAAAAAGCCGCTTTGAGGCAAAATGCATATACCCTAGTGCATTATGTTTCTGTACAGTTTCAAAGATAGATGAACGATACAATATCCAGAAATTTAATAACAAAGGCCACTACAACTTATACCTATTGTGATAACATAATTTGAAGTAAATTATGGAATACAAAATCAACTAAGATTGTAAAGGCTCGCTGACAATGAGACCTCCTCATCTTTGTAAATCCATCCCTGTTTGTATCCTTTCTTTAGGCTAGCTTTAGTCTTAGATTTGTATAGCTCTCTCTTTTGTTACTTTGTATTTACTTCTTTTAATGGAAAAGGCAGCACTGCAGGGAACTCCCCTACAGTTTTTCGTCAAAAAAAAAACAAAAAAAACTAGTCGCATGGTTAAGGGGGGCATATGTCACATTCACATCCTGCATGGGGGTTGTGTCGATCAATTGACACATGCAGTGTCCTGTCTAATTATTATTCTTTGATGGAACAGGCAGAACCCTGTTCCATGTGCCCTCCAGAAGAAGGCAGGAGTTTATTTACAAGTCTTCACACAGTTGGGAGTAATTGAGAAAATTCAAGGTAACCCTTGGAAAAGTTCTGTTTCGATGATATCTCAATCCAAGTTGTTTTGCTCCTCAACTTCCCTTACCACTCAATGTCAGCATAACAAGAGCATGAGTTTCAGAAATTAAATGCCCTGGCACCTATAATATAGAACATTATACACCCTTTACACTCTTATACAGTGTTGTTCTTTCCAACTGAGAAATCAAGAGCGCGCATTGTATGTGAAAAGATGAGTATTCATTGATTTTACCTAAGGATGTGAAATCTGGCTCCATTCTTGAGTCCTAAACAGTGAGGCAATGCGTCTTCAACAAGATAAGTCATACTGGCAAGTAGCCCTGGGTTTTTGCACAACATGCTTGAGGACAAAACCAGGAGCACTACCAGCCTAGCGCAGACGCTTCCGATTTCAGCTGAGCAGTATATTGATGGCCCTTTGAGCTGACTCTACGGCAGATCATGCAAGGAGATAAGAGCAATAAAAAAAAACTTGAAATCAGTTCTTGACATCAGCATGTACAACAGTGAGCTGCTTAAATATAGATATATTATTAAAACTTGTGCTGATACAAATTTTGGAAAAGAAAATGAAAGACAACACTTGGAAGTTAAAATAGATCTCTTGAACAATGATATTGATATGCCACTAACCTGAGGGTAAAGGAGCTCCAAACTGAAATAGCATCTTCACTGAACTCGTTGCCTGCAAGCCTGCAGAAGAAAAATTCCCGTTGAGGGCCCTGACTGAAATGCAGCCACCATTATACGGAAAGTTTGGTAATATCATCTAAATCATGCTTTAACAATGATGATAATTCAATGTTTGATGGTCCCAAACGACAATTTCAGTTATGAAGTATTAGCAATCACGTGGGTCATAGTCAAAAGGTCTGCTAGCACCAGATATGAAAGAATGGCTCAAAATAGTATGTGTTCAACTATCAATGAATAATTTCAGCTCACAAGTAATAAAAAATCACAATTATCAGTGAAACTTGTTCGTTTCGCTGCAGCTGCGGCTGCAGAAAAATAACTGCGAGCACTATAGCAGCTGCAGAAGAAATAACTGCGAACACTGTAGCTGCTGCAAAGCAGCCGCTGCAAAGCAGCGAGACGAACACGTTCTTTCACACTCGTGGTCAAGACTAGAAAAGTAAACTAGGTGGCGAAAAAGATAGCCACAAACACTTTTAGACATCTTCATTGTTGCAATCTACTGATCAGTACAAGGTCCTCTAGCCGTTACACTTACATCATCTGAATACTGGGTTCAATTGAAGCACAAAGACAGAGAATCTGGGATACGAAAGGGGAAGTCTTATACGGATTTAAAAAAAAAACGTGAAATATGCTGGCTACCAGAAAAAGGTTGCAACATCGGCAAAGTTTCTACACTAACCATGTTCGCCTGGCTGCTTTGCAGCAGCTGTTTTGCAGCAGCTACAGTGTTTCAGTTATTTTTTCTGCAGCCGCTATAGTGTTTCTGCAGCCGCTACAGTGTTCGTAGTTATTTTTCAGAAGCTGCCCGAACAGCCTGACTGCCAACTCTAGACCACTTCACATCGTATGAAACTTGCCTCCATGGCCCATATCCTCCAATTCTGAACACTTGGTCAACTTCCACAGGGATATGGGCTCGCTTATGCTGAGGAGCGACATTAGACCACAGCATCCACAGTTCCACACATTGCACAAGTTTGAAATGTTCCTCCACCAAGCAGGGCATTGCTACTGTACCCACATTTCCGGGACCAATCAGGTATTATAATACAAACCCATTTTAGCCAGGGCTCTGAACGGACAAATTATCACTCCCCATTAAAATGAACGCAAAATGTAAGGTGTCAGATTCGTGTCCAATAATTGGTAAGACAGATGACATCCTTCCCCCCAACCCTGCTTGCCTGCTTTTCAAAGGAACTTCATCTTCCCCCGCGGAGACAAACAACAGCGCCTAGTCAGCACGGTAATTTCTTACATGACTCTTGCAGATTCGCATGATGCAGACAAAGACGCCGGATGACCAGGAGCGGCAACCGGGCATGGACGCACGCCGAGCAAACATCTGGCCACAGTCCAGCAGCTCCGAGCACTCACCGCCTCTACCGCCGCCGACGAACATTGTGGCGCCAATCGAGGCAGCGCCAAGGTACGTTCCCCGCTACCCCCGCGGCCGCCGCCAACCGCGCCATTCGGCGGTGGCCAACCGGAAAGGGAGAAGACGGGTTGTGCGAGTTGGACCGTGTCCTTTCACGGAAAGTCCATAAGTCAAAGGCCCAAGCCTCTGCCGACACTAGCCATTTTGGCCATTAACCCGAACAAACAAACAAAAAAGAAATTACTACTATATTACCAAAATTTGATTGGTATGATTAATTCCAAGATAAAATTTAAACTTTTAGCTCTTGGCAGAGCTAGGAATTAGTTTTTTCATTTAAGAAAAAGGATTTACTTGTTTATAAATTCTCCATACCTGGTGACAAAAAAGACATGTCCTAATTATCCAAATACAGACTTATTTTCTTCCCTTCCATAACATATAAATTCTCATCAAAACGCTCAAAATAGCCATGATGAAAAAAACAAATAAAAAGTTAAGCCAAAAATTGTACTATTTATTTTTATCAATCTCAGTAGCCTTGAAAATGATTTCAATGATAATGGATAGTTCTCATCTAAAGTTTACTAATATAATTCCACAATTCACTTTGTGCCTCTGACACTCCTCACCTTCATGGGCACTTCAAAATATGCTTGTCCAACCGACTCATTAGTCTAGTCACCACCAGAGTTATGACATGTCGACTTTATTACTAGGATTGAAACAAACAATTCATTGGCATTGTTATGTATTATAATTTATAAATAAAAAAACATGCTACAAAAAAAAGATCGCGCCACATAATGCAAGTAAATCTAAATGCTATACAAGGTCATATATTTAGGTGCGGGATGCAAGAGTTAAAGCATCGCTAAAAGAACTCCATAAAACCTTCTTTAAATTAAATTATTGGGGTTAGCCAAAAAATATCTTCACAAGGCTCCAAACAACTCCTGAATTTTTCATAGCCCCTAAACTTTCCTCATTTGTAGCTACAAACAGGGGAAGAATTGGGGCCCTCGTTCCCTCTTTTTCCACTAGAATTAATTTTTTTGTGACCCCAAATGCTGATGTGGCCCAATCAAAACAAGTTTATAGGGTCAATTTTATGAGATTCTCTTGAAGATGCTCTTAAAAACTAACCTAATGCACTCGTTTTAGTGGTCGAAGTTATTTCTGTCCCTTGTACACTGCTAATACCTGACAAAGACAAGCAAGGCAATTCACAGTACCCCTCCAAATGCGGCTCTCACTTATTTCTACTTTAGGAAAAAAAATCATTTTCATGTTTTTACTTTTGTCAACTTATCAAAATTCTACAGTATAACTTAATTTTATAACTATTTTTAGAACCTTTACGTAAACTTGAAAACCAAATTCTATAATAAAACATAGTTGAAGTTTTATTAAAAAAGTCTTTGCGTAAAACTTATTCACAATGATGTACCTCTTTCTTCTTCCGCGTTGATAGTAATGCCTCATCCTATCGTTGCAAACTCCCCTGGAAAGGTGGGCCTGCATTGTTTCTCCATTTCTTTAGGGCTTCTTTGGTAGGGTTGTGGCTGTGCCGGCTTCGGCTGTGGCTATGGTATTCTTTCAAAAAACGATTGTGCTGGCTGTGTCTGCGGCTGTGTCTAAAACGGTTGGCAAAACGGCTTTTTCTGTAGCTTCTCCATATTTTTAGGAACAAATATAGAAAGATGAGGGCGCTATAGAGAAAAGAAACCGGTGAAGCTACCATTTTGTGGCTTCATGTTTCACCTTATTTTTGGATACGGCTTCCTCCTTTTTTTAAGGAGAAGCATATGAGGAAGCACCCCCTTTAGTTGGAAAATATATGAAGCCGCTGAAGAAGCCATTAAAAAAGCCCTATCAAAGGGGCCTTTAGATTTGATGTCGTGGCACTCAACTGCATTTAGGGCTTCTCTAGCGGCTTCATGTGTTTTTCAACCAAACGAGGTGTTTCTTCAGGTGCTTCTCTTTAAAAAAAGGAGGAAGCCGTATTCAAAAATAAGGTAAAGCATGGCCTCTTTGGTAGGGCTTCTCGAACGACTTCTTTAGCGGCTTCACGTGTTGTCCAACCAAATGGGGTGCTTCCTCAGGTGCTTCTCCTTAAAAAAAGGAGAAAGCCGTATTCAAAAATAAGGTGAATCATGAAACCATAAAATGGTAGTTTCACCGGCTTCTTTTCTCTATGACACCCTCATATTTCCATATTTGTCCCTAAAAATATAGAGAAGCTGCAGACAAAACTGTTTTGCTAAACGTTTTAGGCACAGCCGCAGACAAAGCTGGCACAGCCGTTTTTTCAGAAAAGCCACAGCCACAGCCACAACCGAAGCTGGCACAGCCACAGCCCTACCAAAGAGGTCCGAAGTCACAAAATGGTAGCTTCACCGGCTTCTTTCTCTATGGCGCCATCACCTTTCCATATTTGTCTTTAAAAATATGGAGAAGCTACAGACAAAACCGTTTTGCCAAACGTTTTAGACACAGTCACAGATAAAGCTGACACAGCTGTTTTTTCAGAGAAGCCACAGCCAAAGCCAGCACAACCACAGCCCTACCAAAGAGACCTTTAGAGAAGAAAGAGTGTGGGGCAATGATAAAAAGAAGAGGAGATGAGCGTGAGAGCGCTAACACATGAAGAGTTAGAACTTGAGCAACCAGAACAACAAAATGACATATGGCTTGTCGTGAATGCATACTCGCTCGACAAAATTTTATTGCCACGGAACCATATTTTCACCTATCTAACATAATGTTTTGCTAGTATAGAAACATGTAATAGCTATGAACAAAAATTATGTTTTTCTGGTCTTGGGGAGGGGGGGCCTCATGCCCTGCATCGTCGGGATTTTTTCTAAAGGCAAGGAGAGAGGTGAGGATAAAAAAGGGGAAGATAAACAACAAGAGAATGATGTTAAGGATCGAAAAGGTGGATGGATCTGTTAACGCTTCAATTAAAATCCAGCAATATCGAGGCACTGTAATGCGAGTTGCAAAGTATGTGCTCGCTTAGCGTGAATTATTCTAACCGTGCATATTAACATCACTATTCACATGATGGAGCATGAAATTGTTTTTCTTGGTAACAACCCTAAAGGCTTGTTGGGAGGTCTTCAGATTTTAAAAAAAACAGATTCTGCATCAAATTCTGAGGCAAACCAGATTCTTTGACTTATTCCGGATCCTCTGTCAAAACAACTTCTCCAGTTAAGCTGTTTGGCAAAACAGATTCTTCTGATATTTTCTGAAAATAGATTATGCATGTCTACACCTTGTGTACCGTATTGAAATGAAAATTAGTGTAGCAAATAAATTAAATATAAAAGATTGATTTTTTTAAAAAAAAAAAGTTCATAAAATTTAGTCAAATGTGGTCTAGTTTTAAAGATCTCGTCGCAACGTACACAACCGTGTAATCGATTCGCAATTCGGACGTTCAGTTTGTAAGCTACGGATTTTTTAAACAAGCATAAATGTATTATTGTCTGGCAGACCCACAAGTGTGGGCACCAAGAGAGAACCAAAAGCTACAAATAGCAGCTTTTGCTTACACGTTCAAAACTGAAACGGATTCTTGCTGATTTTGGTAATGGTGGTGTTTGTCAATTTTGCAGGAGAAGCAAAATCTGGTGCAGAAGTCTTGCCAAACGCCCCCTCAGTTGGCAAAACCAGTTTCTTTTTGCTTCAATGGTTTTTGGAAGCTGTTTGTACAACGCATAAGCCAAAGCGGAAAAAGAGTTATCTGAATTATCAGAATTCTACTCGAGCACTCTGATGGCCTGGATTTACCATGGTTCGCAACAGTAATAACCACGGTAACCTAGGGCGTGTTCGGCAGGAGGTACTGTAGCAGCAGCTGCAGCAGCTACAGTATTTTGCAATTATTTTTCTGCAGCAGTTACAGTGTTTTCAGCCGCAGCTACAGTGTTCGCCCAGGTGATCTCTCTGTCGCATATCGGGCTATCCAATTGTCAGGGGTGACTCGCCTGCCGCTTGCCTCTGCTTCTGCAGATCCCATTGTTGCTGCTCCCACGAACGGCGGCCAGCCAGGCCACGTCATCACCCATCACTTCTGAAACCCGGCGACGTCACTGCCGGCGCACGGCGAGCCGCCGTGGAGACAGACAGGGGCAGACCCGTAAATTGAACCGCCCGTTCTCCCAAGTCCCAAGTCTCGCACCCGCCCCCACCGTCTCGAGTCCCGACTCCTCTTTCCCCTCCCGACTCCGCCTCGTCGCCGCTCTCATCGCCTGCCGTCCTGCGCGCCCCGCAAGTCTCCCCGTTCCCGAAACCCTAGGCGGGTGCCCCATTCCGGTACGTTCCGATCGGATTCCCCTCCCCTTTCCTCCGCGAAATTTCCCTGATTTAATGCGTTTTGTTTGCTGATTTTTTCGGTGGTCGGTGGAGGTGCGTGCAGGCAGGAGGCGATGTTCTTCTCCGGCGACCCCTCCGCGCGGAAGCGTGTCGACCTCGGCGGGCGGAGCAACAAGGAGCGCGACCGCAAGGTGCTGCTCGATCAGACGCGCGAGGAGCGGCGCAAGCGCCAGGCCCTCCGCCTCCAGAACTCCTCGGCCACGAAGATCCAGGTCTGTCCACAACTCGCGCCACCTTGAGGGGTGTGGGGGCCGGAGCTGGGAGTGAGGCGGCGTGGGGCACGATCAGGATGGGGTGGTTTAGGAAGCTCTATACGCATTGATGACCACCGAGATCCAGCTGCGAGCTTTCTTGCGTCAGTGAATGCTGATGTTTCAGCTGGCGTGGTCTTGGCAGAGAGGGGTTCTGTTTGAGAATGTAGCTTTGGGATTTTGGTCGTTGAGGTGGAGCTCTAGCTTGAGTAATTGTAGCGGATACGGGCTCGTTTTCCGTTACTGTTTATCTGATGAGGTGGCCACAGCGGGACGAATCAATGTCTCCGTGCCGCTTGTCGACTTGAATTGCCGTTACCTCTAGGAGTTTCAATGGGTGGTACTTTGTCTACTTTCCATACTTTTTTTTTGTGGGGGGGGGGGGGGGGGTGGGGTTGGACATGGGAGGAATCAGGCCCGTGACACCTGCCCAAGAAATACTGGCTATTTCCTATCATTTATGCATGTGTTAGATTTTGTCACTTCAATGTTGCACCTCAAATTTTGTAGGATGATAGATGGTTATATGAGCTACCCATTAATATTTTTGTTGGAAAATTTCCTGCACGTTTGGTAACACGGTAACACCTAACCAACTTGTACCACTGTATATGCACTCTCGTCCTGTTATGTTTGCCGGGCGCTACAAACATGGAGAGTGAAAAAAGACGATGCATATCTATTCTTGTTGTCATGCATTTTCGAATAACGGACATCTTAATTTCTTGTTTTAGAGAAGAACCGCTCTGCTACTTTCCTTTTGTATGCCTATGCCCTTTAAAAGGAACATCATAGTCCTGCATATCAGCTTAGGTACATATATTTGAGTTGACAAAAAAAAATGGAACTTGACTAATTATAAGCTGCAGAAATTCTTCAGAGGGAAGAAGGCTTTGGAATTGGCTCGTTCAGAAATTCGAAAGAACTTTTTCTCTACTTATGGAGAGCATTGTGAGAGAATAGATTGGTATGCATTATTAGACCTCAAATATAGAAAATGTCTTTTCCTGTCAAGATCTCTGATTACCTTGCTACTGAATCAGGAGCACCTTTGGCACTAATTCTGATTTTCTTCGTCAATTGCTGTTTTTCTTCAATGCTAATGAAGACAATGATATTGCTGTACTTTGTCAAGTCTGCAACTTGCTGCTACAATATGTTAAACGTGGCGGTAAGCATCGCTATTTTATTTAACAGCATTCCTTTTTGTCACTGTCTGCAGATATTCTGTTTTTGTTTCTTAAAACATAGTTTACCTGTGCAATAGTTTTGATTTCTCTTGACTTAATTATACTCCTCTTGAACCTTGTGAAATGCGGTAAGGTAGAAGAGCAGATGATCTTTAAATCGGTATAGGATATAGATACGAGGAGATGAAAGTTAATTTGTAGGATCTAGTTTCAAAAAAAAATATTTTGAATGTCAACCTGGGAATGTGGTCGGAGTTGGCTCCTGTTCTTTGCTCATGGTTAATTCTCTGTAGACTTAGACTGTAACAGCAAATTTGCAACTTGTTGAAATAGTTTATTCCTGCTAGGTCTTGGCTGTATATATATTGCGCTTAGACATGAGTTATTTTACCTATCTCTGTTTGCTTATTTGTTCTCCCTAATTGATGCTATTATGTTGCCATCATTTTGCAATCCTGCGATGATTAGTGTCTCCTTGTTTCTATAGGTACAAATGCTCCTGATTTTCTGTTTTTCACGTGACGTGTAATCAATGCCAAATTTGTTATTTGAGTGCATTTTCTAACTTATGGGCATTAGAGCTTGCTAGGTGGTATATGTTATGACTTAAATATATTATCATTTTAACTTGTGCATAATCTTCCGTCATAGTATTCCATCTTCTTTTTCACTGTTTTTTGCATAATTTTTATAATGGTATTATCCCCCTTTTTGTTGTAGGAGATATAATAACACTTTTTGCTGGCGCAAATGACTCCTCACTGCAACCTCTCGTGGCTCACAGAGTTAAAAAACTTGCCCTCATATGTGTGCAAGCAGTCTATCAAAAGAGGTAAGTTAAATGCAAAGCGGTTTTTAGAATTATCTTCTTTAGGCTTTTATTGTTTGCTCTCAAATTATTAGAGGGGCAATATAGTTTCAGTGTTTTTGAGAAAAAAGAAATACAGTTTCGATGCACCTATTTAATATATTCTAGTTGTGTCTTGCCTGAGGCATTCCTGCGTCTGAATATATTTTTCTCAATCTAGCATCGTGCACCTCGATTGCTTTGGATATGCAGCTTATGTCCTGAAAATATTTTCACCCCTAGCATCCTTATGAAATTAACTACATCGCATGTGACTTGTTTTTATGTTTTGGTAGGCATGATTGGAGTAGGCCAACTTTTGACAGCATCGGGAGGCACATCGACGCCTTTTATCTCGTTGCTAGAAACTGTAGCTTGCTTGATAAATCCTAAACTTCCATGGAACTGTAAAGTAGTTGGATATCTTCAGCGGCAAAAAGTATATTGCTTATTTCGAGGCATCATTATCTCTGTGCCGGTAAGTTCTGTTTCTATCTCATTACAATCGTCTTTTTGGGGCCGATCAAATTATAGCAATTTAGCACAAGAGATAATTACACTTTCACTTGAGGGCATATGTTTATACTTCCTTCGCTCTATTGATATCTTACAGCTGGGTCCAACTCCTTTTAAAGAACAACACTATCTCTAGAATATGAAATGTGGTGTTTTCATTAACACCTTAGGCATGTCCATGGACCATGCATACCAGTCTTCACATTTTTAGTCCATATGAAATATTGAAGCCCTGTTCATGGTATGGGCTTGTCAAAACTGGTGCATTAAACATTCCATCAATGATGAGCATCGATATGATGAATTTTCTTACCTTCAGTACTAAATTTCCGAGCATAGATACTTTCTGCTGCATACCATGTAGTTATTGTCTAATAAGATGTAGGACAAACTCCTCTGTCGTAACCAGGGTAGGGTATGCATTGATGGGTTTCATGCAAACTGAGGTCATCAACAGACACATTACAACAATTATTTTTATACAACTTCCTGTCAGGATATATCCCTGACCCAACTGCCCTGATTGAGGTTTTTGTAATACTAACAATGATGCTCATTAATAATGAAGTCTGACTTGACTTCAGATATTGTAAGCCTAGATTTATTTCAGTTTCTGCCTTTAATTGATCCATGAAATAAGAATATTATGTGATTGCGGCAGATAGGACGTAAAAAAGTCATGGTTCAAAAATTGCAGAACTCTTAAGTGTTAACCAGTTTAATTAGCATTTGTTGGTAGGTAATGTAGATTTACTTACTGCAAACATAGTAAATTCCAGTATACTTCAATGATTGATTTCTTATTTTTCTGATGGGTACTGTCATAATTCAGCAAAATGCAAGAAATTTGTGGCATGCTGATAGTGCATCTGCACTGGAACAAGTTCTCATTCTTGTTGCTTCACATGTTGGTCATCATCCTTGTTGTTGTCCGATAGTGGATCCAAGATGGAGTTTCTTCTCTCAGCTTCTATCCATTCCTTTTCTATGGCATCGCTTGCCACAACTCAAGAAGGTCAGCATCTCTTAATTTTGGTTGATCGTTCCTTTTTTGAAACATTTACCATGGCTGGCAAACATAGAAATTGCATCATACTTTGTGCCTCGCTCTAAAGTCATATTTTTAAATATAAATTTTGAAACTCTAATGTGAACTGATGTCAATAACTGATTATTGCAATGGTAATATACCTGACTCTTTGTTCTTTATATGCTTCAGGTTTTCTCAGTTAACGGACTCAGCAAATATTACATCCATCAAATAGCTTCCTGGTTGCCCGGTCTTACTGATGTCCTTCCGAATGATATATCAGCTAATTATCCAGGATATGCATGTGTCCTTGCAAATGTTCTTGAAGCTGCAACATGGATTTTGTCTGATGCAAAGTTTGCTTCTGACACAGTAGGTGTTCAATTACCTTTTGTTTTTATACTGCATCATTGAGTCATACTAAACTGAAAGAGTGAGAATGCACCAAAATTTTCTTTATATCGGAAATTTGAGTCACCCATCATCAGGGTTGGTAGCAGGTTTTCACTGCTTTCATTTCTCCGGTTATTCTGCACGATTGTTTTATGATGTTTCTTCGATTCTTACATCTCATAATATGCACAAAAATTATAAATTTCATTTTGATATTTCCCCGCCTCTTCTCGTAAAAAAAATTACCTATCCCGTTAGTCACTTTGGAAATCTGATGTCTTTAATATCGTACATTCTTGGTATAACATCCTGATTTTTCTAAAATTATACATTCTTGTTTTGTTGCTTAGAATACTGGTCATATGGTATTTTTTACATTGTTTATTACCACTTGTGGATTGATTTGTTCAGTTCACGAAATATGCTCTCATGGGCATGAAGAAGATCATATATGTTCCTTAAATCTTATTATGACATGGAATATGTAGTTCTAGTTTTATATGTAAATGACTTCTGTGGCAGCAAAAAGAAAAAGTATGTCTTGTGTTGAATAGAATTAAGTCTATATACTTTTCTATAAACCTTTATTTTTTGACATGTTCTATGTTGGTTTCATGATTTATTTTGTCATAGCAGGATCTAAGGAAAAAAAAAAAACTCTTGTGATGCCAACTACTTAGAGTGTGCTGGTTTATTTTTGTACACATCTGTAACTATTTTTTTGGTTTATAAATTTCTGTTAAATGTTAATGCTTTTGCAATCCAGGCGGCTGACATCATCGCTGTTTCTACGACATTGCTGGATGCGCTGCCAAAAATCACATCACCTACTGAAAGTAAGTCACATGCCAGCAAATCAAAAAAAACTTTCAATGTTTTGTCGGAACATTTTAGTTTGTTTTTAAGACTTGGTGGAATACTTTAGTAGTCTGTGTTCATGCAGCCTTTACTTTTTTTGTTGTCGTTCGGTTGCATTGGAGGGTCCTTATGATATGTGGTAGTTAGAAAACTTGCTAACACAACTTATTTTACGTGTACCATGGGTTTTTCATGAAAGTTTCATTGCTACATAATTTTGGACTTATTAAAAGTGCTATGAATGCATCTAAGTGTTGTTGAATTTATATAAGGATCCACAGCTGGGACAAACCATCTAGACATCTGTAGCCTGAAAGAACATATGACCACACGACCATGGCTCTATTATTCAAATATTTCTGGCTTTAATGGGCATGGATCTTATCTTAAAAGAAAGTAAATCAGTTCAACCAGCTAGTCAGCCATCCGGAGGAAACGGCAACCATTCAAAGTCATTTTGTATGGAGTATTAAGATCCATATCTGATGCTTGAAGACTAAGGCACTCTCGGATGTAGTTATCACAAAACAATCAAATAAACAGCAGAATAGGACAGGCAGGTAAAGGGTCTGTTTAAGCAGATTAATTCTAGTTCTACTCCTAAATATGCACAGGGGCAGATGACGATGACGATGACATGCCCATGGATATTGATGTTAAAAATGGACTTGATGTTGATTTGGAAAAACAGATAACCACAGCAATTGATTCGAAGCTACTTCAACATTTGGTATGAATCCTGATGTTCTTGCCCTTGAAGGTACATATTTTATTTTCTCCTGTTTAACCATAGTTTTTCTAATAATACTTAGGTGAATGCGCTCTTCAGAGGTACATTAAGCACAAACCATTCTGATCGTGCTGGACCATCAGAGGCAGAGGTGGAAGCTGTAGGATCTATTTGTGCTTTTCTTCATGTCACATTGAACACATTCCCTCTAGAACGAATTATGACAGTGCTGGCATACCGTACTGATATTGTTCCTGCACTATGGAGTTTTATAAAACGGTGCCATGATAATCGAAGCTGGCCACATTTTCCCAAGTTTTTGTCTTCGTTACCTGCAGATGCTCCTGCTTGGATTCTACCGGTCTCTGTATTCTGTCCCATATACAGGTACGGCAGATTTTCTTCCCTCTATTGTGACAAACTTTTTCTAGCTAATACTCCTTTCAAGGCTTCTATTCTCTAGGTGTTGGAATGTAGTAAGTGCGACATTTTTCCTCAGAGAACTATCAATGCTTTGTTATTTTTCCTTGTACCAGGCACATGTTGAAGATCATTGATAATGGGGAATTTTATGAACAGGAGAAACCTCTTTCACTCAAAGATTTGAAGTCTTTGGTTCTCATTTTAAAGCAGGTATAATAAGATGACACAAACAGTCACCATGATCTATCGTTTTCTGTAAATGTTTGCCCCCTGTTACCCTGTATGTTACATGTACCTTGAATTGTTCGTGTAAGCCGAATACAACTTCAATCTGCAGGCTTTATGGCAACTCTTGTGGGTTATTCCCGTGTCTTCGACTCAGAAAACGTTACCCAACCCTTCAGGCCTTAAGAAACTGTCAGTTGAGAATGTCAAGACCAAAGCTAGGGTTGGATTATCTGAGTTGCTCACACAGGTCAGTACTCAGTTTTCTTTTTAGGTTCTTTGAAATCTATTTTTGGCAGTTTGCCTTTTATTGTGGTGCCCTAAACCTTAATGCTTATACTGAGTGTTGATTACATACTGATGGCAATGTAGTTTCATCTTTTACTTTGTCCACGTTTATCTATCTTGGGGAAATGAAGTTCATTGTATTGCTGAATTTCACTTTGCAGCCTGGAACCTTTAGTTACAAGATTATCGCTGCTGAACATTAGATTTTTGTTTACCAAGTACAAGTGATTGTTGTTTATCTCCCAGATGATTTATATGAATGCTGTTTATGTTTTCCCGTAGATCAAACTGTGTAGCTACTCCATACTCCATTTCGCAATGTGCATCCATGGCATATGTAGTGTCCATCTCAAAATATTTGTCCATGGAGGAAACCAAGAGTTTAGTTGTCTATTCCACTCTCTGGTCCTCTAATTAAATGCTTTGGAAGAGGATACAAAGTTTTGTTGTGCCATTTAGGAGGTGGTATGTACACGGTGTGTGTGAACAAACATTTTGAAACAAAGGGAGTGTATTATTTGCCTATCAGATGTAGTTCATTAGGCTAACTAGAAATTCTACCTAATTGCAGTTGCAAGACTGGAATAACAGACTACCGTTCACTTCAGCAAGTGATTTCTATTCTCAAGAAGCAACAAGTGAAAATTTTGTCTCTCAGGTAGTGAATGTCTATGATGTTTGATTAATTCAAATATACTCAAATGTAAATTGTTTTGAGACTATGCACATGTTTTTCAGGCAATACTTGGCAACACTCGAGCTTCAGAGATCATAAAGCTTGCTCCATTTTTAGCACCATTTACTAGTAGAGTCAAGATATTCACGGTAAGTTATTTTTAATTGTTGTGTAAATAGTGCTGAATATGTCCTAAAAGTTTATCTCTCTCTGTGGCAGTCTCAACTAACGAATTCAAGACAGTCGACGGCCCATTCTTCATTGACAAGAAATCGGTTCAAAATAAGGAGAAGCCGACTTCTTGAAGATGCTTTTGATCAGCTAAGTTTACTTAGTGAAGAAGATCTTAAAGGACCGGTATGATGATAATCACATATCATGTTTTGTCATATGTTTTGTGGAAGTGCAAATATCATTATGAACTGGTGTAATGAGTTTACGATTTTACAATGATACTCCGAATTGCTTGGTGTATGTAGATTCGAGTGGCATTTATCAATGAGCATGGCGAAGAAGAGGCTGGAATTGATGGAGGTGGAATCTTCAAAGATTTCATGGAAAATATCACTAGAGCTGCTTTTGATGTACAGTACGGTCTATTCAAGGTATTAGCTCTTCTGGTCAATTTCATTCATCTCATGCAAAGGAGTCAATGCATCAATTATAGTACTTATTTATTGTTGTGTGCTAACACTTTTTACATAAGTTGGTAGAGTGCTGGTAAGCATTTTTTTCTTTGAGTTCACAAACATAAATGCTTAAAAACTAATGGAATAACTATAATTTATTGTGTTATTGGCATAGTTTGAGCAACGACTTACTTATCCTTTTTGTCCTGTTTGAACTTCCATTTGTAGGAAACTTCTGATCATCTTCTGTACCCAAACCCTGGATCAGGGCTGGTTCATGAACAGCATCTGCAGTATTTCCATTTCCTTGGAAGTCTCCTTGGGAAGGTACTTTGATAATGTGGTTTTCACGTTTTATGTTTCACATGCAGTAACATGTTATGTAGAGTATTTTAGGCTCGACGGCTGAGGAAAAAAAAATCATAACATCTCCCTGTATATTTGTTTCAAAATTCATAATGGCCTGCCAAAAATCTTATTGGGGTTTCTTTGAAGTTGTTTAATTTGCAGTATTTTAGCAATGAAAATCAAATTGCCCTGGTGTATATGCCTCGATGTCTCCTTTTGGATATGGATATTGTACATGTAGATCTGACTAAAGAATCGATAAATGTGCATCTGATAATCTTGTACTGTCTGTATTTCTTCTGAGGTGCGTTAGGGCCAGGCACAGAGAAAATACATTGCAATCACATGCTCGCTTCATGTTTTGAAACAGTATAGTGCCGTTGAAAAGTCAGTAGTTTCATATATATAGCCTTGTTCGATGTTTGAAAGTGCAAGCTATAAATATCATTTCATAATGGTTCCAAGTTTCTCCTAGGCTGTTTGATTCATGCATCATGCTGTAGGTTCTTAGTATGTAGTTATCTCTTGATCCAAAATTGTATCAGCATCTTATGATCCGCATCTGATTCATGTTTTTTTCAGGCAATGTATGAGGGCATACTTGTTGACTTGCCATTTGCAACATTCTTCTTGAGCAAGTTGAAACAAAAGTACTTCCCCTCCATCCCTCCCTACCTGGTTCCCTCTCGTATTCACCATATCATAATTGTGCAGATAATTGTTTTGTAATATCTTGGACATATGAATGATTTATGCTTTGTTCTCTGACAAATAGGTTGCAAATGTTTTGTTTCATGTTCTGACATTCTAGTATCTATATGTGTCTTACTTTCTTAATGATGTAAGAATTTTGTCTGATATTTTTCTCATTTACCAGGTACAATTTTTTGAACGATCTGCCTTCCCTAGATCCAGAATTGTATCGGCATCTTCTGTTTTTAAAGGTTTGGTCCTCCTCCATTATGTTGAGTAAGGCAAGAAATGGTTTGGAGGTTTGGAGAATAAAATATTCTCTAAATCTGAGATACAATTGATGTGCTGCTATGTAGCATAGCACAAATAAAGATCTGTAGGTTTTCTTGGGGATAGGGAATACTTTACGAAGTTTCTTTCAAGCTTTCAACTGCTGTTCATTTTGCCCTAATCTGATCTCTTTTCTTTAACCATGCACAGCATTACAATGGTGATATCTCAGAACTGGAACTGTACTTTGTTATTGTAAATAATGAATATGGTGAACAATGTGAAGAAGAACTTCTTCCTGGTGGGAGGGAAATGCGTGTTACTAATGACAATGTTATTACTTTTATCCACCTTGTTGCGAATCATCGGTTAAACTACCAGGTAATAGACTGTAGTTTGTCAGCCACTTGCTTTGGAATGCTTTGCTAAATATTCTGCTTTGACTTGAATCACAGATTCGTGCACAAAGTACGCACTTCTTGCGAGGTTTTCAACAGCTTATACCAAAGGACTGGATAGATATGTTCAGTGAACACGAAATTCAGGTACACAGCTTTCTGTCTCTGGGGATATTGAATGGCATGTCTTATTTTTTTATAGAGGAAAATGTATACACTTTGTGTTAGGTGCTTCTACGTCTTGGTTTGAATTTATCTTTCTTATATTTTCTGGATAAAAAGATACTTTGTTCTAACATTATCATTGGCATATTCCTGCCTTGTTTTCATATTTTTATCTTATTACTTCGTTTTTTTTCCCCTGCAGCTTCTCATATCTGGTTCTTTAGAAAGCTTGGATATTGATGACTTGCGATCAAACACCAACTATTCAGGAGGATATCATCCAGTATGTATTTCTTTTTTATGTAAAAAAAGTCCATCTTTTCATTAATCTAACGATGCAGCCTAGGAATCCTATTGAAATATGTGACCTAGGACTCTGCATATTTTATCTAACGCTATATCAACAGATGCAGTGCTGTGGTTCTGGAATGTTATGGATTGTAGAAGTAAATAAACCTAGCTATTCGTTCAATCTAAGCTTTGATTATCCTGGTTAACCGCCAGTTCTTCCAGATATAAAAGGAAGATGATTCTTTTTTTTTTCAAACTGGGCTGTTTTCATAACAACGTCCTCCGAAACGTCTTTTCAAGTGAGTAAAACAGAAGTTTTGGCCTAAAACAGAAGTTTTGGCCACCTGGATAAAGCGGAGTCTAGTTCAAGTATTAGCATCAAAGATACTCATTTGAATTACATTGGCAAGGTTTTAGCTTCAAACTAGTTGACACTAGAGGGTCCATAGTAATGTTTACTCGGTATTGTTATTTGTTAACCAGCAGGAGAGGGTACGGCACTAGTATATGGTTCAAAAGTTTATTTCAAATGCCAGTTTAAGGATTGTTTCTGGTTTTCTTTCAGGACCATGAGCTTGTTGAGATGTTTTGGGAAGTCTTAAAGAGCTTCAGCTCCGATAATCAGAAAAAATTCTTAAGTAGGTGCCACTTCTAATTGGTTTAAATTTCTTTGTTCCCTGTGATGGCAATATTTCTGTTCCATAAGTAATTATCCCTTTGGTTGAGTTGTGATCTTTTATATTGATTGATGCTTTGTCATGATAAATATTCTGAATTCTGTTAATAGAACAAAGAAATGAGCAATTGGGGACAAATATAATGTTGGCTAACTGTCTTCATCTATGAATTCACTTAGACCACTGTTTCCTCTATATACTGCATCTATTCGCAAATATACGACTTCAGGATGACAAATCTATTTCATTTTGAACTAAATTAGCTGTACCAAACATCATATACTCCCTCCGTTTTTAATTATATGACGCCGTTGACTTTTTTGTTGAACTTTGACCAACAAAAAATAACTAGTTGCTTAACATGAAATGTATATTGTTGGATCTATCATCAAAAACACTTTAAGATTAACTTATACATTTAGCTATTTGCGCAAATATTTATGAATAAGACGAATGGTCAAAGTAATCAAAAAAGTCAACAGTGTCATATAATTAAAAACGGAGGGAGTATTTAAGAACGTAGGAGGTAGTATAAAGATGCTGCGCAGTTCTTAACCTTCGAAAGGGGAAAAAACTATGAACTCATTTTTGCATCATCATTTGTTAGTCATTCGTGTACCTCTTTTTTCTACAGACATCTCCTTGAACACTGCCTTCCATATCATAAGCTGTTGAATTTTTACTTGTGGAAGTATAATGCTAGTTTAAATCAATGTCTTATTAATCTCACATACATGGGTGCTAATAAATGCTCAGGTTTGTCACCGGATGTTCTCGTGGCCCACTTCTTGGATTTCAGTACCTTGAACCGAAATTTTGCATCCAAAGGTTCAGTATATCTGCCTGATTATGTTGTTCTCTCATAAATTGTGAATTATCCTAACTTCTCCCTATTTTCCCCTTGGAACGCAGAGCTGGTGTTCCAGGCATGGAGGAGCATTCAGACCGTTTGCCTACCTCGGCTACTTGCATGAACCTTCTGAAGCTTCCCCCTTATAAAACGTTAGTAGTTTTCAATACCATGGTTTTGTCTTACATTCAATTTGATGGCTGACTAATTCCAACGTGACTAATCGGGTGCTTTGGTTCTTTAACAGCAAGGAGCAGTTGCAAACCAAATTGTTGTATGCAATAAATTCAGAAGCTGGTTTTGATCTAAGTTGATCAGGTTCTGGATTCAATCTTGTGCAGTGTAGATAGTTGCTAGATAACAGTTTAAAGGCAGGGAGGAAGCACCGATCACCGGGCCCCATTTGATGCCCATAAAGGAAAGGCAAATGTTTCTCAAAGTAGGTGGATATCTGGAGGGAGGCTGCAATAGATGGTTTGCTAACTAAGGCTCGCGACAATATAGGTCCATGTTGTATAGTCAGCCATGAACATGTACATATGTGTATTTTTATCGTCGTGGCTGATGCCCTCTTATATGGTATAATAAGTTGGATTTCAATTCAGCAGTCCGCAGCCAATTAGATGTTTCATTTTTATTATTCCCCTCACATTTATTTGATTTCAATTTTTTTTTGAACTATGAAATTCCTTAGAATGAATACAACAAAATGAGAACCGACATGAATAGATTATCATGCCAAATTGTGAATTAGAATTAGAACTAAAACAGGTATTTATCATACTGAGTACATACAGAAATTACCAAACCATAGTTCTAGTTGACTGCGATTTAATGGCATGGAAGGGTAATAAACACGAAAAGACTACACACGACTCGTGTCCTTAATCATTTTTTTTTAAACGCCTTAAGCAGTTGTATGTACACCACGGTGGGAAACTAAGATAAAACGTACCCCTGTTTCAAAATAACTATGTTTTTTGACTTTTAGACATAACTTTGGACTGATTATTTTATTCATTTTTTAAAATATTATTTATTCAACTTTTGACTTCAGTTATTGGAAAATGGCAAACGAAACTGCAATGAAAAAACAAAAGCTAAAACCGCACAAATCACTTATAAGTTAATGTTCGGTTTTTAGCTTTCATCGAACAAGTTGGAGTTTACCCAAATCGAATTGAAAATCAGCCGCCTCGACCGGTCGCTGCTAGCAAACCGCAGCTTACCTGCATGCCGCCCACTCGTCCCGTCGTCGTCCGTGGTCGTGCTGTCTGGGTCGAGATTTTTTTTTTTTTTTGAGACTCATACTTTCATTAAACACGAGCACCAGGCAAATCGCCGGTGACTAGTTCGGTTACAAAGCTCGGTGCCTGGCACCAGAACACGTACTCGCCAACAGGCAAGGTACTTACACCACAGGCAGCTAAAGCATCTGCCACTTTGTTACAACGCCTAGGACAAACAGAGACTGACACATAAGTAAAGCTTAATCGCATGAACTCTCTGATTTTCCTAAATAATCCACCTTCTCGGCTTTGATCCAAGGCTTCAGAACTGAGGGCCCGTCCCAGGTTCGTTGCATCCGTTTCCAGTTGCACACGATTCATCCCAAGTTCAGCAGCTCTCTCCAACCCTCTCAATGCTGCAATGGCTTCGGCATGCAATGCATTTGCAACTCGAGGGATGTTGCCTGCACCGCCTTCCAAAAAGAGCCCCTGCTGGTCGCGGGCAACAAAGCCCCATCCTCCTTTCTTTGATGATTCAAGGAAAGAGGCGTCGATGTTGACCTTGTAGATGTTTTCGCTGGGAGGGGTCCAACTCACGTTGCTCTGTGGCGCCCTCTCCTTTTCCGGGCCTGATAGTTTGATGAACTCCCCCAAGTGAAACTCAACCGAGCTGCGCACCTCAGCCAATGACCACAATCTTTCTCCCGCATTTGCCTTGTTCCTAGCCGACCACCATCTCCACAGGAAGGTGACGATCCTGAGTTGCATGTCCTGCTCGAGTTTCCAGATTTCTTGAAGCACTTCCTTCCCGGACTGACACTGCAGTAGTACTTGCCGGGTGTGGTCGAGGCTCATCACTCGCCACCATGCTTGTGCTTGTTTACATCTGAAGAACAGGTGACCACAGTCCTCGTCCAGGCGCTGACATACCGGACATATAGTTTCAGTTTTCACTCCCCTTCTCCTGAGATTTCTGCGCACTGGTAGGCTGTTGTGGGCAAAACGCCACAAGAACATTTTCACCTTATTCGTCACTTTCAGTTGCCAAATCTTGTGCCAAGGGAACCCCGTCATGCTCGAGCCTGATGTACTTGACGTTGACGCATCTCTAGCTTGTTCTCTATCTCTGATCTGGACTGCTAGTTTATAAGCTGATTTAACAGAGAAATGACCAGCGGTGTCATAGTGCCACGCCGGCCAATCTTGAAAGCCTTCACCAATGGGTATTGTCAGAATGGCTTCCGCATCCTCCGGCCAGAAGGTGTCCATCACGAGTTGTTCGTCCCAACCTCCGGTGATCGGGTTGATTAACTCATCCACTCGGGTGAGAAGTGAAGCACCCCTCGGAGTTACAGGTTTCCTAGTTGTTCCTCTAGGCACCCATGGATCAGACCATATGTTTATTGAGCTGCCATCACCCACCCTCCAAATCAACCCCTCCTTTAATAACTCAAGGCCAGATAGAATACTCCTCCATGAATAAGAAATGCCCTGCCCCGGCTGACACATCAGAATACTATTATTTGGAAAGTACTTAGCCTTGAGCACCTGACCACACAAAGAGTCTGGGCATGTTAACAGCCTCCAAGCCTGCCGAGCCAACATGGCTTTGTTAAACAGATATAGATCACGGAACCCAAGGCCACCCTTCTTCTTTGATCGAGTAAGCTTTTCCCAACTTAGCCAATGAATTTTATTAGTCTTATCCTGTTGACTCCACCAATAACGCCCAATCATCGTGCTCAGTTCGTCACACAAGCCTTTGGTAATATCAAAACACGACATAGCATAGGTGGGAATTGCTTGTGCTACCGCCTTTATAAGGATTTCCTTGCCCGCCTTCGACAACAACTTCTCTTGCCATCCCTGTACCCGAGACCATATCTTTTGCTTTATATACGAGAAGGTTTTCTTCCTTGACTTCCCCACAGAGACCGGCAGGCCCAGGTATCTCTCGCTTCTCGCTTCTTGGTTAATGGCTAGTATGGACCTTATCTCATTCTTTATCTCTACACCGGTGTTCGGGCTGAACAGGATTGACGACTTCTCTTTATTTATCATCTGCCCCGACACCCTTTCATACACACCCAAAATTCTACGCAGCTCCTCAGCATCCTCACGACATGTTCTCATCAGCACCAAAGAATCATCGGCAAAAAACAAGTGGTTGACACTTGGTGCACCCCGGCAAACCTTAATACCCACAATCTTCCGATCCTCCTCGGCTTTTTGTAACATAGCCGATAGTCCTTCGGCGCACACAATGAAAAGATACGGAGATAAAGGATCTCCTTGGCGTAGACCACGCTGTGGGATAATTGTATCCGTGTACTGTCCATTGACCTTGATGCGATAATTGACTGTGGACACACACTTTATAATCAAGTCGACCCAGGCCTGATTGAAACCGAGCTTCATCAACATTTTCTGCAGGAAACTCCATTCCACCCGGTCATATGCTTTACTCATGTCTAACTTGATGGCCGCCACCCCCCTCGAACCCTGTCTTTTATTCTTCAGAAAATGTGTGAGTTCGTAAGCAAGCAAGACGTTATCAGTAATCAAACGGCCTGGAACAAAAGCACTTTGTGATCGAGAAATGATGTCGGGGAGAACCACCTTAAGCCTGTTAGCAATCACTTTGGATATCAACTTATATAGCACTGTGCACAAGCTGATAGGTCTCAGATCTTTGAGCCTCTCCGGTACACTGACCTTGGGGATCAAAACGACAATGGTGTCATTCCAGCCATCAGGCATATCGCCTCCATTCAGCACCCGTAACACCTCCTCCTTTATCTGCTCGCCCACAAGATGCCAGAACCTTTTGTAAAAAATCGCCGGAATACCGTCAGCCCCGGGAGCTTTCAGATCCCCAATGCACTGCAAAGCTTGCCATACCTCCTCTCCTGAATATGGAGCAGTCAGGATCTCATTCATCTCATTAGTTACCCGGCGCTGTACACAGTTAATCACTTCATCCGCATCACCCAAAGCATTAGTCAGGAACAGATTCTGGTATTGTCCACTAATAAATCTCTTCAGGTTATCACCTTCCACTGTCACCCCATTATCATCTTTTAACTTTTTCACCAGATTTCTCCTTTTCCTCTCAGATGCAAAGGCGTGAAAAAATTTTGTGTTTCTATCACCTTTAAGCAACCATGAATTGTGGGCACGCTGTTTCCAGTAGACATGTAGCTGATCTTCTAGTCTTTCTAATTTGTACCTCAGCATATGTTCTCGATTTACATGGTCCTGTGAGATACTCCTTCTCCGACACCTCTCTAATTCCCTTTTTGCATTCTTCACACGCTTCTCCAACACGCCCAACACATCCCGGTCCCAGGCCCATAGCTCGGCTAGCACTTGGAGAGGCAAAGGGATGGGATTGGAGAGCGCGAGGGAGAGGTAGGAGAGCACCACAACACCTAAGCCCATGTGCGGATGCTAGTGATGGCCAAATAGGCCGGGCCAAACAGGCGGGTACGAAGCACGTAATTTTTGGCCTGCCTCAAGCACGGCACGGCTCAATGAATTTCGGGTCCGGATCGGCACGACACGAGGGTCGGGCCGTACCATGGGCTGAAGGTGCAGCCGAATAGACGGCACGGCACGGCACGATTAAGTTTTAATAAATGTATTTTTAGTTTATATGTGTCCAACTTAGTAGTCTTAGCCTAGTGATAAGTACATTTCTTCTTATCCATGAAATGTAGCATCTATTTTTGTACCTATTTAACATTAAATTCCTTCAAAAATGACTAAATGGACTGACATTTAAAACGGGCTGCCGGGCTAAAACGGGTCGGCCCGGCACTATTTCTCCATTGCGTGCCGTGCTATGGGCCGAGACGAGAGCCCATGGGCTGGCACGGCACGGCACGAAATAACACCAAGCCGTGCCAGCCCGAAAGTGCCTTTTCGGGTCCGTGTCGTGCCGGGTCGGGCCGCCCGTTTGGCCATCACTAGCGGATGCCATATGCACGGGCTCCGCGGATGGGTGATTGAGTTAGAGTTTATACATGGGCTTGGGATTAGTGGACTCTTTCTTTTTGTATGGGCTAGAATATATATGATGGGATAGATTTCAGTCAATGCAATAGTTTGTTAATCAAACCTACAACTGAATAAGAAGTGTAGCAAAAAAAAATTAATAAAGTGCAATGGAAACTTTTTTTTTTATTAAACAGTACAACACCGACACTCATAACGCACGCACACTCATCTCTATAAACGCACATACGCAAACTCTACCCTTATGAGCATCTTCAAAGACTGAGCCGGCAAATCTTCAAGATTGACGAAGTCACCACTGACGTCTCGTTGTCGACGGCCACGTCGCCTACCGCTGAAAGCACAAAGCCGTTAAATCTTAGAAAATTCGCTCCCACAGAGAATCGAACTCAGAAGCTCAAAAGGTGTTACTCGAATGCTTTAACCACTAGGCCAAAACTGCTTTCACAAGTGCAATGGAAACCTAACTCAAAACCGAAAAGAAATTTCGTTTGCGGTTAACCGTGCCCAACCCGATTCTACTTACTTTTTCATGTGAAATGTTTTTTAAACAAGAAAAAATAAACAAAAAGGTAAAGAATATATTTTCAACTTTCTAGAAGTTGGAGAATCGTTTTGGAAGTTTGAAAAAAAAAATGCTATTCTGACCATTTTCAGTTCAGCTCTCCCCTTTGATCCCCTTGGGTGGGACAGCTGAGCCCCAGACAGGACCCGACCTGCGAGCCCGAGCATCCTCCAAAGCTCTCGCGGTCGTAGCAACAAAGGGAGCGAGGGCGCGAAGCGGTGGCGGCGGAGGGAAGCGGCGAGCGTCCATGGATCAGCGTCAGGTGGTAACGCCGCTCCATTCCCCGCCTCTTCTTCCTTCTGGTCCCATTCTTTTTCCGATTGCGCAGGGTGGGAACTTGTTCTGGATCTGGGTGGTTGTTGGATTAGAATTCACGAGTTCCGGTTCGGATCTAGTTTGTGGTTTTCCCTTTAGAATGTTGCTGAATCTCAATCAGGTGGCATAGGAGGATTAGTGGTGTGAGATCTGAGCTAGTCAATTAAGAAGCAATGGATCAAGATTTCGTTTCTAGGACCGGCTGGATGTAGTTATGTTGGTTTCTTGGGCTGAATTGTGCTGTCGATTCTGTATAGCTTATTCTTCTGCTCAGTTCCGATCTGGTATAACATCTCCAAACAAATACTGACAATGAAAAACCCTTTCAGGTTGTTAGTGAGAATTACGCCAATCCTATAACATGCTTCTTCCATGTGCTGTTCAAGGTAAACATTTCCTGCTACATGGTCTTACATTGTGTTATGTTATCGGTAGTTGTATTTTAACTCTTGTTAATTCTTTTGTTTGTGCAAAGGCGGCGGCATTGGCCTTCTACATCCTGTTCTCCCTTTTCGTGAAGAGCTTCGTCATCATCTTTGTGATCACTGTGCTCCTTGCCGCACTTGACTTCTGGGTGGTGAAGAATGTCAGCGGCAGGATCCTGGTTGGGCTGCGCTGGTGGAATGAGATTGATGACAAGGGAAACAGTGTGTGGAAGTTTGAGTGCCTGGATGGGGAGGTTTGTTCTTGTTTTGTGTTGTATTGCAGGTTCTGAATATGAGAAATATCGTTAGCTGACTTGAGTGTTCCTTGCAGTCTCTTGCTCGGATGAACAAAAAGGACTCGTGGCTGTTCTGGTGGACTCTTTACTTGACTGTGAGTGCTGTTTTTATCTGTTATTGAGCATACCATGGTATAGGTGGTAGACTATCTGCGTTGCGCATAAGTATAAGGTTGATGTCTGAGAATACTCAATTGGGAATTGATATCTGTGAATTTCAAGAAATACTCAATTAGGAGCAAAAATTGACGCTACTTTGCCTACATTTTTCAATTTATATGTTCCTTTGTTTCACTTTTCTTTGTTCCTTAGCTACTGATGTTCATTTCTCCACTTTGTGATGTCTAAGATAGTCCTATTTCCCTTGACTACTTGTCACAAGTACAAGTTGTCTGTGGTTAATAACTCCACCATCCTTGTCACAAGTTGCTACTATGATTAAGAACCATTGAATATAATATAAGTTCAGTTTAAAACTTCTAAGGGCAACCTTTATAGTCAATGGGCAAATACTTGGATCATGCATGGTTTTTAACTTCTGTAACTTCTTTGTCACATTTCTCTTGGATTCAAATCATGGAATTATGTTTTTTTTAGAGTAGCGTCCTGCGTGAATAAAAATCTATACCAATTGTGGGATTCTGACTCGATCAACAATATCATTTGTCACACACATAGTTGGGACAATAACACAAATAACCCCCAGCTGGTCAGCTGTGGCACTAGCTGTTCCTGTTTTCCTTCTTTAGTTATTTTCCATGCTATGCAAAGTTAGAGTTTATTTGATTGTATAGTTGCTTGTTGTTTCACAAAAAAAAAAAAGAGTATAGTTGCTTGTCTACAAATCTAGGTGATCTGTTTGTTATTTTGAAGAAATAAAGGTCTGTCTTTAAGTCTTAATAGATAAATGATAGCAAAGAAAGATCTCACATGTGCTGACACTGTTCCGCTAAAATAATTTTATTTCTCTTTTTATGTTTACCAACTACTGTGATAAGTTATATCGAGTATTAGAGTACGTCTAAACAAAGCTTTCAATCTTTCAGGCTGCTGCATGGATTGTTCTCGGTATATTTTCACTCATCAGACTTGAGGCTGATTACCTTCTTGTTGTTGGAGTTTGCTTGAGTCTAAGCATTGCAAACATTGTTGGCTTCACCAAATGCAACAAAGGTATGGCATAATGGACAAGTTCACTTTGTAGCCAAATTTTGGCCATTTTAATTTGCCTTGTGCTAGTTGGCATAATGAACAGCGTTTTCAACTGAAAGTAAACACTAAAGTGATGTAGATAATGGTTTTAATTTGGCATAATGTCATCATATTGCTAATGTGCCTCGACAGTTCAAATCTTAGGTTGCTGTCCAACATTAGAGTCTGGCATGTTGCAGGAAGAGAATTTATAAACTATCATTGCTTGGATTAGATCATGCTTTGGACCTTCACCGTTCCTATTTCTAATCGAATTCTTGGATTTGAGAATCCTGCTTATTTCATGTCATATGGGCATCTCTTTTTTTTTGTTTTTTTTTGTTTGGGGTCATATGGGCCTCTGTTGTAGTGATTATAGAACTTGTAGTTTGAAAGCTTGCCAAACTCCATTGCGGAGCCTGTGATGTTCCAATCAAAATCTAATGGACTGCATTGATATTACTGTTTCGCAGATGCCAAGAAGAACATCCAGGCCTTTGCCCAAAATGCGCTTGCCTCCCGTGTCACGTCCTCACTGCAATCAGCATTTGGAGTTCTTTGAAGTCCCACATGAAGGCCCAAATATTACACATAACAGTGTACAATTTGTCAAAAGGACGAGTGTGCATTCAATGTTAGTACCTTTCCTCAGCAATGCAAAGATGTCCGCCGGCGTAGATAGCATATCCTACTATCCTGTTTTCATAGTGTTTTTGTCGCATACAAAGAATAGGTCGATTTTGATGCGGTACTCTTGGATGATTTGACCATGAACATTTCATACACTTGTCTCCTGCACTGAAGAGCATATTCTCTGCAACATATTTTTGTTTGCCACGGAGAACACCCCCCCCCCCCCCCCCCCCCCCCAAAAAAAAAAAAACCTTACTGTAGTGAACGTTTTACTTATCTGAACCTTTTATGGTGATGCTTTGTTGCTTTAGCTTAAAAAGCTTGTTCGCTGATGCGTTATCATGCTTTCGTGATAATGCCAATTCAAAACACAATAAATTAACGTACAATCAAATAAGACGAGGGGCTAGCGGTGAGGCTACTGAGAGGCCTAACATGCTAAATGGTGAACTAACACAAGAGATTCAGAATTTGATAGTTTATATGGGCTCCTTTTGCAGAGTAGAGGCAAAACTCTATCATATATCATTTGTGTGCTTGCGTGGACAGTGCACTACTTCTCAAAATAAAAAGGAAGAAACATAATATTTCCTTGGGGAGCCCTGGAGCTTGCTGCTACCATACACCCAAATCAAGTTTTCAAAATATTTATACTCATCAAAAAAATCTGAAAAAAATACCCAGCTTTTTCTTAATTGGGAGAATCTCCACTGCTATTTGGCTTCCCGTGTACACAACAACAACAAAGTGCTGCAATACTTTCATCAGTCACACGAACCCGTCGTCATCTGATTTCACCTTCACCATTGCCCATCCATCCTTGAATCCAAATGGCAAGCGTAGTTCAAGGCAAGGCGTAAGGAGAGAGACACTGACGAGCCATGTTGAACCCGTTGCTGTTCTAAGCCGATTTCGACGCGATATTGGTTCCCCGAACGGCGTCTCTATGTTGGCGCGAACAACCAGCACCCCCCCCCCCCCCCCCCCCCCCCCCCGGTTAACCGCCAACCCTTTCGCGCCATCATCTCCCAGCCCGCCCCGGACGAATCGTCTCCCTCGTTGGCGTCCCGCCGTCGACGCGAGGTTGAAGATAAACCTGAGGGGGTGGTCGATCTCGGCGATTCCAGTCCCATATAAGTTCCAGCTTCCAACGCCGCAATCTTTCCATCAATGGACGGCGCTACGCCGTCCGAGAGGGCCAAGACGGCGGCACCGGAGAAGCCCAGGAAGGCTGCTCTGACCGACCAGGTCCTGACGCCGGAGAAGCCGGAGCAGCGGCCAACAGCGCGTTGTGGCCTCCATGTGGCGTTCTCCGTCAAGGGAATCCGGCGGCCGGAGAAGGGACCGGCGGAGGCGGCGGGCAAAGAGGATGAACTCGAGTCCCTTGAGAAGGAGATCGGTGTTGGTGCTGGCGCCGTCCGGAGCCCCGTCATGAGCCAGGCCCATGTCAGGCTACCGGAGAGGTAAAGATATGTCGACTTGACGTAGACTCAGACCACATTTACAACATATCGCAAATTCTGTTTCTGTAGCAATGCTGATGTCCATGCCCTGAATCGGCTACTTAGCTATTGAAGAAGAGGAATTCTTGAGAATCCATAGCGAATTTATTTATGTTAGGAAAACATTTTTTTTTCAAGAACCCAAATGTGCTGATTTCTAGTTTTTGTTTTCTGTTACTGGTGTGATCAGCTATGAGATGCTCTGTGAGTTCTTCAATTGCTTGGAGAGCTCCACCCGGCTGCTCCGTATGAAGGGATCCAAGGCGACGTTCCCCAACATCTGCGCTAGCATTCAGCATCTGTCTGAGCGGTACAGATCTTTGTCTTTTCAGTTTTCAGAGAATTGCTGCTGAGTTGGCCTGTAATTGTTCAGTGTCTAATTCTTGTAATGCCGTCTGTTTACAGGAGGTTTACATACAGTCATCTCGCACAGCTCAAGTACATAATGCCAGAGTCGATTGTTATCAACAAGATTCTTTTGCGTGACGAAACGACGTGTTGCATGAAGCCTGATCTTCAGGTAAACCTCCTGGTTGGTGCTGTGGAGAATGTTGCGAAGCAAAAGGGGGAAACTGCGTACTCGGCCTTGAGAAGGATATTTCGGCAGAGGCTTGTAGATTTCTTCAAGGACCATCCAGAGGTATGGAAATCTCGCATGCTTTGTTATAGTTTTGCCATGAGTACAAGTTTACATTTCAAAATGAAGTAAACCATTAACTGACTGGTTAGGTTCTATATATAAACAAAGATTTTAATCTAAGTATGCATACTTAAATGAAGGCTAGGTTCACAGTGCCTCTTTACTTAAATGAAGGCTGGGTTCACAGTGTCTCTTTCACTAATTTCAGGGAGATGACATTCCAGAGCATGAGTTGCCACATCCATTTAATGCTACAAGATTGAGCATGCCCCAAGCTGCATCAAGAATTGTTCCTGAATCTATATTCGCAACCGAGACATCTGAGCTCACTGGACAGCAGCCTGCTGTGATGTCACACATGTCACGGTCTTTCAAGAAAAGGTTTTCACGGTCATCTTCAATCAGTTCTACAACAGCTAGCACGATCAGTTCAGTGGCAAAGGTTGAATCCATTGTTCTGTCACCATTCAGCAGAAATACCCTCTACCATAGCAATGCTTCTGGTAGCATTAGCATAGATGCTACACCAAATGCTAGAAAAGATCAAGTGCCTGAGGAGGATGACAAGGATGTAGTATCCAAGTCTGGTGTTTCAGAAGGCACCCCTGAAGGATCTGTCTCTACACCAGTGAGGTTAATGGCGTCCACACCAGACCTTAAGACACCTAAAAGACCAATTGCTGCTACAGGTTATGACACGCCACCTCTAAAATTGGTGAAGAGATCAGCTCGTGCTAAGTTGTTTTCTACTCCAACAAAGGGTGCAAGTAGCATGGATTGTGCAAAACTAAGTACAAGTATGTCTTCTGCCGACAGTGATGATGAATCGCTTAGTTTTCTTCCACAATCCCTCATGCAATCAGTAAGTTCTTGCTAACAATTATCATTCGACGGTGTGCTGCTCTATTATGAACAAAGAATAAGATCTTTGCTTCTTGCAGGTAAAGGCGAAGGAACAGAGGGCTTTCAAGGAAAAGGAAACAGGTTTTGCTGATCAGGTTAAAAGGCAGAAGTTGATTGCTTCCCTGCCGAGCACCTTTGATGTCATATTCCTTATCTACCAGTCAAGGCAACGGTCTGTAATGACAAAGCAGGAGTTGATTCACAAGATAATTGCAAGCAGTCCTAAGATTATGGACAGGAGTATGTGAAAACTTCCAGTTCTATGTTTATTGCATCCATCTGTTTTCTGAAATGTGGGTTCTAATATAGAAGGTGACATCTGTAGGTGAAGTTGAAGAGCAGCTAACACTGTTGGAAGAGTTTGTTCCAGATTGGATCTCTGTGAAGACTGCACGAACCGGTGATGTTCTATGCTGGTAAGGACCCGTCTTGTTTCTGGAGGACTCGCTGTTCAATTTGAATTTTTGTACCATACATTTTTGAAACCTGAAAGCAGCTGCATTGTGAATGCAAGACGGTCTGCTAGAATACTCTGACCACTTGTATCATTATTGGCTTAATTAACTGCGTTGTTTATTTTCAGTGTTGATGCGGTGCTGAGCCAAGCGGACCTTCGACGAAGACTGTATTCTGCCAAGTAGAGATAATACTCACATCCCCAAGCACCTTGTTTTAGAAAAGCACAGTACCTTGGCATTCGGTATGTTATGGCCCAAGCCAGGAAATGGGAGAGGGATAATTAACTCATGCAACTTTTGCCAGATGTCCATGAAGTCTAAGTTTGTATAGATATGTTATGATAGTAGTGAATGACCGTATAGTGAAACCATTATAACAACTGATGTTTTCATCATTTTTCTAACTTAGCCAACTGTTACTTGATGACCATGAAGTCTACCGTTCATGTAGATGTGTTCCGATAGAAACCTGAACTGACTGAAACGAATGACCATGTATAGTGAAACCATTCTAATAAATGATGTTTTCATCATTTTTCTCTCACCGTGTGTGAATAACATTTTGTTTCTAGTACATCTGAAGTCTTATGTTGCCTGAGTTGAAGCCGAGTTCCTGTTTCTACTGCCGTTCCAAGTTTGGTATATGTATCCTTAAGCTGCATGTTTTCACAGTAATATCCTCGGTCAGAGTTGAGTTTTACTGCAACAGCACTAAACTGATATTGAACTTCGTTGCTTCTATTTAAGTGTACTTCCGTACATCACATTGAAGTTGTAGCTTGAATACAATAAAAATCTGTATCAATAGGATTCTAGCCTATCACTCGATCAACAGTCTCATTTGTCACACACATAGTTGGGACCATAACACAAACCCTCAGCTAGTCAGATTTGGCAGTAGCCGTTCATATTTTTCCTTCAATTCTTCCCATGCAATGTTATGTTAGGTTTTCTTTGATTGTAAATAAGTCTGTCTTTAAGTATTATGGTAGCAAAGAACGATCTCACATTTGCTGACACTGTTCTCATAAAATACTTTCACCATCTCTTTTCTAGGTTTACCAACTACGGTAGTATTAGAGTACACATAAACAAACATCTCGATGTTTCAGGCTGCTGCATGGATCGTTCTCGGTATCTGCTCACTCATAAGACTTGAGGCTGATTACTTGTTCTTGGAGTTTGGCAAACATTGTTGGATTCACCAAATGCAACAAAGGTATGGACAAGTTCACTTTGTAGCCAAATTTGGGCCATATTAATTTGTTGTACAATTTGGCCGATACTGATAATGGAGTCAGATGAAAAGTGTTGTCAGCTGAAAGTATACATAATTCGTGATAATTCCAATTCAAAACACACCAAACAAAATGTACAATCTAATAGAATGAGGAACAGCGTCAGTAACTTCTGTACTGAAATCACGGTGAGAACAAATATGCTAAAGGTGAACGGAAACAAGAGATTCTGAATTTGAAACTTTATGCGGCCCCCTTTTGCAGAGTATGAGGCAAAGTATCATACATCATATGTGGGTGCGTTCACTACATTTATAAAAAGAAAAAAGAACATAATGTTCCTTGGGAGCTCTTGAGCTTGTAGCTACACATACATTGTCTATACACCAAGTTCAAAAATTACTCAGTTAAAAAAATCTAAAAAATTCCCCAACCTTTTCTTACTCAGAGCATCCTCTCTGCTATTTTGGCTTCAGTGTACAAGAAGTACAATCGTTGTTGAGAAACAATGTTCTGCAAAATCTCATCAATCACAAGAGCCCATCACCACCATCATCTGATTTGATCCTCACCATTGCTAGTCCATCTTTGAATCCAAATGCCAAGCGTGGCTGACCAGCATCACGAATCTGACGTTTTCTTGGAGCCGCCATTGATCAAGCTCGCCAGCTTCACCCTGGGCTTGGAGTACTCGCCACTCATCACAAGCTTCGCAGCAAGGCCGCTGCCAAAATCAGTGAAGTGCACGCCGTCCCAGCTCAGAACCTTGGACTCGGGCTCGCACAGATCGCCACAGCCAGGTTTCCCCTTATCCATGTTGTATGGAGGCCCGCCGTTGCCACAGCACACCATCAACGGCCAATCGATTCCTGAAAAATAAAAAGAACATGACCGTTCAAAATTGGTGTCGAAACTGAACTGATGTTATCAATGTTTGTTCTGAATGCCTGAATCGGCCGAGTTATCTGATTCTGAAGTACGAAAACTAAAGAAGGACAATACTTGTTATTATCGTTCATACCATATTTGGTGTGGTTGGCGACAAAGTCATACTTAATGGCGAACATGTCAGTGTAAACAATGGTGGCGTTCTTCAGGAAGAACCGCATGTCGTCGCAGAAGTTACTCAGCTTCTTGTTGAACGCCTTCGCAGCCTTGTTGACGCTTACCAAGCAGCCGTGCGCGTCATGCTCGCCCTGCTCCCGCACCGCCACCGCTGGCAGGCAGCCCAGGGCGCCTGTGCCATGAATCCAAAACTTCCTCGCGCCATTGTCGTACAAAATCTGAAAAACTTCTCTGTCAGTGTATACTGATTATAATTTGTCAAAGTTAAATTCTTGAAATGGGTGACTTCTGAAAGCGTATTGCTTGTGTGATTTACCCTCATCGCCTGCCTGATCTCATCGACGATCTTTGCGATCTTTGTGTCCCACTGATCAGATGGTGTGTGTGCCACACCAACCATGTCATTGTGGCCGATGTCCATCATGTACAGAGCGTTCTCAAAACCCTCCTTGCTCACTGGGCCTTTCAGTCCTGCAAGCATCAGATTCAGAATTCAAAATGGTCTACTAAAAAAGCGAGTATTGTAGATCTTTTGTGACAATGGCAACGAACCTCGTTCGAAGAGCTCTAGAGATCTGTGCTTGAAGTAGACGAACTGGTCGACTTGGACGTTCAAGGAGTATGGAGAGACACCGTGCGACACTGTCGAGCCAGCCATGGCGAAGTTGACCCCATTGCTGTAGTCTGAACCGATTCCCTTGAGATATGGATTCAGTTCATGCGTGTTCAGGCTCTCACCTGAAAAGAAGACATTAATCCATGAGCAAACTTTAAGGGAACGTTAACAAATTTGAACTTTTGAAGAACACGGTAAAAGTAGATTGTTAAGTGTTAATTTTCTGTCACTGACAAGTGCTCTGGTTTTAAATTTTACATCCGTGTTCAGATTTTCTGACAGCTACTAGTCAATACATTTATGATTGTTAATACCTGCTATTGAAAACTTAAATCAAAGAGTGTGTTTTGGATAAATCTAAACCGCGGACCAGGCATAAATTTATCACACTGATCTACTACATTAATTTGAACCTTCTCACAAGGGTCAATAGCAGAATCGTGCTACATTTCATATCATGAACAGATAATGCTGAAGTGCCCCACCACCATGTGCACTTCAGATCTCAACCATATATTACAGATATGATGTTTGTACTTGAGATCAGAGCTTTCATGACAACATACTGAAAGTACAGATTTACAGATGCTGCCTGTACTGGTGAAGCAACTATGGACCATGTTTTGTGGCTTTCTTTTTGCCTCCCGTTTTACTCTTACCAAGGTAATTATACACAGTATTTTTCTCCAAAGAATTTTTTAATGAAAATATTTTTACCAACATATCCAAATGACAAATTCAATTGGCCGAGCATCATTGGTGTGTCTGCATGTGCACACAGGTACTAATATATACAAGGTGCAATGTGACGACCATGAACTATCACATGGTGGCGTATATGTAACTGGATCATGGTATGCAAACTCCTTAATTTTAAATTGAAGAAACAAAATAATCAACGGCTTTGTGTGTTCTTAGTGAATGGAAGACTCTTTAAATAAATAAATAATGCTCAACAACTTGAAGAATTGACTTTTTTCTGATCACAGCACACAAGCGACACGAACAATTGAATATGGTGGTAAAATTATCCATTCCCATTTATGTTCTAGATAAGCCAATTTGGAGCATGAAAATATAACCAGCATAGCTGTGACCGAATGATTTTCTGCATCCTGGCATGATGTACAAATCACTAGTAAATATATGTACCGGCCAACAAGTCATGTGACTGGTAGGCTTCACTCTGGGATGCTTAATGCGACACGGAGTTAATCTCAATTTCAGGAGTTAACAGTTGACTAAGCAACTAGCAGATCAGACAAAATAAGAGAGGAATTCAAGCAAGTAGCAAGTGTCATCTAGTGCTGTGATTGGAGTGTCCCCTCTCTACTCACATTGTCCTTTTTGGTGGTTAGATCTGATCCACACAAAACTACCTAAGTTTATTTCATTAGTATTGTCTGGTACTCTGATCGGCGCTGCTCGAGCGTAAATAAGTAAATAAATAAGGTCATGTTTGGTTCGTGCCTAAACGCGCCAAAATCAAGTGTGATGTGTCACGCCCGAGTTTACCAAGCCACACTTTTTGTGGCGACGAAAGCATCAAAAGCTGGTCCTTTTGGTCCATAGCATGTTTCTTTTTCCTTGTTTACCCATTTCTCCCATCATGCCCTTATCTGCACGCAGACAGATGCAGGAAAGCACAAGAACCAGTCTCCTCTGAAGGACAAGTTTGCTTAGACAAGCAAGGACATTTTTTCTATCTCAACCCTGAGGTAAACAACAATTAAACAGTCCAGCCTGACCCAGCCCTGCCCCGGCTACAACTAGCAAGTCAAACTTACAATCCATTGGTTCTCAGTTACCTTTTTCCCTTCCCAATTGGTATGGGAAGGAAGAATCAAAGAAGGCAGCCATTGTCAGGCACATGAGGGCGGCTACTGCTTCAACCACCCTATAATTCCAATTGTTTTTAAACCTTCCACATCGGCAGCAACGTGGCCATGACTTATTAGCGACGATCAACCAACTATCTTTGTATAACCATAACTCAGCTAATCAACCAATTAAAATTGAGAATGTTTGGAGCGCAGCGCACTAATGTTCCGAGAAGAACGTACAGCAGCAACATGGGCTTGACTTAGAAACGATCAACAAACCATCTTGTATAACCCCTTCGACTAATTCAAAATTTAGCATGTTTCGGGTGTATTATTCCGAGAAGAACCATTTTCGCAGGAATTTCACAGAAAAGGTACATAGTTAAGCCAACAAAGCTCGTGGTCCAAACGAGGAAGTTATCACGCAATTGGCAATGCAAAGACAACAGTGCAGTTCCAAATCAATGACTATGGAGCAGCACCTAACAATCTATCTGTTTTTATGTGCAATTAAGACCTCGGCTTATTGGTAAATTGCGAGAAGCAGACCGAAACGAACAGAGCGGCGAAATGATTAATGAAGCCGGGGGAACTGAATTAGTAGTTGATTTAATTGAACTCACAGATGAAGTCGATGATGACGCGGCCGTCGGAGAGGCGGCCGGTGGGGTGGCCGAAGTAGGTGCGGCCCTCCGGCGGCATGATCCGTATGCCGCCGGCCGCCGCCACGCCGCCGGTGTCCGAGTTCGAGTCGCCGAAGTTGAACAGCACCACCGGCGGCCGCCGCCCCTGCTCCTGCTCCTTCACGGCGGCCGGTGTTGCCACCGGGATCGCGCCGCTGTTGTTGCTGCTGCCGGCGCCGGAGGATGCCACGGAGCCAAGATTCTCCCGGACGGCGACCATGGCCGCCGGCGACATGTACGCCAACGACAGCACCATGACGGCGACCACCACAGCCGCCAGCACGCAGAAGTACTGCAGCGGCAGGCTGATCATCTTCCCGCCGCCGTTGCCACCGTTGCCGCCGCCGTTGGTGGCGCCTGCCATGGCGGCCTCTTCGAGCTCTTGCTTTCTTGATTGATGGATATTTCTCTCTGTCTCTCAAAGATTCAACAACGGTGGAAAAGTATACGCGTATATGTATATATAGTGTGCAGAGGTGCTGAATTATTTTTAATTTTTTGAACTAGGAAAGATGCTCGTCTTTAAGGGTATAGTAGTAATATACAAGAGGTTGGTGTAGGTAGTGATTAGTGAGTGGAGACATGGAGGTTACTGGTTAGATATGGCCACGAAGGTGGCTGATTCAGAGCATGTTTGAACGCGTCAGTGTTGTTGAAATTTCACACGGGATAGCTCATTTTCATGAGAACAGTAAAAACTCTCATGTTCCAAAAGGAACCTTAAAGTTTGCGAAATTTACGTATCATAACATCGAATCAGAGTGGAATGTCATTATGAAAAATTCACCAGTTCCATAATTTTGAAAATGTAGAAGTTTATTGTTGAGATGGTGTATTTGCTTAGCTGTTTACATGATTATTGGAGGAGCGAGATGGTGTTGACGAAGCTGTAGTGACGACGGCATGTCTTGGAATTTTTCAGACCTGTTCAAAGGAGGAGACAGGGTGGCCATGTCATCCAGTTGCTTTTTTCTTCTTACCCAGTCGCACGTTCACGGACATAGCCATATGAGCTCATGTTTTTAATCCAATAGGTAATATAAATTTTCATTTTCTGTACGGTCCAGATTTCTAGTCATGTTATTGCCTATTGGAGTATATACTCCATCTGTATCCAGGAAGACCCTGATTGTTCCCTGCTGGAACAGAAATTGCATAATTATGTATATTTAGTAAATGGATAAACCATAATTAAATAAGAAAAATAAATGGGTTTCCACTGTCGGTCTGTTGTGTGAAGTTGCAGTATACCAACCAGACTGCAAAGTGTATAGCATCATTTTCTTTGACAGCTACACGCGTGATAGTGATTGATGTAAATACAAAATGAAGCTATTAAGGTTGCAAAATGTCTACAACTTCAGATCTTGTGTCATCTGACCATGTCCTGCCCTGCTGATACCAGATTTTTGTATTCAACCATGTTAGAATTCCAATTCGCTCTCAATGTCAAAAGTTAGCAATAGGTAGCAATAGTGATAAAGTACAACAAGTGTCATGCCAAGAACAGTTCCTAGTTCATCTGTACCTTGTCAGATCTGAAATTTGTTCCCTAACAGTTCCTAGTTCATCTGTACCTTGTCAGATCTGAAATTTGTTCCCTACCCGGTGCTCACTTTTGCTGTGTTGTGATCAAAGTGAGGAGCATGATGGAGCACGAACCAGAGAGTTCTTCAGACTGAAAACGTGGCCGGACATGGCCAAGCATGGTCCATACGGCAAACCCCACACATTCCTCGCCATTGGATGCTTCCGCCTTTGTTTTGATCAGAACACATGGTAGTTGCCTGTCTCCCTCCATTAAATGGTTAACCTCTTTCAGTGGTTTGGTCTTTCCCATTTTGGTGCACTCTATATTTCTCTTCACATTTGTCTTCCCCTTTTGGATGTGTCACACTTGTTAACTTGTGAGTGCTTCAAAGGAAAAAAAAAAGCAATTTAAATATATATCTCTATTTATTGATCCAAAATTCAGAGAAAGAAATATACATGGTACAGACACAAGCATCTCCATGTATTGACCCCTAGGATATACATACACCCCAATTGTACAAAATCAGAAGAAAGGAAAAGGAAATGAAAATCTCCGTCCGCGACGGCTGTAAGAACCTCAATTAATTGACTTTGGGTGGTCAGTTTTGTTAGTAGTTTCATCTTCATCATCCTTTTGACAAACCAAATGCAGCGCTAACCATCATTAATCGTCAGATTTTGGAGGGATGACGATGCTGGCCAGCTTGACCCTGGGAATGGAGTATTCACCACTGAGTACTTTAGAAGCTACAATGCCATTTGCAGCGTCAGTGAAATGGACCCCATCCCAGCTTATGAACTTCTCGCCAAGCTTGCATAGGTACTTGTCAGAAGTCATGCAGCTTTCCTTGGGGTCGTAGTTGTAAGGGGGTCCTCCATGACCGCAGCATGTCATCAGTGGCTTTTCAATCCCTGAGGAACAAGAAACGAATTAGGATGGCTGTATGAGAATGGAAAACAAGTTCGATCAGAGATATTAAACCAATGAACAATGTTATTGTAGTTGTCTCTCATTTGCAGTTTGTAGTTTTCAGAAAAAAAAAGAATTGTGCACATCTGGCAGATAGCTATTAACTTACCATATTTTGTGTGGTTGGCCACAAGATCGTACTTGATAGCGAACATATCCACAAAGATGATCGTCGACTTTTTCAGATTCAAGCGCAACTCATCACATGCCTCACTCAGCAACTTATTGAACTGCTTGCAGACGTTGTTGATGGTGGCAACGCATCCATTCGAATCGAGACCGCTGTCATCATCCCTCGGCATAGCAAGCTTCTGAGGCATGCATCCCAGCGCCCCAGTCCCGTGTATCAAAAACTTCCTGGCCCCATTCTTATGCAATCTCTGCAGTTTCGCAAAAGGATACATCAAATTGTCTCCACTGAACAAATAATGTCTGACTATTTCATTATCGCAGATCATCAATTTGTTGTAATGTACGTAGGATTTGCTGGTAACCTTTACCTCAATGGTTTTCTTGATCTCAGCGACTATGGCGGGAAGCTTCTCAAGCATTGTATGGTAGGGCAAGTGGAGAATGCCGTTTATGTCATTGTGCCCAATATCCATGGTGTACAGAGCTTTCTTAAACCCCTCCTCATCAACTGGAGCACTCTCACCTGGATAGCATTCACCAAAAAGAAATCAACAATCTTTGTAGTTGAAAGAGAAAACGACAACCAAAACGAAGTCAAACTAATTCACTGGTTCTACTATGTTCTCTAAAGAACAAACTCTGAACATATCAGAAGCAAAACAAGATACGTACCTCTCTCGATGGTCTCGAGACACCTCTCCTTGAAGAACAGGAATTGGTCCAGTTGCACGTCCAGAGAGAAGGGAGTCTCCCCGGGGGTGGCTGTCGACCCGGCGATGGCGAAGTTGACCCCGTTGCTGAAGTCAGAGCCCAGCGGCTTCATGTAGGGGCTGAGATGGTGCGTGCCCAGGCTTTCACCTGAACCAAAGCGACGCAGTAGGAACAATCGTCAGAAAATATTCAGGCCTCCAAAGTTAACGTTCTGCAAATGCATTGGCAGTCTCAGTGGACATCATGAAAGTGCATATAGGAGACAGCACATGCATCAGGCACGGTTGCATCGGATTCGAAAGTTTGCATAAAAGCGCTTTCTTTACACGACATTCACTTGTTTGCTTGGAAAAATGAAGTGGCACTGGAGGAAAAGGATTCGGTGTTACTTGAACAGTGCATTTGAGCTGTTGAGTACTAATAAAAGGCACTCGCAATTGAGGAGCGGATAATGCTGGTGAGTTGTACTGCATTTTTGATGTGATCTGGAAGCAGGAAGAAGACTGTACACTACTACTATGCGGTGGAGCAGAATACGGCATTTTACACGGAGAGACTGTTGACTAAAGAGTAACTGAGTACTACAATGTACCGTAGAATAGTACGCTGCATTGTACACAATACTACACTGGTACTACAATAAGAGTACTACAAGATATTATTTCCGGTCTTCGCAAAAAAAAAAAAAGAAGATATTATTTCCGGTAGAAAAAGAAAAAAGAGAGAAGACTCTTTTCATTTCACCTAATTCGTGGACAAGGAAGTCTTCAGTTAGGAACCGGAAAAGGATGCTGCACGGACAGGCCGGGCGGGCGCAATGAATGGAGCTGCCCAGAAATGATTATTGCACAGAAAGAAAGAAAGACGACGGAACCGACCACGCGACGAAAAAAGAAGGCAACGTCGGTGGTTCCGGCAGGAACGCATAAACACATCTTCCACTGACTGGACGACTCCGGTGCCCGTGTGTGAACAGTCGAACACACACACACACACTGTCTGTTTGGTTGAAGGCGGCGTTTGCCAATAGGCTGCTACCGAGCCATTTCCGTCGCTCTCGTACCAGATCTGTCTGTGCTTGTGGGCTTGGGAGTTGGGACTGGGAGGGATCGACGGAATGGACCGGTCGGCCAGCTCGTTCTGTTGATGGAGACCAAAGACAGCCAGCCGGGTGTTGAAAATGAAATGGATGCAAACTGATATGTTCGCTACTACTAGGTGCAGAACAGAGTAAAATGCCGAAAGACTGTTTTGCGCTAATCTGCAGCACGTGGGTGCCCGTCTCCCAAAGGCAAATGTCGGTCTGGTTTTAGTGTCAGCATGAGATAATCGCCAATTGGCCACGTGCACGACCAACCAACCAAGAGAGGTTCCCAAGGAAAGAAAGACATGGGCTGGGACGACGACGGCTAATTGAAATTTATTTTTAAAAAAGGAGGCAGCCAAGCCAACCAGGCAACCACCGAGTCATGTGAGGTCGTGAGGAGAACGGGACGACGACGTGAGCAGAGCAGGTGAAGGAACTTGCGAGCAAACGTCAACCAAACTGGAAGGCGTTCGTTCGCCGCAATGCTCCTCCAGCGCGTCTCGCGGACGCCGGCGCAAGTACCCGGGCAGCGCGGCGCGTCGCTCCGTTGATCGCACACGCCACGGGGTTGCTCAGGTTTTTTTTGGACCGGCTCGTGTCAGATGACTTGGATGTTTCTTTGCCCGGTATCCTGCCTCGGCCAGATGACGGGCAGCAGTCCATTGTGTCATCACTCAGGCAACGCGACGCGCCAAAGCAGCCGAGCAGAGCGCGTGGTCACTCGTCTCATCACACTGCTGACGCGGCAACCAACACGGCAACAAGTGCCACACACTAGAGCCGAACCAGACGGGCAGGCAGGCGCGCTGTCCGCGTCGTGTGATCCAGCGGCGCGTTCCATCCTGCATCCACTCCACGCCCCGATTTCGCTAACCACCACCGCTTTATCTGTCACCTTCCCTTGCTTTGCACTAAAGCTAATCAACCTTTCCACCCGAAAACAAAACATAAACTACTAATAATAAATCACGTTATGTCATCCATCACCAGGAGGATGCTTGCGAAACCCGCGAGATGAGATGACCAGTCAGTCTCCCTCGTTCGTTTAGGTAGGAGCACCTAAACCTCGTTCTGTCACTCACTACCTAGCACGCTGGAAGTGAGACGTCGAAACCACGAGAGGCAGGTCAGGTGGTGACCTGCTCTGCTCTACCGCCGCCGGTTTAACCATGACAAGGAAAGCCAACGTGTAATTAAGGAGGAGCAGAGGGATTGCTCCACGGGGGGTGGATGTCTGTCTGGCCGCGTGCCTTTTCTAGAGTTCCCGAGTCAAATATCGTTGTGTACCGCGCCCGCCCCCTGCTTCTCATCTGGTGGATCACGTGGCAGGGGGTGCCCACATTCTTCTCCCCAACTCATGAACATGCCAATGGGGGCGCTTAACTAGCCCAAAATCCTGCTTAATTATGTAAAGCCCACCGACATTTCTAGGCGCGCAGGCTAACGGCGGCGGCACATTCTCTCCGCGGGATGGTATAATTAGACTGCTGAGCCTCGATTAGCAGCAGCGGCAGAAGCAATTCCCGACCTAGATAAATGTCGTCAACCAACGAGGAGGAATATTTGTTGGATAATGCTGGTGCCTGGAGCCCCTGAGTGAGGAATGAGAGGGAAGGCGAGGAACTCACAGATGAAGTCGAGGACGACGCGGCCGTCGGAGAGCCTGCCCGTGGGGTGGCGGAAGTAGGCCCTCCCCTCCGGCGGCGCGATGCGGATCCCCATCACCGCCGCCACGCCGCCCGTGTCGCTGTTCGAGTCGCCGAAGTTGAACAGCACCACCTCGTTCTTGGCTTTCGCCTCAGCCTTCTCCTCCTCCTCCGCCGCCGCCGCCGGCAACTCCTTCCGCTTCCGGCCCCCGAGGCTCGCGGCTGTTTCCACCGCCGGCGCCGCCGCCGCCGCCAAGGCCGCCTGCCGGGCGACGCTGGTGGTGCTCGCTGCGGGGCCCGGCATGTAGCGCAGCGTGGCCAGCACCACCGCGGCCGCCACCGCGCCCATGACGCAGTAGTACTGCACCCGCAGCGCGCTCATCCGCTTCATCACCCCGCCGCCGTTGCCGTTCGACGCGCTCACCATCGCCGCCTCGCGACGGCTCTGCCTGAACGGAAGTATGTTCTGTCTACCAAAGCCAACTGACCCACTGTCTGTCCGCTTTCTTTCCAGTTGTTGTTAAGGACGCGCCGTGAGTGAACGGACACGATGCGCGTGTCGCGTTTATATAGACGGTCACGGTGTACCAAGAGGAGTTGGTGGAAAGAGACTCGAGGAGCGATGACTTTCTTCGAAATCGCCATACGACAATTTCTTTCTCATGGTTATACAACGTGGACTACTAGACTGTCTTATTGCGTAATCAGAAAGACAAAACAATGTCTTACAATCCGCGTGACTAAAATTGATTCCGAAATGGATTGTAAGGGTTTGTTTTGCCCTTTACTCTTGTATATTTGTAGCTCATCATTACTTCGTGGAAGGTTTTTGCTAGTCCTGACCACGTTGTAATAAATTTCTTTTTTTCTTAATATAAAAAGTGTTTCGCACGTCTTATAAAAAAGAATTGATTCCGAAATGGGACACACGCACATTTCACAGCCGGCGTCTCTACTGCTACGGAGCCAAATTCCCTAAGGCCGGTAATTTCGTTCGATTTTTCAACCAGTTTAGTTGTTCTAAACGTCATAGATTTGAGTATGACATGAGTATAAATTGGTACTCGGTTTCACAAGTGAATGTGTTGGCAATTGGTGAAAACCTAGCTCCACATCTATAATCCCGAGACATGCTTGTGAAAGGTTGTACCGACAAGGAAAAAGGTTCCAGCTAAAGAAAAAATCTAGCGAACCCTTTCACTTGATTTGCAATTTTCTAATTGAAACCACCACCACTCCAACAAATCTTCGAGGACACGCTAGTAACCCATACATATGGTTCCAAATTGCACCAAATTGCACGCGGACATGTGGGACGAGTTGGTGCGTTCATGCCGCTGTTCACTCCGTTCATCTTTTAATTTCCTTTCAGCTACTGCTGGAGCACTACCTTTTTGGAAAAGTCGATGCACGTAAATAAACAATGTTTAGGCGCTCAGGTAATAATCATTGGTTAATGCGATGCAGCGATCATAAGGGCCTCGAGCCCTCGATTATGGAATGGAAAGAAAGAAAGGTGCTTTGATTTTTTGGTTGCTGTCATTGACGAACGAGGCATATATGGTGGTCGGTCAGGAAGATGGAGATGGCTGATATTTGCAGTTCGGTGAGACGTTGGTTTCCGTAGCTTCCTTTGCTAGGCTGCAAGAGGGAGCGAACGGCCGCAACGGCGACGGCGCATCCGCCGGCTGGTCGCTCGCTCAGGCGACGCATTCACTCTGAAGCCACCGAGATTGGAGGAGCTGCTGCCTTCTGCTGGCAACCGCAGCACTCGTGTAGGAGCAGAGTCGTTGAACGTAACAGTACAGTACCCTGATAACCTGACCACTCTCAGTTAGTACTAGTACTCCACTGCAGGGTTAAGAGCCGCGAACAGATCTCCTTGGCATCCATTTCGGGGAATTACGCTGCAACACGAATTGGCCAACTTTGATGGTACCGGAAAAGCAATGGACCGTCGGCGGATCGCCGGTGGGAATCATGCCTGCCAACCCACCAAAGAAAAGCAATGAAAATGATGTGTCAAGGATTCAGAATCTAAAAAAGACACTGCAGTGATCGAGTGATGAGCGGCTTCAGTAGAGCGGGGCTCGTTCCGGCCGTGGACGTGTAACTATATATTGAAGGACCATCAAAGAAAGTCACAACAATCAGCCAATTTCGCCGGGGAAATTTGGTGTCAGTTTCCAGTTGGGGCGCTTCGGAATACGAGGGAGGGAGTAGGGACAAGATGATGTAATGTACAAAATGTGCTCCCCAACCTACCAAGATGTACTAGTGTTTACCGGCATTTCATACTGACAAAAGCGGAAGATTCTGCTGAGGCCATCAGACAAACTGAAAGGTGGAAAACAGTGGTACAAGAAAGCCTTCCTTCAGGCTTCAGATATGTGGATTTTATAGACTCTGTTCTATAATGGTCAATCGCTGCGACGAGTTTAACATGTCGTCAAGCAGGGATCCCCAGCAGTTCTTCTTTGCTTTTTTTTTATAGATAATAAACCTTTGTAAGCACTGGTTCGTTTTTGATAAAAGCGGATATGTCCTTTTATCTGAAAAAACAACAACCAATGATCAGCAAAGGACTCTGAAGAAGCGTGGAGCACGAGGTGGATCCATGGGAAGGAATGAACAAGGCCAACAGGGCTGCTAAGGATAACAAACGCACTCACAACCCGACAGACAGCCTCTCGATAACAAGATCCGGCAGAGATATCACGAGATTATGATATGTAATAAACAAGTCATCACGTCATGTGCATGGTGCAAGCACAAGTAATACTACTACTAGTTGGTTGCAGTAAGCAAAGTAGTGTGTTAAAAAAAAGCACAGATTTGACTACGTACTTATGTACTCCTTCCTGGACGCAACAACTGCATCGAGAGCACCTGCACTGCCCAAGTTCAAATACATACCAACTCTTTCTTTTTCTTTTCAGAGCAACGTAGTATACTGTTGCGTTGGAACAAGCCAAAGGCCAGGTCATCCGAGCTGTGCTTTGTCTGACCCGTCTGAATATCTAATCACCCCCTTATACGAAACAGGGATCTGAAATTGACACCCAGCGATCGAATTCGTTGGCAGTGTGTAGTGTTTGACTGTTTGTCCTAATGGACAAACGGAGCTGGTGGTTACTCCACCTAAGAGTGGTTAGGTGCTTTGTTTTCCTCAAATTAAAATGCTACTACTACTGTCAGATCGTAGCTAGGCAATTAGCAGCAGATATGATGCGTTCCTGAGAGTGAGCTGATGCTGCGTCTTGTCGTCCGTTTAGTCGAGTGACCTGCTCTGTCCGCAACATGGAAGTCAGCAATTTGGACTTGAGCGAGTACGAGGTAGCGAATCATCGAACGGCCTCGACCAAGTCAACTGAAGTGGGAGTACTACAACGTTAGATCAAATGCATACGAAGGACGTAACCACATGGTGCCAAGGCGCCTGCACTGATTCCTCGTTACCAACGACCAGTGGTTCCATCTACTCCTATACACGAGCAAAAGGGAATCGAAGCAACACAAACGTTAGGAGAAGAAATATGTTCTCATAGCATGGTTAACATTATCTTGCAGATGCTCCTGGAATCAAGGTGCAAACTGTAATGCCTTATCTCAAAGAGCAGCAGTGATGCACCCACAAATACCAGGTTGTAATAGGTCTCACCAACGAATCCATGACGGGGACACATCTGCTTTAACGGGAGCATCAAAGAAAAAGGAAAAAGTCTATTTTACTCCCCTAAACAATCCATTTTGTCTAAAAAGGCCTCAATGGATAAAGAGATGTATGCTGGAGGGTATTTGAACTCTAGAGATACGAGAGTACCTTCTTCAGGATTTCAAACAATAGCGAGATGATAACAGACCAACTAAAATCATGCAACAAGAACAACGGGCTCTGTGTTCAGACACCCACTTGAGAGAAAGCAATGAGCTATCAATAGCATATCATTCCAGAAAGAGAAAACAAAGTATAATCGCGCAACAAGATCAGGCATCTCTGAATTACATTATCCAATTAAAAGAAATTATGCCCGCCATAGACATCATCACTTTTTAGACAAGGAAATGAGATACAAAAGTATGCCATTCAAGCAAGCCAAATAACAAGGTCAAGTGACCGCTGATTCAGGTATCTAGTAAGGAATCCCTTAACAGTATCCATTTTATTACGAAAATGTTAAGAACGCCACTAAGGTCTTGTGCTTTCCTTTTCAGAGCATAGGGTAACCCGTAACCCAAGGTTCAAAAAAGAAGAGAGGTACTGGAAAGGGAGAAAATGGACTACCTAGTACCTAGATGAAGCTAAAAAGCCATCGGTGACCTCTACTTGCCAGATTAAGCTGCAACACATCTATTCCACGGTTATCAAAAACCAGAATCAGAAGTCACGAAAAGGACCCAACTATTTACAAGCTGTACTTTTGTTCCAGCTGATAACACAAATGTTTTTGGATCTACTAATTGGACATCGCAATCGGGATCAGAATTGAGCCAATGGCAACAACAACAGCCTGGGGTTTTGAGCAGGATTCGCTTAACTGAGAATTGGTTACGAGAGAACAGGATTTCTCAACGATCTTTTGTTCTTCAGGAATCATCTCCGGAACCTCTAACGTATTGTGCATCAAGGCATTTTGATCTTCATTTCCATATTCCTCAGGTGCTGTCAGCGAGACACTGGTGGCAGCTTCTGGTTGTGGTCTTTCAGTTGGCGTGATTTCAATATTCTTCCAGTACTGCTGTACTCCATTCAAAGCAGGCTTCACTTTGGAAATTAGGGGCTGATGTGCTTGGTATGTCGTTGCATTCACAATGTTCTCAAGAGCCTGCATTCCATAGTTCTGTACATTTGTGGTAGAAGCTATGCTAGTCAGGTTCCCAAATTGTTGCCATGAACCCTGATGTCTGTCCAAATTGATGCCCTCTAGCTTGCCTGTCAGATCGTTAATCTCCCTGGTAATTCTGACCATCACTATGTTGTCAGACCTGGGCAGCAGAGTGTTGTAGGTTTGCTGAACATGAAAAGATGGAGGTATAAACTGTGGGGATCTGGGCAGCAGATTTCTGTAGGTATGATGGGCATGCATAGATGCAGGCATCAGCTGTGGAGATTTGGGCAGCAGAGCGTTGTGGGTATGATGAGCATGCATTGATGCAGGCATCGACTGTGGGGATTTGGGCAGCAGAGTGTTGTAGGTTCGCTGGGCATGCATGGATGAAGGCATAAAATGTGGAGCAGCCTGCCTCAGCTGAAACCTCCTGCCTTGGCACCTTCTTGATTCCTCTTCCTCATGCGTCATGAATTCATCAAGTAGACAACCATTCCCTTTGTCAAATTTGAAGATTTTGAGCATAGTTGTTCCAGGGGTGTAGTGTATCTGTGCATATATCACAGCAGTAGGATGCAGATGAGAGGCCAAAATAAACAGCAGATCAAGGTATATGGTTATGAATGTTGCAACAGCGTAATGCTAAAACGGTCAATATGTTTTACCTAAAAAAACTTTGTTACTACTATAGCTTTATTGCCACTTTTTATCTGAAAACAACTGGCAAAGTTTACTAAATTAGCATACAAGCTATGAACTATACCCTAGATTATTTCGAACATAGACAATAGTCACAGTACAACAACAATCTTGGCAAATGCGTTCCATGTAAAGCAAAATCAGTGAAATGGCAAAGAGAACTTACCTCTTGTGTATCTCTGCTACTTGTGACAGGCATATTTTCATTGTTCTCCAACAAGATACCTCGCAGGCAAGAGTTGTAAATATCTTTTATGATGTGCCACTTCACAGGAAAGCTGCCAATCCATCTATCCTTGCTCCAGAAGTCCATGTCCTTTTGCCAATCGACAAGGCCAACCATCTCAGCAACACCACAGAAACGGAAACTTTCATTGACCTGTTAGACAATAATTTTGGATTCGGTAATTCAATATCAAGAACAAGGATTTGAAAGTAAGATGCCCAACTCCATAAATTAAGTTCAACTCACCGAAAAGAACAAAAAAACCGGGCAAGGGGTAGAACCATTTGCAGCTATTGCTTGAGCCTCTCTGAATGCGCGGTCCAGCTTCTTGTTTCCATTAGAAGAAGTCGACCACACACCATATTTGATAGACTTGTGAACGTCCGCCTCATCCAAAGACTTTATGACAAAGAATTTCGCATTGGGATACACCACCTTGAAGTCATCTCTGTTATAGTGATCAGTCTTTAGGATTATTTTCCCCTCTTGATTGCCAATGTGGAGTCTTGAGGTATAGGATTTTGCAATTATTTCTGAGGGCATCGGACGTATTGGTTTCTTTGGTTTGCATATGTTGTGCTTGCTGAGGAAACTCAACCTTTGCTTAGAATAGCCAATTGTTTTTGAACATGGTTGGGAATTCTCAGCTGACATCTTACATAAGTGAGATCCAACATTTGGAACATGATCATCGTATGAAAAAATAGTCTGCAGTGAAGACTGGACAGAAGGAACTGCCGCCTGCCGAGATTGTCGTGATGCCTAATCATAGTCAGAGTAAATGTCAACATGATACACAAAGGGATATAGAGATCAAACAGTTTTTCATTCTGAAAGAGATCAAACTATACTGCACATTAGTACACAGAAACAATAGAAGGGTGGAAACACATTATCATGACATGAATATGACCAAAGGGAGCATGAATTAGTATGCAACTAGTAGTCAGTGGATTTCAGTACAATTCAGCATATGCTGCCGGGAAATATCATAATATTCTCAGCTCAGTGACAACAACACATATATTATCATTCCATTCTTATATGTCAGCATATGCTGCCGGGAAATATCATAATATTCTCAGCTCAGTGACAACAACACATATATTATCATTCCATTCTTATATGTTCTAGGCTTTTAACTACCAACAAAGAACGAAACAAAAATTATTGTGAGTTCTAGCCTTCTAATTACAAATGAAACAGGAATTGTGTGATAGAAAGGACACCGGGCATCAACATTTTCAAGTGAACATCTCTGTTTCAGTGTAACTGGGGCATAAACAAGAATTAAAACTCAACAAATCCAAAGTGAGAACAGCGACATGCCTGTCGAGCACGAGGAAGTTTAGCTGGCACCCTGGGTCTATCAGCTAGTTGTCGCTTCCATGGAGCTGTTCCACGCAGCCGTCCTTCTGGTACCACGGTGTGATTTTGAAATTTTATTGAAGAAACAGAAGCTGATTGTTGAGATGGACTCTGTGCAACATCCCTTTCTGAGGTAGCATCTACAGTTTGACCTGATACACAGGGGGGAAAGAAGCCACTGTCTGTGAGGGGTTGAGTAGTGCTAGTCGGGGCCATGTCTGCCGCAGATGGAAGGACAGCATAGTGAGACGAATAAACTTTTTGATAGTATGGGTGCTCCACACTGTCAGCATGATGGTTTTGGGTTCCAGCAGTTCGACCATTGGCTATGGAAAAAGGGAGCAAAGGGTGAGGACCATGGGGAGGATGTGTATAGGCGGGGACGACATAACACATGCGTGGCGTGCCTTCAGCCTGGTGGCCCTGTCGAAGGATCAAAAGCCTGATTAAACAATAGCAAATAACAAGAATCGAGAAAGAAAGTAGCATTTGTTGACAAACCATGTAATGTTGACCTCGAATGTTAAATCCTGGAATTGTCTGGTGCCCATAAAACTCAGCAGGCACATTAATTCCTAAACTCAGAAGATTAATTACTGGTCAGGTGACACCTTAAGTAATGAAACTTCAACAGCAACCAACATTACTTGAACTAATATAGAACAGAATTGAACTCGCGGTATACCATTTGGCGTATGAAAAGTGGGATAGTAGGTTGCGGTGGCTGGAAAGCAGAATTCTTCCCCAAATATGAGCTCTGGATGCTCCTCAATATCCATAGGATGATGAGATGCAGTCACCCTGAGAATGAGGGTTGTTGTACCCTGCAGCAGCAAGAGAAACATGTAAGTTTATCATCGTTCACCACACGTGCCATCATGGCTGGTGAATAAAAAAAGAAACACAACCAAACTAAAAAAAATAGGACACACACTATGCATTATTGAAACCCCAATGCTCTCCCAATTTCATATGCCCAAAATCAAGGGACCAAGCAAGATAAAAACTCGGCCGGTGGGGAAAGATCGCCCCACAGTACTGTAATTAAGAGGAGCTCTTGGTGTAAAAAAAATAAAATAAGAGGAGCTCATGGCAGAGAAAGGTCACGAAAGCTGCCCCTCCCTGTACCGCGAGGGTCCGCCCCTGTGGGTCGGTTCTTTAGGTGTGCTTTGACAGTGGCGAAGTTAGCGCACCGAAGACCATGGTGCCACCGACTCCTCTAGGCTGCTTTTGAATGATTTTACATGGGGCACATAAGTTGAAAACACAAACGTCTACACTGAAGTTTTAATTTTCCCTGGTGCCGTGGCACTCGGAAGCAACCATCTAGCGTCGCCCCTGGCTTTGAGTCCCACACTAGCCCCTACACGAGGATCGCCCCCACAGGTCAGTCCATCTCGAGACCAACTCTATGGGCACAGAAATTGTAACCCATCCAGCTCTATGTACCATTTCGACCCAAACAGGCAAATGAGTGAACCAATGAATGAAATCATTCTATGCGCCAAGAACCTTTTAGGCCCAAGCCGCATCAAAGCATGCCCCAGCAGCACGATGGCGGGCATAGGTTCAGTAATTGATTCATGCAAGCAATCCTACCAACCATAACTATGAGAAAAGATGCAGTCGGTATACACACTGCCTACTATTATTTTTCTCTAACTCGGAGAGCTTAACTTCTGAAGCATCCAGTACTATTTTCTTTTCATGCTTAGATTTTTCCAATAAACTCTTTGAAAATCATGGTCCATGGAGAATGCACAAGTATGGATATGACCGACAAGCCAAAAGAGACCAATCAACAAATAAATCCTATGGAAAATCCCGCAGCCTAATTAGTAAAGCTGGTATCCCCATTCTCGAATCACTCGATCAGAAACGAAAAAAAAAAACGGCACAGAGACAAAGATCATAGCAAAGCACCTCCATCTCAACAGCAATGACAGACAGAAAACCGAAGCCCCCAAATTAATGAAAACAAATACTCACCACAACTGAAACAAATCGTGCACTGACTGCCTACCAACATTTCTCTAATTCTATGAGCACTTACCCTCTGAAACCAACCAATGTAATCCCTATCCATCCCTAAATTTCTTCCGACCATCACGCACAAACATCATGGAACAAACAAAATTACACAAGTACGGATAGGACCAATACCCTGCCCAAGACTAATAAACTGGTAAATCCTTTCACAAATCCGAACCCACTAACTTCCCTACCCCCAATCGAACTACCAGAAACGCAAAACAAAAGGATCCAACACTCCGATCACCAGCAATGCACCTCCATTTCAGCAAGCAACGACAGCCAAATCTGTACCAAACCGCCGTACCGAGGTGAGGAACCCTAAGATTCGTCATCCAGCAGCAGTGCATCGCAATCCCATACCCCACGACGAACCACAGGAGCGCGCTACCGCGGAAACGAGCGCTTGCGAAAACCCCAGCACCGTGCTCAAGCAGGGTGCTACGGACGCGAGCGCGGTGAACAGGCCGTGCAAGAATTGGGTCGCTCAGAGAGAGCGAGAGAGGGCTCACCAGAAGGTAGCGGCGGCACGGCCGGTCCTCTTCCGTCGTCGCCGGCGGCGGAAACCCTACCGGAGCCCGCGGCGGAGCAGCCGAGAAGAAGCAAAAAGCGGGAAAAGCAGAGAAGGTGAGAAGGGGATAGAAGGGGTTCTAGAAGGGGCCGATCGAGAGGAACTGTACGCTCGTGTGGACGCTGGTGGAGTGGTGGGCGTGGATTTCTCTTCTTTCGTATCACTGACATGTGGGTCAGTGGGACCGGGTTGGAGGCTTATCTGTACGTATTCGGTATTATTCAGCCCACCATCAACATACGGGTAGTTCGGTATTCCTTCTCCAGAAAAATGTTCATTACTCAACAGGTAGATGTACAAAGTGCCTTGTAAAAGCTCTACCAGCATGGTTTGTTTTTACCAACAATAATATATGTTTCGATGTAAATTCATAATTTTTCGTATTTCAAATTAAGAACACATTTTTGTGGCAAGAAAAGGAACACATTTATAATTACAAGATACATCACATATACGAATAGGATAGATTGAAAACTGCATAAACACATACATCGTAAGCCATTTAAACTCCTTTGTGTTGTTTCAGATATCATGCAAACTTGGATCAACTTTGAAACTGCTAAGGAACACAATAACCAGGTATTTGTAAAGCATACTTAGAAACCTTCAGTCGACATGTATTTACTGGCAGATGAGCTGTCATCTAGTATAATGCTTACTTATTATTATTATTACTTTTCAATGAAAATAAGGAACTAATCAAAGGGCCTGCTCGGTTGATCGTTTTGCCTTTGCTGCTGTTGCAGCCTCGCGTGGCTACAATAACAGCAGCGGAACAGAACGATAAATTTGGCTATAAACGTAGACATTTCTCATATATAGACGATAACGCAACAAAGAGTAACTAATAAAATTAATCAGGTAACTTTTGATGCAATTAATCCTTATATATTGTGAACCAATAGAGAGTGATGAATATTTTTTCCTAGCTCTTCTTATAATTGTATAAAGAGACGTTAGTTAAGAATATTATATAGTTGTTGGTCTAAAAAAAAAGAATATTATATATTTGTCAAAAGGGATTGTAGTTACAATGTTATTTTTAGCCATAGTTTTTTTCACATAATCTAAATCCTTTTTTTAGCACATGATTGCCATCCAAATCCTGCTGCACTAAACACACGACTGTTAAGGAAGACTAGGTCGACCCGCGCGCTCCGCCGCGTCCGTGCTAGTGCTGGCTCCGTGGTTGCGGGTGGTAGGTCAGTTTGGTCACAGAGAAAAAAAAGGCCTACAATTTTGTTGTGAGAAATGATTGAGAACATTTTTGCATCAGAACAGAAAAACTTTGATATTTTTCTCTTTCGATTTCTTTTTGGTAAAGGCAAGCCAGTGAAATGTCATATAAAAAAATCAACAATACTTTGTCTACTTCTAATCAAAGCACTCAAACTCTCTCTCTCTCTCTCTCTCTCTCTCTCTCTCTCTCAAGTGGCAGGCTTCTCAAATCTGGTTGCTTATTCCTCTTCTGATATCATCATGTGCATCCTTTTAGCTTCCACTTAACAACTCATCTTCTCCTCTTCTTTTTCTTTTTTGATCTGGAGAAAAGGTTTCCATCAATCACTGAATCCAGATGAAGTATGAAGATTAGGGCTTGGTTCATTAATCTGCAAGAGGAAATCACTAAATCACAAGCACCATGGGCAGCCAAGCTACCTGCCTATGCATTCGCCTAAGCAACCTGCAAAGACAATGGAATTTGTGTGGCCCATTTTTAGTTATAGCAAAGCTTTTAAGGGAATGCTATGAATCGGAACATATAAATGAATTGGAAAACAATGCATAGCTTATCTGTGCCGACGCATTATTCCACATGGGTAAGGTAGTCATCAAGGTACTGGAGTAACTGGGCAGATTTCTGAAAAGCAAATATCGTTTTATGAGCATTGTAGCTTTGTCATAGATGTTTTAAAGATTTCAGTACAGGGAACATAGATATGGAAGCATGGATAACATAATGATTAGCTCACAAATCTAATAACAGGGCAACGGAGTTTGCAATGGAAAATGTCAACTCACAAGAGGGCAGATGGAGAAATTTAATTAATTGATAGTTACCAACTTAGCAATGCAGGCTACTGAAGGAAGATGCAAAACAACTATGAAACCAAAAGAGGGCAGAACTATGACGTGCCTTCATAGGCTACAATCAAGGTACCATCCGCTTCAATTTCTGATCGAATGTAAATATTGATAGATACTCAATATAGTAAGAAGGATTACCAGTGGTTTCGCGGGAGAATAAAATGTCCATCTACAGAACCACCACAACCTGTACTAAAATATGCATGTCTTAGTCAAGCACTTTTTTCTCTTTGAATACTGTTTTAGTAACACATCAAACGATTTTAGTTGAGAAGTAATAAATCTAGCAACATAATCAACAGCAGGGAGAGAGAGAAAAAAAATATTATTCTCCAGATAATGTCCATTGCATTGCATTGATTTGTCGATACACAAGTGTTTTCTGCAGCTTGTTCATTTTTGCCATCTTATGAGCAGGTATTCGCAAAAAATATACAATCATGATGATGTTTTCACAAATGGGTCAGAGCTGAAGTACCATCTAGATCATTGAAGCAAATTATTGTTCAAAAGAAGAAGAGAATTATAAATAAGGAGAACATAGATAAACTGAACTATCCAGGCAAAACAGTAAGAGGAAAGCAATTCAGCTGTCCAATTTTGGAATGAGTAAACAACCATTTTTGTTGTATATTTTCTACAAATATTTATGGGGTGGCTATTATAGAGATGAAAAAACAATAGATTTTCCTTTCTCTTAAATAGTGATAGCTGAGGATAGAACAGGAAAAAGGATTCCTAATTTTATTCTCTCTATAAAGCAGAGACTGATGATCCAAGTGCAGGTTCCGTGTGTTAAATGTTTAGCAATGTTAGTGCATGGAAAATAGATATGAAGACAAAGATACCATAGTGATTCATCTTACAACTTAATAGACCACAACGGAGTTTTGAAATAAGAACATGAACTTTTTCACTTGGTGCTAAACAGGGCAGGAAAGAAACATGCATGATTCACCGATACGATTTTGTGAAAGCCTAATTGTTGCCCCACAACTTTTTTCAGGGATGATTAATAGCAATGCAAACTTGATATGTAGAACATATCCGAATTCCAAGGTAAGCAAAACTGAATATTTCCTTCGCAACCAATTAAAGCATTGATTGACCCATCTGTAGTTGGACCCAAGTTTCTGGAGTTTGTTCAGTTCCATTTTAATTTCCAAAGTGGAAAATCTTCCTCTATATAGCACGTGATGTTCCTTCCATATGAGCTCTTGACTTTCGGGGACGACTACGCTCTCTGTTCTACACTTCTACTGATCAAATTTATCCATCTGCAACAGGTGTGCAATAAACCAAAGGACTACCAAAGACTATATTTTCTAGTTCCACCATCTGCATTCTGCAATCACCAATTCCTCTCAGATTGTGCATACCTATTTCTTTAGGGCATTGCTAAATTTTGCCCGGGCATTCCATAGCAGCCCCAGCGCCCGAATTTTATTGCTACCACTATTTCTCTGGTTCCTTCTTCCCTAACTCCGGCGAGGCCTTCCGAGCACCTTCCTCAACTCCGGCGACCTCTCCGACGAGATTAGTGATCGGGGTTAGGGTTAGGGTTCCGGGTTTGGGGGTCACCGGTGTCCGCCGGACTTAGAAGAGGGGAGGCCGGGGGAGGCAGGCCGGCCCGGCGGTGGTGGCGGGAGAGACGGCGGAGGCGGAGGCGGCGGGGGCGCCGCCGGAGCGGGCGGCGGCAGACGGCGGTTGGGCCAGGTCGGGGCGGGGGCGAGGAAGACGACGGAGGCGGGGGGAGCGGCGGCGGGAGGTGGCGGAGGGTGGTTGCCTCGCCGGGCTAGGGCCTTGCCGGAGCTCCGGCGCGCGGCAGCGCGCGCGGAGCTCGGCGAAGCCCTAGCCCGCCGAGGCAGGGGCGGCGGCGCGTGGGGCGGCGGGTGGAGGAAGGAGAGACGTCGGGAGGAGGAAGAAGACCAGCCACCGTTGATTCCAGATCGTGCGGCTGCAAATTCGGGCATTATGTATGGGCTGGATTGCCCGGGCACTGTATAGACAGGCCCTTTCTTTAACTTTCAGCTGAAGCTCCATCCACTCATTTTCCAGCGCCGTCCTTTCCCTCTCCAGACTCATCGTCTATGGTTCTCTGTCCTTCACATTGCTGAACATCAACAGACGAACGGGGAAAGGAACAGGGAGAAAAAAAAAACCAACAAAGAATGGAAGGGCGGAGGAACGAACCTGGGATGGCGCCGGAGAAGGGAACTGAACAAATCGATAGGACCATATGGCAACCTAGAAATCTACGACTCGCCCGGCCGCCGCGTTGGCTGTCCGAGCCGCCTCGCTTGTCTGCAGCCAGACCGCGTCCGCCAGCCGAGCCGCAGCCACGACGCCCAGGCCGTCCGGCAGTCGCCATCCGCACAGCACCGTCGCCGCACGCCAGGAGCCCTCCATCGCGGCGCCGCCGTCTCAACCGCGTGACGCGGTCTCCCACGGCGCCGCTGTCATGGATCCGCGCCTTCGACGCTGTGGGTCATGCGTTAGCACGAGTGTGCGAAGCATCCGCTACGGGCCACATGGTTTTGGTCCGGGGCGCCGAACCCCGTCTCATCGCCGTCCGGCTGCCCTCCCTCGCCGCCTCGCTCGGGTGAGGTGCAGCCCACCATGCCCAAGCCACCGCGCCCAACCGTCATCACCTGCGCTGCGTCGACCGCCAATCGCCAACCGCGACGCACGCCAACGCCGTCTCCAGCGACCACCACCGCCGTAGCCCTGTGCCGCGATGGCCGACAGCCGTCCACCCCCGCCTCGCCTTGCCGGCGAGAGACGCGCAGCGTCGACAACCCGTCGCTGCCTTCCTCAGCGTCGACCACACGAGCGCAGACACAGAAAACGAATCAACAGGGAAGGAGGAGTAGAGCACCAGCCAAAGGACAAAACGGAATCGAACCAAAATGCAGCAAAAAGAAGGAAGAGAGGAGCAACGAACCTGGAAGCCGCGCCGGCGACGAAACCCTGGAGATGGAGGCGACACAGTGGAGACCGGAGCAACCGAGGCGATTCAGTCGAGGGGGAGAGGAGAAAAGCGTCGACTTCCCCGAGGCCCGATGGAACCCACGTGGCTTGGCGAGCGCGGCGCAGACGCGTGGACCGCACGAGCGGAGACGGAGCGACGCTCGCGATGCAAGGCTCAGCGAGAGAGGCAGGCTGCAATGCGCGGGCTCCAAAATGACGGCCCGTGACCGGCGACTCGCCCAAATGCAAACCGATCCAAACCGCCACGGGAACGCCGGGCTACAGGGCACACCTCACGCACGCGTCAACCAGGCATTGGATCGCAAACGAAAGAAGCGCACGCATCAGGGTAACATTGGCCATTACCGGCCAGAAATCGCTGCCGAGCTCTGCATTCCCGCTGCAATTAGACTTTACATATTACCGGCAGAAATCGCTGCCGAGCTCTGCATTCCCGCTGCAATTAGACTTTACATATTTCTTCCGTGGTGCAAATGACCCAAGTAACTTAGTAAGACTATCTCCAACCGATGCCCTGTATGGTATATAATACACAATATGAATCACTCTCCAACGGATGATGCAAAACAGACATTCATGCGCCTCGACCCCTCCGCGACGCACAAATGCAGCAAGACGACGCGCTACACCCCCCCCCCCCCCCCCCCGTTTTTTCTCGAAGCGGTACCCGCCTCCTCCTCTTTCTCCGGCCTCCTCCGAGCTCGAGCGGCGCTGGAGCGTGGGACTCGAGCCGGCGATGGCGGGCGCGTAGCCGAACGGCGCGAGCGCGGAGTAGGGCTCGAGCGCGTCGAGGTTGGGCGGGCTCGGGCTGAACGGGATGGTGGGCACAACGTCGGACGGCGGAGTAGCAGTGAGAGTGGGAGTGCTGGCTGGGGAGGCGCGGCTGCGGTTACTCGAGCGCAGTAGCGGGAGCGTGAAGGCGGAGGAGGTTGGGGAGCGACGGCGGCTGCGGGTACTCGAGCGGCACCGGAGCGTGGGACTGCGCGGCTGCGGGTACTCGAGCGCAGCAGCGGGAGCGTGAAGGCGGAGGAGGTTGGGGAGCGGCGGTGGCTGCGCGAGGTGTCCTTGAAGCGGGCCGCGGCGGCCTCGTCGGGCCACTAGAGGAAGCGGGGCTGAGGCCGAAGCACATGGAGACGAGGGCGGAGCGACTCCCCTGTGGCGAGACGCCAGACGCAGACGGCGACGCGCTGGCGGACCGGGATGGTGGTGGCCTGGGACAGAGGCGGCGCCGGTGGTGCTGGCTTGGTCCCTGCCGACGTCGACGGCGGCGAGCCGATGGATGAGCTGGTGGTGACGGGTTGCGAGAGAGGAGCAGGCAGCGGCCTCCCATGGTGATTCGATTTGATCGATTCGATTGGGGCTTTCTGTTGGAGATGGACAAATTTCGATAGTGCTTTTTCAGTTACAAGACCCCCCATTCAGGTGTTTTGGCTTCCCATTTTGCTCCTCCTCGTTGGAGATAGTCTAAATACTCGTCTACTCGATCAACATCCTTCAAATGTTTTTTTAAAAGAAAAATGTTCTTTTTTCTAAGGGACACATGCACCCCCCCCCCCCCCCTTTTTCCCTCACAAGGTAGCATTTTTTTTTGTTAGGAAAATTTTGACTAATAACTAATCTATTTTGTCATGAAACGTAATATTTAAAAAACAAAATTTAATTTTCATCTATATATGTGGATTTTTAATTTTAATTTAAATATTTTCAAGAGGGTTTTCACCAAAATATTATTTTCACCTAATATTTTTCCACTGTATATTTGTTGCAAAAATAAATAAAAAAGGATATAGTATGGGTGCACGTGTAAATTTACATACGGAGTACCATTCTCCGGTCGACTCCTTGTATTTGTCTGTAATTGACAACGACGCCTTCTCTCTTCTTTCTTGCGCAGAAGGTCAGAAGCCAACGAGAAAAGAACAAAAAAAAGGTCAAAAAAATCGAAGCGAGGAGCCCGCGACCGCGAGATGGCGATGGCGAGCCTGGCGAGGAGGCGCGCGGCGGACGCGCTGCTCCTGCGGCGGCCGCAGGCGGCGGCGTGGGCGTCGTCCCTGAGGGCGTACGCGGCGTCCGGGGAGGAGAGCGATGTGGTGGTGATCGGCGGCGGGCCCGGCGGGTACGTGGCCGCGATCAAGGCGGCGCAGATGGGGCTCAAGACCACCTGCATCGAGAAGAGGGGCACCCTCGGAGGCACCTGCCTCAACGTCGGCTGCATCCCGTCCAAGGTACGGCCGCCTCACCCCCCGAATTTCCCTTCTGCGTGTGCGATCGGCGATCTGGGTGGTTGCGTACTTGGGTGTATGCGTTCGTGGCGTGACCGCGTGAGACGCGGAGCTTGTAGATCCGTGCGTCCTCGTGCAGCATTTCGGGCGCTAGGGTTTGCATTTGTAGGCTGTTCTGTTAATTTCACTGGACTGGCCGGGAGGCAATTTAATGGTTTCTTTGAGTGGCTTTGATTCTTAGTAGCTATTTTAATCGAGAGATATATGGGCTTCGGGTTGCTCGTTTCGTCATAGTTGCTGCGCTGTGTGACTAGATTTTGCGCTCAGCGTCCTGCTGATGGTACCACTGATTTTATTCGTGTGGTCATTTGTTGGCGAGTACTTGGTGTCCTTTCTTTTCCCTAGGCCGCAATTGGTTCCGAGGCGATACATTCGTAATTTCGTACAGATCTCAATTTGAAATAGTAGCCATATCATGATTAAGGATGATGCTCATGAGGCTAGTTATCTGTGGATCATGATTCTAATAATTATAGAGCAGAGAGGTTGAGTTCTGAAGCCTTTTAACCTGACATATGCACTTGTCTTGTGACTCAAGGTGTTTTCCTCGTATATGTTGCTGGCAGTAGCTTGAGGTGTAAAAATCAAATGCTATAAGCTGATGAGCATAGGGAGTTTTTTTCACATCGCAATTTCTTGTATTGAGCTCAATATATCATAGTTTGTTCTAAACTTTTGCTGCTACATTGCTTCTTAAGCTCACACCTTACCCATTGTCTAATTGTCAATTTCCCTTGTGGTTGGTTATCATTCTGCGTATAGTTAGAAGATTTGTTTCAGTAGATGTTTGAGTACAGGAGGAGGGCAACTATGGTGACCAGATGTAATACAGAGCTTGAAGTAAATCTGGAGGAGTAATCAGCCTCAAACTGCTGATTTGAAATGCCATTATATTTCTCCGGTATAAGGGCACAATTTTAACTGCAATGCCATGATATATCAAGTATAATGGCACAATTTCAACTGCAATGCGATCACATTATCTTTTCTAGTTATGCGATGGAAAGGATGTCCATTGCAATTCATAAGTTCCTAGATTCGCCATATTCCAAATTCAACCACTTTGAGGGCTCCAACATGGTGGCTTTAGGGCCTGTTTGGTTGGCTCAACACGGCTTCGGCACGGCACTGTGCCACTACAGGACCGATACAGTGTCAACGTCTCCCCGGAGCTTGTGAAGTCTGAAAAAAGTGGCTTCATTGGCTCCCAGTTCATTTTAGTCGCCAGACACAAAAGGGTTTTGCACTACGGTACCAAAGCATGGCAAAGAAGAGCCAGAGCCGTGTTGAGCCCTCATCAGTAGTTGTATTTCGAATCTTTTCTAGCTTCTCAATGATTTGAGTAAAAGGGGGGTATATGATTTTCACTCAAAGAGAACTCCCGTATATTCCCTAGACTCAGAAATAGTGTTATACGAAAATCATATGTTGTATATGTCCATAAACTGTACTATGCTAACCCGTTTGAAGTTAATTTTAGTTACTCAGCATTTCTCACTTTTTCCATAAAAAATTTCTTGATCTTCTTTTTCTAACATTTTTGTGTTGACACATGCATGTGAAAATATTGAAACCTTAGGAAGTGAGGTGTTTTATGAGATGCTTGAATACATGCTGCGGTGTGCAGCAATCTTTTCTTAGTTACACTTGCCAGTTTTAATGGCTGGACTATTATGTTTGAAGTAGCATATCTAAACACTTGCAAATGTGAAACATATTGGCATGTTGCATATTTTGGCCAGTTATAACATGTGATTCTGATTATCTGGTCTTCTTGATAATGCTCTGGTCTTCTTGATCATTACTTGAGTTTCTGCCTGCTAATTTTCTTTACTAATTGTGCAAGTTGGTAACCTACTTAATTGAACTCTAGATCATACAGTTTCTTAATAAATAATGCTGACATTGTGCTTTTCAATATTCCAGGCTCTTCTTCACTCATCACACATGTATCATGAGGCGAAAAGTTCTTTCGCACACCATGGTGTGAAGTTTTCCAACCTGGAAATAGACCTGCCTGCCATGATGGCACAGAAAGACAAGGCTGTTGCAGGTCTTACAAAAGGTATTGAAGGTCTGTTCAAGAAGAACAAAGTTGACTATGTGAAAGGATTTGGGAAGTTAGTCTCCCCTTCAGAAGTATCTGTGGACTTGATCGATGGCGGGAGCGCTACTGTAAAAGGAAAGAACATAATCATCGCTACTGGCTCAGATGTGAAATCTCTCCCTGGAATTACAATAGATGAGAAAAAGGTTGTATCATCCACTGGTGCTCTTGCCCTTACAGAGATTCCGAAGAAACTGGTTGTTATTGGAGCTGGATATATAGGTCTAGAAATGGGTTCAGTCTGGAACAGGCTAGGATCTGAGGTCACGGTTGTGGAATTTGCTCCTGACATTGTCCCATCAATGGATGGTGAGATTAGGAAGCAGTTCCAGCGTATGTTGGAGAAGCAAAACATGAAGTTCATGCTCAAGACAAAGGTAGTTGGAGTTGATACTTCTGGGAGTCGTGTCAAGTTAACTGTTGAGCCTGCAGCTGGTGGAGAACAGACTGTCCTGGAAGCCGATATCGTTCTCGTATCTGCTGGCAGATCCCCATACACTGCTGGGCTTGGGTTGGACACTATTGGAGTTGAGACAGACAAGGGTGGAAGGATCCTTGTTGACAAGCGCTTTATGACAAATGTTAATGGGGTCTATGCGATTGGTGATGCGATACCTGGACCCATGCTTGCACACAAAGCTGAAGAAGATGGGGTTGCATGTGTTGAGTTCATCGCAGGGAAGGAAGGCCATGTAGATTATGATACTGTGCCTGGTGTGGTGTACACACACCCTGAGGTGGCCTCTGTTGGCAAGACAGAGGAACAGGTGAAGGCATCAGGAGTGCCCTACCAGGTTGGGAAGTTCCCCTTGTTGGCAAACAGTCGTGCAAAGGCAATTGACGACGCTGAAGGTTTGGTGAAGGTAGTGTCTGAGAAGGAAACTGACAGGATTCTCGGTGTACACATCATGGCCCCCAACGCCGGTGAAATCATCCATGAGGCTGTTCTTGCACTTCAGTATGGAGCGTCAAGTGAGGACGTTGCCCGCACATGTCATGCGCATCCAACTGTGAGCGAGGCTCTGAAGGAGGCCTGCATGCAGACCTACACGAAGGCTATCCACATCTGATTCCAGATGTTAACAGCTGCCAGCTCAAAACAGTTCCAAAGTTTTTTGAAATAATTTTAGATCGATGTGGTCTTGAAAACATCTACTATTTGTCTCATTTTTCCACGGCGAAACTGTGAATTGGCTCCTTTGCTGCAGAATATAGTGTACTCTGTTAAAGTTTCATCCCTTGCTGCTGCATTTGCCTCCATTCCTGGATAATGTGAAAACTGTAGTTTTCTTCTGTGCTGCCACATCGATATACAGACTAGAATTTTATTTCTGCTGATAGCTGGGAGAAGAATACAACGGTGATATACACTTTTGCACTGGATTTATGCCCTTCATCTGCTCCATTCTTTGGTTGTGTGAGGTGATTGTGAATGTGCTTTATGTCATTATTTCCGAACTTAGAGATGCATCCTGTGTGAAACTTGTTGGCTGTGATCCTGTATAAAGGATTGCTTACTATGCTTTTGATGCTTGTTTCCATCAAGTTGTATATGAGAATAAGAGAGGGCACCAAAGTTGTCAGCGTGAAAACGAGGTTAAGGAAGCAAGCATTGCCCGCACGTCAGCACGTGATTGTGTAGGCCATATCGCTCAGTGATGCAAATGTACCCAATCACTCTTAAATTAGGCGATTCTGCTTATACACTACAATAGCCCTTAAAAAAAAAATGTGCACTACAATAGCCTTGCTTCGCTGCAGAATTTCGTAGCGGATGTATCGAGTTCTTTCAATGGTAGTATGTTCGAGATAGCCTTTGAGCATTAAAAATGTCTCCAAGAACTATTCTCAATCGCGAACTACCACTCACGGAGCTTAAGCAGGAAACATAGAATATATTTTCAATTTTCGGTCGGAATTGAACATTTTCCTCCAATCAGCATTGGCGTGTGTTTAATATGCTAAGATTTATGCTATAACATTTTCTTACGTGACATTAGTTAATTATTCACATTGTGAAAATAATTAATCTTTTCGTCTTTTGATGCCATTCGATTCGGTTGGCACTCCTCTTTTCCTCTTTTTTTTTTTTCCTCCATGCTAATTTAGTTTCGTGGGCTAGCGTCATAACTCTCCCAACTAGCCTCCGCCCACCATTGGGTGAACACATTACTTCATAATCGTAAATTCTTTTGGGTGTCTAATACGAAGTAATATAGTACCTCCGTTCTCCAAATGTTGACGTTTCAAACAGCATGTCCAGGCTAAAAATGAACTACCAGACGTCGGAACGACTTCAATAAATAAACGGAGGGAGTAGTAAATATTTATATATTAATTTTAATATTTGTTATAAAACAAGTTTTATATTAGAGGTAGCGCAAATCTTTATGACATTGGACCGGTAATCAAGCCCCAAATCACATTTCTATCTTATGACATCAGAGAGCCACTTCGCCTTCATCCTTCTCCAACTATCCACAACTCTCTCTCTCTCTCTCTCTCTCTCTCTCTACCCAGAAAAGAGGAAACGAAAGAAGATGGAGATGGCCATCGACACGCCATCGCCGTCGCCGGCACCGGCGCCGGCGCCATCGGCGGCGGTGGGGAGGCAGACGCGCGCGGCGGAGTCGGTGCGGCTCGAGCATCAGCTGGTGCGCGTGCCCCTGGAGGCTCTCCGGTCCACCGTCCGCGTCAACCATCGCCTCGCCGAGAAGGAGATCGCCGCCGTTCTCTCCTCCGCCTCCTCCACACCCGTTGAGAACAGCGCCGCCGCTGTCGAACACCTCACCTCCCTAGTCTCCCGGCTCCACGGCCTCAAGCGCAAGGTACTGCCCCCAATCCGTCCCGCATCCCTCCTGTCTCGCCGAATCGTGCAGTGCTCGGAAAAGATCTTAGCTTTTCGGTTCATCGGCTCCTTGTTTATGGATTGTACCGAAGAAAAGATGTCTTGTTGATGTTTGTTCAGTGATGTGTTGGTTCTTGTCCTCATGCCTTCCAGATGGAAGAGGGCGCGCGAGCGGAGGAGCTGCAGGTGCAGAGGTGCCGGGCGCGTCTGGACCGGCTGGCAACCGCCAGCACCGGCGAAGATGGCGAGTGGGAGGACCTGAGGCTGAAGCGGATCCTGGTCGATTACATGCTGCGGATGTCATACTATGATACTGCAGCCATGCTTGCCGAGACTTCTGGTATCCAGGTATGCTATGATTGACACTTGACAGGAACAGCATCCCAATAAGAGATTTGAGGATTCATATAATCTGTACTAATATGATTCTGCTGACATCAATAGCGAATAGGTTTCTGTGTTTCTGTTCAGAAAAGAGATGATGCATATGCATACTATAGCTAGAGATTTAAGTTTCTAAGCAGCGGAAAATAAAATGCAGGCACAGATGTTAGTGATTCAGATATTCATTGAACATATTAACCTGACGATTAGGAACTTCTTGATTTGTGTTGATATGTGATTTTAGCCAGAAAATAGAAACAAGCGCTAAGTTGGCTTGAGAATGTCAACCTATTAAAGTGGATTGTCGAGGGTATTAGTTTTGGAAGAACAGGATGTCAGGATCTAATTTAGCGTCAGTAACGAGGCAAGAGATTGTCGATGTCACCTACTTCGATATTGAACTGATACACCTAGATTGTTAGAGTTACTTAGGCAATCTTGTAAAGAAGATATATATTTTAAAAGCCTGTGTATATAATTCCTGATAAGTCTGAATCAAGTGTTTCAAAGTTTCTATTCACCTCTTTTCTGTTATATCTCTTGATCCTACTAAAAGGTAATCATGCCGTCATTCTATGCTGTCTGGGGCTCCATCTTGCAAAATGTTCTTGTGTCAACAATATCTTGATTGGCTATTTTCATTGAGTTCCTGTTAAGCCTTTGTCCCCCACAATTACGTGACCATCCCTATTGCGGGCTTGCCAAACAAAGAAGATTGCATTAGTTGTTGCTATCATTAGTTACCATAGGCTTCAACTGTCCTCCTTTCTCCCTTATTGAATAAATCGTGATTCTATTGCAAACCTGTCTAGTTCTCCTTTTAATCATATAAATGTTTATTCTAAATCAGTGACTGAAATAGAAATGTATAAATTGTTTTCTACTTTTGTACTTTACATTGATTTTGTGCTGTTCAGCTTGATGTTATTATCTGGCAATAGTGTAATATTCTGTCATGATGATACTATTCTACCAATGTCTAAGTGAGAGTGGTTTTCCATCAAGTCATGCTGCAATCAAACTGATTTGCACCCATTGCCTTCTTGTGCGGCTAGATTTTATTTTCCTGGATACTCTTTGGAGCCTAACCTAACTTGTGTACTGTTGATATGCAGGACCTTGTTGATATTGATGTATTCCTAGATGCAAAAAGAGTAATTGATTCTCTTCAGAATAAAGAAATTGGCCCTGCTTTAGCTTGGTGTGCAGAAAACAAGTCTCGGTTGAAGAAATCAAAGGTTTTTTTGGACTATTTGCGGCTTTATTATTGTTTTTCTTTGATCGAAACTGGATCGTGCTGAGATAATGGATCTGTGCATATGATAGAACACTAGCAAATGCAGTAATTTCATTGATGTTTGACCAGTGATAGGTCTTCATAACATGTTAATTTCCTTGCTGTGAGATTCCTTATCTTTGTAAACAATTGCTCTGACATGTGCAATGACTTGCGGCCTGATGATGAGTGATGTTTTCTGTTTTCATTTTCCAAAGAAATCTGATTTTGTTAGTTGATTAGTGGCATCTATCTCATGCTTTCCTTTGTTATGTGGCCTGCAGAGTAAGCTTGAGTTTTTGTTGAGGCTTCAAGAGTTTGTGGAACTTGTCAAGGCTAAAAATTTTACACAGGCTATAGCGTATGCTCGAAAATACCTGGCTTCCTGGGGTTCTACACACATGAAAGAATTGCAGCGTGTTACAGCAACATTGGTTTTTAGAAGCAGTACTAATTGCGCTCCTTACAAGGTTAGCAGCATTTTCTTTGCCCTCTCAGTTATTGTGCCACTGCATTACGAATCTTGTAACTGCTGGACTCAAAGGAATCCAAGTTCGTTATAGCATCCCTGGTTTCTAGCCAACAGTTGACATGATCTGGAATTCTCAAAATAGTCTAATCCTGACAATGGCTTGCTAGCCAAGTCAATTTTGTTTATTGCCTTAAACATGGATTGCTAAATAATTGTAATTGCCTGGGGTCTGAGTGTCAGTCCTAGTGATTTGTTAGCGGTCCATCTTGAATATGGAATTGGCTCGACAAATTTTTTTCTATGTAAGCCCTTTTGCTTTACTTGCAGGTCTTGTTTGAGCAGAACCAGTGGGACCATCTTGTGGATCAATTTAAACAAGAATTCTACAAGCTATATGGAATGACACTAGAGCCATTGCTGAACATATACCTGCAAGCAGGCCTGACGGCTCTTAAAACACCGTATGTCCTGCATCATCAATGATTGCTTCGTTTCCAGTTTATCACTAAATTGTACGTAGTAGTAAGTAGTAGGATTATAATAATTCATATTTTGTTCTTGACCATCTAAAGGTTATGTGTTGAGGGTAACTGTCCCAAAGAGGATCCGTTATCCCTGGATGGCTTCCGGAAACTAGCTGAGCCTCTACCCTTCTCCAAGCAGCACCACTCAAAGCTTGTCTGCTACATCACCAAGGAGCTCATGGACACCGAGAACCCGCCGCGGGTTCTACCGAACGGCTATGTGTATAGCGAGAAGGTACATTCAGCTGAGCTGCTATTGGTAACGTGTCATGTTCAAACCATCTTAGCACTTGTTTGACTTCTGTTACAGGCTCTTCAAGAGATGTCCAAGAAAAATGATGGCAATATCACATGCCCCAGGACAGGCGAAGTTTGCAAATTTGAAGATTGTGTCAGGGCTTTCATCTCATAATACGCTGATTGATGTGACTTTGAGTCTGAATGTACATAGAATGATCATCGGCGCATTTCGCGTCATGTTACGTCAGACTTGAGTTATCCTGCAATGCCAATGCCAAACTAGTTGGAACTACACATGCTGCCTCTTTATTATTGCATCTGCGGAATCTGGTTTTCATGGCTGAACACCTGCCAAAGTGGCTTAATTCATGCCCATGTGCATTACAAGTTTTAAACAAACATACTTTCAATTTTTCAAAGATTTTACATTCAATTCTGGTTTTCATGACTGCACACCTCACAACATGTTTTTAACTGAAGCTTCAGATGCAATCAGAATTGCTGGGGTATCCCCATTTCAAAAGAGTGTTTTGCAGAATCCTTGGGTTTGCAAAGGATATGCTTCGTTTCACATTCTAGGCCTAAATTTAGACATGACAATCTTGCTATTTAGGGGTATTAAATAAATTTTAATTACAAAACTAATTACAAAACCCTGGACTAATTCGCGGCACGAATCTAATGAGGGTAATTAAGCCATGATTAAACGATAGGTACTGTAGTGTCACTGTAGTAAAACATAGATTAATTAGGCTCATTAGATACATCTCGTAAATTAACACCTATCTGTTAATTTTTTTATAATTAGATGTTATTTAATACTTTTAAATAACAATATTCTTTTTGATGTGACAAGTCTAAATTTAGGTCTAGAGAAAACGAATAGGGTCTAAGGTTCTTATGCAGCACCTAAACACATGAAGGTCTCCTTCGCATCACTATCACATTAGTTTCCAACCGATTTCGTGTTGTGCAACAATTCATCCTAGAGTTGAGCAACACTTCATCCTGAGCCATGAAGCTACAAATCGATCAAAATCTGGTGAAAATTGATCACTCTAGAACCATCGAGTGTGACTATTTTGCCTACAAAATTGAACACTCCTAACTCCTAAGTAAAGAGGGGCGAAGGCGGAAAGTCATTTTACCGCCTTCATATCACTGGTTCATTCATGGTCTCATCATGGGCTTTTTGTTTTTTGCGGGTCATCATGGGCTGTTGGTGAGATGTAAAAGACCAGCCCAGCGGCCCAGCCGAGCAAGGACCCCGCACAAATCCATCCGTCAGATCTCCAAACCCCTAGATCCAACAGCCCGAGCCCCTCGCTTCTCTATATAGGCGAACAACTACCGCAGCGACCGAAACCCTAGCCTCCACCCCCACCCCTCCCAAACCCTACCCCGCCGCCGCTGTCGCCGCCGCCGCCGCGCGGAGGCGACCCCCCACCGCCGCCAAGATGCAGATCTTCGTGAAGACCCTGACGGGCAAGACCATCACGCTGGAGGTGGAGTCCTCGGACACCATCGACAACGTGAAGGCGAAGATCCAGGACAAGGAGGGCATCCCGCCGGACCAGCAGCGCCTCATCTTCGCCGGCAAGCAGCTCGAGGACGGCCGCACCCTCGCCGACTACAACATCCAGAAGGAGTCCACCCTCCACCTGGTGCTCCGCCTCCGCGGCGGCGCCAAGAAGCGCAAGAAGAAGACGTACACCAAGCCCAAGAAGATCAAGCACAAGCACAAGAAGGTGAAGCTCGCCGTCCTCCAGTTCTACAAGGTGGACGACTCCACCGGCAAGGTCACCCGCCTCCGCAAGGAGTGCCCCAACGCCGACTGCGGCGCGGGCACCTTCATGGCCAACCACTTCGACCGCCACTACTGCGGCAAGTGCGGCCTCACCTACGTCTACAACCAGAAGGCGTAAGGAGGGTTCGCGCTCTGCTTAGCTTTTACCTATCAGAAAAGAAACCGAGCAGTTTGTTACTCGAATTGAATCTTATTTAGGTCGTGTCTGAGGTTGAAACTTGAATGGAGTAGCAGTACCTATATCTTCCTGAAACGCCTGTTACTGAGTTGATGCGATGCGAGTTTAATTTTGGTTTCATATATGCTATCGTTGATTTATCTTTACCAATTCGCTATCATCCATTGATCGGTTTTATGAATGACTTTTTTCTGCGATAACTGAGTGCCACTGGGATTGTTGACTGTCTGAATCGCCTAATTTTTGTGTGGTCAGAATTTATCTTTACCATTTCGCTATCATCCATTGATCGGTTTTATGAATGACTTTGTTCTGCGATAACTGAGTGCCACTGGGATTGTTGCGACCGTCAGACTTGCCTAATTTTTGTGTGGTCGATCTGATTGATGATGGTTAGTGTCCTGGGTCTATCTTCTGGTAATTTCCGATAGAGTAGTATGATTGTCAACAGTGATTTGTTTGTGAATTGATATTGACTTAGTCATGTTAGATAATTTGACTGCAGTTACTGCTGTTAAGGATGTGATGTGAATTTGATTGTGATGCACCAGCTAGCAGAATTAGAAATGTTACCTTGTTTCAGAAAATTGTCAAACTGTTGTAGAAGCCTGGGTCATTTGAATTTTACATGTCAATGTCAGGTTATGCAAGGTCATATACGCGATGCGAGTTTAATTTTGGTTTCATATATGCTATGGTATTTGTTTATCTATCTTACCATTTTGCTGTCATGCGTTGATCGGTTTTATGAATCACTTCTGTTCCCGCCACTGGGATGGTTACTGCCGTCAGGGTTTCGAATTGGTTGAGTTCTCTGCTTGATGATCGTTAATGTAATTGGGGTCGTGTTCTGGCCTGTTTTCTGGTAATTTCCTATGCAGTATGATTGCCAACAGTGGTTTGTTTGTGAATTGCTATTGACTTAGTCTTGTTAGATAATTTGACTGCAGTTACTGCTAGTAAGGCTGTGATGCTAAGTTGATTATGATGCACTGGCTAGCAGAAATAGAAATGGTACTTTGTTTCAGAAAATTGTTGAACTGTTGTATAACGCCTAGGTCATTTGAATTTTACATGTCAATGTCAGGTTATGCAAGGTCATTGCAACATTTGTTTTAAGCAATACCCATTGGCTGGGTTAGCATTAGCCTTGCTTTATCGTCTGAGGCGGAATTTCAACTTTAGGTGGTTTTCAGGTATTAGTTCTGGAATGTGAGATGGAAAACATAAGCGGACTCTCTTATTTCAAATTTACTCGGTACTGATTGGGAACATCATTAAGCTTGTGACCTCAAGGTTTAGGTTCCGGTTGGCGATAATTCATACTAGTGACAACAGGGGTTCTGTACCTTTATTTAGTGTGATCCGTCCTATTCTGATAAATTGTGTTTTTTTTGGAAAAAGGATGCTATTATGTCCTGTGCACGTTGCTTGTGATGATCCTTTGCTTTTTGTCTGAAACAATTATGGTGGTTAAATATTGTGGGCCGGTTGTCTCTGATGTTTACGTTCAGCTCATCACTGTATTTCAGAAAATTTTGGTCTATTGACAAAGTTTTTTTTTATTCTAGACGAAGTTTCTGATATGAAATCTGTATTGACCAGTCGAAATTGAATCTGAGTTATCACCTGTCAGTCGAGGGTGGTAATTGAATATGAAATGGTGTGCTTCCATCGTACGTCGTTGGGCAATCGAATTTTTTCGGGTGTTACTTGGTGAACGGCTTACATTGTTCGTTTTTAACAGCCTGTACCTTTGGAGTGCTGTTTATGTGATAAAGACTCACAAAATCACTAGTTTCTGATGCGAACGTTGAGAAGCAATGTACTTCTGCTACCCCAAACCCAGCGCATGCTCGCTCTGACGCACTCGGATCTTCTCCCACAGTTCTAGCAAGCAATTGATTCGCAGGACCAGGCCCGAGCGAGCTGATTCACAACTTGCTCTAATGTTGATGAACGATGACGGTGTCAGTGTCAATGGTTAGCCGACGTTTTCACGCCATGCGCCTAGCAAGGAAGCATGGTGGTCCTTTCCTGGCCTCATCGAGACGAAGGCTAAGACCTGTGCTCTGGTCTAGTGAGTCATCCCGAGCTGCGACCTGCGCCAAGAGCACACTCCACACTCCACTTCCCACGCAGCAGTGAGCCCGTCACGGACTCACGGAGGTGAGGTGGATTCTCCGCTACGTGAGGGCAAATTTAACGGGGTGTCCAGGTGCCTGAACAAAAGGTTCAGGGTATTACACCATCTCCTACTACTCCTGGCATCCCCTAAATTCTAATGGAGTGGCCGACGGCCCTAGATCTTGAAGAGTTATTTGTTTAGATTTTTTTTCTTTTCCCGTGATTTCAACTCTAGCGTATAAGTCAAAGCAAACTATCAATTACGCACCATCAATACAAGATCTAGTCCAATGATACACCCCTGCTCGTCCTATGACTCCCATCCAATGAGGCACAAGCAAATGCATGCATGAAAGAGGGAAGATGGATATATGGTATGCAGATCAAGTATACACCAATGTGTCCATAAACACTTGCCACACACAATATATGCAACTAGCAAATGCACGACGATATGTGTACCTAATAACAACTATACCACGCACAATATACGCAACTAACAAATGACACCAATTGTGCACCTAATCATAACTAACACATAATTTAATATATAGAATGGTGCTCTAATGACACATTGGACAAGCTTTGTCTAGCCTCATGAACCATATACAGGAACACCGGCAACAGAGTGACTACATATTGGTGTCCAAACTAGTAGTTGCCCACCCACATAGTCACTGACAGAACTTTGTTGTGGTTAGGGGGCCATGCCCCCCATCTCCAACATAGCCGCAATGTAACTCAATTAGTTAGCTGGCAAATTAGTCAATGCTTCTATTCTTTTAGATAAATTACTAAGGCTGGCCTCTCATAGTTTTACATACATAGTCTTTATAGCAGATTGAATTGTGATGCACTCCTTTTCAAACATTCCTCTACGACTACAAGTACCCGACCAAACCTCCAAAACCCAACTAGCTTAAGGACCTCCAACTCGTCTACCGATGGGGCCTCATGCACTGAAAATCAATCTCGATTGACGTTGGGACCTTCTAAACCGGTGCGGGGAACACATCCTAAACAAAATTATGGCTCAATTTGGCCACCCAAACTTTAAATTACCTCCGACCCAATTTACAACCTTAATCTACTAACGTAGAGGCAACTTTTTCCTTGTGGAAGTTGCTCCTTCCTGACTTGGGCATTTTATTTTGACTATTCTAGGTGAGCTCCTGAGCCGAACGATTTCTTTGACGCACTTTTACCTTGAAGTGTGAGATGCGGTAGACACACAAAATACCTATTTTCTAACGAATTCAACTCAGAATGTTAATCTTAGGACTGTTGACGGTCGTTATATCATACTTTCGACTGTCACATAGCTCAATGAATAAGGAAGAAAAGGCACTTCTTACTTGCATTTTATTTATGAATAACCTATTTTCACATGTACCTCTAGTTGTTAGTGTGCAGGTGGAAAACAGGGAATATCCAGGTGTATCCATGTCCCAAGGCATCAAATCCAACACTTCCATAAATCGAAGATTGCCGAAGAAATGCAACTCCAAGATAAAAGGCCAAGATCAACAAAAACCCAGAATAAACTAAAGGCCAATGCACCTGGATCAGAGGCCTACAGGCCAAGGGGGACCAACCTGCCAAGACCCAGCCCAGGAGGGGCCAGGCCCAAGTCGGCCGACCCCTGCCTGCTCTGGTGGCCCCCTGGGCCCATCCTCTTATGGCGGTTGCCAACCGACCTCTGGAGGTCGGTTCCACCTGCAATTAATGCCACCGACCTTAGGAACCGCCTCCAGGAACCGACCTCCAAGTCTATAAATAAAAGGGTACCCCCCCTCCTAGAGAACACACACCACTTGAGGCTCATTCCCTTCTCCTCCTCACCTTAGAGCTAGAGGCTATTTAGGTAGAGCTAGGCTAAGTAGTGGGCTGCCCTTGTGCTCCCAAGTCTCTTGGAGAATTGAGTATGTTCTTGTATCCTTCTCTTGTAAGACTTGATCTTTATCAATGATTCATCGTTTATCATATAGTAGCTATGTGCTTATGTTGTTCATCCTTAATCTAGTTGTGTTCTTGGATGAGCGTTCGTCGTTCGTTCATGTTCGTTCATCGTTCGTTCATCGTTCATCGATGAACGTTCGTGGGCATTCATTGGGCGTTCTTCGTTCGTTCATACTCGATTACCGATTATGAATGATCGTTCTTATTCGTTCTTCGTTCATCGCTCGTTCTTGAGCGATGAACGCTTATGCATAGCGTAGTACTAGATTTGATCCTTGACTGGTTTATACTAGTTTGGCTAGTTGTTTGTGACTAGATATCGGGTTCATTGTCCGAAAGGGAAGCTCTAGGTTTACCGCCCTGCGGGGTGCCTCGAGGGATCTAGAGTTATGGCGAGTGATGCTAGCATGGTGCTAGATTCTCTTTCCATCCTTGTTTGTGCATGTGCCCCACGGTTTGTAGAGGTAGGTGGCAGGTGGTGACAGCCCTGTCCATCCTTCCGTAATCCTCCACGTTGGGTATGGCATAGGAGTTTATACAAAAGGCCGGCGTGGCCTGGCAGACCAGGCCTAAACCGGATCTCCGATGATCTCTTGCCATAGGCTCTTAGCTCTCACTAGTGTAAGCCTAACGTAGGTAGAATCCTAGTACGCTATTTGGTAACGTACATTAGGAGTAGCACCTGTTAGTTGTTTTGCTCCTGCCTAGACTTGCCTCTCGCCTTTTATCTGAAAGTGGAATCCTCTGTGTGTGTCACACTATCCATTATTTATCTTTATCACTTACCCCTGCATTGGATTGTGGGTTTGTCTTTCATTGTAATCTATTGAGCATAAGTACTACTGTTGACCATGTCTTCTTTTGGGAAAATATAAATCACGATACCCCGGAATACTCTTGGATGAAATGCTACAACGGGTTATCCGTGCGCTTGCGGATTCTCTTATCATAGGAATGCCGATAGGACATCTCTAGCACTCCTTGCTAGTGATGGGCTATCTGGTAATATTATTGCAAAACTCTTTAACCCAAATATCGGTGTACCTGTAAGGAACGCCGACAAGCACCACAAAAGTGACCTCTATACACATGCTTTTTTCAAATTATATGACGTTTTGGTTAAAAAGAGGTGAAAATAATGAATGCAGATAAAATTAGGAGGGAAGAGATAAAGATGTAAAAATTGCATTAGGAAGTAAGAATTGACACATAATTTGAGAAAATTTGAGAAAAGCGAAGTGTCTTATAATTTAAAATGGAGGGAGAATTATTACCTGGCGTGGTGCTTTTCAAATCACAAGCTTGCCAAGTGAAAATTTATGACTCGTTCCATCTTGACATTTTCCTTGTCGTCAGGACAAATAATCACTTCGTACAAATAGCTTTTGTAATTTGGTATGAAACCTTTGGTGTCTGGAAAATCAGATGGCCACAAAATTTCACTGTGGCCTCTGCTGGAAGCAATCCAAACCAGCTCCAGCCACAGCTTTGCGGAGAAGACAGCGTGGAACAGTGCGTGTTTTGCAGACGTGGCCAAGCCCAAGCCAAGCCAATCGCCAGCTCAACCGCCAAATAAACTACCAAATCCGTCGCCGGAGCGAGCAGGGCCCACCCAACCTGGCGACCGCAGCCACCGCCGCCGCCGTCCCCGCCGGCGGCCGCCCCTACCGCCGCGCCGGCGCTCGCTGCGGCCCATTTCGCCCGCACCGCCTTCGCCTCACGGCCGCGGCCGCGGCATCGTCTTCCCCAGCGCCCGCCCCGTCCACCTCGGCCCCGGTGGAGGGCGGCGGGCGGCTGGTGGCGGAGCTGGTGGGCGCGTTCAACGAGCTCACTGAGCGGATGGGGGAGGACCTGGCCACCTCCTCGTCCTCGCGCCTTCTCTTCCGAGCGCTGAAGCTCGCCCTCCCGGCCCTCCGCGACGGTGACGGCGGCCGCGCGCTCGCGCGTGCGCTCATCATCGCCGCGTCCCTCGCCGACCTCCAGGTAACATGCACATTGTGTTTATTGGTCATATGAACTGGTACGAGCTTTTAAATCCAAGCATTTTACTTGTAGCTTTCTTGTCCACACATCACAGCTCCTGTTACTGTTATTGTGCCTATTTGCATATTGGATCAAATATTTGTGCTTATGGAATATGTGATGGGTTTTTTTTTTTTTTTTTTTTTTTTTTTTTTTTTTTTTTTGGCGAGGAATGTGATGGTTAGGTTGAGTTGCTAAATTTGTTAACATGGGTGGGCTTTTTGCATTTTAGTAAGGTCAGTTGATTTCCCATGCAGAGATGAGATGATTGTGCACAGAGTTCAGCAACTACCTTGATGATCGATCTAAAAACAGAGCACACCATTTACTGGGTGAAATCTTTGTGATGGTGTGCATGCATTAGCTTGATTGTCTAAAGTATGTTTGCTTATTGCTATGTTACCGATTTTAGTGTTTCTTCGTACATTTCATTTCAAATGCTCCCTTAATGTTCTTGTGGAAGTAGTGGCGTTTCAACCTTATTTCTTTACTTGGCTCTGCTCGGCTCTTGTGTCTTACTAGGCTTTGGAATTTTTGTTGTATGCCGACAACAGATGGATGCTGAAGTCATATCAGCTGGCATACTTAGGGAAGCCTTAGATGCAGGAGCTATAAACATGAGGGATATAAAAGCTCAGGTTGGGATTAGTATCGCCCATTTGCTGCATGAGAGCTTAAGACTTAAACATGCTCCTTCGAAGCTTGACGCATTGGATGATGAAAGTGCGAGCGCATTGAGAAAGTTTTGTCTTACGTACTATGACATCCGGGCAGTGATATTGGAACTTGTACTGAAGCTTGATATGATGAGGCACCTTGATTCCCTCCCTAAGTATCTGCAGCAGATAAAAGCCCTTGAAGTCATGAAGATATATGCGCCGCTTGCACATGCTGTTGGAGCAGGTAATCTGTCGCTAGAGTTGGAGGATCTTTCATTTCGCTACTTGTTTCCACATTCATATGACCACATTGATCAATGGTTGAGGAACCAAGAAACTGAGAGCAAGCTCATTATTGATGATTACAAGGAGCAGTTGCTTCAGGCACTGAAATCTGACGATGAGATGAAACAGATTGTACAGGACATCTCAATTCAAGGGAGATACAAAAGCCGCTTCAGTACTATGAAGAAGCTAGTAAAAGATGGGCGGAAACCAGAAGAAGTAAATGACATACTAGGTTTGCGGGTAATCTTAGATCCACGATGTGACAGTGACTCGTCGTCAGACTGGGGCCCCAGGGCTTGCCACCGGACACATGAAATAATTCGCTCTCTATGGAAGGAAGTTCCAGGCAGGACAAAAGATTATATCACTCGGCCAAAAGAAAATGGTTACCAGAGCTTGCATGTGGCCATCGATGTAAGTGAACCTGGGAAGAAGAGGCCGCTAATGGAGATACAGATACGCACTAAGGAGATGCAGACACTTGCTGTTGGTGGAGTGGCATCACACTCTCTCTATAAGGGCGGTCTTACAGATCCTGGCGAGGTAAATCCCCTGCGTAATTCTCATTCTGGCCCTTCTACGCACACAGAAACTGTCGCAAGATTTTGGAAGTAATCTTTTCTCACATTATTTAGTTGTTTTCTGCTTAATAAGGGAACTGAAAATCTGTGAACATGTGTGGATAAATTAATATTGTGTGTTTCAAGATGACTTGATAGACTGTACCATTGATTCGGAACTGAAATGATTTTGTCTGGGCATTGCTTAATATCAAAATGATTGGAATTATCTTGTCTGCAGGCAAAAAGGCTCAAGACTATCATGCTTGCTGCAGCAGAGTTAGCAGCTCTGCGCCTCCGTGACCTACCTGCTAGTGATCAAATAAGAGGCAACAGCAAGAATCGGGCTTTCTACCTGCTGGACAAAAACGGGGACGGGAGGATCAGCATTGAGGAGCTCACAGAGGTGATGGAAGACCTAGGTGCCGGTGTCAAAGATGCAACGGAACTCATGCATCTTCTCGACGCGAACAGTGACGGCTCCTTGAGCTCCGAGGAATTCGAGTCATTCCAGAGACAGGTGGTTACATTTGCATGTTTTAGTTCATCCTTTGTGATGATCATTTCAACACTTCACTGTGAAACTGACCTTTGCTTGCCTTGGATTATCAGGTTGAATTGATGCAAAGCTTGGAGGACAATGATGATCACTACAGGAAGATCTTGAAGGAGAAGCTGCAGACAATCGACAGCGCAGGTCTCATCCACGTCTACCGCAAGGAACTGAGTGACAAACTACTTGTAAGCTGAAGTGGAACTTAACACAGCTGTTGAACAAAACCAAAACCACCATCCTGTTGTAGCTTGTATACAGCATTGAATTGTGATCCCACCACTGAATTGTAAATACTAAATACCCGCCAAATGTATACGGAATTCGATGAAAACTTGAAGAGGCATGGCTGTTCCTTGAACTATTGCTTGAGTTATCTGCAACAGTGTCAGAATTCAGAAGCTTGAGTGGATACCATTGGCAGTGACCGTATGGTAAATGTTTTTTCTTTTTTACCCTTTTTTTTATATTATACTTTTGCCTTATGTTCTTGCAAGAATAGATTGTTCTGATCTCATGCTCTAGCAGCATTATGCTTAGGAATTCGTTTATTTAGTTTAAAACGCCCTATAGGGAAATAATTTGTCCTTACAAGGACACGTATCATAATGATGATAATTGGAACAAGTGAAGAAAATATTTCCTGGACGGGATAAGATGCGTTTCTAGCTAAGATGTCAGCTAAGTAATTTTCAGACCTAGGAATGTAATAGAAGCTACTCTTCAAATCTTTTGCAATGTCCTTCATGTTACTGAAAAAATTATTCAGGTTCCAGTCTGAGATAGGTCTTTGTTGATTTTGCATACAGAAAAGGAGGTCGTCGTTATCCGCATGAAATTGACATTCATGAACCTGCAATTGTGATCACTAGAAGACCAAAGAAAAAACTTGAGTCTCGGCTTGGAGAGGAGATTTAGCTATTGAAGCTTTATGGTATGGTTAGCTTCGACTCTATATGTTTGCATTTTGCTTCCTTGTAGAAAAAGTTAGGAAGGGATAGGATACCGAACAGGGGATCTCAATCCAACGAACAGAAACGCTAGAAAAACCAACCCCTTGTAACATATGCTTTTGATGCTAACAGTCACTTGACTACACTCAATTAATTCCTGTGTAACAACCAGATAACCTAACTAAAACTGTCACTGTCAGCATTGACACTACTTTTTTCAACTTTGCTTGTTGGGAATGACATACCTAATTGATAGTGAATGTGAAGACCTGTAATCGTTTGATGGAAACTAGAAAACTTGTTTGCATCATTATTGAGTAATTAACCCAAGTTTCAGAACATGGATATGCACCGTACCAACTGGTATGTTGCAGTTGGTCACTCTGGGTCAAGACTCAAGAAATTTAATCCGAAGCTACCTAACCGTTGATGTTGTCAGAACATATATACAGGGATGCGTGCTGGGTCAAGTTAGGTTAACAATTGATGTTATCAGAACATATCATCCATGAGTAAACCAAAGAGGTACCTATGGTAGTTTACTCGTACCTGTTTGACCAGCATTCTTGAATTCTAATTGTTGTTCCACGATGTGATTATCTTAGAAACACAAGGACTTTCTAACCGAATTCTGACATGGCACTAAAATGTACTAACACAAGTAATTACTATTATGGCCTCCAGCAAGCATCTCATTCGTTTCAAGTAGTATTTTAATTTCAGATAGAAAACATTTGTACCTCGCGGATATAGAAATTTCTGCAGGTTTTCATAACATTATTGTTATTTTGTACTTTTGAAACACTTGCAAATGGGGGCGCTTAGACCCCTCCGGGGCTCTGTTGAATTGAAATTTAGAACATCTTGTGCCAGAGTGCAATTACAGCACATATTGTCAGCAATTGGTAATTAAACATGGTGAGTCAGTGACATTTAGGATATACAATACGCTAACAGTTCAGATTAATTTTTTAGTTGGATTCGGTCAGTCAGTCGTGGTTGCAGTGTTCGAGTTATTAGCATAAGCACTTCAAGACAAACTGGGCCGGTTCATGGTACATTTAACAAGATCTTGGGTGACCCTAATCTAAGGCAGACTCTTAATCACGGAATAGATAAACATCTTCTTAATTTGCTTGTGCCATGTTTGTAGCCGTAAGCTGCGGGCATATTCGGAAATGAAAGGAAAATGCTCTGCGTATAAATGTCCTTGTTTTTAAGGTCCTCCTTGCATTGAGCACGACGTTTGGTCCCCTACTTGTCATTATGAGTTCATAATTAGGATTTTGTAGTACGATTTGTCCATATGTCCACAGCTAGTGCTTTCACGAAACATACATGACAAATTCTAAGCTTCATGAACATGACAAGTTTGAGATTTTATATTTCCGATTTGATGATCATAACAAGTTTGCACAAGATCAGCAACATCTGGCTCAAATTTACTTTCTCACGATCAGACTCTCAAATGCACAACGATCATCAGAACAGACTACAAGATTGACCATACTGATGAGCTCTGCTAATTTGCTCATTACTTATTGCATCACACATCATTCACACTAGACATCGCTGAACAAACAGAGACATCAACTGACAATCAGCTGGTAGCCACTCCAGTGAGTTCGATCGTAGCAGTAGTGGCGCTGCTGACAGGGTTGATGACCCTGCAGTTGCGCCTGATCTCCCCCTGCGTCCCGGACAGCACGCTGATCTGGCCCATCTTGATCATGGACCTGGCGAACTTGGTCCTCCACGTGGCCTCGCTTCGCACGAAGGAGTCGACGAGCGCCTTCATGGTGGCGTTCTTGAGCAGCGCCGCGTCCGACTGGAACATCCCCAGGTTGTTGGTCAGGCCGACGTAGTACTTGTTGTCCAGCTTGGTCGGCGTGATGATGTCCATGAACAGCGTCCGGTTCGGGAACCTGTCGTCCGGCGGGCACACGCTCTGGAGCAGGAACGCGTAGGCCTTGCTCAGTGCAGGATCAACCTGTTGTTCATCATCACAGTCAATTTATATATATGTTTATTTGCATATATAGATATATTTAGTGTAGTACAACTGCTTTAATTACATACTCCGTCGGTTGTGTTGGTGAAGTTGTAGAGGCGTTCGAGGAAGCCGCTGCAGTGGGAGACGCCGATGGTGTGGGCGCCGGACAGGACGACGACGTCCTCGACGGTGAGGTTCTTGGAGGCGAAGCTGGCGGCGAGCTCGGCGGCGGTGGACGTCGGCGGGGGCAGGTCGTTGAGCGCCTCCGTGTCACGGGAGATCCGGCCGTCGCGCCGCCCCGCTGGAACCTGGTAGCCGGCGCCGCCGCCGGCGAGCGCGACGCTGTCCCGCGCCGCGAAGGCGAGGACGTCGGCGCAGGAGACGACGCCGGGGCACGCAGCCTCGAGCGACGCCTTGGCGCGGTCGACGACGTCGAAGAAGCGCAGGCTCGGGTTGTTGGGCGGCGCGTCCTTCTCCGCCGTGTTGTTCGCCGTCGAGTCGATCAGCACAGACCCGTCGCAGCCCTGATCATCGAAAGGTTGGAGTTTTGAAAGCGTGGTGTCACGTACTAATTAAGTAGGTAATTAACATGCATGTATGTACGTACACACTAACACAGTATGGCAGTAACACACTGCATGTGACATAGTATGCTACACCGTCTCTGCTGAAGAACTTACTCTGACGAAGCAGTCGTGGAAGTGGAGGCGGATGAGCGCCGGAGCGACGCCGGAGTTGTTCCTGAACGCGGCGGCGACGGTCTGCTGCACGATGGTCTCTGCAGAAGGGCACGTGCTGTCGTAGAAGCCGACGTCGAGGCAGGCGCCGACGGCGGTGACCGACAGAAGCGCCGCGACGACGACCGAAGCCAAGCTTAAGAAGCGACTGGTGGCCATGTCTAATTAAGCTCTAGAGGGAGTACTGTTCTTGTCTGGAGGTGGGTGTTGCACAGGGGTTCTTATAGATAGGAAAATCTTGCTCGGGTTCGACTCCGCCTGTGGGAAATGAGAAGGGCAATGTCGTCTCAGTGCAACCAACTTGTCGGGCAAGAGATACTGAGATAGTCTGCAAATCCAAACAGGTGAGTTCTTTTGGTTTTCTGTTACATCTTGATCTGAAGCATCATCAATTCTTTCATTCAACATAAGCGCCATTTGTTTGTTATCCATATCATGATCAATATTTAATCTAACAATACATCGTCATTCGTTAACCAAATCAAATGGCTAAAGAAATGATCGCCGGTCGCCCTTCGGGGTTTTAAGATCATTGTCTCCTGACATATTTGCTATCAATCACGGTGGTTGAACATTATAACTAGGATACGGAAAGGATTAGCATCTCGTCATCATAGTTTGAGGGTTCACATGAGCATACTTGAAATCTAATCCTTGTTCAGACCGCAAGATTCTGACATTGTCACATGAGCGAAGCCATTAAGCACATTCAAGAGTTCTGACTTCTGAAAGAGTGGTTGCAATTTCCCTTTTTTTACATGATTGGCGGTTGAAACATGACATGAAATCCCTTATCTTACCCAGTTTAATTCCTAAGACATTCCCGTTACCTAACCCCAACAAATTTTTTTGTCCCAAAAGTCCGGTCTACAGTGGCATATGAATTAACTGAGAAGGAAGTTTATCACCATATGAGCAACTGCAAACTAGGCTTTACAAAGTTTTTTCTAAACAAAAACTCACGTGATACTCAGTACCGAATTAATTTCCTTTCGCAATAATCACATCAGGATACTTTTCCAATTTCGAACGTGTGGTTAACCCATATGCATCACAAGTAGACTAAGAAACTGGAAACGGGATAGAACGGATCGGCGGTTGGAATGATTCCTTAGTATTGGTACTAGAATGAAAGACACGCGGCACGCGTGTACGTTCCTAGAATACTTCAGCTCCCAAAAATTATCTGGACGTTCGGGTGGTACTTGTCTCTAATAAGCTGCTTGACTACTATGTCTTGCTCTTCTTTGCCCTCCGGGAATACGCGTTCTGCTGGTAATCTTTCAGAACGAGGGAGTGCACCCATCTTCTCGCAATAATCACAAGGCTGGTGATCTTTCAGGACAAAAGAGTGCAATTTGGGGGCCCGGTCCATCACAGCCTTTATAAATTCCAGCAGTTGCTCCATTGGACTAAAGCCAATAATATGGACCTGTTTCAACAACCACTCCTTGCTACTTGTGAACTCAGCCATCTTCCATGAAGGATTTGTTCTTTCACCAAAAGTTAGTCGTCTTCTCTCGTTATCCATCACACATGGATGCTCCCATATCTCAATGTCAAGTATCTCAACAGATGGTGCAGCTTCAAGGAGAACCATCATCCATAACATGTCAAATTCAATAAAGATGTCATGCACAGATAGCTTCCTTAGTTTGTTGAATGCGCTGCAGAGTTGTTTTCCTTCTGGTTGGGTCCAAATCCTTTCTCCTTGGAAACTTAATGTTAGGCTACGTATAGCCGTTGTCTTGCTCAGAACCTCACTTAAGTTGAATCCTTTATACTCAACTGGAGCAGCACTAATGAGGCACAACTCCTGAAGGGATGGGACCACTCCAAGTGACAAGGGGGAATTTTGACTAAGCCAAGTATCCCAAACCAGTCGTTCTAGGTTTGGAAGACAGAGAATGTCAAGTCTTTCCACCAAGCAGAAGAAGAGTTCAAGCACACTAAGTTTTGAGTCTGGTGCATCTATCTTCCATGTCAAAAACTCCCCAACCGTATCACAGTTTGAGATGTAAAGATGCTGCAGTTGCTTTCAGCAGTCAAATAGGAGGTGATTCATGTCCCAATCAGCAAAGCAGATGTTATATAACGAGAGTTTTGTGAGGCAACGAAGCATACTAGGATAGGCACTGAAAAAACTACTGACAGAACTAGCTTGCTGTAGCATGTCCTCATCGGTGCAGTCATTTGGCTCCTTCTCGTCTATAATGTCAAGGTCCAAATCTTTTACTGTCCTCGTGTCAACGGCTTCACTAATCAGAGGGCCGATGACATCTGAGTAATTGTTGAGCAAATAGAACTTGAGTTGCAACCTTGAGATAGTAGTATACCCACACCGACGAGTAGCCAATAAGCTCCTGGTTGGGTGTGGAGCAGGTAAAAATTCCTTAGCATCGATCGTGAGCTCAGGGAGCAACCATGGCAGATGCTTCCACCGTGTTGACAAGACACTGGTCCTTGCTGCTGTAGTTATGCTAACTCTCCCCAAGATAGACAATAAAATGTCGTCAGGTAGGATGCTCAGCCTGTCTTCATCCTCTGGTTTCTGACCGTGTCCGTTGTTCAACTCCATGAATAATCCAGAAGGTCGAAAGCTCGCCAAAATCTTTGATGAATCTATAAGAAGAACCCAAAGGTCGAGTATATATAGAACGCCCAAGCTCCTCAGATGCAAAGATTATCATTCTCAAAAACTCGATGCTCGACCTCACAAGCTCCTTCGAAGCAACAAACCGATGATATTATTCTTCTAAAAAAAAATCTCGATGCTCGGGTTTATTAAGTTAGGATACACGGGAGGAAGATATCCAGTCCCAACACGAACATTACTCCGAAATTGAGTCATACAAGACAAGATCTGAATTATTCAGTGACAAATCGCACCCTGTAATAAGCACCTTGAAGCGGGGCGGCATGGAGTTCTGCGGAATCCCCACGATTGTTGAATACCGCACCTTGGGTGGATTGATTTTGTGCGTCAAACGATCGTAGCAAAAAATAAAATCCGTTCAAGGAAGCTACGGTTGCTTTAGTTTAGACTTTGGTCAACAACAACCAACAAAAGAAAAAGGAAAATCGATCCAAATCCGGATGGATCTCCATCAGCGGTAAACAGAGTGAAGATGAAGAGGATGACGGTGAACTCTCGGCGAAAGAAAACTGTGGAGGAAAGACGCCGATTTGTGAGTGCCCAGCGAGGTCGGCACAACAGCAAATCGCGGCTACATGCTTTTGTTTGACAAGGCCAGAATCAACAATGTGTTGTTAATTCAGAACTCCCGTAAGCCAAACAAGGTATCTGGAGGCAGTGTTGATTTAGCATTTGGTTTCACATTTGATGAAGTCTCAAAAGGTGAAGGTCAGCTAGTGACGGAGCTTGAGCCCTACTTAATAGGGGGCCAATCAACACATTATCAAAATTTATTAGTGTAAATCGTCTATCTTTTATGAAGCATTTTGAGAGTTGTTGTTGTTTTTTTTGGGGGGGGGGGGGGGGGGGGGGGGGGCAGGACCCCCCTTTGTCTGAAGCACGCCCCGTCAGTGGTCAGCTTTGTCGTGACCCGTGTTCTCTGAATCGTGGTGTTCCCTGCATAGGAGTTCATTTGAGGGGCAATTGCATTCTTACTATCGCTTTGTTGTGCCATTGTGATTTTACCTCTGAATCTGCGTTTTTGTGATTTTACCATCACTTTTTTGAACTGAGCAAAAATTCTACCATGAGTCTGGTAACTGCCCTTTGACGGTGTGAAATGGTGAGGAAAAAGACTAAATTGCCCTTTTGTGTTTTTACCATCATTTTGGACATGAAAGTCATATACAACAGAATTTGAAGTTTTTTGCTATTTCTGAATGGAAAAACGTAACAGATTTGAATATATCACCAGAAAATGTAAATTTTGACAAAATTTGATAAATTTGGACAGATTTGGGCAGAAATTTAACACAATTCAATAATACGAAAACAATTCTGTTCCGCCTGAAAACAAACATTTCTGTCTGTAGACCAAGCACATGTGGATGTAAAAAAGGAACGGTCAGCAACTTTTAGCGGCCATGAATCGAATTTATACCTCAGTTCATAGGAATACAAGGGAAAATTGCCACATATGAAGCTGACAATAATGTCCTACTCTTACATGACTTCAAAGTGAAGTACAATTTCAATTCTGAACCAAAGAGAACATAATTGTTTTAAAAAGCTAATACCTAAAATATAATTTTTCTGAAGACTCAGGAAAACACAAAACAGAAAATGAAGGCCATTTCGCAATAATCATACAGCAGATTGACACAATTCCAGCTCTTCGCAAGTTCAAGCAATGCAGCCTAGTCAATCTTCACAGATGAGTAAATCAACCCGTGAACCAGAAGCAAGCGCAGAAACCAATCGTTCCAGTGAACACGAAGAAAGCATAAGAGGCAAGAAGCATGTAGCCAAAGTACAGTATGGCTGACACAAACTTGGTAATCTGCATCTTCGTGAAGAAGTAGAACCCTGCATACAGGAAGAGATAGATTGCAGATGACCCTACAAATCGATCTCTAACATTGCAATTTCAAATAGATCTCACTCGCCCTACAAATCGACGAGGATGACAACAATTAAGCATAGGCACTACTGGAATGTCCATTGCAACAAGTGAATCCATTCAATTTCACAGGAAGGAACTTACCCAGTCGCTGCAGACTCGCTCGCCTCCATGCCGCCAGCGTCGCGTCCCCGCCTCCCTGGCCCGCGCCGCGCCCGCGGCCCTCGCCCACGAGGCGCTCCCGCCTCCCTGGCCCTCGCCGCGCCCGCGGAGACCAGCCCCGCCGTCGCGTCGCGCGATGACGCGCATCGAGCCGCCGCCGCCTCGCGTGAAGGAGCTGCCGCCGTCGCCTCGCGTGAAGAAGCCGCAGCCGCCGTCGCCTTGCGTGCAGGAGCCACCGCCGCCGTCGCTTCGCGTGCAGGAGCCGCCGCCGTCGCCTATTCCAGCTAGGGTTAGGGTTCTGGAGCTCGCCCTGTTCTCGCGTGGATGAAGAAGGAAGACAGAGACGACGAGTCGTGGACTCGTGGGTTGAGAATGATTCAGTGAGGGGTACTTTGGTCCATCTATATTTTTTTTATTTTTTTTAATCGTTAAATCCTTTCATCTCACGGTGGAGTTAAACCGATGGTAAACGGCAGGTTCATTTGAAAAAAGTGATGGTAAAAATGCAAAAACGCAGATTCAGGGTTAAAAATGTAATTGGCCCTTAGAAGGATGGTAAAAACGCAATTTCCCCTCCATTTGAAACAACGTAACTCCCGCAGTAATAGTGAAGTAGACGTTTTTATGGTTATAATTCTATCTATCAATCATGTTGCATCAAGGACCGCATAGCGCAGTGGATTAGCGCGTCTGACTTCGGATCAGAAGGTCGTGGGTTCGACTCCCACTGTGGTCGATCAGTTTTAGTCAATTATTTTTTTAGCTCCTTAATACAGAATTGTTTTTTCACATGTCACCACTTTGTTGGACTTGAATACATATCCTTTTTTATTGCAGGTACTTGAATGCATATCCATCGCCATGTGCAATTGCAAGTCCTTCGAGTCCCCCAACATTACTAAGGATTAGGATAAAAATGGATGCCAAATGTTCTACGCGCGTCGATTTCTTTGAAATAGCCAGAACGTCTCACATGGCATAAGAAATTCTAAAAAAATCTGACCAAGGAAAACCTCCTGCTAACCAATCAGCGAACAGAATTAACACGGCAGGATACGCTCAAAATAACAAAACCGGATGCAAGCTGCAGAGAAGGCAATCTGACAAAATTGATGTCCAAACCTATCAAATATTGATGTTCATTTTTCAAATGTACAAATTAACATTGGTTTCCAGTATGCATGTAACAACACATACCCATGGGAAGAGCAAACAAATAGCAAATGCCTTGCCCAGGTTACAGTTCAGTTAGTGTCTCCTACAACAGTCGCAAACTGATGGTGGCAATACACTTAAACAGTATTATATACACATCAGGACTAGGAGAGGTATGTGTCAGTGAAGGAAAGCATAATGAAGTTGTTTCTGATTGCTTAATGTGGGGATGTCAGTCCTTCAGATCCTCTTCGAGCTCATCAAACTCCCACCCGCTGATCTCCTCACCTGAGTAATCTTTATCCTCTTTCCCAGGCTCTGCTCCTGGGGTTGAAAGCTCCGTGTCAGATTCGAAGTGCTGCTCGGGTTTCATTGGAGACTTCGGCGAGTCAACATGTGCAGCTTTGGGGGTGGCAGGTGCCTGAAGGGGTGAGGGGCTAAGTTCAGATCCCTCCAATGGTAGTGGCTTTCCTTTCCGTGATTCTATGCTTAACGTTGGCCTTTCTATAGACTCAAATGATTCTCTTAATTTCTCAATCTCATCGACTAAGTTCTTGATCTCCGGGTCATCTCTCCTGAAGAAATATGAGAAGTCTCAAGGAGTAAGATCACGCTGACGCAACCTTAAAAACAATCCATCAAGGAGAGAACATGGATGGTACCTCGAATTAGTCCCTTGCTCAGAATAGAATAACTTCTTGATGTGATCCACAATGCTGAAAGCAATAATGATCTGATAATACAGTTACATCAGCAGCCAGTTATAGGAAACGCTGGGCAGTTTTGAAGGCTATAAAAATGGAGAATAAAATTGAATGCTTTGACAAGTGGCACTGATGTCACTGAGCTTTGTATTCTACTTCAAGTATGTTAAATCATGTTATAAAAACTAGTGGCATGCACAGAATATCTGATTGGCAAGAGAAATGCAGCACTTGAACTGTAAAACGAGGTTAAAGATAGAGGACTGAGTTGGAACCTTCTTTTCTGTTTCCAAATATTCCTCTTCAAGCGATGTACGTGGATTTGTTTTCTCTGAAGCTTCATCTTCTCCATGTTCTTTTGCCTCTTCTCTACAAGACGAATAGAAACTGTAACTATCAAGACAATTGGACATATCAAAGAACATGAAAAAAAGAGAGAAGAAATTGAAGTACCTTGAGTTTAAGGCCGCCAAGTTATCCACATAAGTTTTGATACTCTCGATTGACGGGCTTAGGTCGTCCTAATCAATACAATAAACACAGATGACACATATCCTACTACATGAGTGTAGACAAAAATAACTAGTTTCACTTACCTTGAACGCTGAAAGGTGATGTTTTGTCAACTCCAGATAATTTTTCACACATTTATCCAGCTCATCACTGAGGAGATCATAAAATATTACTGTAATGATTTTTTTAGGGCATATTGCTGTAATGTGAGCACATAAATTCATTCAGAACAATTTTCAGAGTGGAACAGCTCAATTTTAGACTTTTAGTACATGTGGTGAACTATAATATAAAAAGACACAAGACTGCACAGGCACATACCATGTCTTCTTTTCTTTCTGTTCATTATGCGAAGACTGGAGTTGCCACGAATCCTCAAGGAAATTGATCCAGATCTTGACCACATTGGATTCCACAGTACACAAGGCGATGGATTTCGAGAGGTCGTCCTCCTAAGAAGTTTTGGTAGAAACAGAAAACCACAATCTTGAGTGAAAAATTATGGAAAAGAATGGACAACCCGCAAGTTGATTAAAAATATGATGGAGGAACATATGGCAATGGCAGTTCTTTAGAAATAACTCAATATCGACCACAAAATGGTAAGCATCAATACCTTTGTTTTCAAACTAAATATGATTTGATTGTTTGCTTCATCAAATTGGTCCCTCTCTTCCCTAGTTTTCTTAAGCCGGCCAGCAGCAGCATTTAGTGATATATTGACCTGCACATGAGGAATAACTTTACAAAAGAACATAATTCAACAGGATTATCGGAGAGTGGCGCATCATTAAATTGTCAATTTTCATAAGAGCATGTTAAAGAGAAACAAAACTAAGAGAACAGGTCAGGGAGAGGGAGAGCCCAGGGGCCTTATCAACCACAGTTTATAACATTACTGACGAGTCGGTCATGAAAGACCAGTAGATGGGTGAGTTGTTTGAACAACTTGATTTCAGGCCACACTATGATTTCAAAGATGACAAAGCTATAAGACTATACAAAAGTCCATGTATCTTAAGAGACTATACAAAAGTCCATGTATCTTAAGAGTTACAACAAGGCAAAGGTACCTTTTTCAGCTGCGCCTCAAGCTCATCTCTTTGCTTCTCCAACTCAGTAATCTCATCAAGCAATTCCTTTATCAGGACATAAAAAGTACAGTAAGATATGGATATCATATCTGATTACACTAAATCAGGCATGGGAAAAGGTGCAGTGGTAGATTTATCAGCTGAGGAACCCAAAAGTAAACTATGTTCAAAGAGATCCAAAATAAGCATGATTAACAGCATTCATACCATTCTATAGCATACATATGAGGAAACGAAGCTACCAATATTGGTAAACAGATACATATACACCTAAAGCAAAACATGAGGACAAGAAGCCATAAAAATAAGGGAACAGATGCGTTCCATGACATTCTAATATATCGACAATATGAAAAACAAGGCCCAGTTTGCAAAGTGAAAAGTCATTTTAAGCGAATGTGTGGTTTCCTAATCCCAAGATGGGTTGCAGTTGACTTCTAAACTAAGGCCTAGAAATTCATAAATTGAGAGCTATATCAGCCTACCTTCTCAACAGCGCTGACTTCATTCTCCTTTTTCACACGGAAATTGAGAGCATCTTCCTTCTGACGCCTGGTGCAAGACCGAAATGGAAAACCACATCTAAGTTGCTGGTGCCATGATTTGATTATTTCAGACTTAAAACGAAAAGTTCGCCAATAAAATCAGGAAAAGAGAATGTACAAATCAACAAAAAAAAAAGGGCCAAAAAGAAGAAGAAGAAGAGAACACTGTGTGTCAAAACGTTAGTTGTTTTATACTACGAGATGCCAGCAAAAAAAAGAGAATGCGCTAGTTCCAAGTGATCAGAGTTTGGCAGTTTTCATACAGCTTGTTCGACTACCATAAATATTTTAACTGAATTTTGAGATAAATCTGGAACGAGGAAATGAAATAGCAAGGATGTGGTATCAATATTAGAGCAAGTGGAGCAAAAATCTGAGAATGGACATATTTTGCTCATAGAAGATCATATGTGCCAACCTGTGCTCCAAAATACGTTGTTCTGCTTTGGAGGATGAACTTGCAAGGGAATCTGCCAAGACTTTAAGTTTATCGACCTGATGATTTGTAAATGTGTTAGCTTTGCAGGTTATGGATTTGCATTTCTAACAGAATGCATGGTGAGGAACTGCTAGAACAGTTACTCCTGAAAGTCTTGCATGAGATCAACAGTCACTAAAAGAATAGCAAGACACCATATTTGAGGCACATAAATCCAACTTACACGAAACTTCCTTGGAACATATCTTTTGGATCAATCTCTTTTTCATTTCACCAGATATGTCAAGAAAGTAGGAGTGCTTGCAAAAGCAACAAAAAGTACTGGGAAGAAAGTGAATAGTGTTAAAACTTTGAGTTCCTATATGGATGCCTTAACTCCAAATTTCTTCAGTCCAATTCTTTGAAGATAAGTTTAGATTAACTTAATTAATGCACAATCCATAATCCTGCCACTGAAGGAGGGGGTGATCCTACACTCTTAAAATGCAAGCATAGAATAAGGCAAAGGAAGTTTTAAAGATGTATTAGCTTGGCAGGATTAACACCCTACATCACACTCTACAACAAGTTGAGGGGTTACACTCAAAACAAAAGGTTTATGAAGATAAAATACAAACATGCCTTCTGAGAATGGATCTCCAGGGAGTCCCCAGGGGTAATTGATTTCTTCTTCAGTAGAAGTTCTTCAACTCTAGAGCACAGACGTACTTCGCTAAGTGCTTCTTTGAAAGCCTGGAGAAAATAGAGACCATGGTTATGAGGTTATCAAACTTTTAAGCATTAAGCCATTAACAAATGAAAATCACTAGAGCAGTAAAACAAACTTAAAAATATTAGTAAACATTTTAGTTACCAATCCAGATATTAGACACTAAGTATGTGTTTCATAACTCATACACATGTGCCATACTGGGGCAGTATTGAATTTCATATCAGTGGAGATACCACTACTACTTTCTAGCACGATTATCTAGCAGGCAACAATGTATTCAACCATTAGTATGTGCATAATTATCTACATCAATCATGTGAAAGGGGCACCATTGGATTTTTCATAGTAAGCATTTCATAACATCTTTCATTTTTAGATAACTTGTTCCACAAAAATTGATAATACGAGTTGCACATACAAAACAAAGCAGTGTAAGCGAATCTATCTTGCAGCAGAGGAAGTAGCATAAATTCCTAAAGCCGCAAGTAGTCAGTTATAAACTTCTACGAATTATTTACTTGCAAATATTGATTATGGAACCACCAATGAAAATGAATCCCAAGTCATAAGCAAAGTTAGATCAACATAGCCTTTTCCGACATCTAATGAGCACTGGACTAGTCAATCAAATACCCTAGGTTTGTAGAATATCTGACTATGTGTAACTCAATTCAATTGCACACAGCGGCCGTGTTGATATTTCTATGGTTTCCAAAACACAACTTTGTTCACCAATTGCCAATATAATATGCTTCAAACAAAAAAGAATTGTTAATGCAATGGAAATACTTATCGATACCAATCAACACATGATTTTCAGACCTCCAGCCCACCTATTTGGAAAGATATTGATAGTCAAAGTACAAAGTTTGACAGCACGTACATCCAATACAATGATACAGTGGGTAATACCTCAAGATTTGCAACGGCGGCCTTCTCTGACTTTTTATCTTGATCTTCAGTTGACTGAACCCTTAATTTCTTCTTCTCATCTAGTTTTCTCTGCAATTCTAGTGTCTCTGCATCTATCCTGAAATAATATACAAGCTTTAAAATAAACTACGGAAGCAAAAAGAAATTCTAGTGTCTCTGCATCCAATTCTAGAATTTCTCAGCAATTCTAGTGTAAGGAACAGATGTTGAAATGTATTTGAGGACTTCTAACTGTGCGAGAGTGCTTTTATTTCTAACACTGATCCATGACATTTGATATTACAGAGGTCTGATAGAGGCCATAAGAATATAAGATGTGGTTGCTAGTTGGTTTGAAACGTTTCTTAGGTGTGATTAGTTGCCAAAAACTTAACACATAATATAGAAGTGGCATTTGTAATTACCCTACAGGCTACAATAGAAGCAGCTAAAAACAACTACTCAACACAGCTAATTAGCAAATAAAGTATCACCTCAAAATGTCAGCACTTCTCTTAAGTCCTGAAATGATACTTTGGGCATATTCAAGCAGCTCTTCACGCTTCACCTGTTCATGCAAACACAATGAATCATCGAACTCATTACAAAACAAAACTTTTTTTAACCTACAGCTGTATGTTACGTGCATTTTACCAAAAGTTTCACACCAGAACAGCTAGTAAACAGGTAGCTGTATTAGATTTACTGCTTTACCAACAGTTTACGTTGTTTCTTCAGTTTCCTTTCAGGAATACTGAAACCAGATAGGCATTACGTTTGTTTCACCACTTATGAACCCACAAGTCAGTACATGAGGGTATGAAGCCTATTTATGATGATTGGGCAAGGGCAGTTCATATCACATTAAGTAAAGACTAGAGACTCAATATTGATGTCTACATTGCAAACCTAGTGAGTAAATGAAACATCCAACTCTAGACCAAAAGAAGTATCAGAACCAAATAAAAACTAATATAAAATCATAACCCTCGAAACCAGAATGTGTGGAGACTACCTCTTGAGTCCAAACCAGAAATGGTATCAGATGATGTTATAAGGTACCATTAGTTGAAAGCAATAGATCAAAGACACTCAGGTGATGTTTGACATATGTGAAATGAGGGGTGGGTTAGGGACTGGGAAATCAGATGAAAAAATTATAGGCCCCTCATTCATCCAGCCTATTACATCTCAGTTCTCCATTCTCTCAGGAATTATTTCCCAATCCCTCACTTCCCATTTGCCAAACATCAGCTCAGGTCTAAAGAAAAAAGCTTCATCTACTCGTTACATCCAACTTACATCCAACTTCTCTAAAGTTAGACACTAATAGGTAAACAGAAACTTCCAGAATTATCAGGTTACATCTATTTCAAGGATTCAATAAAAAAATAGCATAAATTGAATTGGCCTAAAGGAAACCGAAAGCATACCAGTACTTCATCTTTGTATTCTGCAAATGCCTTGGCTGATTCTTGTACCTTGCTCATGATAGCCTCATTGACTTCTTTCCCACCAGTAAGGCATATACTGCAGGAATCAACAGCATTGCAATGAGATCAGAGAAGTGAGGAAGTAGGTGCATTAGGTAGCTGAGATTATAGTAGTACAAAATACTTCGAAACACTATTTGTAATAGAATATGTTGAGTATTTCTCATAAATAAAGGTTTAGTCCGTGTAAGAGTTCAGCAGAACACTAACTCGTAAGCTTATGTATAAATGACGAACCCAGACATAAACTTAAACCAGGAGGGGGGAAAGAAGCAACCATCTGTTGAGATCCTAATATCCTACAAACAAAGAAGCCAGTACTATCGCCAGCATAGGAAAAGTAAAAATCCATAAAAGGCAATTTTTATGACTAAGAAATTTGAATATCTATGTTTTAATATATCATGAAAAGGTATAATTAGTAATCACACATTTCCCATGCTAATACGAAAAAACTATCTAAATATTTATTCCGAAATTTAATATGTACTTTTGTGCAAAGAAATGTATGAATCTTATTAATTTAGAAAGACAAAAAAAGGAACAAACATTAGCTCATATATTGGCTGGTAAATTCATAAGCATACTCACCCAAATATTTCCAAGAGCAGTGAAACTTCTTCCTCGGAAGGAGCTTCAAGAATCTTTGTTGTAGAAAAAGAAAAGTAGGCCTCAGCATTAATCCAAGTAAGAAAAAAAACAACAAGGTAGCCAGGAGAGTGTGGTTCAACTAAATTACCATGGAGAGTGTAATGCCTTCTAGTGCTTGGCTGTACAAGAATACATCCCGGAAGTTCATTGGTGCTCCGTCAATATCAGCATCATAGAACAAAACCTATTTTCAATAGTTCAGTTTAAGAAGGGTATATCTCATTGCGAAAGTCTATAATATAACTAATGTATGCACAACAGACTTAACTAAGATCTACGATTTTGAACAAATGTATGAAACAAGCAGCCATGGGAATAAAACTGTGAGCATGAAAACTCACCAATGGTGCTTTCGTAGCGTCCATTTCACTAGAGGAATCATGGTCCTCAGAAGGCTTCAGATCTGAACCTCCATGCTCGGCATCAACATCTTGCAATGCTCCCAACCAACGTTTTAACAATTCCACTCTTTCGCCCCCACGGCATGAAACTGCTGCCTCTTCCAATCGTGCTACTGTTTTCTTGAAACTTTTATAGTTCTGAGTGCCCTGCACATCACACAGCAACAAACCCAACTTAGGAAACCCGAAAGGGGCAACAAAGATTTCGGCAGTGGTAGCCCTTCTATAACACAATAGGACAAGTCACTAATCCAGATCAATTTGATGAAACTAGCCCTACAAATTATAGTTTCAAATTTATCTCTGGTTTTCCACCCATTCATGAAGCTCAGCGTAATAAAATGGCACAACCATAGGAATGTTCTACGATGATCATTTTGTCTCAGCAATATAAACAGGAAGAGACACTTCAGATTCAGTCAGCCTTCAGCTGGCAGCAAAGCAAGCTAGGGGCGCGCGTGCAATAGCCTCATGGCGCAGATTAAAGCTTTGATTAGCAGCTAATTTACTACGCGCGTCGCAATCGCGTGCAGATACAGTGAATTTGCCCGTTCAAAGGGAACGCGTCATGTTCAAATCGCGCCCCCAGTACCTCACACGAAGCCCCGCATTCCGATTCGTGCTAGCCCAAGAGGATAACCAGCTCGAACCACTAAGGGGAGGGGAGCAAGCTCACCATGCGGTCGTGGAGGATGTCCGCGACGGCCTGGCCGGCGTGGTGCGCGACGGCGTCGGCGTAGCCCTTGACCGCGCGGGCGACACCGCTGCGGCCGCCGGCCTCCACCGCCCGGCTCACCGCGCTGCGCAGCCACGACGACATCTCCGGTGGACCGGCGCGGGGGCTAGGGTTAGGGTTTTGGGGATTTTGCAAGGCACCGACCACGGCGACCGGGAGAGGCGAAGACCACTGGGAAGAGTGGAGAATGCGGCGAGAGAGAGGGAGGTGGAGTAGGGCGACGTGCTCCTCGGTTCAGATGTCCGTGTACTTTGCCAACTTGTCTATGCAGCGTCAAAAGTGGCATGGTTGACCAATGTAAGTGGAGGGCATGCTAATAAAATTCCAACATTCTATAATTCTGAATTAATTTGATGAAATGTAGTATCAAATTTTAAGAGGAGTTAATTTATATTTTGTATAAATTTAATTGTTGTCTATTAGAAATAGTCTAATAGGTTATGAACTATGAGTTTATGTGATGTCATACTTCCATGACCACTGAATTGCTTATGTTGCCGATGTTGTGTATTTTTCTAGTTTAGAAAAATAATATTGACTAAACCAAACATGTTTCATGTTCGCGTATTGTGCACCTAATTTGAGAAAGAAGAATATCCGTTTTAAACCATTAATGTATTTAAATAATGCATCCTAATGAGATATATTCTTAATTTTGTTTATATTCTAGAAGGAACTTTGAAATTCAAAGTGATTGTCTCGTCAAATCACATGTAAATTATTGTTAGATACATCGTTGCCAAAAAGTTGAGTGAGATTTCATATGATTTTAAGTTAACTATTCGAAATACTGAATGATAGGAATCGTGATGATATGCAATAAATCATAGTTTAGATGAAAACACTATATTATACAGGAATAGAAAAGGCAAAAGAATGTCCCAAACCCATTGAACCTTTTCTTCCGCTAGGAGCGTTCTTGGGCGGGCTACTGTGCCCCAAACCCATTGAAACTTTTATAGCCATCTGGCCCATACTATGCGAAAGGAACCGCTGGATTTGGGCTGTAATGGATCGATTGTGTGTTACGCGCATAGCAAGGCCCTTCTCTTCCTTCCCTGGTGTAGACGTGTAGTGCTGAAAAGGAGCCCACGAGCACTCTCATTTTTTTTGTGAGGACCATTTTCGTTTTTGAAGAGTGCCCGTGTAGGCTTAAGGCTGAAGTTCCACCTATAAAAAAAAGTCTGAAGGCTGAAGTTATCGTCAAGTAACAGCACAGCTGAATTAATTAGCATCGTCGTCGCCATCACGCACCACCTGGCAGCAACGATTCAGCGTCGCTACCTCCCTCGCATCAAGTCACCGGCCGCCCAGCCGGCCGTCCATCCAAATCGAAGCGATCAAAACAGAAAGCATGTAAGCCAACGAGGATGATGATCGAGTCCATCATGCAGCAGTCAAAATCTAGATGGCGCCTCCCTTCGAATCTATCCTATCCTATGCAAGAAAGTTACAGTAGTAGTACATTCAGTCGAGGGGGTTGCTTCCCTTGGTTACCCTTTTTTTCCCCTTTGATAAAAGTTTAAAATGTGAACGGTCATGGTCGCACCTTTAATTTGCCGATTGAGTTAGGTGCGCGTAACAATCCCTTTTCTTCTTTCCAATCGATCGTATCCTAGGCAGCTACCGGTGCCTCTCCTTTCGCTTCACTTCAGCATCAGACCAGATCAATCACATCCCCCTTGTACCCACACTTTTTTTATTTATTAAAAAAAGTCTCTTCTACCTTCATCTTCATCTTCTCCATGACGACTTCTTCCTTTTCATCTATTTTATTTGTTTTGGTGAAGAACAATGACAGGTTTTCAGTCTCTTCTCCAGTTCAGACGACCACGCGATTCTCGTCTCCCTTCCGGACTGGTTCTTGCGCTGATGATCGTGGTGTACCGAAACTTGTTCCTCACGATCTCACGCACAAGCACAACTGAAGGAGAACAGGAATAAAGGGGGCATAGGAAAAAGGAGACTTGTGGACGGCCGGTGGCGTGCATGTGCTCGTTGGACCTCGTTTAGTTTTGCAGCTGCCCGCGGAGACCGACCGGTTGGCTTCACGTAACGCAACACACGCAGCTTTCGGAGACAGGCCAGGCTTGGCTGGCTGTAGTACCTGGCTCCGCTCAAAGCCATCCATCGCCATCGCTGATCGCTGCATGGCTGTACCTGTCTGTACGCGTCTCGCCAGCGCCGGCGATGTATACGGCACTGTGAGTCTGTGACTCGGCACAGTTCGGCCGCTTCCTCCTTTCCTGAAACGGAACAGGTCAGGCACGCACGGTTCATAACAATGGCAGGATGACGATGGATGATAGCTCACGGGCAGGCACGGCGATGGATGGATTCTTTCTCCGCGTGGCCCCAGCTTCAGCTTGCCTTGCGCGCGTGTAGCAAAAAGCGAGTACTCCTACACCAACAAACACCTGCCCGCCCCAATCCTTGCCAGGTGTGGGCCCGCGCCCAGCTCATCCCTCGCCCCGCCCGTTTCACATATCTCCCCACCAAACTTCTTCCGTTCTCATCTCTCCTTCCCTCACTGCCATGTGGGCCTTCTGGTCTGATTAATTAATGACCCCTGCGCCAGCATTCATACACGCCGAAGAGAGACGAGAAATCCCGAGTTCCGTTCCGTTCTGCTGACTGCCCTTCTCACGCAACGCAACCTGTCCGCCCCATCCAGCCTCCAGCAGTCCAGCTAGCTGCACTCCACCAGGGAGAGGAAGCACGGGGAGGAGGACTGACTCATTCCTCCACTGATGATGATTAGCCCTTCACTAACCACCACCGTGATCGCGAAGCTTGTATCGCTTCTCTGGAATTAGCGCAAATCTAACACACAGCTGGACCAATTCCTCGTTTGGCTTCAGCTGGCTCTGCTTGTTTGTTTGCTGGCTTGGCTTTGTGTTTTTCTTTGTTTATTGCAAAGCGGTGCCGTCGCCCGCTTCACTGCTCCTCTGCCGGTTTGCGTGTTCTCGGCTTCAAGAAACCGCTGCCTCTCCCCTCCCCTCCTCTCCTCTGCTCTCGCTCTTACTACGAGGAGAGAGAGAGACCAACCAACGCCTCGAGGCGGCGAGCAAGCCCAGGCCGTCCTCCGGCCTGGTTCGTTCTTCCGGGGCGGCCGTCTCGGATTTCGATGCTGTGAGTTTCGGTTTCCTGCGGAGGTGACTGTAATTTCGCCTCACGGAAGGCCGGCGAAGGTATTTCCTGTTGCAGTTTCCGCTCAGAGCGTCGCTCGTGAGTTTATCTCTCCGCTGTTGTGGAACCAGGGCTGATTGCCGGTGTAATTTGTTGAATTTTCAGGTTGTGCCTGCTCGAGCGAGGAGGTTCTGTGGGTTTGGTACCCAGCTGTCACGCAGATCGAGTTCTTGGTGAATGCTTTCGTCCTGTGGCTGTGGGTGGTGTTGGTGAGGGCTTGTCTTGCCTCATAAGGAAGGTTTCTTGCTCGCACTGTATTGCTCTGATTCCGTTTCCTCCTCCTGCTCCCCTGCAAAATTCGAGCTACTTCTCGGCTTTGCCTCTCTCCGATTTCTCCTCTCCCCGCAGCTCTCAGTGAAATTGAGCATTTGTACTCTGCTCATTCCTACTAAATTCCTGTTTCTTGTACCTCCAGCTTGCCACCTACATCCTCGTTCAATTCATGTCCCTTCCATTGCTCTTGTAGCCCCAATCTACAATTCCGCGTCAGAAATGGTCATGGATACTAGAACTGTTAAGCTGAAACTAGTTCTAGTCCTTTCTGTGGCCATCTGGATTCTTGGCGTCTGCAATGCTGATTTCACCCCTGCAGACAACTACCTCATCAACTGCGGCTCCACGGTTGACGCAACTCTCGGCCGGAGGGTCTTCTCAGCTGACGGTTCCGGTGGGGCTATATTGACTTCCCCTCAGAGCACTGCCGCAACCGCCTCGCCGGATTCAGTCTCGGGTTTCGACAACGGTGTGCTGTACCAGACTGCCAGGGTGTTTACAGCGAAGTCGTCCTACGCCTTCAAGATGAGGAGCCAGGGCCGGCATTTCGTCCGGCTTCACTTCTTCCCTTTCAGGTACCAGAGCTATGATCTTACCAAGGCGAACTTCAAGGTGTCGACGCAGGATGTTGTGCTCCTCAACAATTTCACCGTGCCGAGTAATTCCTCTCCGGTGGTCATGGAGTATTTTCTGAACGTTACCAAGGACATGCTCATTCTAACGTTTGTGCCTCTTGGAAACACCAGCACGCCCTTCGTCAATGCTATTGAGGTCATCTCGGTTCCTGATGATCTGATAACTGATTCGGCTCAGAATTTGGATCCTGTTGGTCAGTATCTTGGCTTGTCGGTGCAACCAATGCAGACATTTTACAGGGTCAATGTGGGGGGACCAAAGGTGACTCCTGACAATGACACGCTTTGGCGAACATGGGTTACTGATCAGAGTTTTTTTCAAAATTCCACTGCCACTGAAGTGAAAAGTTTCAACGGGAAGCTAAATTACCAGAGTGGTGCAGCAACTCCGGAGGATGCACCTGACAGTGTATACAACACTGCAAGGCGGTTGGCTGCGCAGAACAGTAGCAGATCCAATATGACATGGCAATTCAGTGTCGACGGTCGCTCAAGCTATCTCATCCGGTTCCATTTCTGTGACATAGTGAGCAAGGCTGCATATCAGCTCCTGTTTGATGTCTATGTGGATAGCTTGTCAGCGGCGAAAGATCTTGATCTCTCCACAAAGGGTTTTGGTGGTAGCTTGGCTGTGCCATTTTACATGGATATTGTCTTGCCATCAAGTGATCCGTCTGGCAAGCTCAGCGTCAGCATTGGACCTTCCAGCTTAAATGAGAATATTACACCAGATGGAATCCTGAATGGGCTGGAGATCATGAAAATGAACATTAGTACAGGGTCTGTTGACATTGTGTCGCCTCCGTCAGGGAAAAAGCGACGTCTGGCTGTTATATTGGGCTCTGTTCTTGGAAGTGTTGCTGCTGTCATCATCATTGCTGTTGTTCTCTACATCTTATGCAGACGAAAAAAGAAGCCGCAGCCACCAACAAGTCGGCCCTCAAATTCTTGGACTCCCCTCAATGGTCTGAGCTTCCTTACTACAGGCAGCCGAACCACCAGCAGGACCACTCTTACGTCTGGAACTCCCGGTGACACGAGTTACCGGATTCCTTTTGTTGTGCTGCATGAAGCGACAAATCACTTTGATGAGCAGATGGTCATCGGCATTGGAGGCTTTGGGAAGGTCTACAAAGCAGTGATGCAGGATGGTAGTAAAATTGCAGTAAAGCGGGGCAACCAGAAATCTCACCAAGGGTTGAGGGAATTCCGGACAGAGATTGAGCTGCTGTCTGGCCTTCGGCACCGTCATCTTGTGTCACTCATTGGATACTGTGATGAACACAACGAGATGATCTTGGTATATGAATACATGGAGAAAGGCACTCTGAAGAGCCATCTGTATGGCGGTGACATGCCTCCTCTCAGCTGGAAGAAGAGGCTAGAAATCTGCATAGGAGCAGCAAGAGGGCTCCACTATCTTCACACAGGGTTTGCAAAATCAATCATCCACCGTGATGTCAAGTCAGCAAACATTCTCCTTGATGAAAATCTCTTGGCTAAGGTTTCTGATTTTGGCCTTTCAAAGGTCGGGCCTGAATTTGATCAGACACATGTGAGCACAGCAGTGAAAGGGAGCTTTGGGTATCTTGACCCTGAGTATTTCCGGAGACAGAAGCTGACCGATAAATCAGACGTATACTCATTTGGTGTAGTGTTGCTTGAGGTGATCTGTGCAAGGCCGGTCATCGACCCGACTCTTCCAAGAGAAATGATTAACCTTGCAGAATGGGCTATCAAGTGGCAAAAGAGAGGAGAGCTTGATCAGATCGTCGACCAACGGATCGCTGGGACAATCAGGCCTGAAGCATTGAGGAAGTATGGCGAGACCGTTGAGAAATGCCTTGCTGAGTATGGTGTTGAGCGTCCTACAATGGGTGATGTACTATGGAACTTGGAGTTTGTGCTGCAGCTGCAGGAGGCAGGCCCGGACATCTCAAACATTGACAGCATGAACCAGATCTCTGAACTACCTTCAAATGCCAGGAGAGTAAGCTCCCTGGAGATCAGCACTGCAGATGAAAGCAACACACATATTGATTACTCCGACATGTCGACGAGCAACGCCTTCTCACAACTCATCAATGCTGAGGGAAGGTGATCTGGGTCCAGTTGTTCTCTGGGGACATTGAAAATGTTGGAGCTGCAGGCACTAGGAAAGAAATGGCCTCTTGCTGGACCTGTAACAACAAGTTCTGAATTGTATTGTATTAAAGTTTTGCACACCTGTAATTACATGCATTCCATTATAACACAGATCAAGGAATCGTAATATAACATGCACTCGGGAAAGAATAGTTTAGTTTTTTGTGGAACTGTGTGCTTGTTGAATGGAAAGGTTTTACCCAAAATTGCTTTACCTGTTTAAGTTAACTTGAGATATACTGAGATGATTTAGCAAGGCGCTTAGCAGCATATACTGATGGTTGAAATACAGTACACTGTCATGCATATATATACACATCTGCAGATGCAGATGCAGACGATGCTGATTAAGAATTTTTTTTTGTATAATAAAAAAATTAGTGGGAGAAATCTCTTTCTATATATTCATAATTTTGAATATGCAGTTTACCTTTCTTAAAGCCAAAATCATAATTTATATCACAAATCCTGATGCTTGACGCCTTTGATGTATCATTTTCACTGACATAATAAAGCTACTTAATAAGGTACAATGATAAACAGAGGCGCAGCTTTGTGTCAGCTACATCATATAAGGTAGTTGAGTCTAGGCAACATTTAGGTCACTACAACTGAATAGAGTGCATACAAGGTTCTTCATAATCACGATCTAAATCGTACAGACAAAGCAAAGTCGCATGTCCCCGGCATAGTCACTAACGTTCAGGAGCGCTTTGAGAATTCAAAACCCAATCATCGCAGAAGTTACACAGTAACCATCCATATTGTTTAGACATGATGCCCCATGCCACGGTGTAGCCCGCATTCAGGTGAGCATGACTCGAAATTCAGAACCCCATGTTTCCAATTCAGAGTGATATCATGCCACAACATAGCTAACATTCAGGAGAGCATGTCTTCAAAATTCACAGCCCAGGTTTCCAATTCATGGCGATGTGAGCTTTCCCAGGCGCAGCATATGTCGTCAGCACTTTAGTTGGGGCTAAGGCTCCTACGGCTGTCACCTCGCCTGGGGCTCCCACCGTGATCCGAACCATTGTGTTCAGCTCGCGCCCTTGGCGAGGGGCTCTTGGGGGCTGCGGCTGTAGTTTCTTGACAGCAGTTCCTTGTGACCAGCACCACGGTTATCCTTCCTTGGAGATGGCGACCGACTGTTATGAGAAAACATACGTCAACTAAGCATCAGCAGAAAGAAACGAAAAGCACAGCACATCCTATGGATTATAACAAATAATAACTTATTATATATGCATATCTTTTTGGTTAACACCCATGATCCATTAGCTTAAGAGAGCCAACTACCATTGAGCACGAGGAGATTGGTTAAACCACACATTTCCTTAACGCATCGACATACACAACATAACAGAAGTGTAGGTTAATGCTGATCAAATGCAACCAATACACAAATGAAACTCACAAAGCTCTTTCTTGCTAATAAGCCTGATGGTACCATTGTCACTACACATTGCTTCAGACCACAAAAACACAAGTATGGTACCGCAAATATAATACAAGATTATAATGAAACCAAGTTATGGCATACCTGTAACTCCTGCGACTCCTGCCATAATTCCCGCCTTGGTCCTCTCCACGACGAGGAGATGGGGACCTCGAGTAGCTTCTCCCTCGCCTGTATTTGTGAAGCTAGTGAATCAAATTGGATGCTTACAAACTAAGTACACATGCAAGGTCTCTGAGAGGTTTGAGGAAATACTTGAGATCCTTTCGAGGGTTCTGGCAGTTCCTTTCAATATGGCCATTTTCTCCACAGCGATAGCACCTATTTTTCCAGTTACCAGCTTCACAGTCACGAGCAAAGTGCCCATCTACCCCACAGTTGAAGCAGGGGCCAGAAACAGGAGCCCCTCTGCCCATATATTCACGTCGACCTCCTGGACCACGAGGGACCTATACCAAAATTAATACAAACACGTCATTTTGGACAAGAGAAGTCAGCAACAGAAGGATAGCAGAAAATAACAATTGGAGTAGCCAACAATGATAACCAATTAACATTATCACCATGAATGGTGCTTAAGCAAAGCTCTTTTGAAGCAAAAAAAAACACAGCAAGAAAGTGCCAAGATTCGGGAAAATGTCAAAGGTGGTAAAGAAGTGGCAAACAGCAAAAGCTTACCCCTCTTGCAAACTCAACAACAATGTGGCTCCCATCAAGTTTTTGGCCATCAAGGTCACACCTAGCATCATCTGCATCCCGGGGATCGCTAAACTCCTGCAAAAACCCAGTGAACCAAAAAAAGGGGACTGATCTTAAATGTACACTTCCAAATGAAATACCCATAATTTCATAATAAATGAGGTATTATTGAATAGGAATCTTCCAGGAGTACGAATTCAAAAGAGTGTGGAGTTTTACTTACCACAAAGCCAAAGTCCCTCTTCAGATCCACATGCTGCACTCTGGGGGAATGGTTTGACAGAAACAATAACGCCATCAAGACTCGAGCAATGAAAATGTGTCACCACCCAGTAGTCAAAATAAACTTCACTTTTCCATAATTGTTGTTTTCACAGATATAGATATCAAGTTTAACAAGAAAATGGCCAAAACGCTTTGAACTTTGGAGGAACAGAAACCAATCCAACAATGGCACACCCTCACAAGTCACAATGGACACCATTGTAGGGTAACAAACCTCAAAACCTTCAACAAGATTATTCAAAGTTAAGATGCATAAGAGGCTGTGAATATGTGACAGAGAATTGGCAACAGAAAAGGGAAGCGCAGTCAGACAGGCCCAACAATGTGGCAGCATTAAAAAATCGCAGCACCTGATAGCACTATGTAAGACGTTTCAAAACAGCAGAAACATCTGGGAAAAGAAAACCTTAAACGTTTGGTCCCCACTTGGTAAAAAAGGGAAAGCAAAGCACAATCAACTTCCTTTACAAGCTTTACGTGATAATTTGCATTCATGTTACAACCAGTAGTAAACAATTAAAATCTGTTTGCATGGAACATAAGGGACAGAAGCCTACAGCTAAACATGATTAAATCAGCAATATCTGAAGTTCCTTGCTATTAAGTTGATCAAATATTATGAAAGAATTAATAAAAATAAGAAAAATTTCAAGAACTGAAGGGATCAAATTGGGCAAGCACTTATGTAGAAATGTAGCTACAGCTCACATCTTTATATCGTATAGGGAACTAAATGGAGCATGTGAACAGGAGTAAGATATTATACTATTATAGTAACACCAATGTATCAGCATTTATGATCTAGGTTGCATCATCAGTGCCGAAGAACCCAAAAGGACCCATAACCAAGTACGAATTTGTGGCGCTTCAACTAAATCTGCATACTGTACTTTCCAAAAAGGAAAAACAGCTAGACAAAATTGCTTTGAAGCCTACACTGGAGTATTTCTTATGATGTAGTTCACTCTTATGAGTTAAACAACACAACCAAATACAGTAGACGGGATCCCTTGTACAGATATAGCAAATTTCAACAAAACAAGCTAAATCACGATGACTCCCAACAAATACAAAAGGCTTAAATTCGGATTCAATTTGCTCACCTCCCATATTTGCCGAAAAGGTCCTCAAGATCTTCTGTCCGGATACGCGGGGAAATCTGTCCCACGTACAACTTGGTGTTACTGCCATGTCGACCAGAACGATCGTATCGATCATGTCGATCATAGCGGTCATTGTATCTGTCATAGCGGTCATTGTATCTGTCATAGCGGTCGTCGTACTGATCATAGCGGTCGTCGTAGCGAGGCATTTTGCACTGCAAGACGAGAAAAATTCAGGATATTTTTACCCACCATCAAATTAATTGGTCTGATCCCTAATAATGCAGTTCCAATAGAGGTTGCACATATAAGGCAGGGAAATAAATCGCAAGAACATTAAAACCTTCTTCTATATTTTCACCCTCCATTTTACCAGTACTAGAGGGGACAGCTCAAAATAAACGTGTTAAACTTTCCACAACAAACAAACATCAACATTTTTTCATTCAGCATCAGGCGAACACCTGAACTCACATCATCAGGCGAACACCTAAACACTTTTCATCCCGATGGCTTGGGGAAGACAAAGATTAGGCAAATGTAAGCCGCGAAATAGAACTAGCCAAACGTGATCCAAGGACCAGGCTTTCACTAACCAACCCGCACATCAAACCTAAGGGGGAAAAATCCAATCAACACCTGCATTCCCCTATACGCATTCGTGGCTCCTTACAAGGAACAAACCCGCGTCGATCCTACCACCTACCATGATCCAGGCAAACACCTGAACTCACCGCATTAGGCGAACACCTGAACTCACAGCACTAGGCGAACACCTGAACTCTTTTCATTCAGACGACTTCAGAAAAGACAGGTTAGGCAAACGTAAGCCGCGAAATAGAAGTAGCGAAACGTGATCCAAGGACCAGGCTTTTCACTAGCGAAACCGCAAATCAAACCGAAGGGGAAAAGAAAATCTAATGAACACCCGCATGCCCCTATACGCATTCGTCGCACATTACAAGGAACAAACCTGCGACGATCCTATCAGCTACCATGATCCAGGCAAAGGAAAATTTTGAAAAAAAGAATTGCAAGAACGATTCCAACAAACGAACAACAGGCGGCAAATGGGTAAAGGGAGAAGGCGCCTAAAAGAAAAAACCTAAAACGCGACGACCCCGCTCCACCGACATAGGTTGGGGCGTTATGCGCAGCTGGCGGAAGAATCCAACGAGGGATCGAACACGGCAGGAGGGATGTTCCAGTCAGCAAGACGCCGCGGTGCGGGCACGTACCTGCACGGGCGAGCGGCGGCGTCGCGACGAGAACCCTAGCCGGCGACGAGGGAGAGGCCACGGCTGCGAGAAGGAGAACGAGACCAGCGAGGCGGCGGACGCGTGCCGGGGTTTATACGACGGCAACCTCGGTCCGGCGCGTTTGGACGGCCGTGATGGAGGCGAAGGGGATCGACGCTTGGGATGGGGCCACGTGGCACTGTGCGGCGGTTGCTTCTGTGTTGGTAGGGCCGCTGACCTCGGGTCTCTCGCGTACAGGACCCGCGTTTGACATGGGCCGGCGTCGCTGAGAGATTCCTCTTTTATTCTTTTTTATAAATTTTATTATCTCTACAACTTAAGAATTTCGGTGATGTTTTCTCTTAAAACACATATCTGGCTCCTCTTGTACCCCCACATCGCCGCGCTGCCAACCAAGAAAGGTTGACATTGCTATCGCCATTGTGGCGCAACTCTCCCCACCAATGCCCCAACCCATGCCGTGAAGACCCACGCCACCTCCTCCATCGCGCTAAAGAGAGGAACCATGGCGCCGCTATCGCGACACTGCTGATTTGATTCAGGTGCTACCATTAGTCCATGGTAATTACTGCTGCTAGCAAGCTAATTATGCATAATTAGTTACCATTTTTAGTTCTATTATTTGTTTTGTGATGATGATGCGAATTGATAATGCTTAAATCCTGATTTTGTATCGATGAGTGATGATCGTGGTGGATTAGCTCTATTGCCGTGTTGTAATGCCTAAGTTGCTTACTTTACGTTAATTGCTTGATAGAGGTAGATCTCACAACATTAGTGCATGATTAGACTCAATCTAAATCATGGCGATTAGTCTTTAATGACATCAGTGCAGGTGTCGCTGGCTTTTGTAGATGCAATTCTGAAAGGGCTAAATCGACACCATTAAAATCAAACGATATTTTGTTCTCTTGAATAGGTCATAAGTAAGTTGATCTAGAGTTCAGATGTATCAGTCAGCATAGGAGTCAAATGAGCAAATTTTGATTGAAATTATGAACGGTGCGGAGAAATGAATGTGGTTTTACTTACCTTTTGGAGCTCGTTGCCGTTAACATCAACGTCCAAACATCAGCAGACTCGCGTAAAAAGCCTCCACGAGGTAGTAGATCCGCCGGGCTAGTGCTACCAACTCCGTCATTTCTGCCACCGGGACCGAGCTCAGCCTCCTTGCCGGTGCGTCGACGAGCACATTGTTGTTGTCATCATTGTTGCACGTTAGGCTAAGATCTACCAAGGAGAGGCACATCAAAGGCGACGCGCGCAGAAAAGGACCTTCATGCGCCCACCGGCGGAGATTCGCCGCAACACTCCTCGCTCACCAGGGAGGCATCGGCTGCCTTCACAAAAGGCACGCACCGCTGCATCATGGTCGCAGCCTTCATCACCGCATGCGCCACCGCTGCACTGCCATGTCTCCACCTCACTCGCTTGTTGCGCGGCGGCGTGAAAATTAGGGGAAAAGTGAGGTCTAGGGTTAGGGTTAGCCGCGGAGTGGTTTTGTTTAGCGCGTATCAGTCCTCGGTTGTTCATCATGAACCTACGGTGGTGATTGCGTCTAGGCGAGCAGGCCGGAAAATTGGGCCGCACACACATTCTTTCACATCCCAGTGGGCTCTTAGCCCATGCGGGTGCGCGTCTACAGCTACATGGACCAGGCCACTTCCAGCGGATTTTGGGCTGGGATGATAATTTTGTTTTTAAGGCCCGCTTAAGTGTGAGGTTTTCCTTTATTTCCAGCCTTTTCCCTTTATTGCTTTTATTTTATACATTTTATTGTGTATCCTTTATTTGCTTATTAAAATTTATCGTGTCAGGCTTGACGTAGAGTGGTTTAGCAACCCAATGAAGTCTAGGGGAATAAAATCTTGATGATATACAATGTGATTTTTCTTTGTTATCCCCATTATGCATAATGTAATTAATATGCAGGTCAGTGCCAGGAGAGAAAATCAATCTCTTGCGGTTACTCTTTGTTGAAAGAATTTTCCCACAATCTTCTAAGATCCATTTTTTTTAGAACTCCAATGAATGTGTAATGTAAGCTGAGAGCTGTAATGGAGATATGAAGATCGAATTTCTAGTAGAACTGCATCATTTTTATTTTTTTTGCCTTAGTGCGATATTCATTCTTTCTTTTCCGTTGTATTTATTATTGTTCATCTAGATAAATTCGAAGGCACATCTAAGGTATATCAATATCAATAAATAAGGTGTATCAATATCAATGAATAAATAAATAAATCTAGAGCTGTAATGGCGAGGCACATCTAAGGTATATCAATATCAATAAATAAATAAATAAATCTAGAGCTCATTGGAAACTCAAAATTCGAAGAATATGGTTTTAGGATTCTATGGATGAGGAAAATTAGGACTTCTCTCTATCTGAGGTGTTTGTTCTCAATACATGAATGTCAAGTTTTGGTACAAAATCTAAGCAACTTTTGACAAGCTTGGTTCTCGTATTCAGTACTTGAGCTCTCTAGTTCATTCTTCTGCCGAAAGTCTGCCTGGTCAAATATTTTGATGCGAAAACACATCTTTTGGCTCAATTTTTCGTGCATACATTTTGCTAAATCTTCCTTTACGGAGTGAACTTAATAGCGCCTCATCATACCCTTAATTTAGTTCTTCCGTCCAACGTGAACTAGCATGCATGCGCAATAAAACATGCCAAGAAGCAAGCAAAGAACTACAGCTCAATCGAATTAGCACGAGTACATGGGATTTACTTCAATTCCACAAATGATTAAGTAATCGGAACTAAAATCATGGATTGAGCGCATCAGAGGAAGAGGATCATCAGACTGGAGGGGAAACTCTAAAACAGCAAATGCTACACTCGAAAACATCTGAAACAAAGAAACATAGGCCTGCTAGATCAGATTCCCAATGAAGAAATTCATTATACAGTGAGGTTTCTTTGCCTGCACTAAAAACAGAGTAGGGGCTTGCTTTTTAAAAAAATACCAGAGCCCAAATTAATTTTGTACATCTGGTTGCTGAACATTTGATACACTTAAAAGTTCGTGAAAAGATGCAGTTCAGTTTCGCACGTACACAGCTCGACGGAGCCTCCACCACAATACAACCCATGACATCAGTTTGCTCTCTGACAACAAATAAAAAATTTGTCTCTTAAGTCCTAGGCACAGAGGTTATCTTGGAGGTTCCCTAGCACCAGCAATATGGTCTCCGCGACGAGGCGGTCCATGGCGTGCAGTCTCTGCAGCTGCGGCTCGACCGGCCGCGGCGCGCCGGAGCCGAAGACGTCACCGACGAACCTGTACACCTTAGCGAAGCGCAGATCATCCGGCGACAACGGGAGATGGACTGTCTTCTCCTGATGCAACAAGGCATCGGCGAACCAGACTTCTTCATTACCGCTGCTCGACATCGCCGCCGTGAACGATCCGTTGTGGGCTGGCAAGCGAGGCCCAGCCACGGTGCACGATGCAGCAGTCCAGTCCGCGGCGCTCTGCAGCGGCGCGCCGGCGGTCTGAAGGACGGCGGCGCGGCGAGGGTGAGGCGGCGGCAACGCGGCGGCGAGGCCTATCTTGTGGACCTTGAGGAAGTACTTCTGGGCGTGGCTTCGGATCTGCGTCGACGTCTTGGTGCCCACGAACTGCTCGATCGTCTTCCAGTCGCGGCCGAAGACGAGTAGGGCGTGAAGGAAGCGGTCGTGCTCGTCGGAGGTCCACTTCTCCCGCGGCCTCGAGATCGTGTACGGCTTCCGGGGCCTCTTCGTCCCCAACGCCGGCATCCCCATCGCGTTCGTCGCCGCCGGCGACCCCGCTGTGTTCCTCGCCGCCATCATCACCATCTTCTCCGTCCTCTCTGTGTGTAAAACAGAGAGGAGATTGTGTGGAAAACAGAGAGGACGTCGAGCAGAGACGGGTAGTGTCTTGTGAGTTTTTGTCTGTGCGCAGCTGCAGAGTATATATAGGGTGCGGCCGGCGAGCGGCGAACTGGAACCGCGTTCATGGCAAGTGCTCCCCACGCAGGGGAACTGAGCTGGCTGCATCTGACTGAACGCTCGTGCTCAACGTGGCGAATTAGGCGAACACACATGCGCGCGTGGGAGGCAATTGAGCACGCACGCTTTCGGCCTTGTTTCCAGAGCTCAGGTTTCTTAGGCGCTCCGGTGTTTATACCCGATTGGGATGAGGATTTAGGCGCAATGGAGCCGGCAACCCCGATTTTGTTTTATTTCGATCAGTTTACCATTCCAAGCATATGCGTGTGGTGTGCTGGATGCTTGGATTTCGCTATCGCACCAACCAAAATTAGTATCCTTTTTCTGTTTGAGCCTCAAACTTTAAGGATTAATCAGCACGCCTTGCCTTGGGTCAAAAGGAGGGTCTTACCCTGTATACTAACAAAAACACTGAAGCTTGGTTCAAGGTTATTGAAAAAAAATTGTTTCCAAAAATCATGTAGGTTTTGAAACTTTTGGATACCTACTTCCAATTGAAATTCGGAAACAAACCCAAATGACTTCATCCATGAGTTAAATATTTCTTCTAATGACTTCATCCATGAGATTTTCTAATTGACATATATAAAGCATATTAAAAATTTGTAAGTTTGAGATCTTCTAATGACTTCATCCATGCGACTAGATAACTAAGATTAAAACTTTCAGCGGAGTGTCAAGTGAACTGAGGTTTCAACTTTAAGAAGGGTGAATAGCAATTTTCCTCGCTAGAAAAATAAATCAAATAGAGCTTTCGAAAATCTCATGGACTAGAGGAAGCTCTTAGCAACACAAGGGATATAGTAGCATAGGGGCGAAGCTGCTTGGTCTCATCAGTGTCAGCTGACCCGATGTCTTCCAGCAAAATCAGTGAAGAATTAGAGTTCATGGCTGTCAACAAGGGTGCTAACCCGTTGGCCGCGCTCGCTCACACCGGTGACCTCTCACGCTGGCTTTGCCCCTGTTGTAGCATCTTGGATTTCATTGATATCCACATGACCACATCACATCATATATGGTGACAAGGTACGAACAAAGGTATGTTTATATGATAGCCGAGATTGCGAGCATTCGACAAACAGAACATTTATGCAAAAGTGCACAGATAAGGACCACGATGTGTTGTCAGCTAGGATTGCCGATCTTCTTCCACTGTCTCGTTGGGGATGTGCTGAGCAACCAAAAAAGTACAGCCAGGTCGTCATGACCGTTGGAGGGAGAAGCTATGGATAAAAACAAAACTTCAGGTGATATATACTGGAGGAGTGAGGTGTGGATAGAGGATCTGTATGCCATAAATCTTTTTCTTTTAGTAGCATCAACTCTATCAACACATTGTATCTCAAAAAAAAAAAAAAAACTCTATCAACATTAAAAAATGATGCAAGTACATGTAAAAAACACATTCAAAGGGAAGCTTAAGGGAAGAATTTTTGACCAGACAACACACATAATTTCCTGAAAACTAATAGTGAATTATATTGAAGATTAAAATTGCCCCCCCCCCCCCCCCCCCGGGCGTAAAACTCATAAATTGGCTCATTTGAGCTTTTTTTTTTTGTTCTATACGAGGGCATGAAAGGTTAAGATCCATTCGGAGAGAGCACCGCATTGCCAACTTATGTCTGCCTTTGGAGCGCACTAAAATAAAAACAAAGATAGAAATATTTGACATAAATGTCTCTTTTAGCCCATAAAAATTTCACTTAGAATTGTGGAGAATCTACAAAAAAAATCATCATGCTTCGGTGATATATCGACAATTTTGAAAACCCATCTCCAAAATTCTTTGCTCAACTATTGGATATGAAGTGACAAGGATATACATGGAGGGATTTCTCTTTAATGACAGCTGGCAAAACTCGACTGCACTATGACAAATCTACTTAAAACAAATGCAACACACATTTTTTATTTTTAGAAATACAATATGTAAAATCAACTCAAACCATCATTAATTAGGAAAAGCAGAGTCGTCTACAACATCCTAAATCTGCATTGAAGAGAGTGGTTTTAATAGAATAAAAGAAACATAGAGTTGAATAACAAAAATTGTATGAAGGATACCCATGTCATATCCTATGATGAATTTCGCCTCGTGATATACAAAAAAGATTATGTTAAATAAATTATAATAACTCTCGCCCCCGTAAGTTTTTTTTTTGGTCAAACTTTATGTGTTCACATATCTTTTTCCTTTCCAATTACAATAGTGCAATGTCATACTCAAAGTGGATATTCACTAACCTCTCAGAGCCTTGAGCAAAGTTTCTCGGTTAAAAGTATCTATAATAGACTTGATTTAACTTTATTTCTCACAAGATTTCAGTTATTACATAAGAAGCAGCCCATGTGTCACTAGATCACTTGCTCACTTTATAAATATTTTCAAGCATCAATGTGTTTTGACATCTTCCAGAGATAATGTCAAACATCTGACGAAGGTCATCATAACATACATGCTAATAATAATAATTAAAGATTAGCTTTCAACAAACTATTCAAAGGAAAAGAGGAAGCTCTTAGCAATGACTAGTACGAATCTGGACTTAACTTTATCGTGGTACAAATATGTGTAATAGTAAACAATGTATTAGTTTTCATTAGCCCAAATAAGCTATCTAGTATTATTCTTGTCGGCCTGATGCCAGTTTATGAGGGAAGCTCAATTATGGCTTAACAATTGGCAATGATAAGCAATTGTTCAAAAAAGAAAAAATGGATGCTATATATCATTCAGTATATTAGTGTAGAATAAGAAGCAATGAAATTATCTCTCATTTCCGAAAAATTAGGATCACATATAAACAAATTTTACTATTTTATTGGATACAACCGCACTAATACAACACTAACTTATGTTTTGTTGACAATGCAGGCTAACACCACTGTTGTACCATCTAACACAACATAGCTTATGCTTGCAATAAGAAAACTGACAGTGCTTGCTAGCAGAATCTTTGCACCATCTATGCTTATATTGAATGGAAAAAAAAAATCTTGAAGTTTCATAAAGCATTTAACAAAAGAAAAATTGTACTAAGCCTATCATGTGCTCCGCACAACTTTTCGAAAGTGTCAAATAGCTAATGTGACCAAAGTACTATGTAGAAGGTAAGCAAATTTCAAATGTACCTTAAATATCTTCACTGATATTTCACAAGCAAACCCTTAAATTTCTTTAACTGATACTGTTATGTACTCTAAAAAACATCTTAAAGATATATGCTCAACTATGACAATGTATCGTCAGCCTATAGATTGTCATTCGTCATTAGCATACCACTTGGCCAAGTTGTTTTTTTTTTTTTTGAAAAGCATGCCCAATAGTCCGACAAGAAGAAACCATGTCGTTGTCAAGTCCTAGGCACACAGATTATCTTCGAGGTTTGTTAGCATGAGCAAGATGGTCTCCACCAACTGGTTGCGGATCTGCATCGCCGTCTTGGTTCCCCCAACTGCTCGATTGTCTTCCAATCGCGGCCGAACACAAGCAGAGCATGGACTTCGGTTGTGCTCGTCGGCGGTCCACTTCTCCCGCGGCTTCGAGATCGTATACGGCTTCTGGGGCTTCTTCTTGGCCAACAAGCCGGCGTGCCCACCGTCCCCCACCCCCACCCCATATCTGAGCTTGAACCAACTAGACCCAATTAAATTGAAAACTTATAGATCAAGGAAATAAAACAAAGTAACACTTTAGAGTCGGGTAAATAAAATTGTATGAAGCAAACAACTGTTATACCCTGTGATACATTATTTGCCTTATTAATTTCAATTTTAAATTAATAATGCTAACATGTTTCAGGTTTTTATAGAAGAAACCTAGCTGTCATGGGATCACTTGCAAATCTAACTAATATCTTCAAGCATCGATACATTTTAACATCTTTCAAGAGATAAAGTACACATCTGATGAAGGTTATTTCATTTTGCAGATTGCCCAAGTCGTAAAGCCTCAAATGAGGGTAGGGCTGTAAAAAGGCGTCCTTAGGATAACCTCCGACCCTCTTTAGTTCAATCAAATAAACTAGATTTCCAAAATAAGCTCATTTTGGAAATCTAGTTTATTTGATTGAACTAAAGAGGGTTGGGGGCGACCCTAAGGGGCACCAATTTGCACCCCTAAATGAGGGTCTCGCTGCCTGGCTACATGTGACGTCGCGAGCCATGGATAAACCGAGGAAAAGACTGCTGACTGACATGCTGCTGTATAGTTGGTGGAATACGTGGAAGGAGCAAAACAGAGGTACGTTTGACGGCATCCACCGGACGAGTCTACAAATCGCACTACAAGCAGAGGAACTAGACTGCTATCTGATGACAACAACCAACAGAGCTCAAAGTCGTCAAGAACTGCATTTGGATGGGGTTTAAGTTCATCTGCTGCCTGCCACCTGATCTAACCGGTGCTCTTTCTATTTCGTAGTGTTTCATTGCCTCTGTTTTTCCTTTTTTAGTTTCTGTTTTTGTTGGCGAGAGGCCTGACCAGCCTGTCCTAGTTATGAACCTTATGTAGTATGTTTCTGTCCTACCCTGAACTCTGCAGCCACTGCTGCTATGTGGCCTGTAAGTTCTGCTTTTCTTGCTAATTGAATTGGCAGTGCGCTAGCCGTTTTCCCTTCAGCTTCCAATTAAATATTGAAAGGACGAGATGAAACTCTTAGCAATGACAAGAGACGACGTTGGACTTAACTTTTTTGTGTTACAAATATATCTAATATATTAAGCATTTTTCAGTTTTAGCTATGCTAGATAATCTACTTAGTACTTTTTTTTCGTGCTGACCTCCTGGTGCTAGTGCATCAGGGAGGCTCAATACGGCTTCACCATTGGCAATAATAAGACATTGTTAAAAGAGAAATTGTTGCTACACATCATTCAATATATTAGTGTAGTATAAGAAGAAAAATGAATTATCACTCATTTTCACAAATTATAAACCATATGTCAACAAATTTCATTATTTATTGGATACGACCACACTAATATAACATTAGCTTATGCTTGCAATAACAGAAGTTTGACAGTACTAGCACCTAGCACCACTTTTGCGCCATCAAACACAACATAGCTTACCTTTGCACCATATATGAATGAAAACAAATATTGAAGTTTCATAAATGATTTATCAAAAGCAAAATCGAGTGAAGCTTTTCCACACATAAAATAGCTAATGTGAACGAAGTATAGCATGCAAAATGCATGCAAATTTAAAAATGCATGTCACAAAACCACTAGGCGCATGGGAAATTTTGTACAAGCATGCCGCACATGCACGATACTAGTAGCTGACCAACGAGTCATGATGGATTCATGGTTGTTTGCACTGAAGTGAAACTTTTCTGTTGAGGCCCCACAAATGCTACACTCTAAAACATGTTAACTGAAAAAAATATGCCAGATATATCAGATTTCGGTAGAAAAAAATTCATTATGGAGTCGTCAAATGAACTGCTGGTTTGCTGGATTCATTACGGTGAGCATCCTATACCCTGCAAACTAAAAACAGAGCCCAAAAACTCAACTGCTGGTTTGCTGAACATCTGATCGATTTATAGAGTCGTCAAATGATGTACTAGTTCAGGTTTGCATATACACAATTGCATCACTGTACAACCCATGTAATCAAATCCATTTGCTGATCTCTGACATCACAACAGGTTATCTTCGAGGTTCCTCAGCACCAGCAAGATGGTCTCTGCGACGACGGGGTCCATGCCGTGCAGTCTCTGCAGCTGCGCCGTGACCGAATGCGGCGGGCCGGAGCCGAAGACGTCGCCAACGAATCTGTACACCTCAGCGAAGCGCAGATCATCCGGCGACAACGGGAGCAGGAACATGTTGTCCTCCTGATACAACAAGGCATCGGCGAAGCTGACTTCTTCACTCGGTGAAGCGCCGACGCCCAAGAGCTCGTCCGCGCCGCTGTTCGACGCCCTCGCCACGAACGGTAGTACGTCGTGAGTCGGCACGTGAGCTCCACCCAAGGACGTGCACGACGCAGCCCAGTCCGCCGCGCCCTGCGGCTGCGCGCCGGCGGCCGCAAGTACGGCGGCGCGGCGAGGGTGGGGCGGCGGCAGCGCGGCGGCGAGGCCCATCTTGTGGACCTTGAGGAAGTACTTCTGGGCGTGGCTGCGGATCTGCGTCGCGTCTTCGTGCCGACGAACTGCTCGATGGTCTTCCAGTCGCGGCCGAACACGAGCAGGGCGTCGACGAAGCGGTCGTGCTCGTCGGGGGTCCACTTCTCCCGTGGCCTCGAGATCGTGTACGCCTTCCGGGGCTTCTTCCCCAAAGACGGCGTCCAGGCGCGGTTCCTTGCCGCCGTCATCATCTTCTTCTCCGTCCTCTGTGTGTGTGTAAAACAGAGAGGAGATTGTGCGAGAAACAGAGAGGAGGTCGAGCAGAGACGAGTAGTGTCTTGTGGGTTGTTTTTTGTGCGCAGCTGCAGAGTATATATAGTGTGCGGCCGGCGAGCGGCAAGTCGGAACCGCGTTCATGGCACGTGCTTCCGACGCAGGGGAACTGAGCTGGCTGCATCTGCAAGTGTAACAGAACGCGTGCTCAACGTTGTGAATTAACACATGCGCGTGGGAGACACAATTACCCACGGGTTAGGCGTGCACCAGCCTTGCTTCCAGAGCACATATATCTCGGGCGTCGCGGTGGTGTTCATGCCCGATCGGGGACGACGAGTTGGGCGCAATGGAGCCGCAAACCCGATTTTGGGCTATTTCGGTCGGTTTGCCAGCCAGAACGTCGCCCATTCCAAGCATAATATCACATATGCGTGTGCTGGATGCTTGGATTTCACAATCGCACCAACCAAAATCAATATCCTTTTTTGTAAGAGGATTTGTAATCAGCAGAGCCTTACTTTTTTGTGTGCTCATAAAAACGTTCAAGCTTGGTTCAACGTTTATTGAGAATGGCCTCTCTTTTTAATGTTTTCCTAGACGGTAAACGGTAGACAGTCGGTTGACCATCCTTTAGTGTTTAATCTATTTAAACGACCGTTTAAACGGGGCAAAACTGCATTTAAACGGGCTAAACAGCGTTTAAACGGGTTAAACGGCATAGACGGTGGTCACCTGTCTAGCGTTTAGACGCCGTTTAAACGGAGTTTAATTCCGTTTAGAAAAACAAGGTTTTTATATAAAACATATAGGTCAGGGTCAGGCAGAAGGCCACAGCTAGCGGACGAACTGTCCGCAGTGCTCCTTGTCCTCCGCTAGGCGGTGGTTCGGTGTACGAGCCCCGGCTTTGGTAGCGGCTCCTTCTTGTCCCGCCCCATTGCTGCGTCGGTCGGGCACTAGTGGCGCCGAGGCTGAGGTTGTGACTTTGCGGTGGAGGTGGCGAGGTCGATGCCGGCCTTTGTGCTCACCATGGCGACTGCGGATCCAGGCGGCGGCGGCAAAGCAATCGTAAGGAGCCGCCGTGGAGTGGGGATCGTGGAGTAGGTGGTGGGGTGGGTCGACGAGATCGTGATCATCGCCTTGGAGGCTTTGAAGTCGAACAGAACGTCCTGGCGGGCAGTCGAACAGGTTTATTAGGCTCACGACATTGACCAAGAGGAGTTGTTAAGGTGTGACGACGGATTAAGGTTAGCTTAATCCTAATCCACCTCGTAGATGACCTCAACGCGCTTAATAGATTGGTATAGAATTGATCTTAAATCTACATTGAAGAGAGTGGTTTTTACAAGCATAGGGGCACATGCCCCTCAAGTTTGACTTTTAATTAGAATCACCTAGCCTATCAACCCGTGCATTTGCACGGGCTAGCAATTATATTGTGTGTAGATATCATCTGACTATATGATTATTAGTGATGGAGTTAGCAGGGACTATTTACTTTTGACTCCATAGTTATTACAGACAAAGACAGAGGAGAAATTCACGTAACAAAATCTATTAGTTAAGGTATGTTAATCTTAGCCTGATGTGTTGTGCTTCTTTTTTTTAGAACTTTACTTTATAGGATTAACCTTCAACTATGCGACAAGATGATTCCTTATTTTCCATTGCAAAAAGCATTTGATTCTTTATTCACCACTGGTGTCTCGGTGACATGCGGCCTCTCTATGTCACTGACAGTGGCAAATAATTTATTGTGAAAAATTGCAATGGCAGGTAGGAAATTATTCGAACTAACTCTCTCTACGAAAAAATGTACACACTCAAAACTTGTTAAGGGAACATTATATATGTTTATTTCTTCTTGAAATTTTGAAGTTAATTGTTCCAAGAATGCATGTGCACATATGTCAAGAACATGTACTACAAAGCTAGAGAGAACATTATATATCAATAGAAACTTGTCAAGGAAATAACTCCATTGCTATAGGATTTGAGTATATTACATACAAGCTAATGTTTTCATATGTCAAAGAGAAACTTCTAACAAATATTTTACAATTTTTGCAAATAGCTAAATGTATAAGTTAATCTTAAAGTGGTTTTGATGATAGATCTAACAATATACATTTCATGTTAAGAAACCAATTATTTTCATATATATATTGTTGGTTAAAGTTTAACAAAAAATCACCGGTTTCATATAATTAAAAACGAAGGGAGTACATCCAATATCCATTTATGCCTGCCAAACTCAACCGCTGGTTGCTGAACATTTGATACACTTAAAAAAGTTCGTGAAAAGAAGCAGGTCAGTTTCGCACGTACACAGCTCGACGAAGCCTCCACCACAATACAACCCATGTCATCACTTTGCTCTCTGACAACAACAAAAAATTTTGTCTCTTGCTAGTAAGTCCTAGGCACAGAGGTTATCTTGGAGGTTCCCTAGCACCAGCAAGATGGTTTCCGCGACGAGGGGGTTCATGCCGTGCAGTCTCTGCAATTGCGCCTCGACCGGCTGCCGCGGTGCGCCGGAGCCGAAGACGTCGCCGACGAACCTGTACACCTCAGCGAAGCGCAGATCATCAGGCGATAACGGGAGCTGGACTGTCTTCTCCTGATGCAACAAGGCATCGGCGAACGAGGCTACTTCTTCATTACCGCTGCTCGACGTCGCCGCCATGAACGATCCGTCGTGGGTTGGCAAGGGAGCCCCAGCCAAGAACGTGCACGACGCAGCCCAGTCCGCCGCGCCCTGCGGCGGCGCGCCGGCGGCCGCAAGGACGGCGGCGCGGCGAGGGTGAGGCGGCGGCAGCGCGGCGGCGAGGCCGAACTTGTGGGCCTTGAGGAAGTACTTCTGGGCGTGGCTGCGGATTTGCGTCGTCGTCTTGGTCCCCACGAACTGCTCGATCGTCTTCCAGTCACTGCCGAACACGAGGAGGGCGTGGACGAAGCGGTCGTGCTCGTCAGCGGTCCACTTCTCCAGCGGCCTGGAGATCGTGTACGCATAAAATTAAAAATTTGTGTCCTAATGAGACTACATAAATATGAACTAAGATTCAAACTTTCTGTGGAGCATCAAATGATATAAATCGGGGGAGTGTTCAGCAACCAAATAAGTACAACAAGGTCGTCTTGACGTTAGTGCGAGAAGCTATGGATAACAATCAAACTACATCAAGGAATTTCTCTTTAGCGACGGCTATCAAAAGCTGGAGTTCACTGCAACAAAGTCTACTTAAAACAAATGCAACACACATTTTGTATTTGTAGACATACAATACTAATTGGGAAAACTTTCAAAAAAAATATTAATTGGGAAAAACATAGTCGTCTAGAACATCCTAAATCTGCATTGATGAGAGTAATTTTTTCACAAGCATAGGGGCTCGAACTCCTCAAATTTTAGTTATGGTCAAATCAATTTGTCAACATATCTACTCAAAATGTAAAATCAATTTTAAGTTTGACTTCTAGATGTTTATCCTGGTTTCGGCGTGTCCCTTTACCTTGTTCTAGCTAGAGACCCTACCTTTGTTAGTGTGGTGTGAATTGCTATCCTTGAACACTTGTTAGATTAAGGACACAACTTAGTGTGCCTAGCTTGCTAGAACTACTTGTTTAAGTGTGCTGGGAAGTGGGGCTAGCAATGGAAATTTATAGTGACCCGATTCAACCCCTCCTCCTTTCGGTGTCACACGGTCCTTGATGCTAAAACATAGCTTGAGGTTTATTGAGAAAACTTTTGATAAAATATATTTTGGAACTTTAATTGAAATTCCAACTATTAAATGAGGTTTGGAAACAAACACAAACAACTTCATCCAAGACATAAATATTTAACTTTAGGCTTTCATATAAAGCATGCTAAACATGTGTAATTTTCACACCTTCTAAGGTGAATTCAGAATCGAACTTCTAGTAGCGCATCAAATGAATTGAGATTAATTTCAACTTTAAAACGATAATAAAATTCTCAAGAGCGAGAGGAAGCACTTAGTAATAACGAGAAACTGTCAAAAAAGAAATTTTTATTGTGCATTCTTTTCAAAACACATACATCATTTCCTTTAATGAAGAACTCCACTTTACTCTGCGCAACTATGGCATGTGTCCCCTCAAATATGTTTTGGTTGATTTAACCTCCAAGGTTTATGAAGCCAGTTAATTTTTTCAACCTTTGGCCAAATCAATTCCGGTTATACTGAGATGGTCCAGATATAGGTGGTTTTGAGTGTTGCTGCTGCAAATGACAGGGCGAAGCTAGACCAAACTTTGTGGTGGTGAACATATGTATGATGTTAAGAAATGTTTTAGTTCTAACCGGTCCAAATAAGCTACTTAGTAAAAAAGCTCTTATGCTTGTTCATTATCAGTGCATCAGCTAAGCTTAATTTGCCTTCTCCACTTACCGGCAAGAGTTTTTAAAAGAGAAATAATTACTATACACCATTTAATATATTACTGTAGTATAAGGAGTCAATGACGCTTATCACTCATTTCCATATAATTAGCACCATGTATCACCAAATTTCATTATTTTATTGAACAATACCACACTAATACAACATAGGTTTGCTTTGCAATAACAAAACCTGATGTGCAAGCTAGCTCACTGTTGCACCATCTAATACAATATAGCTTATGCTTGCAATAACAAAAGGTGAAAGCGCTAGCTAGCATAACTGTTCAACATGTATGATAATAGGGTATGAATGAAATAATTCTTTAAGTTTCACAAAGCATTTAACAAAAAAGAAATTGAACGAAGCCCCATGCGTTCTACACAACTTTTGAAAGTGTCAGATAGATAAGGTGACCAAAGTACTATGTAAAAACAGTAAAAGGTACGCAAGTTTCAAATACAACCTTGAAATAATATCTTCACTGATATTTCGCCAAGCGAATGCTTAAATATCTTTACTCATACTATGCACTGTAAACAAATTCTTGGAGATATATACTCAACTATGACAACCTATCGTCGATCAGCCTATACATTTGCCATTCGTCAAGAAGAAACCATCTCGTACTCAAATACTTAGGCACATAGGTTATCTTCGATGTTCCTTAGCGCCAGCACGATCGTCTCCGCGACAAGGGGATCCATGCCGTGCAGTCTCTGCAGCTGCGCCGTGATCGAATGCGGCGCGCCGGGGCCAAAGACATCGCCGACGAACCTGTACACCTCAGCGAAGCGCAGATCATCCGGCGAGAGAGGGAGCAGGATCGTGTCGTCTTGCAATAAGCAGCTGCCGGCGAACCAGGCTCCATTGCTCCGTGAGGCGCAGTCGGCTGGCACGTCGTCGCCGCCGTTTGACGTCGTCGTCATGAACGAATCATCGTAGTCGGTCCAGCAAGCTCCAGCTGAGGTGCATGACGCCGCGACGGCATCGTCGACGAAGCAGAAGGTGGGCGGCGGCTGCGAAAGGACGGCGGCGCGGCGAGGGTGAGGCGGCGGCAGCGCGGCGGCGAGGCCTTGCTTGTGAGCCTTGAGGAAGTACTTCTGGGCGTGGCTACGGATCTGCGTCGCCGTCTTGGTCCCGACGAACTGCTCGATCGTCTTCCAGTCGCGGCCGAAGATGAGCAGGGAATGGACGAAGCGATCGTGCTCGTCGGCGGTCCACTTCTCCCGCGGCCTCGAGACCGTGTACGGCTTCCGAGGCTTCTTCTTCCCCAACGCCAGCGCGCCCATCATGTTCCTCGCCGCCGTCATCACAATCGTCTCCGTCCTTTGTCTTGTGGGAGAAACAGAGAGGAGGTCGAGCAGAGCAGAGACGAGTAGTGTCTTGTGAGTAACAGTCTGTGCGCAGCTGCAGAGTATATATAGCGCCGGCGAGCGGCAAATCGGAACCGCGTTTGTGGCACGTGTTCCCGATGCAGCTGGCTGCATCTGCAAGCGTACAGAACGCGCGTGCTGAACGTGGTAATTAGGCGCACGCGCGCGTGGGAGAGACAATTGCGCACGCATTAGGCGTGCGCCAGCCTTTGCTTCCAGAGCTTAGGTCTCTTGGCCGCAGGGGGTGTTCTATGCCCGATCAAGGACGACAAGTTAGGCGCGATGGAGCAGGTATTGCAATTTCCGGCTATTTCGATCGGTTTACCAGCCAGAACGCAGGCCATTCCAAGCACATGCGTGTCCTGGATGCTTGGATTTCACAATCGCGACAACCAAATGTTTGACGAATTGTGTAATTAGCAGGACCTTGCACCTCGTGTGCAAAAAAGCGCTGAAGTTTATTGAAAAAACTCTTTTTCAAAATCATATAAGTTTTCAAAATATTTGAGTTCGTGCATCGAAATGAGGTTCGGAAACAAATCAAAATGACCTCATCCAAGATGTTTGTTTTTGTGCTTTCATTAGGCATATAGAAATTTGTAATTTGACACCTCATACAATTAGACACTATAAATCTGAATTAATATTCATATTTATGCCTGATCAAGGACACATTTTGGCATAATGGAGAGAAAATACAAAAAATAGAAAATGCTATGATATTTTATATGAAACACATACACCATTTAGTATTTTAGTCTAGGAAGGCAATAATTATAACTCATTTCGTTCCCAAAAGAAAAAAACGAATTATCACTCATTCGTTGAAAATTAATCGTCACATAGTACGATGTAAGTAAATCTTAAATAATTCTTGAAGTTTTGGGCTATAATTTGTTTAAGTAAATGCAACCTGGATGGTATGTTTTGGGCTATTTAAGGTGCAAGGAGATTTAAGCTCTACCTAGCCATCCATTTGTCAGAAATTTTCAAAACAATACGAAGATTGTACTCTTAAAAGTTTTAACTTCTATAAGGATTCCATTGACAACTTCAAAATTGATGAAAGCAGATCAAATGGGTTAAACATGTGCATATTGATGTGTTTTTTCCAATCATATCCTTGTAGGTGGGTTGCTATTGGTAATGAAACAAGTTGACATAATGCACCTAAAACAAGTTAAAAAAAATATACTCAATATTTTCACCGCAGAAGGTGACAGAACACATCTAAAATGTTGACACGATACATTCAAAATATTGAAAAAAAATTCAAAAAAATTGAAAACTATTCATATTAGATCTCTTTTTGTAGCATTAATTCTGAAAAACACATGATGGTTTAAACGGATTAGAAAATGGACTTACAGTTTGGGAGAAAATGCATTAATTTGACATTTATAAACCGATTCTTTTTCTCCTCCATCTCACTCACTTGAACCAGAAGCTGACACGTGGCAATGTAAGAGCCTTCTCCTGCTCCACCAGTGCGCATCTCATCTGTTGTACAATCTCAAACACAAAGTGTTGATGGTCGTTAAATCACCATTCGACCTCCAACGGTAAATAAAAGCATTTCATCAAGATTCTATATGTAGTAGTTAGGATTAACATACTTCCACCGAGTTTTGGTGATATTTGGATGCAGGAGTGAATTCTGGAATAAAATGGACATGTAACGAAGAAAAGATAAGGTGGCCGGCCCCACTTGTTATCCAAAGGCTTTGGTCTTTCTCCAGTGCGTATGCCCGATGGTGCGCGTATGCCCGCTTGAGCGCGGCGGCGAGCCGTTGGACAGAGGCGCTATAGCCACGTTGCAAGCACAACGCCGTTAAATCTTACAAAATTGGCTCTCACGGGTAGTCGAATCCAGGATCTGAGGTGCTACACCAGGTTACATGCCCTTTCGCCAACACACACCTACAAGATATTATCATAAAAAACACCCTATTATACACATGTTTAACCAATGCAATTTATTTTTCATTAGTTTGAAATTGTTGATATCCCTTTGTTATTACCATTGGTCAGCAAATGTGTAGCATCTTGAAATTGTATTTTTTTTGTAATGCATTAAAAGATTAAATGATCTCATGAAACTGGTGAAATCAGATTTTTTCTTCCAAATAAAGAACGTTTCACCGTTAGAAAAAAAATACTATATATCTATCTAAAAGTTGAAGCACATTTTTTTAAAAAACAAATGTATGTCATTAACAGAAAGTCCTTCCGAAGACAAGGCTTCTTTTACCGTTTTTCCTTTTTGTGGTCAGTGATGTCACAAAATCATCAAACCAACGAATATAACCTACGAATCTGTGCATAAGTCCTAGGCACACAGATTATGTTCGAGGTTCGTTAGCACCGGCAAGATGGTCTCCGCGACAACGGGGTCCATGCCGTGCAGTCTCTGCAGCTGCGTCTCGACCAGCCGCGGCGTGCCGGAGCCGAAGACGTCGCCGACGAACCTGTACACCTCAGCGAGAGCGAGGCGCCGATCATCCGGCGACAAGGGAAGCTGGAATGTGTCCTCTTGCAATAAGCCGCTGTCGGCGAACCGGGCTTCTTTGTGGTCGGGCCAGCAAGTTTCAGCTGAGAAGGTGCACGACGCCGCCGCGGCATCGTCGAGGAAGCAGAAGGTGGGCGGCGGCTGCGAAAGGATGGCGGCGCGGCGAGGGTGAGGCGGCGGCAGCGCGGCGGCGAGGCCGAGCTTGTGAGCCTTGAGGAAGTACTTCTGGGCGTGGCTGCGGATCTGCGTCGCCGTCTTGCTCCCCACGAACTGCTCGATCGTCTTCCAGTCGCGGCCGAAGATGAGAAGGGCGTGGAGGAAGCGGTCGTGCTCGTCGGCGGTCCACTTCTCCCGCGGCCTCGAGACCGTGTACTGCTTCCGAGGCTTCTTCGTCCCCAACGCCGGCGCGCCCATCGTGTTCCTCGCCGACATCATTGCCATCTTTTTCTCTATTGCCAGAGCAGAGAAGAGCAAGAGGTGATCGAGCAAACAGAGCAAAGACGAGGAATGTCTTGTGAGCTATTGCCAGTGCTCAGCTGCAGTGTTATATACAGGGAGGGAGCAGCCGGCGAGCGGCAAGTCGAAGCCGCGTCCGTCGCAGGCAGAAGAGCTGCGGCACGTGTGCCCGATGCACATAGCAACGGAGCTGTGCGCGTGCTCAACACGGGGATTGATGATTAGGCACGCGCGCGTGCGATTGCCGCACGAATTAGGCGTGCGGCGTGGCCTGGCCTTGTTTCCATCCAGTCTTCAAGAACTCACTTGGCTTTCTTTGTTACGGGGAATTTTGATGCCGTATCGGGGACGTGGGGTTAGGCAGAATGGGGTTGCAGGCTTGAATTTGGGTTTCTTCCATCCATTTCCTAGCTAGAAAGTCTCCTGTTTTTGAGTACCTCTGAGCTCAAGTCACTGTCATGAAGCTGTGCTGCCGGGGGTTTTTAGGCCGGAGATGTGGACGTGGTTGCGCGTAGCCAGCACCATTTGGGCTTCTTAATGGGATTCGTTGAAAAAAGCATTGTGGCCAAGTTAAGTGGTGCGTTCTTGAAGAAAAAAGCATTGAAAACGATAACCAGTCCTACATACCAAGTTAAGTGATGACGTTGAAAAATATGAAGGTACGTCTGGGATGGTGAATTTGCAGCAGTGTGGCCAAGGCCTCAAGCTTGTTCATCTTCATGTTCCAGAGGTGAATATGAGGACCAGAGGGCTGGGCGTGCATGGACGTACGGAATGCACTAGGAGAAAGGGACAGCCAGAGGGCCTTTGACATCTCGAGGCAATGAGCTGGGGAAGATGTTGATGGAGGAAGCCTATCCCAGGACGAAGCCGCGTCCGTCGCAGGCAGAAGAGCTGCGGCACGTGTGCTTGATGCTGTGCGCGTGCACAACGTGGGGGATTAGGCACGCGCGCATGCGGTTGCCGCACGAGTTAGGCCTGCGCCATGGCCTGGCCTTGCTTCCAGCCTACCAGACCAGAGCTCACGTGGCTTTCTTGATTATTACGGGGAGTTTGTTCGCCTGTTTCGAGTAGCCACTGGGCTCAAGTCGCTGTCATGAGGCCGTTTTGCCGGGAGTTTCAGGCCGGAGACGTGGACGTGGTTTGGCGATTGGCGTTGCCAGCACCATTTCGGGCTTCTTAGTCGGATCGGTCTCCTTGCAAGAACGCGTCATGCATGTTCGGCTTATATCGTGCTTCATCCCTGTTACGTGAATATTCCTACATACCAAATCAAATTTCCCTGAATCTCAAAGAAAAATGCATAGAGAAAAAGGAAAAATAAACTCTGTTTTTTACTCCACCGAACAATTTAATTTATCTTGATACCCTAAACAAAATCTTGGCTCTGTTTACTCCCGAACAATTCAAGTTGATGTCCCCGGCCTGGACGCGATCATCGACCGCTTCAAGAATCATTTTGAACATTTGGCCAGCAGTGCTGGTAGTCTTGAAATAGGAGCGCCAGGTGCGCGGTAGATGTAAGCGTTGCCGGGACTCCCAGTTTTACTTCCTTCTATGGTAGGTGCGGTCTCTAATCATAGTAGAAACTCAAGTAGATTTGGTAGATGTGGCCCGGAGGCCTGGAAGTCTGGATGTAATGCGCTTATCGTAAACTGGTTGTCACCAGTGTGAACTTGGTTTTGCTTTCAATACAAAGCAGGGCACCGTGCCTTTAGTCTAAAACAATTCAAGTTGATGAAATGTACCCCTTAATATGATTTGTCTATTCATTTCTCAAATTTTAAGTCATGATAGCTCACACAACTTAATTTCTATTAACTATGTAAATAGTATAGAAAATGTGTTATAATTAATTTAACATAGGTTCAACTATCATCATGCAAATTTGAGTTTTAAATTCAACTTATATGCAGAAAGCCAAAAAAAAAATCAAACTTCAATAGGGGTATATTTCATCGACTTGAATTGTGTGAGTGAGAAACAGAGAGGAGATCAAGCAGACAGTGCAGAGCAGAGGCGAGGAGTGCGTTGTGAGTTTTGGTCAGGCCGCAGTTGCAGTGTACGTATACTGGGGGTGTTCGTTGTTTTAGCATTTAGCATTTAGACCTGTCACATCAAAGAGAATCTTATTATTTAAGAGTATTAAATAAAATTTAATGACCAAACCTTTTTACAGATAGGTACATCTTTACGAGACGAATCTAACGAGCCTAATTAATCTATATTATGTTACAGTGATGCTACAGTAACCAGCGTCTAATCACGGTTTACCTACCCTCGTTAGATTCGTCTCGCGATTTAGACCAGGGGTTCTGCAGTTAGTTTTGTAATTAAACTTTATTTAATACTCTTAAATGACAAGATTCTTTCCTCTAAATTTTAGACCCCATGCAACGAACACCCCCCTAAGTGTGCAGCCGGCGAGCGGCAAGTCAAAACCGCGTTCACCCCGGTTCATGGCACGTGTTACCGACGCAGGGGAACCGAACTGGCTTACAGAACGCGCGTGCATAATGTGGTTCACTAGGCGCACACAGACGCGTTACGGCGTTAGGCCTGCTCCAGCTTTGCTTCAAGAGACCAGAGCTCAGCAGGGCGCTGGGGTGTTCTATGCCCGATCAACGACGAGGAGTTAGGCGCAATTGAGTTGGAAAACTGATTTTGGGTTACTTCGATTGGTTACTAGCCGTGGTGCTGGATCTCACAACCACCAAAGTTAATTCCTTTAGCCAACTGCCTGGAGCTGATTTCACAATGAAAAAGAGACATAACTTGCGAAGCTTATCGATCCAAAAAATAAAATGACTAATTATAGGCAGCACACCTCTGTCTACCATGGTCACAAAAATGAATGAAAGTCCTCAACAGAACTGGTATTGTTGTGACACCTCTGTCTACGTCGGCACATGCATAGCGTCACCACGGCCCTGATTTCATTGTTGAGACTTGAGACCATGACCATGCATGAAAGTCCTCAAAAGAGCTGATATTGTTGCGACACCCTGCCCACCAAGTCTTTGATGGTCGTTTTCTTTAAAAAAAGAAAAAGAAAAAAAAAAGGGAAGTGTTCGACATTCACTTGGTGGTGATGGCATCAAGGTAAGGCACCATCACCACCTGTAATGTCCATCGTAGTTGCTAATGCTGCTCCAGAGGCAGGCAGATGGACTGTCGTCCAACAGGGCATGCATTCGACACCAAATTGGATCATAACACAAGCTCATAGTACTCTATGTCACAAATTAGCACATTCATGAAAGTTTCGCTGTTAGTTAATACCAAAGCTGTTGGCCACGGTCACTATGAGAATGGGCGAGCCAACTTGTAAGCTCAAGTTCTGAACTGTATAACCCAGCCTCACGTTCAGAACCTAAGCTGACTAACTCACGAGCAGCCATGTTACAAGCACATAACGGTACAAAATTGAAAAACAATGAAATTGATGGAGATCAGCAACATTAACACTTGAATCGCAACTGAATTTTTTGAGTATCTTCTGTGTCGATTGGCTTGAACAAGTAGTTGTGCATCAGAGTTAATTGTGAGATCATTGGCTTCCTGGCTGCGGTCCCAGTTTTGCAACCTTTCTTTATCAAAATATTAATAAATCATGGGAATAATAATATTTGGTTTTACTGAAGCTCCAGGAGATTTACTCAACCTTCAAATGTGTTACTGATTCAGCCTAATATAATGGCAACTGAAGGGTGATCCCTGTTCATTATTATGACAGGTTGAACGAAGTTGCAGCAACACTAAAATAAACCTCGACTAGCTTATATCCAACATTGTAGCTTGCTGGAATTTTTGTGGCTCCTAATTCAAAATTAGTTAAATAAATATTAATTTAACACGGCCACACATGTATTAGCTTCACTTTGTGTATAATACTCATTTCAAAGCTCACGACAAGATAATATTTATTTTGTCAACAGCAAAGTTTGATACTCGCAACCAGTTTTCACGCTTCAAATTCATGCTCGTCTACACGATAGATGGTCAAGGTCACGGACACGCCAAAGGTGTGCCATTATTCTAGTAAAGTCTAAAGTTGACGAAGATAGTTACATCACATATGCTAAAAAATGATAAATATCATCTTTCAACAACAGCTAAAAGCTGAAAATAAGCTCTTAACATCGAGCAGGAATGAACCTCGACCGAACTTTATGGAGGAGCACATACATCTAAGATCAAACAACCACTAAAATTTAGATAGCCCAAATAAGTTACTTAGTACTATGTTTTCTTTCTAGCTTTGTGCCAGTATACCAAGGAAACTCAACGTGGCTTCGCCACTTATTGGCAATGACGAGAAATAATTAGAAGAGGAATTGTTACTATACATCAATCAATATATTATTTTAGCATAAGAAGTCAATGAATTATCACTCATTTCCAAGGAATTAGGATCATGTATCAATAAATTTCATTATTTACACTGGATCAGACTACACTAATACAACAGAGTTTTGCTTGCAATAACAAAAGGTGACATTTCTGGCTAGCATAACTGTTGCACATCTTTGTTAATAGGGCATGAATGAACTGATTTTTGAAGTTTCACAAAGCATTTAACGAAAGAAAAAATGAACGAAGCCCCATGTGTTCTGCACAACTTTCGAAAGTGTCGAGTGCTAATGTGCCCCCTTGTACTATGTGAAAGGTACGCAAATTTTAAATGCGCAATTTATTGAACATGAATGATTCAGTGCACAATTTTTTAATCAGTACAGCCTCCTGGACCTCCATAGTAGAACATATCATTTGTAAATACACTAACTTGATAGCACGGCTTATGGGTCACATCAGAACTAACACCTGCAGGCCATGGAGGGGGAGCGTAGCCATTTCCATTAATGTCGACAAACTGTATATCTTGAAATGTCGCAGAATTTTTTCCTGGCCATTGTCCATTTCCCATTGGTGGGCTGGCTTCGCCCACATTAGACCCTGCGTAACCACCCCAAGTTATCACATTTGCATGGTCCGCCAAACTATTGAAAAGTTTCTTTGGCCAAAAGCCCACTGGAATAATGCTTCCGCCATCGTGGCCAAAATATAGCCACCAATCTCCGTCATCTTTCTTCTGCATAAATTAAAAGAAAAAGGAGAGTGTGTGTTATTATATGAGAAGAAGCTTCACAATCAAGGGTGTTGCTTTATGCTTTGCAGATACCACCACCGTATTTTATTTATTACATTGGTAAGCACATTTTTTTAATAAAATATAGAGGTTGTATGGCACAAGGTCCATGTATCCAGTTTGTCATTACTAGTCTATTTGTCATCTCTTCATTTCCCCTTCGCGTAGCCAAATCTGAATCTTATCGCGAAATTTCCATTTCATTGTCAAGGAACATAAAAATAACATCATGATTTTTTTACCTTATACATATGAAAAAAAACAAGGCTCATTTTATTAATATTACAAAAACCACGAGATTTTGTCTACATAATAGGCTCTTTATTTTTTGTACCTTGAATATTTTGATGGATATCTTACTTTTTCCCGTCCAAACTATCTCCTGGGGTAATTGGAGCATTGTTGACCGGTACAAATCCATCGCACTTCAGGTCGGTGCATCCAGTTGATTTGTATCCATCAGCCTAGTAGATGTTAAATTCCCATTAAAAACTCAAGCTATTTGAACGAGCAAGTAGAATAAAATGTTGCAGGCTAAGTACCATATTTTGCATTGATATACAAAAGATAGAAAAAGATTCTAAATTAATCATCCTTGTTACAATGATTACATACCGTCCATCTTACAGAAAAATGAGTTTTGCTGTCACCATTGAAAGATGGCTGAATCTACAACAACAAAAATGTGCTTCAAGACTCAACAAGCACTTCAAGTTACATTACTTATTGTTAGGGGAAAAAAGAAAACGATGACTTACTGCCCATCCAGCATGAATAGAATTAACAATATCGGCATGTCCTTCTTGGAAATTGGAGACAATAGTGCTAGCAAAAATGTCTTGGGTTGTCGTGGTATTCGGAAACTCATGAACACTAATAGTTGCCGTGGTACCGTATAGTACTGAATCATAGGTTGTACTTGATCGGTAAATTGCTTTCTATTAGGAGAGAGGAACAAAATTAGTAGCAATTTTAAAATTTGAAGGCTTGGAATGTAAACATGTACACACTATTTTTATAGACGCAAACCATTTTAGTTTGGATAGATATACATCTATGATCTTCGATGTAAAAAAGCAATGCAGATAAGAGTGTGATGTATTACTTACATGCTTCCTCCATTTCTGACCCTCGTCGAGTGGTTCCGCCTTGATGGATAGCGAGCTCCCGTTAGAGGACATCTCTTCTTTGAATTGCATATTGTTGCAAAGGTACGGCCGCTTACCGCACCATGATGTTGGAGCAACTTCTTTCAAGCAAAAGATGGAGAGTAGCATATAGAAGTACAAGAGTCTCAACATTTTGTTCACACGAAACATGACACTTTCAATCGCACATCACCCTTGTCCAGCCGAGATGTGAAAGAACTGATATATATATAGGACTGGCTAAATGAATGCGTGCTAATCGGCAAATCCAAAAGAGTAAATAATCATATCAATCTGATTGAAATACAATCACCGAGTATATATTATCATCAATGCTATGGAAAAATATTACTATACAATATATTACTTTATTACTAATACACAGATATTGGTACAAACATGAAATCTGCTCAAATCAATCCAAAGAAACGAATTGCTTCTATTCTAAATATTAAAAAAATGACTGTAGAAAACTATGGTGCCCATTTCTATGGAATGAATTAATACTCCTTTAATAGATATATATTGCTAAAAGGTTGCACTATGCTCAAGCAATGCAAAGAAATTAATATTAACTCAAAAACATTATAGTTTTTTCAATACTTAAGTCCAGTGATATACGAGTAGCCAAGAGGAGGCCCCATTTGTTGAGAGCACTTGTCCCAGAGCTGGCGGCGGTCCTCAACAAACGCAGCAGCAAAAGAGCAGACACGGGAAACAGATAATAAAATCATTCACAGAAAAACTACAGAAAGCATAAATTTTCATTAAGACAGAAAGTATGAATTGCGCATCGCTTAATCATCATCATCGGAATATCTACCACCACTACAAAAACTTCCCATACACCCTTGTTCAGGCTCCAAACCTGTAGAATGGCAAGAGATTTGCTGCCCTCAGTTACCAGCGTGACTTCAACACCGTGAAAGCAAATTGAAAATGAGCACAGGCACATGAGCTGCAACTTCTCTATCACAGAATAAATCTAGTGTTCTCCTGGCAAAATGAAAGTAATCAAACTACTGATCCCTGTACTCTAGATCCATTTGAAGAGGATGCCTCCATGGGTGGCAAAGAAGGGGGCAAACACCAAGGACTCGACCGCCATGAGCTTGATGAGGATATTCAGCGAGGGGCCTGAGGTGTCCTTGAGGGATCCCCAATGGTGTCACCGATAACGGCAGCCTTGTGCGGGTCTGAACCTTTTGGGCCCAGGGTTCTTGCAGCTCAGATGCACCGGCCTGTATACAAAGAACAATAAGTTAATCAAGTAACACAAATATGGGTGGGACGGAATCTGTTGACTAGTACATCTGATTGCCTCCAAGGTTTATTACCTCAATGTATTTCTTCGCGTTGTCCCAGGCACCTCCAGTGTTTGATGCAGAGATGGCAATCTGAATGGCAAAATCAAAGTTATAAATGAGATATGGAAAGATTAGAAATGACCTGAACACCATAGACGACAAGAACACCAGCAAGAATCCCAGAGAGCGTCTCAACACCAAACAAGATCCCAACAATAAGTGGGGTGAGCATGACAAGAGCACCGGGGGGAATCATCTCCTTGATTGACGCATCGGTGGAGATTTTGACACAAGTTGCATAGTCTGGCTTGGTGGTGCCCTCCATGAGTCCAGGGATGGTGTTGAACTGCCGGCGGAATTCTTCAACCATCTTGAGTGCTGCGCTTCCAACACTCTTCATGGTCTCATTGCTGAGAACCAATATGGGAACCTTAAATATCTTCACTTATATTTCACCAAACGAGCCCTTAAATATCTTTACTGATACTATGCACTCTAAAAAATATTCTTGAAGATATATACTCAACTATGACAACCTCTCGTCAGTATATACATCAACATTCGTCAGCATGCATGCCACTTGTTATCAGACAACAAAACATATTGTGGTTCTTAAGTCCTCCTAGGTACACAGGTTATCGTCGAGGTTTCTTAGCACCAGCAAGATGGTCTCCGCGACGACGGGCTCCATATTATGCATTCTCTGCAGCCGCGCCTCCATCGGCCGTGGCGCGCCGGAGCCAAAGACGTCGCCGACGAACGCGTACACCTCAGCGAAACGCACATCATCCGGCAGCAGCGGGAGATGGCTCGTGTGCTCTTGCAATAAGCTGCAGTCGGCGAACCATACTTCGTTGCTCGGCGAGGCGTCGCCGGCCGGTACGTGGCCGCTGCCCTTTGGCACCATCATGAATGAATCGTCATGATTGGACCAGCAAGCTGCAGCCGGACCGGAGCGCGACGCCCAGTCCACGCTCTGCTGCGCGCCGGCCATCACGGCGGCACGGCGAGGCTGAGGCGGCGGAAGCGCGGGGGCGTGGCCGAGCTTGTGAGCCTTGAGGAAGTACTTCTGTGCGTGGCTGCGGATCTGCGTCGCCGTCTTGCTCCCGACGAACTGCTCGATCGTTTTCCAGTCGCGGCCGAAGATGAACAAGGCGTGGACGAAGCTGTCGTGCTCGACGGCGGTCCACTTCTCCCGCGGCCTCGAGATCGTGTATGGCTTCCGGGCCTTCTTCGTCCCCAACGCCATCATCACCATCTTCTCTGTCTTGGGTGTGCAAGAAACAGAGGAGGTCGAACAGAGTAGGGCAGCGAGGAGAAGTGTACTGTGCCTTTGTGAGTTTATTTCCAGGCCTGCGCGCGCTTGTCCGAGTGGCCAGAGCCTCCAGGCTCCGAAGCGCTGCTCCGTCGGCCCGGTTCGAGCGCCGCGGCACCGCGGCACTGTAGTGGACAGTGTCTGAAATATGGTACTGTTTATTGCAATGCAAAAAAATTCTCTCGTCTTCCCTGGGTCAAAGCACATGGTAAAGACTCGCGTCGGAGCTCACAACGGCCAGCTGAGTCCCTGTGTAGGATCAGGGAGGGGGTTCGGGGGTTTTCTCGGCCTGCGTAAGAGGCTCTTCTCCTTAAACAAATGCCGTCGGGGGCGGTCTTACCCCCGGCAGGTCGAGTTTTTTGAGTTTATTTCCAGTGCGCGGCTGCAGTGTATATATAGCGTGCAGCCGGCGAACGGCAAGTCGAAGAGCTGCGGCACGTGTGCCCGATGCACATAGCAACCGAGCTGTGCGCGTGCACAACGTGGGGGATTAGGCACCCGCGCGTTCGATTGCCGCATGAATTAGGCGTGCGCCGTGGCCTGGCCTTGCTTCCATCTAGTCTTCAAGAACTCACGTGGCTTTCTTGGTTACGGGGAGTTTGATGCCATATCGGGGACGTGGGGTTAGGCAGAATGGGGTTGCAGGCATAAATTTGGGCTTCTTCGGTCCATTTCCTAGCTAGAATGTCTCCTGTTTTTGAGTAGCCGCTGAGCTCAAGTCACTGTCATAAAGCCGTGTTGCCGGGGTTTTAGGCCAGAGACATGGACGTGGTCGGGCGTCGCCACTAGCCAGCACCATTTCGGGGTTCTTAGTGCCTGTTCGTTTCATGGGCCTAAAGGCCTAAACCTATACTTTAGGGGTAAATTTAGGAGGGAGTGCACCGAACGGGCCTCCTAAACTTGGCCCTAAAGGCCTAAAACGGGGTGGAATTGGAAGCAGCAAAATTGGCCCTAAAGACTCCTACAAAACTCGTTTGACGCGCGGTGCCCTCGCCCCCTACCTTATCCTCTCCTCGCGTCCACCGCCGCCGCCGCCCTCGGCTCGTCAGATCCACCACAGCGCCTCTCTCCATCCGTCGCCGCCGACCCGCCGCTGGCCATGGACGCATTCGGAGGAGAGGACCCCTTTTCGCCGGAGCATTCGTTTCACACTTTCGCCGACAAGGAGGACCCTCGCCCACCCGCCCCCGCCACCGGTCCCCGTCGCGGCCTGGATCTCAACTCCCAGTCCGAAAGTTGGCTGCATCTGGTTGACTACCAGGGCACCTGGGACGGCGATGGGCCCGGGGGAAGCGGTGGTACTGGTGGCCGCGGCTTCGTTGGTACCAGCCGTGGTGCCGGTCGCGGGTTCGGTGGAAGCGGCGGCGGTGCTAGCCGCGGGTTTGGAGGAAGCGGTGGTCTTGGCGCCCGCGGGTTGGTTGCTGCCGGCGCCGGGATTTGGGGAAGCGGCGTCGGTGGCGGTGTTGGTGGCGGCGCATGCTTTGGGGGAAGCGGCGTTGGTGGCGGCATCGGGTTTGGAGGAAGCGGCGTTGGTGGCGGCGCCGGTTTTGGTGGAAGCGGCGTTGGTTCCGGCGCGGGGATGGGAGGAAGCGGCGTTGCTTCCGGCGATGGGTTGGGAGGTACCCCCCGAAGTGGTGGAAGCGCCAGCCTTGCTCCCAATCCTAATAGCCGTTCCGGCGGGGGCGGCAACCGCACGCTGGAACTCCGCGCATGTCGCGGCAAAAAGGTGACGTGCAGCCAAGGTGGCGGCCGGCGCCAACCTTCTCCTCGCCGTACTGCCGCCGTGCGTGCGGCGACCTGTTCGACGAGGCAGGCAGGCACGTCTAGGGGACGATCGACTCAGCGCGTCGACGGAGACAGCATTGACGACGACGACGATGACGACTTCTTCGACGACAATGCCCCCGGAAATCAGGTTAGAGCTACAAAATTTTGTTCTTGCAATACTAGGATCATTGCTGTGATGTGTTGCCTTAGAGGGTTGCTTCAATTGGTTTGTTACCTGCATGCATGCTGTAGACATACGACAAGGCAAATTGGACCGTCGAAGAAAATAGTGTTTTGTTGTGTCGATTGCTGATAGAACAAATAGAACTTGGTAACTACAACCAAGGCAACATGACCAATAGAGGTTACAAGCAGCTGCAAGCCAGGTGGAAGGAAGAAACTAATAATTGGCTAAAGCTAAAGGCCTTTGCTAACCGAAATGGCCAGCTGAAAGGCTTGTATGGGTTCATCAAAGACATGCACAATGATACTGGCCTAGGAACTAATCTAGAAACTGGTTGGCCCGCTCCGGATGAAGAATGGTGGAAGTCATATACCGCGGTAATTTTAATTGACTCATATATGTGCGTTATATTACACAATTATTTGTTCCTTACTGTTTCATGTCTCTTAATCTCATTCAGGGCAAGTCTGAATGGAATAAGTATAGGTTCCAGGGCCCCCATTTCCTCCCTCTGCTGCAGCAAGTTTTTGGGGGTGTCGCTGTTGATGGAACCATTGCATATGCTGCTGGAGATCAGATAGAGGATGTGGATGAAGGAGCTGATCATGATGAATTCATGGAGATCACTCGTGACAGTCCTAGGAGCCAGGGTAGTCTGAAAAGGGCTAGCAGTACCAGCACTACGGCCACAAGCCCGTCAAAGAAGACCAGGAACCCTGTTGTGAAGGTGACGAAGGATTGGCTGGCTGTTAGCAAGGAGAGGAAAGAGACTCAACATGAGTACTTTCAACGCAAACTTACGCTGGAGGAGAAGAAGAGTTCTGTTGACGATCGTAGATGGGAAGAAACTCAAAAGGCACAACAAATGGCTCTGGCAGCTGGTGTGGATGTCAACAGTGCTGAGTACTTTGCTTTGTCCCAATTATGCCAGAATGATTCGGAGAGGAGATTCTTCATTGACACCCCTGCAGAGGGCAAGCTATTATATCTGCAGCGCTATATGCGGCTCAAAAACTTGCAGTAGTGTGCTGTTTTCGCAAACTAGTGTATCGTTACTATGTAATGAGAACATTTGCGTGATGTAGGTGCATTGTTTTAATTTACGGAAAGTTGTAATGAGAACTTTGCTCTATGGAGTTGCATTGTTTTTAATTTCTGAATTTCGTTAATGTGAACTTTTCGATGCTCGGTCATAAATGTATCCTTTCTATTTAATGAGAACATTTTGTGATGTAGTTGCATTATTTTGTTACATTGTTTCGTCAACTAATTATCTTTGTTTGATGTCATGTGACAGGATGATGATCTGCTGGTCAGTGATGCGGAGATGTCCTGTGATGACGAATTGATGGCAATGCTTACCGATGACGAGGAGGAAGAAGAGGCAGCCATTTTATTCCTAGGTATGCTTCATCACCAAGCTCACTACAACAAAAAAAAGATGGACAGGGGAAAGGAGAGTGGGTATGAATGGGTGATGAGGAACCTTAACAATCGGGGCCAATGTTACGACATGTTCAAAATACAACCTAAGTTGTTTTATTCACTTCATGATTTGCTAGTAGAGTCATATGGCCTGAAGCGATCCAGTAGGTGCACGAGTATAGAGTCATTAGCCATGTTCCTTTGGGTTTCTGGGGCAAAAGAGTCGGTTAGGCAAGCAAGAAACAGATTTGGGAGGTCACTTGACACTGTCCACCGAAACTTTGCCAAAGTTTTGAAATGTGTACTGAAGCTAGCTGCAGACAACATCAAACGTGTTGACCCAGAGTTCAAGACAATCCCAGCAAGAGTTCAACAACTTAGGTTCAGTCCATACTTCAACAATTGTATTGGCGCTATAGATGGAACACATGTCCAGGTTGTTGTCCCAGGTGACAAGGCTGTGCAATATAGGAATCGAAAAGGTGTCACTACGCAGAATGTTCTTGCAGTTTGTGACTTCGACATGAGATTCACATGTGTTCTTGCTGGATGGCCTGGTTCTATTCATGACATGAGAGTGTTCAATGATGCTCTTCGAAAGCGAGGCAGTAGATTTCCTCGTCCACCGCAAGGTAAATGCTTTGAACCGTCGGTCTGTTTGGTGACTTGAATGTGTTTATCAATGTGTACGCTGATGCAATGGGTGGCCTTTATGCAGGGAAGTACTACCTGGTCGACTCTGGATACCCTAATCGGCCAGGATATCTTGCACCATACAAGGGAACAAAGTACCACGTGCCTGGGTGGAGATTTGGAGGGCTGCCAAGAGGTATGAAAGAGACCTTCAATCATGCGCATTCTTCTCTTAGAAATGTAGTGGAGAGGGCATTTGGTGTCCTAAAGAACAAGTGGCAGATTTTGGATAAAGTTCCAAGTTTCCTACTTGCAAAGCAAAGCCACATTATAGTTGCATGCATGGAACTTCATAACTTTATTAGGGATAGTGCCATTGAGGATGAAGAATTTGCAAAAGCTGAGCAGGATGACGAGATTGTTGCACAGGGGGAAGAGGAGGCCGAATCTGATGAGGATGTAGCTCAAGATGAACCAAATGTGCCGGAAGATGTTAACATGAACGCTTTCCGTGATGAACTTGCACATGCTTTGTTCCAAAGGTCGCATTAAGTAATAGTCAAGTTGGTGATGCTTGTTCTTTGTAAGTGGACTTTAATTTACATGGTTCTGTATGGTTTTGGTTTGTAAGGACTTATAATCGGACAATTATTTGTAAGGTTTTTTTGCTTTGTTCTTCTTAGGATTTGTAATTTGTATTATCAATGCAAGGTTAGTAATTGGACGTTGAAATGTGGCTGTCAAAGTTTGGTTTCATGGAAATATATGAATGTGCATGAACTTGCATGGAAATGGGGGCATTTCTGTCATTTTGACGGTGAACAGTACATTTTAGAAGATGCAAACGAACACCCTTCCATGCACTAAACTTTAGCTCACATTTTCTTGCTTAATGATTAGGCACTACAAACTAGTGCAAACGAACAGGCCCTTAGTTGGATCGGTTGCCTTGCTAGAACGCGTCATGTTCGACTTTGCTTTATCCCTGATACGTGTAAATTCCTACATATAACAAATTAAATTTCCCTGCATCTCAAGAAAAAGCTTAGAAAAATAATAAACAATCCAACATACCAAGTCTGGGTTGGTGATTCTAAATGGCAGAATTTGCAGTTCTTTTGATGTCTCTTGTCTCGACTTAGAGATGATTGGTGTGTTCTTTTCATTGTTCTCGTAATAAGGGATGTAACATTGTTTAGTATCAATAAAATCCTCCCTTTCGCCAAAAAAAAAAACTTTGAGGCTGCTAAGTTTTGGTCGCCTAGTTTCCGAAAAAATATATAAACAACCCCATATGTCACTTGGAGTTTAAGATTCATCCTCATAACCGGTTTTGTTACAGATACGCGCACACCTACAATATATTATTACAAAAACTACCTTAATATACACATGTTTAACCGATGGAATGTATTTTGCATTAGTTTTAAATTTTCGAGATCCCTTTGTTACCATTGGTCAGCAAATGTGTAGCATCTTGAAACTGAAACTTTTGAAATGTATTAAAAGATTAAATGATCTCATAAAACTGGTGAAATCAGAAAGTTGCTTCCAAATTAAGAAGCTTTCACCGTTTGAAAAGATTAATACATATCTATCTAAAAGTTGAAGCACATTAAAAAAATGTATATCATTAACAAAAAGTCGCTTTCCAAAGAGAAGGCTTTCTTTTTACCCCTATTTTCTTTGTAGCCCGCGATGTCACAAAACCATAAGACGCATGGGAAATTTTGTACAAGTGTGTCGGACATGCACGATACTAATAACTGACTAAATGAGTCATGACGATTCACGGTTGATTTGTACTGAAGAGAAGCTTTTCCGTTGAAGCCCCACAAATGCCAGACTCTAAAACATGTGAACCCAAAAAATTATGCCAAATAAGATTTCTGTAGAAAAAAAATCATTATACAGTGAGTATATATTCCCTGCATACTAAAAACAGAGCTCAAAATCAGTGGCGAAGCTAGAGCCTAAGAGTTCATGGGGCACACTTGAACATTTTAGCCCCGAAAACAAGGATTTAGCTCAGTTTGGCCTCTTTTTGAGCTGACATGGTGCATAATTTTGGGCTAAGGAGGTGCACACATGGTCAAAATTCACTAATTTCTGTTGAAAACTGAGTTGTGCCGTGGCCCGTGGTGCCTGTGCACCAGGCTGAGACAACGTGGCTTCGCCACTGCTCAAAATCGATTGTGTTGGGACAGAGATTTGTGCCTGCCTAATACTCAACTGCTGGTTGCTGAACATCTGATGTTTTTAGAGTCGTCAAAAGATGTACTAAATCAGTTTTGAATATACAAAATTGCATCACAGTACAACCTACTAATCTGTGCTCAAGTCCTAAACACATAGGTTATCTTGGAGGTTCCTTAGCACCAGCAAGATGGTGTCCGCGACAACTGGGTCCATGCCGTGCAGTCTCTGCAGCTGCGCCTCGACCGGCCGCGGTGTGCCGGAGCCGAAGACATCGCCGACGAACCTGTACACCTCAGCGAAGCGAAGATCATCGGGCGACAAGGGAATCTGGAATGTGTCCTCCTGCAATAAGCAGCTGTCGGCGAACCAGGCTTCTTTGTGGTCGGGCCAGCAAGCTTCAGCTGAGAAGGTGCACCAGTCCACGCTCTGCTGCGATGGCGCCGCCGCGGCATCGTCGAGGAAGCAGCTGCTGGGCGGCGGCTTCGAAACGACGGCGGCGCGGCTAGGGTGAGGCGGCGGCAGCGCGGCGGCGAGGCCGAGCTTGTGGACCTTGAGGAAGTACTTCTGGGCGTGGCTGCGGATCTGGGTCGCCGTCTTGGTGGCGACGAACTGCTCGATCGTCTTCCAGTCGCGGCCGAAGATGAGCAAGGCGTGGACGAAGCGGTCGTGCTCGTCGGCCGTCCACTTCTCCCGCGGCCTCGAGACCGTGTACGGCTTCCGTGGCTTCTTCTTCACCAACGCCGGCGCGCCCTTCGTGTTCCCCGCCGCCATCATCACTATCTTCTGTCTTGTGTGTGTGTGTGAGAGAAACAGAGAGGAGATCAAGCAGACAGAGTCACAGAGCAGAGCAGAGGCGAGGAGAGTGTTGTGAGTTTTAGTCAGGGCGCGCAGCTGCAGTGTATATATAGTCGTGTGCAGCCGTCGAGCGGCAAGTCGAAGCCGCGTCCGGGGAAGGCACAAGAGCTGCGGCACGTGTGCCCGATGCTGTGCGCATGCTCAACGTGGGGGATTATGCACGCGATTGCCGCACGAGTTAGGCCTGCGCCATGGCCTGGCCTGGCCTGGCCTTGCTTCCAGCCAACCAGATCGAGCTCACGTGGCTTTCTTGGTTACGGGGAGTTTGTTCGCCTGTTTCAAGTACGTAGCCACCGAGCTCAAGTCGCTGTCATGAAGCCGTTTTGCCGAGACGTGGACGTTGGTTTGGCGATTGGCGTTGGCAGCACCACTTCGGGCTTCTATTAGGCGGATCGGTTTCCTTGCAAGAACGCGTCATGTTCGCCTATATCATGCTTCGTCCCTGATACGTGAATATTTCCTATGTACCAAATCAAATTTCCCTGAATCTCAAAGAAAAAGCATAGGAAAAAAAACAGAGGAAACGTAAAGTCTATTTTACTCTACTGAACAATTCAATTTATCTTCATACCCTAAACAAAGTCTTGGTTTTGTTTAATCTCAAACAATTCAAGTTGATGCAATGTACCCCTTATTATGATTTGTCTTTTCATTTCTCAAACTAGAAAGATGACCCGCGCATATTGCGCGGATAGACTTGTTACTTTAGTTCATGGTTTGTCGAGACTTTATCAGTTTACATAAATTCATCAGATTTTTAATGCAAGGACAATTTAATTGATTTTGGAGTTATTTATTTATGTTCTAAGAACTCCAAAACATTCTTCAAAATTGAAAAAGCTATTATTTACGGTTCAAAAAAAATTAAAACGGTTCAGAAAAAGCTATTATTTAATCTACAATCTTATTTAGAGTGCTCTATCAATCTCTCATAGTATGTAAGACATCAGCTGGCCATTTAATTTTCTAGGACTTTTATAAGGTTTATATGGCATTGAAATGTAAAATTAGTTTTATAAATAACATATTCTTATAAATGACCATATATTGGAGAAAAGTGTTTATATAAGACAACAATTCAATTGGAGAGGGAGTATGTATCTAATACTTCATACATACAAAATCATTAATTTGGTACTCGTGTGGATATTTATTGATGAGTTACATATTTTTGACACCTTATTTGCGCCAGGAGCCCAAGAGAGAGATGAAAGGATATGTGATAGATCTCTTGTTTTTAAGAATTTTTTTTAATAAAAGAATCTGAAATGGCAACATGAAGGCACTTCATATGTTCAAAAATGCAATGTACTGTACGTACCAAATTTATTCTGCAAATTATCATCACATTGTCTTTCTCAGCAAAATTTTCCTGAAAAACACCATCTAATAGAACATGCCATATCATTATAAGTTTTTTCTTGGTTCCAGGCCTATAATATAACCATAAGCAGGATACGCCAATGGTTTTGGTTAGCATCACTAAGCATTTGATAACTAAGAGTTCAGTTAGGATGTTTATATCGAATAGATGATAACTTGACTCAGTTTAAAGAGTGACCAGGTAATAACTTACTGACTGATATTCATTAAGAGTGAAGTTGGATTCTTCTTTATGCATGAAAATACTGCATGTCTCTTTAGCTTAAACTCATGTTTAGTCGCTTTTAGTAGGGAGATCCATCAGACCTTTGTGCTTCCGGGGAAGCTGTCAAACTGAAACCTGATGATACAGTTTACACTCAACAAAATATTAGCTTGAACTGGTGACTCTGCTCAACTCCTTAAAATTGATACATAAATATTATTCGAGATTTGTTGCAGGCCGTGTGTCCATCCATACGCAGCATATGCAAGAACCAAGGGACCCAAAGTCTTCATCAAAAGAAAAAAAAAAGGATTAATATCATGGATTGTGCCCTGCGAGCTTGCACCGACGTGTTTTGATCCGTAACAACACGTGTCAATCCTGATCTCATTCGCAAGATCGATCCAAGCCGGGAGATACATGTGCTAGGGTCGGGCGTCATAGTCGGATACCATGCCGACGCACTTTGCTTGTTGTCGCAGCCAGTGGCGCTGCCATCGTCGCTCCACCAGTAGAACTGGTCCGATCGAGTCCCGCTGGTACTTCGAGGTTCGCGGGAAGATGATGGCCTCCTCGCACAAGCCGTCGAACTGCCGGCCCTTGTAGAGCTCCAGACACCAGGAGCAGCTCATCTTTTTCCAGCAGCCTGCTCCACGTCTTGGCCCGTACCAGCTGATGGGCCACGGCGGCGTCCATGGCGATCTCGTAGTTGAGGTCGCCGAGCAGCACTACGCGACTCCACGGAAGAGCAGAGGCGAGCATTCCATCAGTGAGATGTTGGCGATTTGCTGTCAGGACAGGATGTACAAAACTCAGACGACCTATTCATTGTCGAGGATCTTCTTGGGCAGCGACTCCGCCACCGCCGACGAAGCTCGTCCTGGTCCTCCTGGATATGACCCTCACCGAGTCGGCGTTCCGGAGCATCGCATCGCCGTACTCGAAACCTTTCACATGCGATGAATCTGGATCAGCAACGGCGCTCTGATGATTGTGGATGCATTGTATTCGTATGGGACTCTTATGGAAACGAAGACACGAATCAATACTCTCTTACCCGGCAGGATATATATAAGCCTTATACGTCGAGTCCAATTTCTTTACTGCAATATCTGGTCTGGATGGACGTACTGCAAATTACACGTAGATTAAAGGGCTATTGTTAGGCTCATTAAAATCAACGGTGTAGATATTTCTTTTATAATTCCAATTTATGTTGTTTTGACATGCTGCTCTGTTTAATCTAGACCATTAGATGTTCATAAAATCCAACGGCTCGTAGCTTTTTTTTTCTGATTAACGTGGTAATTTTGTGGCCTTGAGAGCGAACGTGGTGGCTCCTTTTTCCCTTCAAATGCCGTACTCGAAACCTTTCACATGCGATGAATCTGGATCAGCAACGGCGCTCTGATGATCGTGGACTCATTGTATTCGTATGGGACTCTTATGGAAACGAAGACACGAATCAATACTCTCTTACCCGGCAGGATATATATCTCTACTACATAATAAGTTTGTAAAAGGTCGTCAGCCGATATTTTTCAGACCTCTGCCATCCGAATTCAAATTGAATTCGGTTTGGTTCAAATAAATTCAAATGTCTGAGTTCTTTTCGGTTTGGTCTTATATAAAAAACAAGTCAATCATGTTAACGTACAAAGGTATGCTCTAGCGGTGGAGCTCTCTACTCTTTCCTTGTAGACGTGGGTTCGAATCCTGGTTTGTGTAACTTTTGTGTTTCCTTTTTTTTTCGGTGGACATCTTCATCAACTCGGTTTGCCACAGATCGTAAAGACTGCCACCAAGGAAGTCGACCTCTTCATCAACTCGCGGCTGATCGAGATCGTAAGACTGCCACCAAGGAAGTCGACGTCTTCATCAACTCGCGGCTGATCGAGATCGTAAGACTGGCTTTTTCGACATCCTTTTGCCATTCCCAAATTTAGTCGTCCGCCTCCTGTGTCTTTTGGTTTCGGTTTCAGAGTCAAAACGTATGGCTGCCGTTCTTTCGGTTTAAAACTTGTGATCTAGGGACACGCCCGCGACGGTGGGCCGAGACGGTAACCTCGCCGCGATGCTTGCCTGGCTTTTGCTCTGCTATGCGCCGCCGCCATCCGTCCTGCTGATCGACATCACGCTCCTACCGACGCTCCTCTCTGCGACCTCCGCGCTGGCCATGGAAGAGGGACGCCGCACACCGACCGTTTGCCCGGCGTCGCCACTGGAAACTCTGAAAATCGTAGAGCAAGACAATGCAAATCAAATAGTGCTCCACCTCATCATCCAGAACGATGTCCGATCAAAACCCAGAAGCCGATCGGTTGGGTTGGATCTTGATCCCGCACAAGGTGGCAGCTATGGTTTCGATGCAGGGCTGGCCCAAGGGAACTGCCCGAATTCGAGGGCACCTCGAGCAGGGGTGGTGGAGCTGTCCTCCCATGCGGCAATAAACTCGCAATCATCAGGTAATCGCCATAATCCCGTATGATATCAAATCTCATGTAGGGTGTTCTTATATGGCGGTTGTTCATATGGCAAATCGTCCGGCAAACAGCTTCCATCGGTGGGCTTCCTGCTGGAGGCTTGTAATTGATTCTAGAACTTGACATTTAGTTCCATGTGCGTCCGCAGTGAGGAGCCTCTTTGGAGTTTGAACTTGGAGACTGCTGTTAGAATCCACAGAGCTCAAATTCAATCGGTTAGTCTCTTACTATACATATGTTATGCGAGCCTCTTTCTTTATTTGATCTGGAAGAAATATATTTGTGGGGCAGAATTGATCTCTTGGCTTAAGAGTTTCTCAGGGCAGCTTTTCTAAAATACACATTTAGTCTTTTTCTTTGTTATACTCTCTTTTTTTTTTTACATGATGTACACAGTATACATATGTTATACATGCTGTATATATGCATTCAGCTTTTCAGGATTCAAGTTGATCCTCAAACTTTTATTGCCTTGGTATTTCTGGCAGAAGTTTCATCCTTGCAGTAAGATGTTGCACAATAAAGAAATAATCTTTGATGCGCTGTAGAAATCAGGTAATAATCATCCCTATTACCCTGTTGGGTTGATGTTTATTTTTCAACATTATTCCATCTGACGGGGGATTTTTTTTCAGTACTTTGTTGTGTTCAACGAGATTTGGATCATCCCGGACTGGTATTTCAAACCCTCATATCTGAATTTTATTTGGTTTCAGGTGAAGTCAGGCCGCAGTCTAGGGAGAGTTCTAGCAATGATGAGGTTGCTTAACAGACCGGAGGGCAAGGATGCGTAGGGGTCCTAGGGGAAAGATAACATGAAAGAATTGTTCCAGCAGAACACTGGAATCTATATATGTTGTTGTTGCTGCTGCTACTAGGTACTACTTGAACACATCAAGCTTCATCTCGATTTTCTTTGTAAATCACGTCCCTTAGTCTTGGGATCGCATAAGAGAAGCCAATTATAATGTTCATGAGTTTATATAACGTTGAAGAGCACGCGCAATGAATTGTTGGATCAAAATGGCCGGTTATTCCTAAACGTTTGCGACCATAAGCTAAAAACACAGTATATCTAAAATGGAAGTGGTGAAGCAAGATGTGAATGTTACTATTCTGCTATGACAAGAGTTTGTTTGCAGATTTTTACTTGATGTGCCCCCACTCATGACCAATTTAATGTGTTCTTTTATTTATAGTAATGTGTTCTATTTTACTTATAATAATGTGTTCCATTCTTTTACAAAGAAAATCGAGATGAAGCTTGATGTATTTAATTTAATGTGTTGTATTTTATATATAATACTTTACTTCATTTAAGTTATCGGTTTGGTTATACATCTACAAATGTTGAACTTTTCAGGCTTCAAAAAATGTTGGCTTTTTTTTAGTATAAAATATTTGACACCCGTAGCAACGCACGGGCAAAATGCTAGTAAGCCTTATACGTCGAGTCCAATTTCTTTACTGCAATATCTGGTCTGGATGGACGTACTGTAAATTACACGTAGATTAAAGGGCTATTGTTAGGCTCATTAAAATCAACGGTGTAGATATTTCTTTTATAATTCCAATTTATGTTGTTTTGACATGCTGCTCTGTTTAATCTAGACCATTAGATGTTCATAAAATCCAACGGCTCGTAGCTTTTTTTTTTCTGATTAACGTGGTAATTTTGTGGCCTTGAGAGCGAACGTGGTGGCTCCTTTTTCCCTTCAAATGCCGTACTCGAAACCTTTCACATGCGATGAATCTGGATCAGCAACGGCGCTCTTATGATCGTGGACGCATTGTATTCATATGGGACTCTTATGGAAACGAAGACACGAATCAATACTCTCTTACCCGGCATGATATATGCCTTATACGTCGAGTCCAATTTCTTTACTGCAATATCTGGTCTGGATGGACGTACTGCAAATTACACGTAGATCAAAGGGCTATTGTTAGGCTCATTAAAATCAACGGCGTAGATATTTCTTTTATAATTCCAATTTATGTTGTTTTGACATGCTGCTCTGTTTAATCTAGACCATTAGATGTTTATAAAATCCAACGGCTCGTAACTTTTTTTTTTTCTGATTAATGTGGTAATTTGGTGGCCTTGAAAGCGAACGTGGTGGCTCCTTTTTCCCTTTAAATAATAAGATAATAGATTTTAAGTCATGATAGCTCACACAACTTCCCCTGCCGTTTGCCAAAAAAAATAGCTCACACAACTTAATTTCTATTAACTAAGTAGTACAGAAAATGTGTTATAATTAATTTAAAATAGGTTCAACTATCATCATGCAAATTTTGAGCTTTAACTTCAACTTATATGCAGAGGAGTAGATTGAGCTATATTTAGGGGTCCAAAACGAACTAAGTCCCCGATGAGACGGAAAAATGAGCATACGGATTCAACCTTACCCACAAACATGCAACGGATAGAAGATTTTCTTCTTTGGGGGTCTGATGCACGAAACAGTTTCTTAGAGTAACTCCAGCAGTCTCCCAATAATTTGCCTTCTAATATTCTCTTTTAGGAGGCTCCCAATAGCATTTTCAAGATATTGGGAGGGGCGGCTCCAACAGTCTCACAATAGATCCATCCCAACTTAACTTGACATGTGGGGCCTTTTTTATTCTTTCTCTCTTTCCTCTCACTTACTCATGAGGCCCACCTTATCTTCTCCCTCGCCACCGGTCCCCTGCTCCCTCGCCATGGCACGCGCACTCGCCTGCCGCCATTGAAACGTTACGAGTCCCCTGGCGCCTCGTCTCCCCGCCACAGATGCGCGACGGCTCGACGCCCCGGCCGAGCAGCGAGTCCCCTGGCGCGGGCGTGGAGGAACGGCGTGGAGGCGCTGGCGTGGAGGAGCGAAACTCCGGCCCGTGTCGCGACGTCGGCGCCGCCCCCAGCCAGACGGCCGCCGCAGGCGTCGATTTGGGCGGCACTGAGCCCAAAACAAGGTGGAGTGGCATCGCGCGTGGCGGCGAGGGATCAGCTAGGCACAGCGTCGTCCATGGCGTCGTGTTTCTCCATGGCGGCGCGTCGGAATCCATTCGATTTGGGCTCCCCTAGCCCAAATCGATCACCGGCGGGTGCGTGAGGGGGCCGTGCTCTAGGAAGGGAAGTGTGGGGGCGGCACTCCGGTGACCGAGGGCGAAGAAAGGAAGACGCGGACGCCCTGTGCCTCGCCGTCCCGCGCCATTCGGCCATGCGCATGCACACGCAACAGCAGGCCGTGGGGAAGAGCGGGGGGGGGGGGGGGGGGGGGGGGGAGCTCCAGCGACCCAACGACAGGGGATGGCGCGACGCGGCCGCCTCCGGCGAGGGCGAGATGGGGACGGGCGTGAACGCCGCGCGCCACACACGACAAGAGCTTGAATGGTGGAGTTTGAATGGGTGAGAGCCACCGTGCGCGGGCGTCGTGCATGGCCTTCGAGCTTCGAGCGGCCTCTGACGGCAGGCGGTGGCCGGAGACGACGGGCGGACGTCGGGTCTGGCGGCGACGAGGTGGGAGAGAGACGGCTGGGTGGGGAAGAGATGCGCGCGCGACCCGTGAAACCGTGGGGCCTGCCAGAAACTGTATTGGGAGGGGGAGGGGAGCCTCCCACTATAGTGGGAAGGAAGGACTGTTTTTTGAGAGGGGAGGAAAAGTGAGGAGCTTTTTGGGAGACTGTTGGAACTTGTTTTGTCTTTCCAAACTCCTAGTATGGTAGTTATTGGGCAGGTACAACGCTACACGTAGGCAATTTTATAACCCGTCTCATGCAATGCCACATAGGATTTTTGATGAGATGGAAGAGAGAGAGGGAGGAAAAAGAAAGAGGCGGTTGTTTCGCGAGGCAACCACCTCAAGCGCTAAAATTTAAGAGTATGAGACGACTTACACATCATTGTACGAGTTGTAGTTGCCATGCAACTCATAAACATTCATTTTCTCATCCATAAATTAAGGAAAGAAAGATACAATAACTATGAGACAACCAAAACAATCATCCATTGTGTGTGTGGTCTCATAAATCGTCTTATAATTACGTGTCATAGATGAGACCGTCTATGAGACAACACCATTGTACCTGGCTTTAAGCTGGTTTGGCACTCATTGTCGCCGAATAAGGCTCAGTGACAGCTAGTCCTATAAGCTTATCCTTGAAATGGGCATCGTTGAAACTTTGCCTAGCAGGGACAAATGCTGTTGGATAGTGACAATTTTAAATTCAAAAACATAGCTTCTCCATGCCGGTTGTCTGGTATCTTGATTCTCATTCTTTGGCGTCTGTTAATATCCGAATTGTATATTCGTTACAGCTAGGCTAGCTCTTTGATCATTGGAAGTCGAATTAGTTCCGAAGTTTACGGTACACAGGGATATGTGTCCAATTAGAGAACTGAAGCCCCGCATGTATGAAGTTTTGAAAGAGGGATAAAAGACAGTTAAAAAACCGGCGGTGTACTTTTTTTTTTGGAACGTATGACGCCCCAAAAAAAGGGCAACATTTTTTTATTTATATGCAACAAACGTTACTGCTGCTACTTCTCTTCAATTTGGGACACCGCAGTAGTGTTACTGCTTAAACTGTGTATTAACACCAAGACATTTTGAGCCCACTCGAATTTTGCAGATTTTGTACCTATGTGGTGCCTTCACTCAGGGAAAGTTCCTCTCGTATTCCATTTCAGATGAGTTAAAAGGAGAATCCTCTGGCATAAACTATTACTACGTGTCACGATCATTCACTTGTGATCAGTATAAATATTTAATAAAACTCGATAATACAATGATTATAGACGATACCGACAAATGATTGTTATGCGCTCGTTAGCGACGTGGGCCATGCGTGGCGGACCACATACTGGTCAACCAAATTCTGGTACGGGCGTACAGAGCTGCAGAGTTGGGCCGGGAATTTTGTTGTTGGCAACGGCTGCGAGCTCACCCTGGCGAGCAGAGCGCTATAAATACATTCATTCATCATCCACCGAGCTTGCATTGTCCTCTGCTATCTATCTAGCTCAGGCATAAAAATAAAAATAAAAATTCAGCCATGGCCGCCTTAGCCAGGTCGAGCACCCTCATTGCCCTCGCCGCCGTCGTCCTTGCCGTCCTCGGTGGCGCGGCGGAGGCGAAGGCGAAGCTGTCGCCCAACTTCTACTCCAGGTCATGCCCTAACCTGGCCACGATCGTCCGGCAGAGAATGTCCGCCGCCATTCAGCAGGAGAAGCGGATGGGCGCGTCCATCCTCCGCCTCTTCTTCCACGACTGCTTCGTCAATGTAAGCAATTGCTCTCTGTTGTGTCGTAAGTGCATGGTGCTAGCTGTGTGTGGCCGAATGTGTGTGACGTTTCTGTTTTCTTGTGGCCATGCAGGGATGCGACGGCTTGCTCCTGCTGGACGGCGCCAACGGCGAGAAGTTTGCCGGGCCGAACGTCGACTCGGCCCGCGGGTTCGGGGTCATCGACGCCATCAAGAAGCAGGTCGAGGCGTCCTGCAAGGCCACCGTCTCCTGCGCCGACATCCTCGCTCTCGCTGCCCGTGACGGTGTCAACCTGGTAAGTTGTATACTACAACACACTCCTGTCTGTTGGAGTATAAATAAATTGTCTATCTTTCTTCAAAAACCTAACTACCGACTCTGTGTGTGCAAGTGGCCGGCTTACTTACAAGTATGTACGTGTTGTTGCAGCTGGGAGGCCCGACGTGGAGCGTGCCACTGGGTCGCAAGGACTCTCGCACGTCGTTCCAAAGCCTGGCCAACGCCAACCTCCCGGGCCCGGGCTCCAGTCTCGCGACGCGACGCTCATCGGGATGTTCGCAACCCATGGCCTCTCCGCGCGTGACATGACGGCGCTGTCCGGCGCGCACACCATCGGCCGGTCGCAGTGCCTGTTCTTCCGCGGCCGCATCTACGGCGACACCAACATGAACGCCACCTTCGCGCAGCAGCGGCAGCAGACGTGCCCGCAATCCGGCGGCGACGCCAACCTGGCCCCGTTCGACGTGCAGACCGCAGACGGCTTCGACAACGCGTACTACAAGAACCTGGTGGCGCAGGAGGGGCTGCTCCACTCCGACCAGGAGCTCTTCAAGGCCTAGTTTGGCAACACAGGGGAGGGCACCCCGGGCATGCGCATCCCCAAGGGGAAATCCCTGCGCACTTCCACCCCTGGGCGCGCGCTCCCCTGCGGGCCGCTGACTCCCGACTGAATTTGGTGCACAGAGGATCGCTTACCCAGGGAAAAAAATCAGGAAATTCGAGAAAATACTAAAAAAATCAAACAAATGAAAAACTGCTTTGAAAATTAAGGAAAAAACCATAAAATGCTTGAGAAATTCATAAAACTCAGAAAAAAATTGTTGGCACCAATTCATGAGTAATTTTGGGAAGAAAATATTCTAATTCCACCATTATGTGCCTCATTTTGACAAGAAAATAAACAATCCACTAGTACATGCATCTTTTTCACAAGCAATAAACAATCCAAAGCTCACAGATGCATACAAGGTAACTGACAACACAATCACAAGTTTACAGCTCATCACATAATCACTATGAACAACTAGTTCTTAAGTTATAGGAGACTGCTCAATGAACAATCCAAAGCTCAACATGCTGCCGGCACAAACAAGACTTGTCTCTCTGTTCCTCCAACAATGATGTACGTGCAAGTTTTCCATCTCTCAAGTATCTGCAAGCCTCCTGCAATAAAAGAACAAAACATACTTGAAGTGATGAAACAAAATGGTTTATGAGACAAAATGGTTGTCACGTAATTAAAAAATGTTGTGTGTTCATCAAAGCTATAAGTCTCAACCTCACACAGACAAAGAAGATGACATGCCAACTATATGTTTCAGGATATGAAAGTTGATATTCATAGCATGGATTATAAAAACAGATTTTAAATTATCACATGTGACTATATAGTGATATTTTTCTACATGCATAATTTCCTAGCACACAACAATAGCTTCCAGGAATCTACTCAAAGTGCCAATACCAACAAGAGCTGAAAGAAGAACAAAACATACTTGCAAGACCTATTTTCAGATATAAGAGGGAATGAAATAATACACATACCTAATCTTCCTCCGGAGCCAAAGGAGTCGCACATTGTGATTTTTATGCTTCATAAACATCTCCCTATTCTTGTCATACGATGAGCAGAACTAGCTTACAGAACTAAATCCAGCTATGCAGATTAAGTGAACAGACAATGTTGTGTGCTTCAGTTGCTGGTAAGTTTATAATTATGATAAATATTCAGGTACAAACACAGCAGGATTTATTCAAGATAAATATTCAGGTACGAACACACAAACTAGTAACATGTCCATAGGTACAGGTTTGTTTTGAAAATGACAGTACCCGTAATAATCTATCACTCAGCCTCAAATATCAGCTTGTGACCCTGCTCCTCCACGTACGTCTGCACATTCAGACAAGCAACAGCACAAAAGTGAGCGTATCAGTATCATCAAGATTAAGCAAGTAATAGTAGTGTCCTATATAAGAAAACAAGAATTGAATTGCCACGAATATTGATAATATTTGAGTACACGAATTCGAGTCATAGTAGAGCAGAATACAAATGTGTGCGGTGCACATGAATTCAGGAATCAACACATTATATATCTGGTCTTTCAGATGAATCATCGTGAAATCAAACCACTCATATACCCAACACTCCATCCACCAATCAACTGATATTAGCATCCTGCTGATCTCCGATACATAGGATACCAACTGATGAATCTATAAAACGTTCTAAGAACAAAGAACATTCATCGTTTCTGTGAGTGCAAGCGGAGGATACGAATTCTTAATCGATCTGTATACCCAAACAATCACTGATTCGCTGCGGTAGCTGCTTATCCTTCCCGGCAGAGGCGCGCTTGAGAAATGTCATCCCGAATTCTAAAGTTTCAGTTAAAAAACTATGATGCAAACAGTTCTGAATCCGAGCCAGTCGATTCTCGATTCAGTATCCCGCACTAACTCTATCGATGGGTCATCCACGACAACGCAACAACCAAGCAGCAGAACTGCGCAGATCGGAGAAGATGAAAGCGTACCTCGATGCGGTCAAAGTAGGGGAACCACGTCTCCGAGCCGGTGCAGCGCACGTAGTGGTGGCCCTCGAAGTCGACGACGCGGACGGTCTCGTGCCCAGCGTGGTGCGCGCACAGTGAGGACAAGGCGAGGCGGTGGCGGCGGCGGCGACGGCGACGGCGACGAGAGGAGAGACGAGGTGAGAGATTTCGTTTCCCTGTGTCGCGAGACGGTTTTTTCTGGCCCGGGGAAAATGGCCGAACCCGGGGCAGGCCTTCCCGTGTTGTTGGGTTGCCAAAGGCCGCAGGCGGGCTTCCCCGGGCTGGCTTCCCCGCAGGCAGGCTTCCCCGGGATTGGGCCGGGATCCCCGCGGGGAATTGAGTTCCCAAACGAAGCCCAACGGCGGGTCGCAGGATGCGTTGGTTAGAACGTACAGTACCAACCCGGGGCAGTTCAATGCTGACTTCGTCACGGCGATGATCAAGATGGGGAACCTGAGGCCCGCGGCCGGGATGCCCACGGAGGTCAGGCTCAACTGCAGGGTGCCCAATTAACTATGGCACGGCGACATGACGACATGATGTATGCCAAAAAAAAAGTGCAAGAACACAGAATATATACAGAAGCATTGTCGTATCATATAGCTATTTCTTGTCCAAATTATTCGCCAGAGGACTTTTACGATTCATTCACACGCCAAGCCGACATACCTAGTTAAATTCGCACTACTAGAAAACCAACCAAAGCCGATGGTTTTTCAACCGTCGGGCATTAACTTATACTGTCGGGAAACATAATCCCCGAGCGTTGACTGTTGGCCACTTACCATCGCGCACTCATGGTCGGGGATTCACTCATTTACCGACGGTACGCTCGGCCAATGTATTACCAAGGGTGAAAGCCCGACGGTGCACTCATGGCCATTGCCTGCTCAAGCAAGTGGTGGAAACCGTAGGTCTTTGTATGCCTGACCAATGACTACCGTCAGGCACTCTTTGATGAATCATATAATTAAATATTCATAGCTTAATTGATCATTATTATATTCACTATTTGTATTTCTTATTTTGACATTTTTCTCAGACTCTGCAAATACGATAGTAGTACTGACCGTATTTTTCATCTCAAAGATTGAAATCAAATTGAAGAAGTCAGTCTAAAGAATAAAGATCAATAATCACTTGCATGAGTTACACTGGACAATTACATTGAACGGAACCAAACAGACAAGCTGCAATTCGACTCTACACATTTATTTTTCCTAAACAAATCCAGAACACTGTTACATTGAGTGGAATTATAAAAAAAACATGGCAGTAAGATACAATCCCACGATGCATGTACTGTCGCATACAAGAAAAATAAATCCAGATTCTTCTGTTCACTCGTCAGATGCGGCCCAAATTCAGAATACTCCTCGCATGCAGCTCCGAATGATCCTCTCCGAGGGAAAAATATCAACCCATAAAAAGTAGACACAAAATTACATCAGTGATTAGTGAAAGGACAAAGGATTGCAGCGTTTGGATCTACGAGAAAAATAAAAACTGACGGCTGGCTGCATCTACAGATCAGATGTGTAACGGAAAGTCCCCTCAAAACTAGCAGATTAACGAAAAAGAAGATAAATTAGTTTCAGAATGAAATGATTAATGCTGGATCAGTTACCTGGACGAACAAATCCTTGCAGTACAGAACGACATCCATTGTACCTATGCCGGCGATGCGTCAGTCGCTTTCAAGAATGAGATCATAACCTATTTGAAGAATGCGATTCTCAGAGGACGGTTTTCAGAGATCAGTGAGCACGAATTCAATTGATAACGAAAGGAGCATAACCTAATTTAATCCATTCTCATTACCTGAAGAACAGATCGAGCCCGGCGTCCGTCGTGCAGCTGCCCAGCGGCTGTTCGATGCGACGGTTGCTTGTGATACAGGAAGGCGTGTCCGGATGTGGCTGCGTTGCAACAATCGGAGATATGGCGGCAGCTCAATCGGAAAGTCCTCCCTGCAATCACACGTTAATCTCTGGTTGGAATCGTGGATTAGATTGGAGAAGAACAGCGGAAAGGAAAGCCAGGCATTGGTGTTTTTTCTAAAATATCTCTCTATCAGTTCTTTTGATCTCCGAGTGTCGGTTTTACACTCGGGAAAGCCTTTCCCGAGTGCCCGATAAAAGACACTCGGGAAAAGTGAGCTTTCCCGAGTACAGAAACGCCGAGTGAGCTTTCCCGAGTGCTACACTCGGGAAAGCTTTTCCCGAGTGTGTTCCGGCTTTTCCCGAGTGTCCCAGGCACTCAGGAAAAGTGGGGATCCTGGTAGTGGCTGGATATAATAACTGGTTTGACTGGTTTGTAGGGGTCGGTCACTTGAACTAATAGCCGAGCGGATGAGCTGCACCATCGGTAACATGGACTAATAGCCGAGCGGATGAGCCGCACCGTCGGTAACATGGACTAATAGCCGAGCGGGGGAGTTCTAACCGTCGGTTGTTAAGCAAAACGCCGAGCATTAGGCTTCAAACAATCGGCAAAGTATAAAACCATTGGGCATCCTTAATTTTATTGAGCGTTGGTCGGAAACGCAGCTTCACAGTCGGCCTTGCTTAGGATTCTAGTAGTGTCGGTGCAACAAGCGCTGACAAACTGTGTGATTTCCGAAATGTACCAACAATTCTTCTCTACTACTGAAAAAGTTTGGATGAATTTCAAATGAATCATGTTGTGTAACAATATTGCACGACAAGAATCTGTATCACAGGGGCAGGGTGAACCGTATTCGAGCACATGTGATTTTTTATGCTGGTCGTTTGTTTTGGCGTCGAGTTGATTATGGACGGTGCACATCTTGGCAATGCAAGTAATGCTCCCCGACTGGCCCCTGATCGGTTGTTCGATAGAAACGGAGCAGGACATGCTCGTTAACTTGCCATCATGACAAAGCTGTGGATTGAAGGTGAGGTTGATGGATCATACCATGCAGATGGTACCGGTTGATCCTGAACTTATGACGAAACGGTGAAAACGGTACTTTTGGCAATATTCTTCAAATGATATTTATATTGATAAATGTAACATAAGTTATAGTGTTTGCCATATGATTTATCAGGCCAATACTGATGTATAACCAAAATTGACCCATGATAATCAAATTATTGCAAATTGAATAGTTTGGGCCAGGGGAGTTTCCCATAAATTGACCCATGATGATCAAATTATTGCAAATTGAACAGTATGTAGAACATGATGCCTCACTAACAAATCATATGGAAGCTGGCACAGCTTAACAAATTCTGCTGCTATGGATGGTATTCAGTTTGTATGTGCCCATAAACTTAATGCCCAAAAGCAAACTAATCAAAGAAAGAAGCAATTGCGAGGGCTGCTCTTATCATTGTCCAGATGCATCATGCATTGGCATTTGAAAGTGAAATAAAATTTTATGCGCGAGAGTATTTTTTACTATACGTCACTTGGTATTTTGTCGTAGCATAAGAAGTCAATGAATTATCACTCATTTCCATGGAATTAGGATCATGTATCAACAAATTTCATTATTTTGTTGGATACGACTACACTAATACAACATTGCTTTGCTCACAAAAACAAAAGCCGGCATGCAAGCAAGCATCATTGTTGCACCATCTGATACAATATAGCTTATATATGTTTGCATTAACAAAAGATATATGAGTGTTGTCCAGCATAACTGTTGCACATGTATGAGAACAGGGTATGAATAAAATAATTCTTGAGTTTTCATGAAGCATTTCACGAAAGAGAAATTGAACGAAGCCCCATGTTTTTTGCACAACTTTTGAAAGTGTCAAGTAGATAACGTGACCAAAGTACTATGTAAAAGGGACACTAATTTGAAATGTACCTTAAATATCTTCACTGATATTTCACCAATGAATTAACCCTTAAATATCTATACTGATACTATGCACTCTAAAAATTTCTACTACTACTGAAAAAGTTTCATGTTCTTCAAATGAAGCATATTGTGTAACAATGCACGACAAGAATTTGTGTCACAGGGGCGGGGTACGTTGAACCGTATTCGAGTACATGTGATTTTTTTTACGCCGGTCTTTTGTTTGGGCGTCGAGTTGATTTTGGACGGTGCACATCTTGCCAATGCAAGTAATGCTCGCTGACTGTCTGTCTGTTCGGCTGTTGCATTGAAACAGAGCAGGACGTGCTTGTTAACTTGCCGTCATGACGAAGCCGTGGATTTAAGGTGAGGTTGATGGAAAGTACCATGCAGATGGTACCTGTTGATCCTGAACTGCTGACGAAACGGTAAAACCGATTCTTTTGGCAATATCATTCAAATGATATTTGTATTTATAATGCAAACATAATTTACACCGATTGGCATATGATTTATTAGGCCCAATATTGATATGTAACCAAAACTGGCCCATGATGATCAAATGGTTGTAAATTGAATAGTTTGGTCCCGGAGAGTTTCCAATAAAGTAAAACCAAGAGAGAAAACAATTTTTTTTTTGAACCCCTCAATGGGCTGGTCCACACTCCACAGAGGGGATTGCCGACCACAAATAGTCTGATTGATTTTAGTAAAATCGAGATTTGATGCTGCTGGGAATAATTGTACAATCATGCATGCTTGAGCTTAATACAGAATGCCTTCCGGTGGGTATATATATCATGTAATAAACTCAATTAGACTAAACTCACAGAATACTTTTGTAAAATTTCCAGAGAAGATGGTACACAATATAGTTTCTTAAGCAGTTTGGCACCCGTTGTAATTAGGTACGGCACAGTGTGGGAGCCTTATAATGAGCTTATATATCCCGACAATCATCTTTGAATATTACACAAATCCGATTGCTAATCCGTTCACAACCATGAATGATGAGCCCGTCCCTTGTATTTAATGTGAAGCAACTAAGCCCATCAAGAGCTGGCGAATACCTCACCAATTTGCTGCTACTCCTACTTGCTTTCGGTTAAGTTGTACACACCAGGCAAGAATGCGGCGCTGACCCCAGCTACTCTTACATGATTGAAACATTCATTCTGTTCAGTAGCTGAATACTAGAGAGACGCACGTACCTTCTGGTTTCCAACTAATAAGCGAAAGAGGCTGATAGTTTAATTTCAAATCTTACCCTGAACTGATTCCTTGTCCTCAGCAGCTAGCAGTGCCACTGCAACAGCGGTTAGTATAGTATTGAAACTGCAGTTAGTAATATTCTGACAGGCTGAGGGTCGTTCACAATTTTGCAGCTTATGATGTGTTCAGTTGGCGAAACTTCCTTCATTATAGTTCGCGCACCTATGAAATATTTTATATTTTTTGTTGCGTGAACTCTATTTTTTTTAAAAAAAAATGAAATGATAACATCTATGAATACCTACTGCAACAAACAAAAACACTTCAGACAACAGAAAAAAATAAATAAATATTGCAACATGGAAAATCGCAAATATCAATACATATTGCAAATGTGAAAGCGAAAAAAGAAAACCCACTGCAACATGGAATATTACTTATTGCAACATGAAAAATAGATCGATTGACAGATTGTAAGACTTCAAATAATATGGAAATTATTGCGTCCTAATTATTATCCATCATAAGTATGGTCTAACGTTCTTACAAAATAAATGTATGGTAAATATACTTTGATGTCCTTTTATAATTTATTTCAAAATTGCAACAGAAGGAAGCAAATGTTTCTCTATTCATAAGTCTTCTATCCATGGAATATCTTCAGTTACAAAAAATCATTCAATAATTTGTTTGGAGTAAACTCTTTTTATAATTTTGTTTCATCCATTATCAGAGGGCAGAATGACTAGGAATTTCAATATAATGTTGTGACGAAAAAGGAAAGAATCACCAGCCTAATGTTTTGCACTTCATGCATGCAAAAATATCAACCTCTATGCATCCACGCTACCCTAGGTACGAGTATGACAATAATCTTTGAGAGATTTTTGCTAGATCCTGCAAAGGGGAGCAAGGCTAAAGTCCTTGGACATGAGTTTGATCTAATGAATATCTGCACACAATATGACTGAACCAATCCATCGACCTGAAAGTGTTGTTGACTCCCAATCTCAACCTATAATGTCCTGGTAGCAATCTTCAGATAGCTGCAAGAGGAATTATGCAGAATATGATGCCTTGACTTTTGATTTTTCAAATATGTCGATCTCACTATTAAATCTAATGGAAGCTGGAACAACAAATGTTATTCCTATGAATGTTATCCATTTTGAATGCGCCCATAAACTTAAGGCCCATAAGCAAACTAATCAAAAGGAAGGAGCGATTGTACTTCGTGTTGAGAGTAAGTTTCCTGAGTTCACCTGTGACCAACTTGTGAGGAGTGCTCGTATCATTAGTTGTCAGGATGCCACAATGTTGAATTTGTTCTTCACCACTCCAAAAGAATCCTCATTTGGCAGGTGCTTGAAAGTTCAGAGTAGGTGGTGTAAATACATCTGAAGTGGACGCTTTTGTTTAGTTGTATACATAGGATAAGTTTAGATTAGATTAGTGAAAGTGCTCCCCTACAGGAAGTGACATGTCATTAGTTGCACGATTTAGTAAAAATTTTATTAAGTACGATATGTCACTTGAAGGCATCGTGCATTGGCATTTGAAAGAGAAATCAATTTTTATGTGCAAGAGAATTTATTACTATACGTCATTTGATATTTTATTGTAGCATAAGAAGTCAATGAATTATCACACATCTCCAAGGAATTAGAATCATATATCAACAAATTTTATTATTTTGTTGGATACGACTACACTAATACAACGTTGCTTTGCTCACAATAATAAAAGCTGGCGTGCAAGCAAGCATCATTGTTGCACCATCTAGTACAACATAGCTTATGCTTGCAATAACAAAAGATGACAGTGTTGGCTAGCATAACTGTTGCACATCTATGATATAAGGGTATGAATGAAATAATTCTTAAGTTTCATAAAGCATTGAACGATGGCCATGTGTTCTGCGCAACTTTCGAAAGTCTCAAATAGATAATGTGACCGAAGTACTAGGTAAAAGGCAGGCAAATTTCAAATGTACCTTAAATATCTTCCCTGATACACTGCACTCTATAAAATTTTTGAAGACATGCAGTCAACTATGACAACCCCTTGTTGATGTGGACACTTGTGGGTTAGCAGCGGATCTTTCGGTGAAAGATGGGGGGATAACTTCGATTTTGATGGAGAGACGTTCACGGCCCGACTACAACCAGCAAGGATGCGCCTTAGCAACCGATACACCAACTCCAGCGGTTGTTCACGATCTTGTGGAGCATAATCAACCAAACCACTAGGGTTATTCCTGCAAGCAATCGAAGAACAAGCAAGAACTTGATAAACAAGTAACTCAATAACCAAGGTGGGGTTCCGAATCAAGTAGTCCGGGTGGTCTCGCCGACACACGCGTCTACAAGGAAGTAGCAATGGCTAAACTTACAATCAATCAAAACCCAAACCCTAATGGTGTGGCGGCGGCTGTTTATGAAGACTTTAGGGTTGTGCAAGGACTCCTGGACGCGCCCCCTAATGGGCTCACACGAGATACAAGCCCAAAGGCCAAATAACGGCGGCACAACACCGAGACAGATTCTGGACGTCAACTTGTTTCGACGATTTCCGACGCGTCCGGATGAATTTAGCCATGAGACCAGCGGTATTGGAAAGGTGATCTTCTTAGCGTTCTGTCCATATAAAGAACGTCCAAATCCGAGCCCGTATACGATCTGGGCAACCGTTTTAGTGCGTACTGGTCCTGGAGTCCGAAACGGACTCGAAACCGACTTGGATTGGGCCTCAAAGTTTATTTGCACTTCTTGCCGGCCCTCCACGCCTCCAAGTACCTCTCCAGCTGCCTCTTCATCATCTCCATGGTTCCTAACAATAATTAATTCATTAGGTATCAATATATTCTCAAAACCATACAAAGACGGCATTAGAAACGAGCTCACCAATAAAGTTGCCTGTCGTGCTCTAGCTCTTGGGATTGAATCTTGCCTGTCCATTAGAGGAGTGTTGGTTGTATCTGTACGAGTCATGTCCTCATCATTCTCCCTTTCTTGACTGCAAACCGTCCTCGGTTTGACATCATGGTTGAAATTCAGGCATAAGATTTTATCACGTTCACTCAAATATTATTCTTGAATTTCCAGCATAGTACATTCCAGCAAGGATGGCTCCCTTTCTTGAAAATTGACCTGCAACTTGTATCCAATAGAAGAGAAACTAGATATGTTCTTGTTAGCGTGAATGCAAGTCGTCATTTGATCATTCATGGAGTCCATTAAAGGTGTTTTTAAATCTGAACAGATATAAAAGCGATGCACCATGTATTTATCATTTTCATCATATTTGCCACTCACACCAAACTATTCAGGTCACAAAGAAAATCAAGTTTGATATAACCTAAACAATTTAAAGAAGCTATGATCTTCAACTCTTCGTTCTCATTCTCAATGCAATAAACACGCGTTATTTCAGCGTGTGTATCATGAGAAACAAATGTAAGGGAAGAACATTCATGTACTAGTTGTGTTGTAGATATAAGTGAAGCATCATCACACAACTCTTCTTTGTCACAAGCAACAATATAATCATCTTGTAACAAAGGAAATTCAGCAGCAGGTTCTACTAATGATTGCCCTAAACTAGCATGTGGAGTGGATAAATTCAGCACATCATGATGAGAAACATTGTGAGGCAAGATTTGAGCAAGTGCCTCCTCATTTGCTATAGCAAATTCAGCACTAGAAAAGTTACCTTGTCCACTGTTTGGAGTCGAAGAAGGTGCAACAGATTCCTCATCTTCTTGTCCAATGTTAGCAATAATAGTACAAGGAATAGGTGGAGTCTCAATCAAAGAATTTTTAGTGTCAAAAACAGGTAACAATCCAGCCGTTGCTGTTTCACTCAATTTTGTTGCAATCTGATTTTCAGCAATTTGTGCAAATAAAAATAAGTCAGCAATGTGGCTATAAGTTTTTGAATAGAGCATGATTTGAATTTCAGAATTAAGCTCCCTCACAAACCTACTCATAATGTCTTCCATACATTCATCCATGCCACCAAACATAATAGAAATTTTGAAAACATGATAGTATTCCTTCACAGTCCTACTACCTTGTTGCAAATGTTCTAATTTAGTGAGCAAATATTCAGCATAGTATGAAGGGACATAAACATCTCTAAAATAAAGTTTGAAGTCCATCCAAGAGTGTGGAACTTTGTTGTGCCTACAAATATATTTCCATTCAGCCAAGGCATCACCGGTTAAAGCACTAGATGCAGCAAAAATCCTTTCTCGATCCGTTATATCATACTCATCAAATTCCTTATCTATTGCTAGCTCCCAATCAATGTATGCTTTTGGATTAAACTTACCAGCATAGGGAGGCAAGTTTTGAATGACGTCCTGAATATGAGGGCGTACTTTGGTCATCTCAAAGATCTCCGTGTCACCTGCCATGATTAGATGAAAACAAGAAACACACACAATAATATGTATGCTCCTATGTATGAAATAATATTATATGGCTGGTGTAAAAATCGCTCAATCTCAACTTGCTCAAACAAGCTCTTACAAGTTCTTACCTTGCTCAACAGGAGGTGATGGCAACTAACAAGTCAGCAACCATGAAAGAAAGTGTATCGGTGCCGCAGCAACAAACCTGTCAAGCTATAGTCGAATATGTGGAGCTGTAGGTGGGCTGAAAGTAATGCACAAGGAAAAGCTAGCACCACATTAGTATAAAAGCAAGTTGAGTAATTGTTCAACAGTGGTATTGTGCTGGTCCTAGCCTAGACCGTGCTAGAGACGCGAGCCTAGACACAAAGGAAACCACAACACACACACACCAAGAACAAAGAAGTAAGACAATGGTCAGCCCCTTTTCTTTCTTTTCTTCTTTTTTTTTATCTTTCCTTTTTCTTTCTTTCTTTCTTTTCTTTTCTCTTTTCTTATTTTTTCAACTTTTTTTTTAATTTTTTGGGTCAACCTCAGAAACAAATGATAGGAACAAAGGAAGCAAAATAAATGAGCAATTCACAACACACTTTTTTCTGAGATTGCAGCAAAAGGTCTCTGCAGTAAAACAGTGACTGCGACCAACTCCGAATAGATATTGATGTGCGACCAGAACCACTAGAAACTAGACTTGATAAGCTTTCCGTGAAGCACTAGAACACCCCAATCGGAGTTCGTATGTGGTCGTGGTGGGCGTCGCAAGTTGGTACTGTTTTGCAGTCCGAAACCGCGTGTGACAAGAACTCGAAACTCTAAAGGACTAAAACTAAGACCAGCAACTCGACACAAACCGATGCAACCAAAAACTCAACAAGCCCTAACTAAGTAGCAGTAGCAAAAGGCTCAAAGGTCTATAGGATAATGGAAAACAAACTAGTATTTTTGTTGGCTTTTTCTGGACAATAGGAAAATGAAAACAATGAAGAACGGGAAATCTCTCACCGATAAACCTTGCTCTGATTACCAAATGATATGGACACGTGTGCGTTAGCAGCGGATCTTTCGGTGAGAGATAGGGGGATAACTTCGATTTTGATGGAGAGACGTTCACGGCCCGACTACAACCAGCAAGGATGCGCCTTAGCAACCGATACACCAACTCCAGCGGTTGTTCACGATCTTGTGGAGCATAATCAACCAAACCACTAGGGTTATTCCTGCAAGCAATCGAAGAACAAGCAAGAACTTGATAAACAAGTAACTCAATAACCAAGGTGGGGTTCCGAATCAAGTAGTCCGGGTGGTCTCGCCGACACACGCGTCTACAAGGAAGTAGCAATGGCTAAACTTACAATCAATCAAAACCCAAACCCTAATGGTGTGGCGGCGGCTGTTTATGAAGACTTTAGGGTTGTGCAAGAACTCCTGGATGCGCCCCCTAATGGGCTCACACGAGATACAAGCCCAAAGGCCAAATAACGGCGGCACAACACCGAGACAGATTCTGGACGTCAACTTGTTTCGACGATTTCCGACGCCTCCGGATGCATTTAGGCATGAGACTGGCGGCATTGGAAAGGTGATCTTCTTAGCTTTCCGTCCATATAAAGAACGTCCAAATCCGAACCCGTATGTGATCTGGGCAACCGTTTTAGTGCGTACTGGTCCTGGAGTCCGAAACGGACTCGAAACCGACTTGGATTGGGCCTCAAAGTTTATTTGCACTTCTTGCCGGCCCTCCACGCCTCCAAGTACCTCTCCAGCTGCCTCTTCATCATCTCCATGGTTCCTAACAATAATTAATTCATTAGGTATCAATATATTCTCAAAACCATACAAAGACGGCATTAGAAACGAGCTCACCAATAAAGTTGCCTGTCGTGCTCTAGCTCTTGGGATTGAATCTTGCCTGTCCATTAGAGGAGTGTTGGTTGTATCTGTACGAGTCATGTCCTCATCACTTGTTATCTGACAAGAAGCCAATATGGTTCTCAAGTCCTAGGCACGTAGGTTATCTTCAAGGTTCCTTAGACTGACTCCAACCCACACCCCATTCCTCACATTATACTCAAAATGGAATGGAGGGTGAAACGCTGAAAACTACTCTCCAACCGGTGACTCAGATGGCATAGCTATTTTCGGAGCGTGTCGCTGACCGACCCACAAATGGAGCAACTCGTGCCGCGACCCCATCTCTTCTGCTCGCGCCGCGCTTCTTCCCCGTCGCGTCTCCTCTCTCTGGTCGCCGCGTCTCCCTCCCTCATCTTCATCTTCGGCGGGCGGAATCCCACTCTTCTGCAGCACCGCATCTCCGGCGGGCGGAATCTCCGCATCTCCCCTCCCCACCCGCAGCACCGCCTCTTGCTCTCCCGTCCGCCGCATCGCGAGCTCGACCTCTGGCTCGCCGCATCTCGGCCTCGACGTCCTTTGCTCGGCACTCTCCAGAAGGACGAGTGCGGCGGCGCCCGATACGCCGCGCGCCCCGTCCCCCTTCCCCATCCACAGCTCCGCGCCGTGCTCCAAACAGTGGATAACTCCCCGAACAGAGCAACCCCAAAAGAGAACGAACGCCAGGCGCGCGACGCGGCGGAGCACACATTTGAGAAGATTTCTTCATCTAAAACAACAGATTTGAGAAGATTTAATGAATTCCCAAAACACTATAAATCAAAGAAGCATTGTGGAATAGTGGCATTTCGTTAATGGTGAAAATGTTCTTAGTGAAAGGGTTGTTCTTGCTCCTCTCCTTGCCTGTGCTGCCTTGCTTTTCCTCTTCGGTTCCTCGGTTAGCAAGCAAGCAGCAGCACACGGAGCCCGGAGCTCCTCTGCTAGCTGCAGCACTCCAGCCGCCCGACCACACACCTCCAAAGCATTGCTGCAGCGGCAGCGCACGCGCAGAACAGCAGCACGACCAGGGGGCACCCGATACGCCGCGGTGGCCGGGGCCTGCTGTGGGGCAGCCGCGGGGTGCTTGCGCCGTGGCGTCCACGACGCGCGGGTGCGGCGGAGCCGCAGCAGGGGAGGCGGGGCAGCGGCCGCGCAGCGGGGCGACGGCGCTGTCGCAGGTGAGGTGGTTGGTTGGGAACTTGGGCGACGCGCTGTACCGAAGGAGGAGGAAGAAGAATTTGCTTTTTTGTTCTTCGGATTGGAGATACATGTTTATTGGTTCTATATGTTCAACCCTTTCAACACCCTAAACCATTCAATATAGGTTTTGGGTCTGCTGCAGGGTTGGAGTCAGTCTTAGCACCAGCAAGATGGTCTCCGCGACGACGGGATCCATGCCGTGCAGTCTCTGCAGCTGCGCCTCGACCGGCCGTGGCGCGTCAGAGCCGAAGGCGTCGCCGACAAACGCGTACACCTCAGCGAAACGCAGGTCATCCGGCGACAACGGGAGCGGGGTCGTGTCACCTTGCAGCAAGGAGCAGTCGGCGAACCAGGCTTCGTTGCTCGGCGAGGCGCCGGCGACTTGCACGTCGTCGCCGCCGTTTGGCGTCGTTATCATGAATGAACCGTCGGCAGGCCAGCAAGCTCCATCTGAAATGGTGCACGACGCCCAGTCCACGCTCTGCTGCGGTGGCGCCGCCGTGGCGTCGTGGTGGAAGCAGCTGCTGGGCGGCCGGGGAAAGATGGCGGCTCCAAGGCGCGGGTGAGGCGGTGGCAGCGCGGGTGAGGCGGCGGCAGCGCGGCGGCGAGGCCGAGCTTGTGGGCCTTGAGGAAGTACTTTTGGGCGTGGCTGCGGATCTGTGTCGTCATCTTGTGCTCACGAACTGCTCGATCGTCTTCCAGTCGCGGCCAAAGATTAGCAGGGCGTGGACGAAGCTCTCGTGCTCGTCGGCGCTCCACTTCTCCCGCGGCCTTGAGATCGTGTACGCCTTCCGGGGCTTCTTCCTCATCAACACCGGAGTGTTCCTCGCTGCCATCTTCTCTGTCTTGGGTAGTTGGGTGTGCGAGAAACAGAGGAGGTCGAACAGAGCAGGGACGAGGAGTGTGTTGTGAGTTATTGCCAGTGCGTAGCTGCAGTGTGTTATATATACGGGATAATTCCGTGTGTGCCATTGCAATTTCGTCGGTTCTCGTATATGCCAGTGCAAAACCTCTAATCCCAAATATGCCATGGAGTTGCAATTTCGATACCCTTCATGCCATGGCCGTTTGCACCGTGAACAAGGACCATGTTGTATTTACCTAAATGGCCATATTGCCCTTGTGTCATGGTGTTTTCTGTCGTGTGGGACCAGTTTAACTTGTCCGACTGACAAGTGGGCCAGATTGGAGGACATCGAGCAAGACTGGAACAGATCGAGCAGAGGACATCGATCCCCCACGCTCAATCGCGCTCCCGTTCGCTGCTAGGGTTGGGCGCCACCGCCAGACTCCATCGCCGCCGCCGACGAAGCTTCCGCCCAGCCCGCCCCTGCATCGTCCTCCCCACAGGTCTGGGCGTCCTCCTCCGCCACCGTAGCAGTCGCGGCTCCATGGGCTCCCGCGGCCCGTGATCCCGACGTGGATCTGGGGGTCGTGGGGAGCGTCGTGGCAGAGGGGAACGACGGGCAGAGGGGAGCGACGGGCTTGGCTGGTGTGGGCGCGACGGGCTCCAGCAGAGGAGGGGCGCGGCGGCTTCATCAGAGGAGGGCGCGGCGGCTTGAGCAGAGGAGGGGCTCGGCTGGTGAAGCAGAGGTGGGCGCAACGGCTTCAGCAGAGGAGGGGCACGGCGGGTGCAGCAGAGGAGAGGGCGAGATTGCAAACCAGTAATGGATCCTTCGGAAATTCCTGAAGGGTATGTATTCGATGTACTCATCAATTGCATAATAGAGTTTGATTGATTGCTGGACATAGAACCCTAGACGTAGCTAACACCTTCCTGTGTTCATCCACAGGATGGACCCGACATCCACATTCAAATTGAAATTATGGTCTTCATCTCCGAAGTCATCTTATGTTATCATTAAGTATGTTGACAAAGACACAACCAACTACAAAGATTTCGTGGACGAGTTTCGTGCAGAGTATCCATGGGGGTTGAATGAATGCCTTAAGCTCAGTTATTTTAGGCCAGATTTAAAAAGTTATGTCCATGGGGATATGTTTGCTGCATTTGAGTCCTCTAAATGTATTGAGCTGAGTGCATTTGTTTGTCCTAACAATGCATCACAAACTGTGACGGCTAACACTGAAAATGCACCGCACTCCATGTCTGAAACCCGATGGCGGGGTCGGGTTATGGCGGGTTGGAGGTGAGCGGTCAGCCAAATTACAATTTTGCCCTCGAAAAAAGCTCCAGATAAAAGGTACTCGTCGTCTCCGCCTGTGCAGTTCCGCACTCACTTCCCCCAGTTCAGATCGAGACACTCCTCACACTTGCTCATCCCGCGTTGCTGCTCCCTCGGCAAGGTTGCTCGGAAGCCACGGCCAGCAGCCAGCAGGCCGCGCTGGAGGAAGCAAGCAGGTAACTTGCTCGTTTCTTGTTGCCGTACTACATTGACATCGGAGGAGATTGCAAATTAGTGCATTTTACTTTTTTGTTTCGCCAAATCTTTGTTTCCTGGACTGCTATTGGTTGTTTCTCTGCATAAATCGGATCTATTTCACACCCACAAACACGGAAACGAAATTGCAAAAAAAAAAAAATGGGGAAAACTGATCTGTTTCTATTAAGACCCCATTATATCATATTGCCTTACTCTTTAATTAGGATTAGGAAGCCTGCAGTACGTCAATTGTGCTCCCCTGTCGTTGCCATATGTGTTCAGATTTTTTTTTTCTTTCTCTCAACAATGTTAAAATAAAATGTTAATTCGTATGTGTTATAAGGTTTGTTTCATTTGGGTTTACAATTTTAATCTGACACTCAGTTGACCTGTTACATAGCTGCATGTAGCTGGGAAGGGCAAAGAAAAGGAGTGGCGCAGCAGCTCCTTCCACTCCTTCAAAGAAGGGCAAGAAAAGTCCTACAGCTGCCCCTTCCACTCCTAGTACTCCTTCTAAGCGCATACCAGCAGCGGTGCCACAGGACAGTCCAGCCATGGGCACTAGATCCAAAATGAGGGAAAAAAGCTTAAATGAGCTGCTAGCTGGTTGATTGCATGTCTTGTATGCTAGTGGATTTGCTATTTTGTATTAACGTGTCTCTCTCAGACTTGATTAGCACTTTGGCTTTTGGTTTGTAACAACCTTAATTAATTATGATGTGTCACATCTATGGTGAATTCGACTTGTTGAATGAGAATATTGGTGCTGATGGTTAACAACATTTGTTGTGGTCATGTTCAAAATTTATGAGCTGTGTTTAATTTATTATAGTGATTTTTAGCATTTTTCCTTCCATGTGAAAATAATTGCTGAAATAAACAAAGGAATCAGGAAAATTATGGATTATAATGTCATAAAAGAGATCAGCAGTTTGTGCCATTACAATGGCATACACGGGATCACCAATTTGTCAAACAGCCTTCGCCAGGGGTAAAATCGTCTTTTTGTACCTCCGTTACCTGCTGACTGACGGAAAATATTCATCCATGGCATGTACGGGACCGAAATTGCAACCCGCTGGCACCTTTGGGATACCCACTTTTGCGATGGCAAATTCGGGATTGCGGAAAATTGCAATGGCTCCTACGAAATTGGCCCTATATATACGGAGAGCAGCCAGCGAGCGGCAAGTCGAAACCGCGTTCGTCTCAGGGAGAAGAGCTGTGGCGCGTTTGCTCGATGCAGCGCGCATGATCAAGGTGGGGGATTAGGCGCGCGCGGGGGCCATTGGCGCACGAGTTAGGCGTTCACGATCGTTGCCTTCCCTCTTCCAGAACAGGGCGCGGAAAAAAAAAAGGGGGGGGGGGGGGGGGGGGGAGTCACAGTCATGAAGCCTTGAACGTGGCTTTGTTGGCTAAGGGGAGTTTGTTCGCCCCTTTCGAGTAGCCGCTGAGCTGAAGTCACAGTCATGAAGCCGTATTGCCGGGGGGATTTAGGCAGGAGACGTGGACACCATTTCGGGCTTCTTAATCGGATCGATTTCCTTGCAAGAACGTGTCATATTCGACTTATATCGTGCTTCATCCCTCATACGTGAAAATTCATAAGTATACCTTAAATTTCCATACATGTAAAAGAAAAAAGCATAGAAAAAATGGAATAAAATCCATTTTTCTTTCCTAAACAATTCATTTTCTCTGTTTGACGCCCTAAACAAGATATAAGCTCAATTTACCCCGTGAACATTTCAAGTTGATGCAGTATACACCCTATGATGTGACTATTTGTCTTTTTTATATCAACATATGAGTTGAATGAAATTTTAAACGATGGTATTTGAAACTTTCGAAAGTTGTGCCTGAAGGTGAGGAACACAAGGTCTTCGTTCAATTTTCCTTTCATTAAATGCTTCATGAAACTTAAATATTTTCATCCTTACCTTATGAACAGAGATGGTTCAACAGTTATGCAGCCTTGGATGAAGTTACAAAAGGGTAAGTGCTGAATCTGCTGATTACAGCCCCTCAAACCAAAAAGGATATTAACTTCCGCTGGCGCGATGTCCAGCAGCACCATATGCTTTTGGAATGTGCGACGTTGTGGCGGGTTAACGATGGAAACAGCCCGAAATCGGGTGCCGGCTCCATTGCGCCTAACTCGTATTCCTTGATCGGGTATAGACACCCCCGCGCCCAAGATACCTGAGCTCTGGAGCAAGGCCGGCGCACGCCTAACGTGTGTGCAATTGCATTGCCTCACGCTCGTGTGGGTGCCTAATTCACCACGTTGACCACACGCGTTCTGTACCCTTTGCATATGCAACCAGCTCGGGTTCCCCTGCATCGGGAACACGTGCCATGAACGCGGTTTCGACTTGCCGCTCGCCAAATGCACACTATGATATATACGTACACTGCGCCTGCTCACAGACAATAGCTCACAATACACTTCTCGTCTCTGCTCTACTTTGCTCTGTCTGCTCAATCTCATCTCTGTTTCTCACACACGTAACGCAAGACAGAAGATTGTGACGATGGCGGCGAGGAACACGATGGGAACGCATGCGTTGGAGAAGACGAAGAAGGTCCGGAAAGCGTACACGATCTCCAGGCCGCGGGAGAAGTGGACCGCCGACGAGCACGACCGCTTCGTCCACGCCCTGCTCATCTTCGGCCGCGACTGGAAGACCATCGAGCAGTTTGTCGGAACCAAGACGGCGACGCAAATCCGCAGCCACGCCCAGAAGTACTTCCTCAAGGCCCACAAGCTCGGCCATACCACCGCGCTGCCTTCGCCCCACCCTCGCCGCGCCGCCGTACTTGCCGCCGCCGGCGTGCAGCAGAGCGCGTCTGACTGGGCTGGAGCTAGCTTGCCAGTCCATGACGTATCGTTCATGGCGGGAACGTCGAGCTGCAGCGAAGAAAGTCTGCTTCGCAGATGCCCTATTGCATCAGGAGAAGACAGTCCAGCTCCCGTTGTCGCCTGATGATCTGCGCTTCGCTGAGGTGTACGCGTTCATCGGCGACGTCTTTGGCTCCGGCGCGCCACGACCGGTCGAGGCGCAGCTGCAAAGACTGCACGGCGCAGATCCTGTCGTCGCCGAGACCATCTTGCTGGTGCTCAGAAACCTGGAAGATAATCTGTGTGCCTGGGATGACAAGTGGCATGCATTCTGACGAATGACAATGAATAGTTGACGATTAGGTTGTCATAGTTGAGTATATACATACATCCAAGAATTGTTTACATAGTATCAGCTATGATATTTAAGGTAGCATTTGACATCTGCATAACTTTTATATAGTACTGCGCCACATTACGCATGCAAAGTCTTGTCTAACGCTCAGAATCAATTGTGGATTACTGGACTGCATACGTGTATGCAAGATGGGCCGAACCTCACTGTATGCAATCAAGGCCTTTGTGGTAAATATATCTACTGGAATACGGATGTCCAACATATTGATGACTTTAATATATTCTAGAATGTAGAGATTCAGCCACTACAATTGATGCCAAATCTATCTAGCTACAGCCCAATAGAAACCTAAACGCGCACGAAAAGTATTGTCTATCTTCCTTCCGAGGGAGACGTGGCCGATTCTCGTTCAAAAAATTAGTTCTAAGGCTGTGAACATTGCGGGTTCAACAAAGTTTGACATCCCTAATAGGCGGGTGGAGAGGCAATGGCTTTGATTTGGTTCCTACTTTTCGGCGGCATCAATCAAAGAAGTGATGTTGAAGATGCATGAGTAAAACATGCTTACATGTGTTTTTATGTTTAATTTTTCTTTCAGCGTCTTGATGTAAAGGGTTTGTTCTTCTTCTGTTTTAATACAATTTCCTTCATTCGCAAAAAAAAAGTATAATAATTGGGTCAAAGTATAATAATTGGGTCACTCTCTTCTCCTATTTTCTGAGGTACAACTTTGTATTCTACAAACTTGTGTCACAAGACACAACTCACGATAATAATAACAGAGTGATTTTTTTCTTTATGCTTTAATTTGTACCAACAACCATTTGGAAAAAAAAAAAAAAAGAAATTGTACCAACAACAACAACAACGGGAAAAGAAAAACAAATGCATTCATGTCCTAAACTATAGGTGGGCAACCAGGCAATGAAAAATATAAGTTGTAAGCAGAAGTCTTACATGAGTTTTTGCTCTAGTATTCCAGCATGTTGCGGAATAGTCAGTTAGGGGTGGGGGTATCTATGCCCTATAACTAGTTTCTTTTGATATTTATGTATAAATATTTTTATCTTTGTGTTTGTCATCAATCTGTACACGCTCATTTTCTAGCCATCATTAATGAATTATCCAAATCTAGTGTGTGACTCAGGATATGCATGATGTGCGAGTGGGTCTAGAGTCATATTTTCAAGTCTGGAATGCTACATGTGGTATATATCAGAGCCGACTCTCGAGGTTTCACAGACATACATGCTAGTTACGAGGATACGGTCGTGTACGGTCATCGGGACGTGGGTGCGTATGCAAGGCTTTGTGCGCCTAATGTGATAGGCACACGACATGGTAGGTACACTGCTAACTCGACATATGCCAGTGTTGTAAGTACCAACACGGCCTAGAGAAATGATCATGTACGTCTATCCTCTCTGAGTAAATTAATTGTATGTTGCTCGACGAGAACGTCGAGTTCTAGAGATATCATGACCAACTTAAAATCCATCTTTTACGCAAAGCAATGACGAAAACGTAAAAATTATTCCGTGAATTGAGATCTACACGACATGCGAGCATGTTTGGAGCGGTAATTGTTAGGCCTGAAATGTTACACATCTCTTCTGCATACCAAGCACATTGACAAGAGTCACTAACACCTCTATCGCCAGGAATGTAGACATATGTATGTAGTGACCCTTGTGCGCTTCTATCAGGCCACGTCTCATTCGTTTCAAGATTTCATTAGGGGTCATCGTTCTTCCTCAACTTGAGCCTGTGGATTACATGGATCATGCGCTTCCTCCAGTAAGTTCAATGCAACCATGATACCTCAAGCATCCATCTAAATTTATGTCTATCGCAAATTTCTAGAGGGGCAAATGCCCCCTAAGGTAAAAAGGTTTTTTGCTCCCTTACCAGAAACTCCATGCTTAATGCTTAATTACTCGCTAATTAATCATGAAAGCACCATCTTTAGGAATTCCTCTCTTTTAAGGATCCGCCCTTGGAACAGAGTGTATCTTGGAGTCTAAATATGTGTAACTATATAAAATTTGAAAACTGAACATGGGATTACGTTTCACCTATTAATTGCTTCACTTGGGCAACCAAGTGAAGCTTGTTTATCTGCACACCGAGTGTTGAGAAAAAAAAAACACCAATTTCAATTAAACATGTCCCCTTTTTGTTTGATAGCATATTTGATGAGAATTTGCAAAGTGCCCTGCATAGTTTATATTTTCACCCAGTCTTTGACCAATTATTATTAAGAATTCAAAATGTCCGACATAGTTGGGTTTTCACATTATGTTACGTCTGATCAAATTATGCTAAAACAGTTTCTGACTCCAAGCTATCTGCATAAAATCTTGCTTAATGACCATGAAAATATTTATTGCACATCACAGTATTCTTAATACTCATTAATATCCACCTAGGTGGTGTTTGGATTCATGGAAATGATGGCTGGGTTAGGGAAATGAAAATTGGGTTAGATCTAATCCAATGTTTGGATTGTGGGTTAGGGAAATGGGTGGGTTAGGGAAAGGGAAATTAACCCCTCATTTCCCACCGTTTGAAACCCGATGGCGGGGTCGGGTTATGGCGGGTTGGAGGTGAGCGGTCAGCCAAATTACAATTTTGCCCTCGAAAAAAGCTCCAGATAAAAGGTACTCGTCGTCTCCGCCTGTGCAGTTCCGCACTCACTTCCCCCAGTTCAGATCGAGACACTCCTCACACTTGCTCATCCCGCGTTGCTGCTCCCTCGGCAAGGTTGCTCGGAAGCCACGGCCAGCAGCCAGCAGGCCGCGCTGGAGGAAGCAAGCAGGTAACTTGCTCGTTTCTTGTTGCCGTACTACATTGACATCGGAGGAGATTGCAAATTAGTGCATTTTACTTTTTTGTTTCGCCAAATCTTTGTTTCCTGGACTGCTATTGGTTGTTTCTCTGCATAAATCGGATCTATTTCACACCCACAAACACGGAAACGAAATTGCAAAAAAAAAAAAATGGGGAAAACTGATCTGTTTCTATTAAGACCCCATTATATCATATTGCCTTACTCCTTAATTAGGATTAGGAAGCCTGCAGTACGTCAATTGTGCTCCCCTGTCGTTGCCATATGTGTTCAGATTTTTTTTTTTCTTTCTCTCAACAATGTTAAAATAAAATGTTAATTCGTATGTGTTATAAGGTTTGTTTCATTTGGGTTTACAATTTTAATCTGACACTCAGTTGACCTGTTACATAGCTGCATGTAGCTGGGAAGGGCAAAGAAAAGGAGTGGCGCAGCAGCTCCTTCCACTCCTTCAAAGAAGGGCAAGAAAAGTCCTACAGCTGCCCCTTCCACTCCTAGTACTCCTTCTAAGCGCATACCAGCAGCGGTGCCACAGGACAGTCCAGCCATGGGCACTAGATCCAAAATGAGGGAAAAAAGCTTAAATGAGCTGCTAGCTGGTTGATTGCATGTCTTGTATGCTAGTGGATTTGCTATTTTGTATTAACGTGTCTCTCTCAGACTTGATTAGCACTTTGGCTTTTGGTTTGTAACAACCTTAATTAATTATGATGTGTCACATCTATGGTGAATTCGACTTGTTGAATGAGAATATTGGTGCTGATGGTTAACAACATTTGTTGTGGTCATGTTCAAAATTTATGAGCTGTGTTTAATTTATTATAGTGATTTTTAGCATTTTTCCTTCCATGTGAAAATAATTGCTGAAATAAACAAAGGAATCAGGAAAATTATGGATTATAATGTCATAAAAGAGATCAGCAGTTTGTGCCATTACAATGGCATACACGGGATCACCAATTTGTCAAACAGCCTTCGCCAGGGGTAAAATCGTCTTTTTGTACCTCCGTTACCTGCTGACTGACGGAAAATATTCATCCATGGCATGTACGGGACCGAAATTGCAACCCGCTGGCACCTTTGGGATACCCACTTTTGCGATGGCAAATTCGGGATTGCGGAAAATTGCAATGGCTCCTACGAAATTGGCCCTATATATACGGAGAGCAGCCAGCGAGCGGCAAGTCGAAACCGCGTTCGTCTCAGGGAGAAGAGCTGTGGCGCGTTTGCTCGATGCAGCGCGCATGATCAAGGTGGGGGATTAGGCGCGCGGGGGGGCCATTGGCGCACGAGTTAGGCGTTCACGATCGTTGCCTTCCCTCTTCCAGAACAGGGCGCGGAAAAAAAAAGGGGGGGGGGGGGGGGGGGGGGGAGTCACAGTCATGAAGCCTTGAACGTGGCTTTGTTGGCTAAGGGGAGTTTGTTCGCCCCTTTCGAGTAGCCGCTGAGCTGAAGTCACAGTCATGAAGCCGTATTGCCGGGGGGATTTAGGCAGGAGACGTGGACACCATTTCGGGCTTCTTAATCGGATCGATTTCCTTGCAAGAACGTGTCATATTCGACTTATATCGTGCTTCATCCCTCATACGTGAAAATTCATAAGTATACCTTAAATTTCCATACATGTAAAAGAAAAAAGCATAGAAAAAATGGAATAAAATCCATTTTTCTTTCCTAAACAATTCATTTTCTCTGTTTGACGCCCTAAACAAGATATAAGCTCAATTTACCCCGTGAACATTTCAAGTTGATGCAGTATACACCCTATGATGTGACTATTTGTCTTTTTTATATCAACATATGAGTTGAATGAAATTTTAAACGATGGTATTTGAAACTTTCGAAAGTTGTGCCTGAAGGTGAGGAACACAAGGTCTTCGTTCAATTTTCCTTTCATTAAATGCTTCATGAAACTTAAATATTTTCATCCTTACCTTATGAACAGAGATGGTTCAACAGTTATGCAGCCTTGGATGAAGTTACAAAAGGGTAAGTGCTGAATCTGCTGATTACAGCCCCTCAAACCAAAAAGGATATTAACTTCCGCTGGCGCGATGTCCAGCAGCACCATATGCTTTTGGAATGTGCGACGTTGTGGCGGGTTAACGATGGAAACAGCCCGAAATCGGGTGCCGGCTCCATTGCGCCTAACTCGTATTCCTTGATCGGGTATAGACACCCCCGCGCCCAAGATACCTGAGCTCTGGAGCAAGGCCGGCGCACGCCTAACGTGTGTGCAATTGCATTGCCTCACGCTCGTGTGGGTGCCTAATTCACCACGTTGACCACACGCGTTCTGTACCCTTTGCATATGCAACCAGCTCGGGTTCCCCTGCATCGGGAACACGTGCCATGAACGCGGTTTCGACTTGCCGCTCGCCAAATGCACACTATGATATATACGTACACTGCGCCTGCTCACAGACAATAGCTCACAATACACTTCTCGTCTCTGCTCTACTTTGCTCTGTCTGCTCAATCTCATCTCTGTTTCTCACACACGTAACGCAAGACAGAAGATTGTGACGATGGCGGCGAGGAACACGATGGGAACGCATGCGTTGGAGAAGACGAAGAAGGTCCGGAAAGCGTACACGATCTCCAGGCCGCGGGAGAAGTGGACCGCCGACGAGCACGACCGCTTCGTCCACGCCCTGCTCATCTTCGGCCGCGACTGGAAGACCATCGAGCAGTTTGTCGGAACCAAGACGGCGACGCAAATCCGCAGCCACGCCCAGAAGTACTTCCTCAAGGCCCACAAGCTCGGCCATACCACCGCGCTGCCTTCGCCCCACCCTCGCCGCGCCGCCGTACTTGCCGCCGCCGGCGTGCAGCAGAGCGCGTCTGACTGGGCTGGAGCTAGCTTGCCAGTCCATGACGTATCGTTCATGGCGGGAACGTCGAGCTGCAGCGAAGAAAGTCTGCTTCGCAGATGCCCTATTGCATCAGGAGAAGACAGTCCAGCTCCCGTTGTCGCCTGATGATCTGCGCTTCGCTGAGGTGTACGCGTTCATCGGCGACGTCTTTGGCTCCGGCGCGCCACGACCGGTCGAGGCGCAGCTGCAAAGACTGCACGGCGCAGATCCTGTCGTCGCCGAGACCATCTTGCTGGTGCTCAGAAACCTGGAAGATAATCTGTGTGCCTGGGATGACAAGTGGCATGCATTCTGACGAATGACAATGAATAGTTGACGATTAGGTTGTCATAGTTGAGTATATACATACATCCAAGAATTGTTTACATAGTATCAGCTATGATATTTAAGGTAGCATTTGACATCTGCATAACTTTTATATAGTACTGCGCCACATTACGCATGCAAAGTCTTGTCTAACGCTCAGAATCAATTGTGGATTACTGGACTGCATACGTGTATGCAAGATGGGCCGAACCTCACTGTATGCAATCAAGGCCTTTGTGGTAAATATATCTACTGGAATACGGATGTCCAACATATTGATGACTTTAATATATTCTAGAATGTAGAGATTCAGCCACTACAATTGATGCCAAATCTATCTAGCTACAGCCCAATAGAAACCTAAACGCGCACGAAAAGTATTGTCTATCTTCCTTCCGAGGGAGACGTGGCCGATTCTCGTTCAAAAAATTAGTTCTAAGGCTGTGAACATTGCGGGTTCAACAAAGTTTGACATCCCTAATAGGCGGGTGGAGAGGCAATGGCTTTGATTTGGTTCCTACTTTTCGGCGGCATCAATCAAAGAAGTGATGTTGAAGATGCATGAGTAAAACATGCTTACATGTGTTTTTATGTTTAATTTTTCTTTCAGCGTCTTGATGTAAAGGGTTTGTTCTTCTTCTGTTTTAATACAATTTCCTTCATTCGCAAAAAAAAAGTATAATAATTGGGTCAAAGTATAATAATTGGGTCACTCTCTTCTCCTATTTTCTGAGGTACAACTTTGTATTCTACAAACTTGTGTCACAAGACACAACTCACGATAATAATAACAGAGTGATTTTTTTCTTTATGCTTTAATTTGTACCAACAACCATTTGGAAAAAAAAAAAAAGAAATTGTACCAACAACAACAACAACGGGAAAAGAAAAACAAATGCATTCATGTCCTAAACTATAGGTGGGCAACCAGGCAATGAAAAATATAAGTTGTAAGCAGAAGTCTTACATGAGTTTTTGCTCTAGTATTCCAGCATGTTGCGGAATAGTCAGTTAGGGGTGGGGGTATCTATGCCCTATAACTAGTTTCTTTTGATATTTATGTATAAATATTTTTATCTTTGTGTTTGTCATCAATCTGTACACGCTCATTTTCTAGCCATCATTAATGAATTATCCAAATCTAGTGTGTGACTCAGGATATGCATGATGTGCGAGTGGGTCTAGAGTCATATTTTCAAGTCTGGAATGCTACATGTGGTATATATCAGAGCCGACTCTCGAGGTTTCACAGACATACATGCTAGTTACGAGGATACGGTCGTGTACGGTCATCGGGACGTGGGTGCGTATGCAAGGCTTTGTGCGCCTAATGTGATAGGCACACGACATGGTAGGTACACTGCTAACTCGACATATGCCAGTGTTGTAAGTACCAACACGGCCTAGAGAAATGATCATGTACGTCTATCCTCTCTGAGTAAATTAATTGTATGTTGCTCGACGAGAACGTCGAGTTCTAGAGATATCATGACCAACTTAAAATCCATCTTTTACGCAAAGCAATGACGAAAACGTAAAAATTATTCCGTGAATTGAGATCTACACGACATGCGAGCATGTTTGGAGCGGTAATTGTTAGGCCTGAAATGTTACACATCTCTTCTGCATACCAAGCACATTGACAAGAGTCACTAACACCTCTATCGCCAGGAATGTAGACATATGTATGTAGTGACCCTTGTGCGCTTCTATCAGGCCACGTCTCATTCGTTTCAAGATTTCATTAGGGGTCATCGTTCTTCCTCAACTTGAGCCTGTGGATTACATGGATCATGCGCTTCCTCCAGTAAGTTCAATGCAACCATGATACCTCAAGCATCCATCTAAATTTATGTCTATCGCAAATTTCTAGAGGGGCAAATGCCCCCTAAGGTAAAAAGGTTTTTTGCTCCCTTACCAGAAACTCCATGCTTAATGCTTAATTACTCGCTAATTAATCATGAAAGCACCATCTTTAGGAATTCCTCTCTTTTAAGGATCCGCCCTTGGAACAGAGTGTATCTTGGAGTCTAAATATGTGTAACTATATAAAATTTGAAAACTGAACATGGGATTACGTTTCACCTATTAATTGCTTCACTTGGGCAACCAAGTGAAGCTTGTTTATCTGCACACCGAGTGTTGAGAAAAAAAAAACACCAATTTCAATTAAACATGTCCCCTTTTTGTTTGATAGCATATTTGATGAGAATTTGCAAAGTGCCCTGCATAGTTTATATTTTCACCCAGTCTTTGACCAATTATTATTAAGAATTCAAAATGTCCGACATAGTTGGGTTTTCACATTATGTTACGTCTGATCAAATTATGCTAAAACAGTTTCTGACTCCAAGCTATCTGCATAAAATCTTGCTTAATGACCATGAAAATATTTTATTGCACATCACAGTATTCTTAATACTCATTAATATCCACCTAGGTGGTGTTTGGATTCATGGAAATGATGGCTGGGTTAGGGAAATGAAAATTGGGTTAGATCTAATCCAATGTTTGGATTGTGGGTTAGGGAAATGGGTGGGTTAGGGAAAGGGAAATTAACCCCTCATTTCCCACCGTTTGAAACCCGATGGCGGGGTCGGGTTATGGCGGGTTGGAGGTGAGCGGTCAGCCAAATTACAATTTTGCCCTCGAAAAAAGCTCCAGATAAAAGGTACTCGTCGTCTCCGCCTGTGCAGTTCCGCACTCACTTCCCCCAGTTCAGATCGAGACACTCCTCACACTTGCTCATCCCGCGTTGCTGCTCCCTCGGCAAGGTTGCTCGGAAGCCACGGCCAGCAGCCAGCAGGCCGCGCTGGAGGAAGCAAGCAGGTAACTTGCTCGTTTCTTGTTGCCGTACTACATTGACATCGGAGGAGATTGCAAATTAGTGCATTTTACTTTTTTGTTTCGCCAAATCTTTGTTTCCTGGACTGCTATTGGTTGTTTCTCTGCATAAATCGGATCTATTTCACACCCACAAACACGGAAACGAAATTGCAAAAAAAAAAAAATGGGGAAAACTGATCTGTTTCTATTAAGACCCCATTATATCATATTGCCTTACTCCTTAATTAGGATTAGGAAGCCTGCAGTACGTCAATTGTGCTCCCCTGTCGTTGCCATATGTGTTCAGATTTTTTTTTTTCTTTCTCTCAACAATGTTAAAATAAAATGTTAATTCGTATGTGTTATAAGGTTTGTTTCATTTGGGTTTACAATTTTAATCTGACACTCAGTTGACCTGTTACATAGCTGCATGTAGTAGCATGCTCATTATAAAGTAGCCGCTACATTTGTCCCAGTAGTTTTGATCCTTTCCTGCAATCAATACGATTATATGTAACTCACATGTCACTCTACTTAAACAGAGCATGGCTCCAGGGTCTGTTAATATATTGCTGCACCATGGGGGTGCTTTCTCAAAAGAAGGTTCACTGACATATGATGGAGGTCACGTTGCCGTTTTCCGAAATATTGACAAGGACGTAATGTCCTACTTCCATCTAGTGGACCTGGCTAAAAGTGTTGGCTGCAAGGATGGCGACACTCTGTTCTATGGCATTCCTGGTCACAGTCTTGATAATGGTATAGACCATATCAAAGACGACATTTCTGTTTCTAAAATGATGAAGTACGCAAATCAGACCAACTATCTAGAGGTCTATGTTCAGCATAATGAGCATGATACGGGTGGACATCCCATAGTTGGTGAAACGGAACAACGCAACCCCCCTGCTCAGGTATTGCTGATTCTCTCGTGCAATTGTATGACATGTTTCTTGACAAATATTTTTCAGTATTTTTTAACTGTGTTCTCCATTTACAAATCCTTGTTCATGTGCAATTATATTTGAAGCATCCGTATTTTTGTGGTTGTTGGGAACTTATCAAATTTTGTTTAGCAGACCATGGCCCAACTTCCATCGAAGATAGAAATGCTAGTGTTTAACCTGCAGATGAGGCGTCGTAGGATGAAACTTTTGATGGCTTTACATGTTCTTTTCCTGTACTGGTTTTATGTTATGAGGAAGAAGCCATTGCGGTTGATTAGAGAGCCCTGTAGGTTTGACCCAGCTTTCCGAAGAAAGAAACTAAATGACATGATCTATGAAAGTGACATCCTTTGTGTTCAGCAACTTCGGATGGATAGGAGATGTTTCTGGACCTTGTGCTCTTTATTGAAGGAATTTGGTGGACTTAGGGATACTAGGAATGTGAATGTCGAGGAAATGGTTGCAATGTTCCTACATATATTAGCTTACGATGAGAAAAGTCGTGACATGAGGACAGATTATCAACGGTCAATAGAGACGATCAGTCGACACTTCAATCATGTGTTGGCAGCAGTGCTTAAGCTTTGGAGGGTGCTGCTTAGGAGCCCTCAGCCAATATCTGATAATTGTGATGACGAGAGGTGGAAGTGGTTTAAGGTAAAAGCTAATTAACGCACAAAGTAATTAAAAAAAAAATCTGTACACTGCCTGATCGATAAACTTTTCCATGTTGTAGAATTGTTTAGGTGCCCTTGATGGTACCTATATTAAAGTCAGAGTTCCAGCAGTTGATAAACCAAGATACCGTACAAGAAAGAATGATATTGCGACAAATGTTCTTGTTGCTTGTACAACAGATATGCAATTTGTCTATGTATTAGCGGGTTGGGAAGGGTCTGCTGCTGATGCACGAGTGCTTCGAGATGCATTGTCAAGGCAAAATGGGTTGAGGGTTCCGCGTGGTAAGAAATGGTCGCTAAGTTCATAACATTAGCAATGCACATATACTGTATTGAATATGACCTATAATATGGTTTCACAAACGTAGGTTGCTATTATCTGGTGGATGCTGGGTACAGAAACTGCGAGGGATTTCTCGCTCCTTATAGAGGACAACGTTACCACCTAAATGAATGGGGTAATCCACCGAGAAGCAAGGAGGAACTGTTTAACATGAAGCATTCTTCGGCACGGAATGTGGTAGAGAGGACCATTGGATTACTTAAGCTACGTTGGGGTATAATTAGGAATGGCTCTCATTACCCTATAGATACCCAGATTGGTATAATTCTTGCATGCTGCTACCTGCACAATCTAATAAGACAACAAATGGGATCTGATCCTGTTGAGCCTCAGTTGGAAGCTTTCTTGGAAAGCGAAGGTAGCAGCATAGGTGTAATAGATAGAACTGAATCATCAGCTGAGTGGAGTAATTTTAGAGATGGACTAGCAGCTACGATGTGGGATGCTTCGCGAGTGAAAAGTCGTCGCTAAATGTACTTTGTAATGCAAACTTGATATCAAACTGCGGTGATTATTTTGTAATATTCCAGTTCTATGGTTGTTGGTTATGTACTGCAGTAAAAAAAAATTTGGGCCCTTTTATTTTATTCAACTTGTGTTGTGAGACAGGTGAAAAAGGGAAAGAAAACTAGAAAGATGCAGAAGAAGAGAGAAAAGAGGATCTGGAGTGCACTTGTTGATATCCTCCTTGAGATGAATGAATCTGGCTGGAAGGCAGACACTGGTCATAAGAGTGGCTACATGATACACATCGAGAAAGAGCTTGCTAAAAAATTCCCTAATGCTAATATCAAGGCTGATCCTCATGTTATGTCTCAGGTGAAAAAATTGAAGAAATTGTTGTCACAATATCCCAACTTGTGAGGGCTGCTCGTATCATTGGGGCTGATGCAACAACGTTGAATATGTTCTTCACCACTCCAGAAGAATATAAATCTGAGTACATTCGGCAGGTGCTTGAAAGTTCAAAGTAGGAGTTGTTAATACACCTGCAGTAGTCACTTTTGTGTAGTTATATACGGAGCATAAGGTGAGCTTAGATTAGTGGAAGTGTTCTTCTCCATATGAAGTGGAGGTAACATCTCTATTTTGTAATATATCGAACTGGTTTATTTTGTGACATGCTAGTAGGAAAGGAAGTGGCATGTCATTAGCTTCAGGATTGGGTGAAATTTTGTTGTAAATATGCCAAGTGCTCGTGGGGCTTTTGTAAGCATATATGGTTGAAGGCAAGCCATCGTATTAGTAGTACATTATGTTAGTTAATGACTACTTTGCACCTTTCTCTTTGATAATGTTGTTTTCATGTACAGACTACCTTTTGGAAGGCATTGCATTTACATTTGAAAATGAAGTCAACTTTTATGTGCAAGAGAAATCAACTTTCAGCCAGGGGCATTTTTGTCCAACAAAAAATTCATTTCCCTTTCCCAAACCCATGTCAGCTAAACATGGGAAAGGGAAAAGACCTCATATCCTTAACCCCAACCCACCCTCTCATTTCCAATTCCATTTCCCTATCCCTAACCCAAGGCCATCCAATATGTTTTTCTAGTACAATTTTGCATCTTTTCATACAGTTTTAGCTACTTACCCAAAAAAACAAGCAAAATGTTGTAAATCTTGGAGTGATAGGTAAATAAATCATCCAAAAACTGTGTCATTCTCTTACGCTGCAGTTTGAATGTGACCGCCGAACATGGTTTCAGTCGGATAGGCGCAAGGGAGTTGGCGGCACGATTGAGGGCTTCTTGCGTCGCTTGAGCTAAAACGAGAGGATGAATACCTAGCACAAAATTCTGAAGGCGGTATATTGTTGATTAATGTTGAAAAAAATTAACTTACACCAAACACAAAAAAAAAATGCATATATACTTGAACGTCGGCAGTACTAATCAACACTTATAACACCAAGGTAAAATATTATTATTAAGAATAAGAAATTAAAATACAGTGTGGGTATGTTATATTAAGAATAATACTATTTATAACAAAAGAAAAGAACTTTTTTTTAGCCCAAAAGAAAAGAACTTGCTCATCTGTGGACGTCGGACCCACCTGACCCAGCTGATTTGGACGGACGCTCTCACAAAGTAGCGGAATCAACGGTCGACCTTAGCCTGGCCCAATCCAAAACCCGGCCGTCGCCCACGACGACGCCGGGAGCCGAGCGGCCCGATAAGGAAAAGCAAAGCCGAAAAAACCCTCACCGGCCTCCAGCACGCGTTGAGACGGGAAGAGGTATTTAACTGACGGCGCGGGGCGGAGGCGAGAATGCGAGCTCTCGCGGCAGCAGCAACTGCAGTGGCGGCGCCTACCCCCGCGCGTCTCCGTCTCCGGCTCCCTCTCGCCCCCCGCGCCCCGCGCTCCGGTGAGCCCCCGTCCCCCGATTCTTCCTTCCCTCCCCCCGTCCCCCGCCCCGAATCCGCCGCTCTAGCTGCGCGTGACTCCGCGCCATCTGCTGAATGGAGGAATTTAGGGTTGTTTCAGGGTTTAGGTAGGGGGTTTGGTCCGAATGATGCTGGGATTTGGCTCGACCAATTGGGTTGCAGTGGATTCCGAGAGAACCTTGGGGTTGGAATGTTTACATGCTTATTGTTATTGGAGAATTTTTCGTGCTCTTAGTCTGTGCGCATTGACCTGGATTTGGGTTAGACTTAGAGAGTTTCCTGTGGACTTTTCGGTGAGTATGATGGGATTTAGAACCCATGATACGTGTAGATTGCTGGAGCATGGTGTATTTTGATTATTTCTGTGGGATTAGGACTCCTTGGTCCTTGCGAATGCCTAGTGCTTGTCATGCTTTTCATTAGATTCAGAAAGCACATCTATTGTTGCTTTATTTTTGGACCTGTTTGCTCATTCTGTGGTTATCAACCTAATTAGGTCACTGTAGAGCAGCTTTTCCCCCGAGGCTCCTGAGGAGCGCCTGCAGCGCGACCACCATGGGTGACGAGACCTCAACTTCGGCTTCGGTTGCTGCCCAGACACAGGAACCTGTGGAGGTGAGTGCCTTATTCTAGAGATGGTTGTGTCAAGAGCATTTTAGGATGTAACTGATTCCTTGTGATGGGAATGAGCAAATGAGTTGCCATGATGTGCAGGGTGCTGGGAGCGTCAAGCAGCAGCTCTCCAAGTTGGTTGTTTCGTCCCTCAGCACAACAGTTCCTGAGGTGCATGTAGAGCCCATGGTTGAAGTTTGCACTGGAAAGTTTGGTGACTACCAGTGGTATGTTTTTGGCCTGTTGCCTTGACTGCTGCATGCATTTTTTTTTTGTTATGACAACCTGGGTGTCTTTATCGCTTGTGTTTCTTCCATGTGCTCATGTGGTTTCTTATGCAGTAACAATGCTATGGGGTTATGGTCAAAGATTAAAGGATCTGGGACAAGTTTCAAAAATCCCAATGCAATTGGACAGGTATTTGTTTGTTTTCCTGCCTCTTTTTGTCTTCTTTGAAAATTACTTTGCTCTTTGCTGGATTATAGTAGAAAGTAGAAGTACTATTCCAAAGGACTTGCTCATTTACTTCGCTTTTTTATGTGAGCTTAAGTTCTCTTACACCAATAAAACATTTGATTCTTGACATCTTCCCCAGGCCATTGCCAAGAACTTGCCTGCCTCTGATATTATCGAGTCCACTTCTGTTGCTGGACCTGGTTTTGTGAACATTGTCTTATCGAACAGCTGGGTTGCAAAGGTCTGTACAAAACTTCTATGTAGAAACTATGCCTGCATTAACATTGCTACACAAGTTTATTCCTGCTAACTGTCAATGACCTACATAATTGCAGAGAATACAAGACATGCTGGTGAATGGCATCGGAACTTGGGCACCAATTCTGCCAGTAAAGAGGGCTGTGATTGACTTTTCATCACCCAATATTGCAAAGGAAATGCATGTTGGACATTTAAGATCAACAATTATTGGTGATACCTTATCACGCATGTTTGAGTTCTCAAATGTTGAAGTTCTTCGACGGAATCATGTAGGAGATTGGGGTACTCAGGTAACAAGCGTTGTGCTGTGTCTTTTTTACTGCTTCAGTATTACTTTTTTGAGAATTAGCGTGATATAAATATGGTTGATTCCTGTGACTTTATGTACCACAGTACATGCATTATTAAAACTGAAAAATACTATGACAATATGCAATGCTTGAATTTGTTGGTTCCATTTGTGCCTAGTAAGGTAGTTCGGGCAGTTAAAAATTTCACCTTACGTCTCTGCAGGGGTATTGTTTTTGTTCCTGCTTCCATAACTTATCATTGCTTCACACACAACGTTTTTGTACACCTGATTACTCATGACTGGTACTGTTAGACTTGCCCCCAATTATGTTAGTGGTTCTGCTGATGGTATATTATAGTGCTTAAAAAGGTTTAGTGCCTTTTGGTTCCTTTTATCATCCTTCAGTGTGCTCTTCTTGGAACACTGATATGTTGGTGCTTGTTCCACTCTTCAATTTTATTCAGTTTGTTCATGTAAATCAATGTTTCCCTGTAGCTGACTGCAGTCTTTGTGTATTCTTTCAATTCTTATGTTGTGTATTTGATATCTAAGAATTCTTTCTATAAATCTCTTCTAACAAAACACTAAGTCAAATGATTTACAGTGCCTAAGAAATTTGTGCCTTAGTATCGTATAATAGCGTTAATGTCTAATGCTTATATTACACTGATTACAGGAATTTTTGATCTTATCATCTTATGGTGGCCTTTAGGGCCACAATACATATTAACTAAACCATTTTTTCTGTTTCTCTATGCAGTTTGGGATGCTTATAGAATATCTGTTTGAGCAATTTCCGAACTGGAAGGAGATAGGTGGCCAGGCCATTGGTGACCTTCAGGTAATCTGGTATTTGATGCAATAATGCTAGTGAATGTCACTTCGACCTAGTCCTTTATCATAAGAATCATGCAAATCCTTTCCCTTAAAAAAAAACTAAAAATAAATCATGCAAATCCATGGCTACAAGTAAAACATGCTGAACTAAGCATACTGCTACAGATGCTACATAATACAACATGTTAGTGCAAAGTTATTTACTTGTGATAACACTGGAACAATACTTCCTTATAACAATAAGAAATAGATGGACCTGTCAAAGTGAAATATGAGGTCAATTTGACCAGTAGGTAAGATATCACATGTCAAATGAGTGTCTAAGCTGCAAAGTAGTGTTTGATTTGTGACATTAGTTCAATGGGGTTAATCATTTGATTTCTTTATGAACTGCAGATTTTCTATAAAGCATCCAAGCATAAATTTGATAATGATGAAGAATTTAAAGAAAGGGCTCAACAAGCTGTTGTTCGACTACAGGTGAGTGGGGGGGACTGGGGCTGGATTTTTTTTACATCAATCTGGGAAGATTGTGGCAATTTCTAATTTTGGCAGTATATGAAATATAGGGAGGGGAGCAGAAGTACCGAGAGGCATGGCAAAAGATTTGTGAAGTCAGCAGGAGTGAATTTGACTTGGTATACAAGCGCCTGAATGTGGAGCTCGAAGAAAAGGTAGTGGTTCCTCCTATATTTCAACTTATTACCTCAAATGCTTGCTCATGACCAAAATGCAAACAAGCATATGTTTCTTCTGTGCAATTTAATTTCTTCACCTTGACAAGCCAACGAGACCATTGATTTTTTTTTTTTTGACTTGTTGAGATGTATGCTAATCAATTTTCAACTTCCAGGGGGAGAGTTTCTATAATCCTTATATTCCAAAAGTTTTGGAGGAATTGAATAGCAAAGGCTTGATCAAGGAGAGTGAGGGTGCTCGAGTTATATTCATTGAAGGTCATCAAATTCCGTTGATAGTGGTTAAAAGAGATGGTGGCTTCAACTATGCCTCAACTGACTTGGCTGCTCTTTGGTATTTTCTAAATTACACCCCTGCTCTTTCTAAGGGCACATTTAGCTGCTTTCTAAGGAGCAAACGGAGTCAATTGTCTTCGGGTTTCACTGAAATAGATTTTCTGAAACATTTTTTCATCTGTTATTTTATGGAGGTATCGGCTCAATGTCGAAAAGGCTGAATGGATAATATATGTCACAGATGTTGGTCAGCAACAACATTTTGACATGTTTTTCAGTGTAAGCAAAGAGTTTTATTGTAATCCAAGCACATGAGATGAGTATCTTACAATGCTATAACTTCATCTTTTGTTCTCTATTATAGGCTGCAAGGATGGCTGGTTGGCTACCAGACCCAAAAGAAAAGAAGTTGCCAAAAACGAGTCATGTTGGATTTGGTCTTGTTCTTGGGTCAGATGGCAAACGCTTCCGTACTCGTAGCACTGAAGTTGTTCGATTGGTAGAGCTACTTGATGAGGCTAAATCTCGGAGTAAATCCGAACTACTGCAGCGCCTCACTGAAAATGGTAAATTTGATGTCTTTGAATTTTGACTTCTTGACATTTTCCCCTTAATAATCCTTCAGGTAAATATAACCTGATTCTGTTCAGGTAAAATTGTTGACTGGACGGATGAGGAACTAGAAAAAACTTCAGAGGCTGTTGGATATGGCGCAGTGAAGTATGTACCAAAATTTTGACTTGCAGCTAGATACAATTGTGTTTACTGGCTAAATATTTTTGAATGCTAATCGATTTGGTATTCTCATCCTTTTCTTAAACGTCACTTCAGGTATGCTGATTTGAAGAACAATCGGCTGACCAATTACACATTTAGTTTTGAACAGATGCTAAGTGATAAGGTATAAGCAAACTCTAGTATTCATATGCTGGTCTATGTAGGGATCTGAGTTTCTTGTGCAACCGGCCATGATTTCTTGTCGTTACATCTTTCTCTTCTGTGAAATAGGGAAATACCGCTGTGTACCTTCAGTATGCTCATGCTCGCATTTGCTCCATCATCCGTAAATCCAATAAGGATGTGGAAGAGCTGAAAATGGTAAGCCCTGTTTTTTACCTGTGCAATCACTGATCTGGCTCAGATTTAGCATAATTTTCTCTTGGCCATCAGTACTGAGCTGAAATATTCCCTCATTGTTTTCTCAGACTGGGGCCATTTCTCTCAACCATCCAGATGAGCGTGTGTTGGGACTTTATCTTATCCGATTTGCGGAGGTATGTTTCCTCAGTAATTTTTATTTCATAAGGTTCAGGAAGTCAGGAAACTAATCAGTGATGAGCTAACCATAATGGCTTGGGCACTTGTATTGTAGAGCGAATATGGAACATAGGATTTAGGAGACTTTTGGGTGTGTTAGGATTTTAGTTTTTCCCTCCTTGTCCACCACAAAGGTACATGTTAAGAATGATTCTCCATTCAGCTTTGGGTGAAAGCACAATCCAACTTAATTAAAATGACGTGAACAATCAAATGAACCGCATATAAATTTCCAATAAATTATAGAATTGTCAAATTGCTGAAGAATGTAAGTTTGTTCCTGACTGATGACTGCAACAACGATTCACATAACTTCATCTTCCTCTGCCCTGTTCTGTATTGATCTGTAATCTGTCGCAGGTTGTCGAAGAGGCGTGCACCAATCTTCTTCCAAATGTTCTGTGTGAATACTTGTACAATTTATCTGAAATGTTCACAAAATTCTATACCAACTGTCAGGTATATAGCTCTTTCTCATTGCTTCACTCCCAAATTCCTAATTTGATACAGTTTGTACTCTAGCACTACTAAACTACAATACTATCTACATTAAACCAAACAGGTGGTTGGGTCAGCGGAGGAGACGAGCCGGCTTCTGCTTTGCCAAGCGACCGCCGTTGTCATGAGACAGTGCTTCCAGCTGCTTGGGATAACACCGGTTTACAAGCTGTGATCTGCGTGTGTTTGCTTTGTATTGGACAAGAGTTTTCACACAAACTGCTATTCATCATGGTTGCAGTTTTGGTCTTGTAACCTAGTTGATGCAGCTAACGGATTTAAATACATTGCTCAATTTTAGAAGAGAAGTGATTGTAGTAAAATATGCCTGCAAAGATCTTATTGATGCCTGTGATATTCTCTGCCTGGTGTAACCACACCAGTTGATGCTGACTGTTGTTTGAGAGGTGTGTTAGGGAGAATAATTGCTGCGGTGAATTTTGGTGGTGGAGATAAACAAATTATGGATTTGGCAGAATGCTATGTATATTAGCGATATTGGCATTGTTCCTATTAAACAAATGAATTTGAACGGAAAAGAGTGATCTCTGATCCCTGTAGAGGGCATCTGAAATATCTGTGTTCAGACGGGCCTCTAGTTTCACGTTTTGTAACCCTGCCGACTCTAGGAGGTTATTGCAATGCCAACGGACTGAAATCCATCTAGTTTCCATGCAAAGCAAAGAAAGTCTGACTAATGAATTCTCAAAGAGAAATTACATTACTGGTAGACATTAACATCAGATTTTAGCTTAAATATTAACATGAACCTCCCTGATTATTGTCATATAAGCTGCTTAATTTACCTTGCAACATTACAGGGAACCCTCACCGCCCCTATCACTTACAGGCAAAGGTACATACTACCTTAACTCTCCAGGGCATGGAGAAATCTCAAGGCTATTCAATGTAATATTTACTTACATTAGCATCAACGCCAAATGTAAGCTAAAACGAAAGATACAGTAAACATCTGCAAGATTGTATTGAACTTGCACAAGCCTCTAAACTCTGAACTTCTGCTTCATTTGACCACCACCAATGACATGCTGCTATGGCCTCGGTCTCTTTGAGCTGCAGCTAGGGCATTTATATTGCTTTATGCTCTCCGCCTTCGCGGGGGTAATCTTCACACACTTCCCATGATACCACTTCTCACACACATCACAGCCGATCCAGAACTCATCTGCACTATATATACCGCCACATGTGCCACACAAGGTTTCACTGTGGTCACCGTCATCTTCGTCGTAGCCTTCGTCAACCTCCCTGGCGTTATTTTCTATGCGTGGTTCACTTGTGTGCTGGGGAAACAGAACAGTCTTAACCCATACAGAAACAGCAGTCGAGAAAAAATATTGTCCCAGAAACTAAATGCATTTAAGAATTCTTCTTACCTTCACCGACAGTTTGTTTCTACCGCTGTTGTCATTACCGGATCTGTCCCTCTCCCTAGACTGTTTCACACCACCAGAGACAACTTCAAAAACAGTTGGCAGATCATTCATCATGCCAAACAAACGCTTCCTGTTGCATTTGACAGCAAAAGCAATAAGATATAAAACAAAACCAGTATTATAAGGCAGCGAAACAAGTATTTCTTTCCATACTTGGTTGTGGTTAACAATGTTGTTTGGACTGCAGTAACTTTTATAGTTGTACCATGGTTACTAGATTACTGATGCTATAACCAAGAAAATTGTCTAGAGTGGAATATGAAATGTTCAACGTCAATTGAAGCTCAAGTCAACTCTACTCATAGCTTATGAGTTACTTCACTAACCAAAATTAATTGTAGGAATATTTACAAAGAAAATGGCACAATTATATTGTTACAGAACAAGAACTGCAGGATTTCAAGCTGCAACTGACAGGTACTACAGTCGTTTCCCGTTTGCTACTACCTAGAGCTATACATGGATTTACTCGATAACCAAAATCTAATAGTCACACATCGTCCACAACTGTACGAAGAAAATAAGAATTCAATTAGTCACCAGCTGCTAGAAAAGCCATGATGAAGGGCATAGTTTATTCGAATGAGGCCTCCAAGAAAAAAAAAAGAGTAAATATCAAAATCAAAGTCTACATTTGCTAAAAATTAAAAGAACATGCTGAAGTTTAGCTGAAACAGTTGCATCACAGTTGAAATCTAATAGCAGGCACAACAGCCTTTTCCACACTATGTGAAACCTATGAGTCAGTTAGATGACTCAAACTAGTTTGCAGATGTGAAGATGAAAATGATTAACGCTATAAAACTCGTGAAATATTGCTTCATACAAATCTACGAAATGTTAGCAGTTTAGCACCACGTACAAGACCAGAAGTTAAACAAAGTACTAATGGTGTATCGCAATGACCATAAGCATAAAAATGGATGTAATGAACAAAAAACTTAAAAGGGTCAGCATCTTGGTCATCGCTGTTTAAGATTTGAATCAAGAATTGTTGCATAATAAACTGGTAAAATACAGTATAAGAACATACTTATATTTCAGCAAGTTCACAGCGCAATAAAACCAGGGATATAACAATACGGAACCTTTTTGCAATAACGCACACAAGGATGTTTTATGTAGATCAGGTCTAAGCAAATTCCATGTTTATACACATCCTTCATGCATAACAGAGTATGCATTCAGATTGAATATAAAGTTGGGGGTTACATGAGTAATGAACTCATTACAGAAACATCACACTACACTGTCAGGTATCTAACAAATGCAACTACTTTTAGTAAACGTTAGGCAGCACTGTCAGAAATACTCAGAATGATTGTTGAAGTACTCATCTTCTGTGAAAGAGTATTAATCTTAAAGAAGAAGTGACTACTGACCATAAGCAACTACGCAAATTAGTTAGATTTCAATCACAGGCAGTTGCACCAATTTTCTTTTTCCACAGATGAAGACAACAACTGATCCTAACCCAAAACAAAACAGTCTGGGAGGTATTGCAGGCCGCATAGTTTCAAATCATAGATAACAATCTTGTCAAATCAAATAATTACTCGTTAGTATAGATCTGTGCATGGTCATTCATAACTACATTTTCTGCAAGATTAGTAAACCTTCTTGGAGTACTGAAGCAAGCACCTACAATTAGAATAATCCACCTAATCCAAACGTACCTACTAGTACTATCTTAGTTAACACTGGCTATTGATAAAAGTAGGAGACATGACAAGCTTAAATGTGGTGAGGTTGGGATGTGAGTATAAACCACCAACAAGATGAAAATCAGAAGACATTACAGATTCACACACATGCCTTTTGAATCTAAAATTTTGTAAGCATAACTATCACAGTAAAGTTCCAACCAGAATTGGATTGTAACACTGCAAATTTCTCACAAAGGATGAAAGCACGCGTGGTCCTTCAAATCTTTATGCCGCAACAAAATACTAGTGGCGATGAGAGAAACTCATATATTTTTTTGACACAATATCCACTTAAAAGCTCAGAGCAGGCTTTTAAACATCTGGTGATTTATGTAACCTTAGTAAAGGATGCGTCCTGATGAAAATAATGGGTTACTACTCAGCTTTCCACAGGAATAGACAACACCACTCTTCATTAGGACGGTGTGCCATCACCTTAGGGAAGGACAAACAAGTTCACGCCATGCTAATGCATGACGGTAACTTACTTTGCATGACTCTAGTAAACAATTGAACACTGAAGGTATGTAACTATTTAGACTGCTACCTTCGAATTGTCAGAAGAACTGAACTTCCTGTAAATACTACCCATGAATGCAATTCTTTTCACAATTACATCGAAGTAAATCGAAGGTGCCACTTTCCAATCAAGCTATTGCTGAATAATTTTAATCCTTAATCTCTTTGTCAGTTTACTTACCCAAAGAACAAAACAGAAGTTCACTGCCAGAGCCTAATAAGATTAGACATCAGAACTACCCAACACAATTCTAATGCAAACAAACCATTATAGCTTAACCCTAGATATGGGAGCAAACTCAATTGCTTTCTCCATTGAAAACAGGCAAACGGATTATTTCAGAAATATTTTGCATAATACCCGAAATTAAACGAGTACTTATCAAAACAAATGTTGAATCCATACGTACGCACACAGTCATATGCATACAGAGGACACGATATAACATGCATATCTTCAGACATCCACTTGAACTCAGAAAGTGCTCCTGAGAGAGCCTTGTACGTTCCAATCAGCACAGGCAGCAAACTATCAAGGAATAATGAACAAGTAACCACGACACAAGCATCGGAGCCAGAGGAACAGAGGCGAATGGAGCGAGATCGTACCGGTCGTTGCGGTTGAGCCTCGCGGCATAGTAGAATGCGACGGAGATAAGCCACGAATCGGAGTGGACGGCGACTAGCGCGAGCCAGTCGCGGCGGTTCATCCCGTCGCGAGCGAAGTTAATTCCGAGCGCAGGTTCCGGCAACTCCGTGGGCACCTCCTCCGCCGGCAGCGCCACCTCCCACGCCTCGTTCGCGTACCCGTACAGGCACAGGTTCTCCTTCTCTACGCGAACCCAATCCAGAAACCGCATCAGCTCGTGCCCAAATCGAATCGACGGCCATCACAGGGGAGATCGCGCGGGGGAACAGGAACAGAGAGGGGGCGCTCACCTGGATCGCACTGCGCATAGAACTCCTCGACGTCTGCGAAGCAATATGAGAGACCACGGTTAGGTTCCGGAGCTCAAGGCGGCGGCGGCGGGAAGCGGGAACACGGCGAGGGCAGGGGCGCGTACCGTGGGTGAGGGCGCGGAGGATGGCAGAGCGGCGGGCGCGGAAGTCCTTGAAGATTTCCTCGACGGAGCGGGGCGCGGAGCCGCCCCCGGCGCCGGCGCGGCGGTAGGAAGCGTCCATCGCGGCGGCGCGTCGTCTGATCTCCGGCGAGACGGAGGAGGGAGGAGACTGATCGCGATGCGGTCGGAAGCCGAGCGGCGAGTGATGCGGGGCAAAAGGAGGAGACGTGTCAGATCTTATTGTTTTGCGTATGGGTCCCTGAGAATGCCAGAATTTACGATTAGGATCTGCTATTTATTGCACACGAATTCATGTAAAATTTGCAAGAGATGTTTTTCATTCAAGCCCCAAGGGACCCTGATTAAAAATGGAGATGTTTTAAGGTCACACTCACAAGTCTCTGTCTTAATTTGTTTTCCATGAGAGGGTGGGTTAGTGTGAAACTTGCTCAGCATTTCGAAGCGTGAATATGGCTCCAATCGAAGCCTTTTAAGTTCGAGAGCAAAAGCATTTGTTAGCCGGACCTACCACAAAGGCGGAGCTAGGTTATACCTTGTGGGTGCAGCTGCACCCAGGAAAATCTGAAAGTCAGTTATGATCACTAAATTTTCATCCTATAACTTGAGCTATTACACAAATTTCTTCATGTGTCGCACCCCCCTTCAGTTTCTTCTAACTCAGGGGTCCCCCAAACCTTAAACCGTTTGGTTTTTTTACCGCGAGAAAACTGTTGGATTAAGCCATAAAACTGAGCGCTTTTCGTTTATGCTACAATACTTATGTATGGTTTTCCTGACCGAGTCGGAGCGAATTTTACGATTTTCACACAATCTGTTCGTTAAGAGAAGATATATCCCCATATGACATAATTTTTATTTTACAAAAGAAAACAAGAACTAGAGGAATAACTTCATAAAAGAAAGAAAAAATGAGTAGAAGAATATGCCCATAACGTTTTGTGTTAGTTTTGAAGGTAGCTCAGCAACAAGCACTATGTATAATTTATTACATAAACTCTTTTGATGGATATCATCTTAATTCATCTTAATTGTTAATCCTGCCATGTATATAGAAGATGCTACGTTAGGTACACCTTCGCGGAGGATAGTTGTGTGTGTGTTTTTTGGAAAATCACCATGTGTCAATGGATGATTCCTTCATGCTCCAATGTCCTGTCTCCTCACCCGCCGCCCCCCCCCCCCCCCCCCCCCCCCCCCGCGCGCGCGCGAGCAGTCATGAACTTCCTTGGCCCACCCCCCTTAAAATTTTGTTCAACCTCCGCCACTACATGAACACAAGTAATTCAGAACATGTACAGAAGCAGTTTAATATGCAAATATATGTTTTATATTTGTTTTGGACAACAATATCTACATTGATTTAATTTACAGAGATATTTTTCTCTCCTAATCTAACTCGTTAATCTACATTGATTTTTTTTTTGTACTTGGTAAATTGATACTACTTATAGAGAATAGAGAGATGACAATACACATGCATTCATTGTCGTTTAAAACTTGCTTCAAAGCATAACAACATCATGGCTGTACCAAATACATTCATGACACAATATTTAAATACAAACAATGGCCAAACTGAATTGCAAACGTACACCTCTTATTACCAAATTGAATGAAAAAAGGAACAAAAGAAGAGCCCACACGGCAACCCCCACCAGTGCCCACTTGCATCCTTATTTTTGTCACATGCCCCGCCAAATCACTGCCACAACGGCTGCCACCCCGAAACCATCTCTGACGATGCCTCGATCATCCACGACGCCATCTCCCGTTGACGGTCTCAACCAAACTACCTGAGCACTGGACTCATCGGTACACTCTGCCTTTTTCTTCTTCTTCTTCTTCTTGATCCCCACTGGTGCCGGCATAGAAGATGCTAATAAGTACCTAGACATATGATTAAAAAAAGTACATAGAAGATGCTACGTACCTAGACACACTGGTGGAGGAAAGTTAGGCTAAAGGGGGTTGTGCCCCCCTCCCCCCTCTTCTTCCGGAATTTTGTTCAAGGTCCGTCACTGCCTAGACACCTAGGATTAGGAATATAGGCAAAATGACAATGAATTTGGAACAATGGAGTAACAATTTCATACACAATTTTATGTTTTATATCTTAAGAGACGTTTTTCTTTCGGTCCCTAAATTGACTCACTAAAATACATTGAAAAATAATTTGCGCTTGCAAAATTGATGCACTTGTAGAGAACAGGGAGATAACAATACACATGCATCCATTATCGTTTAGAACTTGCTTCAAAGTATAACAACATCACGACTCTACCAAAATACATTCATGCCACAAAAACATAAGGACCAAACTGAATTGCAAACGTACACCTCTTACCAAATTGAATGAAAAAAATAAGAAAAGGAATGAAAAAGAGCCTTGACGGCAACACCAGTGCTCACTTGCATCCTTACTGTCGTCACATGCCCCACCAAATCGCTGCCACGGTGATGGCAGCCACCCCGAAGCCATCTCCGACGACACCCCGCGCGGCCGCCGACGCCGTCGTCCCCTCCGCGGTGTCCGCCACCGGCGCGTCGGCCACCGCCTCCGCCGTCCCTGCCTTCTTCTTCTTCTTCCTGCTCTCCACCGGCGCCGGCGCCGGCGCGGGCACGGGCGGGCCGTAGAGCGCCCACGGCAGGAGCACCTTGCTGACCTGGTACACGACGAGCCTGTCGCCGGCGTACACCGTGCTGTCGACGGTGGCGTTCACAACTCCGGTGGACACGTTCACCTGCTGCCCGCCGTCGGAGGTGATGTTGAGCGGGTACTTGCCGCGGCCGACGTCGCCGGCCTGCGTCCGCAGCGGGTTGCTGACGGTGTCGAGCTGCGCGGCCGGGAGAATCTGCGAGACCACGTGGAACTGCACCAGCGACGTCTTCTGCTGGTCGGAGAGGGAATTGAGCGTGCCGGCGGGGAGCGCCGCGAAGGCGTTGTCCGGCGGCGCGAACACCGTGAACCCGCCGGTGAAGGACTTGCTCTTGAGCTGGTTGTTTATCTGGTCGGCCTCCTGCGTCGATTGCAGGAGCTGGATGAACTTGGTGAACTGACCGGCCTTGGTCAGCACCGCCGTGATCGACTTCGCCGGCGCCGGCGCCGGAGACGGAGCCGATGACGCCTGGCCGTGCGCCGATGGGGCGGTGGCGGACACGAGGAGGGCGGCCACGACGAGGATGGCGACCTGCGGCGCCATTGTTGCTTCTGCTTCTACTGGTACAATTGTTGATTTCTTATGTGCAGTAGTGCAGTGGAGGCCGTGTTATATAGCAACAAGGATATATGCTGAGGTGTGTGGGTTGGAGTGAGGTGGCGGGGCGCCATGCATGGGGGGCTCATGGTGAGTTGGGAGATGGAACGTTAAGCAGCTGGTGGATTGGATTGGCTTTTTGCTTCATGGAGCGGCAATAAAACTGCAACCGTAAGGATCCGGATCGATCTTCCCTGGCAATTGTGATTTAGGTGACGATGATGGACATCATAAGGACTGCTTAACTTAATTTGGACAAGGATCAGCTGGGGAGATAACAGCTTCAATCGAGGAGCTTTCGATGCGCGGTGTAAACTGACGACGCACCAAATGGGCTGTCCACAGAAAATGGCTGGGCCGGACGACTAATGGAGCCTACAGGGAGATTCTATCTGGGTGTGTGCCATGATCTCGATCGCGATTTGACTAGTCTGGGACACGGCCTGGCAGCACTTACGGGTAAAGTTTCTTGCCAATCAGAAGATAAAGAAAGGTGTATGGCAGCACTTACGGGTAAAGTTTCTTGCCAATCAGAAGATAAAAGAAAGGTGTATAAACCTCCCAATAAAAAATGAGGCTGCACAAAAGAAAAATGGAGGATGGATAAATCAAGGGCAGAGCTCGGTGCCTACTCACTATCAAACATGCGTAGATTGTTCAGGGCTGCTGGTAACTTGGGACCCGGGGCATCTGCCCATCTGTGTCAGGAGAGTGGCGCATCCTCACTAGCTGGCAAACTGTTAATCAGGGACAAATGAAAGGTTCGAGCAACGAGGTCGCGCGTGCCATCGCTGATTTGAACACCCAACCATCCATATAGCAGAGCTGAGCCTGGCAAGAGAACAACCTATTAACGGCCGGATGCAAACATCAGAACCTCCCGAAAGGATATCGTCATGTGCATCACTGAACCATTCGATAATTTCATCGATTAATTAATAACTACCTTAAGGATTAACATTTACATGGACACGAGTTTTCTGAGACAGCGTTCAGCTCACAAATAATTCCGTTTACGGACCACTTATTTACACAGCAAAAGCAAATCAGCGGAATTGATACATTTGGCCTGAGCTAGGATTAATCGGAGTGGAACCTCATTTGGTCCCTCCACTATCGTCCACTGCAGCAGCTTTGCATACTGGGCAGGCATTCTTCACCTGCAGCCACTTCTTGATGCAGTCGGCGTGGAAATCGTGGCCACATTTCAGGCTCCCGAGGAAGTCCTTGAGTTTATATTCCTCCTGCAAGAACAAGCGGTTAAGTATGATTTATTTTTGGAAAGGTTGACTGAACCTGATGCCAGCCATAATCTGGAAGCCTAATAAATCGGCTTATACCAAGTGGGGTTCATCTTACCAGACAAATTATGCAGCTTGTATTGTCTTTATCATCCTGCAGACGACTGGAGCTGCAGCAAGCTACCTCCATCACACATCCAGAAATTTTTTCATCTGCCAGGCCAGTGTTGACATTGCCTATTCGCTCTTCCAAAGCCAGGAGTTCCTGCAGAACATAGAAAGTTACTTTTGTTACAGAGACATTCCGATGCTGATCTCAGGTATTGAGAAGCTAAGCTCTTACCTCGTAACTCATGTCATCAATGTCCAGCCTCATGTCCCAGTGAGGATCATTCGCTTCCCTTGATTCATGGATAACTAACTGGTCCAGCATCATAAATCGCTTCACAAAATGCAACTGAATTAGTTACATGTTCAAAATCTTTGTAATGTCAGCATGATTACGGGAGGAAAAGAAAAATGGCACCTACCTCGGCAGCTGACCGTCCCAAGTTATCTTCCTCAATCATCAATGGATGAAAGCCATGGTAGGTATCTCTGGATCTTCTACTCCTTGCACTGCCACTGTGTCCTAGAGCTGCATGCCCTAGATGTCTCAAAGTTGCAGCAGGCTCAGCATGAAATGGCTGGACACTTGATGATGCTGCAGAGGAAGCAGGCAGATAACTAGGGGCAGCAGGATGGTAGCTGGGGATAGCAGGCTCATAGGAGATTGCCCCCGAATTGGAGGAAGTTGCAAAAGCTGGAGCAGGATAAGTGCGGATAGTGTTGTGCGAAACTGAACTTGGAGCATATCCACCATGCACAAATGGCATGCTATCAGAAGAACCAGGAAGCGATGCCACAGGAGCACTTATGTTGGTCCTCTGAGGAGGAGGATAGTATGGCCTCTCTCTGAATGCCATGCTAGTGCTTTCACCAATCCCTGGGGAGCAACAGAAAGTTTGAATGATAGCAACCAAAAATAATATCAAAATTTTTAAAAAGGGTGTTCTCAGAAACCTACTATTCATTTGGAACGGTAACAGATGGAAATTAACTTAAAACATGTTTTGATGTAATTGATGGCAAATAAACGTTATCAATTGATTTTAATAGCCACAAATTACCTGAATCTACTAATTTAAGAAGAATTATTCCATCCAACTGATACTAAGACACATATTTACCTCGGCTATCAGAAATAAAGCATGCCAAATAAAAAAAAAGCTATAGTAAAGCAGGGATTGGAACTAACCTGGAGGAACAACTCTTGGAGGTATAGAAAAAGGAGCTCTATCTTGTTGTATTGCTGTACTTAGAGAAGGAGCATTTGCATTAGCATGGTGCGTTGACCCATGACTGGATACAGCTGGACTGTGTCCCAAATGGATAGAGCTGTGATCATGGCGTCCTCTCACATTCCTTAGAGATCCTCCATGATCACCGAAGTGATGATCACTCCATCGGCTTGAACTGAAGTTCGAGGGCACTCGAGGAGGGCAGAATTCTGGAGCTGGAATAGGATTTGGAGGCATGTGTTGGGAGAATTGCGAATTGGAAGAACTGGCAGCATAATAACTTCCAACACTAGCTCCATCCATAGGATGAATAATGGGATTTCTCCTCTTCTGTGCAATTCTTCTATCATCCATACTGGGATTCAGAATAAAATTATCCTCAGGTCTGTGCGGATAACTCAAAGCAGTCAGACGTGGATCATAGATGCTACTAGAGCTTCCAGTATGAGGATAGCCAGCATAGGAACCATGCAAGGCTCCAGGGGTTCCATTCTGCTGAGATGGCCCAGCATAACTAGAGGATGAAAGGTCATTTGATCTCACTGTAGCACTCCCATAACCTGATGATATAACTCCATTTGGTGCATCACGTCTTGGATGCATAAATAATTTTGGACCTGAAATAACAAGGTACAATTGAACGTTCACCATGATTGAGATGTATAATTAGTAAAGTTCTATGTTGGTGAAGCTCATATACCAAAAGGCGAAGGTTCATTATGTAGCTGGTTCACATGATCTATCCTGGGAATCTGGGAATTGTTATGATGATGTCCCGCCATGATGCATGAATACTACGGTCAGATTTTGTTTAACCTGGGAAATTAGAGGCTCAACATCAGTATTCCAGCAAAAAGAGTTGCTGGCAAACAAAAATTGTAAAACTTTGGGCAAAAATATACAAAGTAATAATAATGCTTTAACTTACGGAACAAATTAAAGGGTAACTCAAACCTTAGAACTGCAAGGTGTGATATTAGAGTCACTGCACACAGATCAAAGAGCCCAAAGGCCAATGATTCCATCATAGCCAGCCTTACTTAATTATAATGACATTACAAGCACATGACCAAGTTCCAGAACTGATTCAAGGGGATACTGATGCTATGCTGATAATGTACATGCAGATTGGAAGCTCTTTGTATATAAATGTCATTATAACCATTTTGAGCGTATAAATACAATTTTTTTTAATATTTAAGCCGAATTTTAAACTACAAAAATTGCATTTTGTAATGTTCACGACAAAAGAAATTACAAGCAGGTGAATTTTGCAGCACATTTAGCGAAGAGACTTATATTTTGTTGCTGTTATGATAATTCGTGATATTCTTTTTTATCTATAAAAGTATGATTGTTGGAAGATATATTCATTTTGGGCTAAAAAATAATCAAAAGACTAGTAATATACTGTGAATTGGTGGATACACAATGTTTTGTTGTATATAATCCCACACTCTCCACATTTCTACATGATGATATATTTACGAGTTCATATAGGCATACAGGTTTTAGATAAAAATACACGCAGCATATCAGGATTAGATAACCATTTCTCCAAGAATAGACAAACATTATAACTAGCTCTATAATTGTTATTACGATCAAATATTTTCTTAAACCATGAAAACCATAAATCCGTAACCTAAAAAAAACTAGTCTTACAATATTTTCTTTCGCGAAGCAGTACAGACAAAAACCAGGATCTCCAAAGGACAAGTGAAATGAACAATCTTAAATGAAAAAAACCTACTGTGTATCTATACAACAGTAAGCAGTCAAAGAAATTGAAACAATGCACGGCTAATTTATAGTACTTCTCCAACATTACAGATATTATTTACATGCTAGCCAGTATAAAAAAGATGTTCCATTACATGGCATAAAAAACGCCCACCGAAAGCTGTCATAAGGAGTACAAAATACTAAAAGAAAACAAAATGAACATCTAAGGCAGAAACTGCACTACTAGCCATCAGCTCCACAAGCCTCAGGGAATATCAATGCACTAAGTCATAGCATGTTTGGTAGAAACATGTCCATGTATGTAAATACCACACACAATATCAATAAGGTTCCTCCATGAAATTGCTCTATCCTTTTGTTCTGCTTATGAATAATTACATCTTATTTCCATCATTGATTCACCTAGTTTCAACTAGCCTCTCTTTCCTTTCAATGGCATCAAGTGGCTATGTGCCAATTGCATTCCAAGTAACCAGAACGGGATCATTACTTCAAAGGGCCCAGCTACCCAACTCACAGCCAGTTCTACAAGTTAAGCTGATATTTTACTTGGAAAAGACCTTCAGATCAATTATTTTGGCAGGAAACATTAGGTCTCAAATTTCTTTTCCTGATTTTGCACCCGTTTATCAGAATCGTCCAAATCAGAACTAGTAATTTGATGTCTTGCATTAGTGGGTGATCATACTGCTCCAGCCGATTCTTCCATGGATCTCACTATCCCTCTCTATAGGTTAAGAGTGGGCCATGAGACTACACTTCTCGCGTTTTGAACTTTTCAATGCACCATACAAACCAATAGAGAGCTAAAGTACTAGGTGGCAGTTGCTAAGCGTGGCACTGTGGCTGCAATAAGTGCACCTTTTCCAGACAATGGAAAATATGTTAGCAGCAATTGGCCCTTCAAAAAGTCCCATTTAGTGGGCACCTCTTGTGCAGTTTGGAAGCTGGTGTAATCTTTGCAAGAGGAGCCACCATATCTTACTCTAACGGCAACACAACTCAAGAGTGATGTTGAGCATATGCTCTTACTGAGGACAAAGTGTCCACAGATGGCACAGATCAATTGAATTGGCGCTCCCATATGCCACTGCCGCATTCGCCACTTAACACTGTTAAAAATGAATCAAGAAGCCCATTTTTTCCCCATTTGTTTGACCTTAATGTGACCTTGATTTTATCAAATCAAGATGTCAAACAAGAAAAGAAATTGTCTTTACACTGCAATGATCAACTAGTACCTGCAATGTCATCAGGAACACAGTTCAAATTATCAACGTATAATACACTACAGATATCTAAAAGGGCCGAAAACTGATAATTCTCCAGAATAAAAAATAGCCCTTGTTTGAAAAATGTAGATGGATGCTGCAAGAGCAGCAAACTGGAAGAGAAATGAAAAAACAAGCCCATATTAGGCTGTGGAGTCTTGAGGCAAGCATAAATTGTGGCCCCTCTAATAAAAAGGGTGAGAACGGTGCTCAAAGAATTAAGATTCTCACCATGAACTGATTGCTTCCAACTTACCAGTTACGACCATAAATATTAAAGCGAATACTATTCACTAACAAGAGTACCTGACCATCAGATAATTGGCAACTCCTCCCCCAACCTAATGCCCACATTTGCGGATTTGCCCCAATTTGAAGTCAAATAAACAACGGAATCAAATCATGTCCCCGAATATTGGACTCCAACTCTAACAAGTCTTAGACCACTGCTCTCAAGAAAGTGGACTATTGTGGAAGCCATATCTCACTAACCTGCATTCCCATAAAACAAATCGGTTTTTGTGCCATTTCTGACAAATAGAGTACTATACATGTAGTTTTTATAAATATCAACAAAGAATACCTGACGATGCAGAAGACATGTCGGTGCAAGTAACTTTGAATTTCAAGCATTACCATCGAATTGAAGTACAACAATGTTGTACCTTCAATATAATGAGCGCTTCTGCTTCTAAGCAAAAACCAAGACTGTAGAGCTTATACATGCTTTGTCCAATGGAACATCGAAAGAACCATGATGGATCAAAGCAGCAAAGGTGCTTCCATGATCTAATGGTGGTAGTAGTGTTGGAGGAAGATGGTACACTTGGAAGTCTGAGACATAGCATGAATCATGCATATCATATGATTTTTGTCTTGCGATCATTTAGATGAAAGGATAGCATAAATTATATATGTAGTGTAGTACTTTTATATTTCCAGTATTCTTGTTCAGATTTTTTTGTGGTAACATAAACAAGAAACTGCACAATCAAATGATAAAACCACAGATAACTCAAATTAAAAACTGGAGACACATGTTCTCCAGATTTATATTACTATGGGTACATATTTCTTGGTTCCTGTAAGTTGTAACTAAAGAGGCAAAGATGCCTTACATAAAAGAACAAGGAGATGCAAGAAAGGGAAACAGAAAAAATTGAAATGCTTTCACTGGTAGGTAGAATACGCATGGAGTGGTAAAATGGAACAGGACACATTGGTTGCCCTGATAGACAGATGAGAAATGGTCATCTATACAACAGGAAAGCTTGATAGGAGATTAACCTATGCTAGAGGGTGAAGCATAGTGTTGTGCATGGAGAACAGTCAATTTACTGAAAGGGTAAAAGATGCAATGGTGGTAATGGATAAAAAAAGTAAACAACTGCAATGAACGATTACATGGACCACTAGGAAGTCACAAATTGTTTGAAATGATGCACATATCGAGCTTGGAAATGGAGATTGGCACGGCTTAGGAGCATTGCCCATTTACAGAGAGGTTTCTGCCCCGTCTGAATCATAAAACCATAGGAGTTCGGTCTGCGAATGGAGCGACCCATGGCCATCAGTACCCATTTTCCCAACAAAAATCATTAGTTCATTTTTCCTGTCTAGAGGACATCCTTGGGTACCCATAAAAGGCTCCACTCCCACCCCTACCTAAGATCAACTGCATCACTACAAAATTGCGCTGACTACCTATCGGCAGAAGCTGAATGCTGAAGCACATTGATGGGCTCTGGTAGTTTGATAACAATAAAATCAATGAAAGGGCACTGAGAGGAACAGCAGAGAGGGGCGCTACCGAGGGAGGAAGCTATGAGGCAAACTAGAATGGCAAAAGGGCATCAAGCAATCAGACATGATTGTGGCACGCTGCTTGCTGGAACTGCATGGCGACGCAGAATGATATGACCAGACGCACAGATGTTACCACGGATTGGATTACGGAATTAGGGGCATTTCAAATATATTGTACCAGCAGACCGTGTAGTCGACAGCCTAAATCACGCACTCCTCCAAGCTCAGCCCGATCGCTGAGCAGAACGATGAACCGCGCAACTCAAAATCGCGCCTATCCGTTGGATTAAGACGACTAAGACCAACAGCACCCCCAAATCCCCCATCAATTTGACCGCCAACCGTCAATCCATCCGGAATCGATCCATCGGCATCCACCCAACCACGACGATTCCACATCCACTGCTACCAATCCACGCCCCAATCAATCGGCACCCCACAGAAAATACACCCCCGATCAAAATTCAAACCGACTGTTCGGCGGAATCGGACGCATTAGAGGGGAACCGGGGGGCGAATCGGCGGGGAATACCTTGTCGGGCGGCCGATCCACGGCTAGAAACGGGTGCTCCGCCGGCTAAGCGAGCGGGGCGCCGTCTTCTCCTCGCGAGCACGCAACCGCCCTCGGCTCAGACGAGAGGGAGGAGTTGCGACGGAATTGTTTTTTTGGTCCTCTTGCCGTGGCTTCTTCCGTCTGGTGAAAAGAGGTTGCGGAGGCTATTTGTAGGGCGGAATTGTGGGTGCGGCGGTGGGCCTAAAGGGCCCACTGCTCTGTGGAACGCGGGTGTGCCTTCGGGGCCCTCGAGGATTTAGATGGGCCCTGCTTTTTTGGGCTGAGCCCGCGTGTTAGTGTGTGGTGTGAATCCTGCTCGCAGCGATACAAGGCCATTGGACGGGGTTACGTTTGAGCAACTATTTTCAGCAGTAATGTCAAAAAAAATTGTTATATTGGGAGTATTTTCTAAAATCCTTTTTTTCCCTCTCAAAACCAACCCTCTCCTCTCAATATAGAGGGAGGCTTTCCTCTCCCTCCCAATACCATTTTCTGGTGGGGCTCATCTTTTCTCCACACGTGCTATTTTCTTCTTTCCCGCTCTTCTTCCCCCGCGCGTGTCGCCGTTCCCGCTCAACCGCCGTCAAGTTGTCACCTGCCCGGAGTCCCCTGGGTCACCGCACCAGTCGAGGATGGTCGCCGCACCGTCGCTGTGTATTCATGTATCTTTGCAGTAAGATCAATAAAGTTTAACCGTCTAACACCAATATCATCGTGAGCCAGAGTCAAAAGTCTTGCGGAGGATATGGGAATTGATCTTCCGGGTAAGATGATTGACAGATTTAAACAATTGGACACATATCACATAGGTATTGGCCTTATACATATATAAATATATAATGTGCAGGGCACCCTGTACCTGAGCCGGACTCTTGTGAGGTACAACGATGTATGCTACAGTAAGTAAAGCAAATGATGTCAGTCTCAATGCAACCTTTTATTTGTATTAAATTCTATGTCACATATGCATCTTTTGCCCTGACTTGACAAGTTAATATGATGCGAGAGAAGGAAAACTTTCATATTTTATGAGAGGTCTTTCGTCCAAATAAAAGGAAGCTGGTTCCATTTCCTAAAACTAGTCTTGAAAAAAGTGAAATTAAATGGTGCATTGAGACTGGTCTAAAGAAACGTAATCTAAAATTCCACACTAGAAATTAATTGATTAGTACTAGTAATTAGAAGGACACACAACTAATTAACCTCACACTAGTCAATAACGACATACTCTTATGCTTGTGTACGATAAACTCCAACACGCCTTTTCTGCCGAGTTTAGTACATATTATTTCTTACGGTTTGCATGTGATGTGTGGCATGTGTTTTTTTTTAAAATTTTTTTTTGTCTATGTCAGAACATATTATTCAGTGTGTAATTAGCACACGAAAGGTTGTGTGAGGTAGAACCGATGGCATGTTGTCTTATTATGATTGATGGCCTTTTGGATTAGTGATGGGCATTTTTGGCTGAGTTTAGGTTTTAGACCAAATTATTGGAAAGTTAGTTTAGAATACTTTGAAAGAATCTAAGAAAATACAAAATTTATGAGGACATACAAGCGTGACACGTTTGCATGTGTTTTCACTACACCATGTCCTAGCTTTCCCTACACTCCCTACTGTTGGCAAAAGTGGTCTATACCGACACAAAAAGTGGGAGAACTTGGGCGAGTGGCAGCAGATGGCAGCGCAAATCGGGGCACCGCTCGGGCTTGCGGCAGGCAAAGACGAAGCAGATCGCGGCGGAGCATCGCTCGAGGTCTGCTTCTGCCTCTGGCGGCGGGTGTAGCGGAGACTGGAGTTTGCAGAATAGCAGCGCACAGGCAGGGTCTTCTAGGTTTAGCATTGGGCTGCGTTGGGCTTCGGCCTGCTAAAGTGAACCGGTACACGGGCTATGCCGACATTTTTTGTGTAGCTCCTCATTGTCTGCCGACAGATACTTTGTGGCTGAACCAATGCCGACGCTTTTTCTGTTGGATGGTGCAACGCCGACAGTTTAACTGTTGCCTGTTGAAGCTATTGCCGACAGATAAGATGATGGTGAATTTTCACACATTTGCCAACTGATAATGGGTCAAGGATACTTAGCTTTTGCCAACACTTCAATGTTGGGAAAGCTAGGACATGGTGTAGTGTTTCGGCCCACTCAGACCACATGTATCATGTGGTGTGGTTGTGAGGTACAACGATAGTATGTGTGCTACACTTAAGGTGTGTTTGATACGATTTTCTCTAAGAATCACTTTAAAAACTGTTTGACTAGTTGTCTCATTTCAGTTTCAACAAAATGAGGAGGATGACCGAAATAATCATTTAGCCTTGATTGGACTATGTTGTTACTGCCACATTATAGTCTATAATGATTCTTAGAACATATAATATTAAGGCCTCCTTTGGGAGGCTCAAACCTCGTGGGGATCCCTGCTCATCCTCAGGGCAGGCTGGCCATGCGACAGTGGAACTTGGGCCTTTGGCGGACCATATTCCAAACTCCCCAAGTGTTAGCAGGCATCGGTTCTGGCCGGGTTGGACGGGCGTGGAAAACCAGTCTCCAGAGGCCCCCGTCCTCTTCCCCGTCTTGGCTAGCAGACGCCTCCACTCGCACCGCCGGCACATCCTCCTTCCTGGCCGCCTCTCCATCAAGTCGCGTGACACTATCTGCCTCTCCATCGACCCGCTTCATCCTCCTCCTCAGACCCCGGCCTGCCCCCATCAACGCTGCACTCGCCAGCGGCTCGTGGATCACGGTGACCTCTCTCTCTCTCTCTCTCTCTCTCTCTCTCTCTCTCTCTCTCTCTCTCTCTCTCTCTCTCTCTCTCTCTGTGTGTGTGTGTGTGTGTGTGTGTGTGTGTGTGGCCTAGGGTTACATAAATCCTGCTGATATTTCCTCCAGATCCAACGAGGAAGCAAGAAGGTCATGAAAAGGAAGAAGGTGCAAGAACTCACAGGCCGTGACGAGGGAGAACCACAAGGACCTGGTGACCGTGAGTCCCCCAACTTTCTTTAATTTTCATCTCTGTATGTTCTCTAGAATAGGTTCAGCACAATTAGCAGAAAACCGTATCCAGTTCTTGTGCATAACTCAATGATGATATGTGACCGGCGTGAAAGAGAACTCGATCTCTAGTTTTCTTGTATAAGTTTCATATAACTTCTTTGATTTTGTTAGCACGAACCGGCTCACCATACCCACAGTCCATTGCCGCCAGTCTCAACGGGCATGCTGTCACATAAGCCCAATCGGAGCCACGATCAAGGTCATGGGTCACACTCAGTGTGAGGCCCAGAGGATTATTCAGGTTTCAGACTAATAATTCTTATACCACTTGTTAGCACGATCCGGCTCGCCTGACCCGCGAGCCCATACCGCTAGCCTAGGTCCAACCGGGCCACACGGTTATCAGGGCTAGTCTTTTGGGTTGAGGTGGCCCATGCATGAAACTGGGAAAAGCATTTCTAGCTAGCTAGTGTTTGTTGGTGTTTACTTGTAGTTGTCTGGATTAAGGCTGGTTTGCTAGTGTTGACCTGACTGTCCATCATAGACTTAGAGCTCTATGATGCATGCCAACAGCAAATTATGGTTAGACAAATTGAAAATTTCTTACGACATACGAGTGCGATCAGTTTGCATATGTATTCCGCCCACTCAGAACATATGTGTGATGTGATGTGGTTGCGAGTTACAACGATGGCAAGTGGTACAGTTCCAAATTCTTCGAGAATCGGAAATGTTTCAGTTTCAACCCAGAAACGTTTCTCAACTTGAAACAGAATCACTTCTGAAACTATTCGACTGAAATGACTCATTTAGGCTTGTTGGACTATGTTGTTCTGCCACATTATAATATGCAATGACTTCTTACAACATATAATATTAATACCGTTACATTGCAGTACATGTTTCAATTATATTGCTATTGCTCAAAAGAAAATTATGTCTTTTTTCAACAAAAAGCCGCCATAGAAAACAGAATTCAACACCCTTATGGGGTAGCCCAGTACGTCATGTACGCCTAACAGGTGTCACCATGTATTATATTCAACACCCTTATGCGTAGCCCAGTCATGTACGCCTAATAGTTTAACAAGAGAACCAAGTGCCACCTTGTATTCAACACTCCGGTAAGCGACACACCCATTCTTCTTCTCGCTCACGAGCAGTAAAAATGAAAAACAAACACACACCGTTGCTGCTCTCTGTTGGAGCTCGTCTCCATGGACCAGAGCAGCGGGAGGCCATGGGAAATAGCAAAATGGGTTGAGGAGCAAACAAGGAGGTGAGATTGGTGCTAGATTTAGCTGAGCCCGTGGTCCAGGGAGTGAATGGCTGTGTCGACCGGAGGGAGAGTAGCCACGCCTGATGGCATTTCCCCCATATATAGTTTCGTGGAAGTCCAAGGGTCGTGCAGATGGGCGATGCGTTTCACACTGCAGTACACCTCCATCGGCGCGTTTCACTCTCCTAGGTCAAAATTGAAAATTGTTTCGCCCCATTCCGCATGCAAAACATTTCGGAAATCAGCATTCCGAACTGTTTTAAATGTTGCTGCCCTGAATCAATAACTTTTCATGCATCCAAACTTACCCTTATTATGATTCGGTGTTGAAGCGAGGCAAATAACGAAAACATAATACATAATCCAAATTCATCGCAAATAAGGAATTTCATTGCATCGATGGTATGAAAAATGCCAGTCGCATAAGGTTATTAATAGATTAGTACAAAATACACCAGTAAAAAAAATACATACTCTTACGCTTGTCTATGATAAACCTGAACTTTCTTTTCTTCCGAGTATAGAACACAACATATTTTTTGTTGTGGTTTGCATGTGATGGATGTCATGTTTTTTGTTTTTGTTTTTGCCTATGTCAGAACATATCATTCAGTGTGTGGTTTGCGCATGAAAGGTTGTGTGAAGTGTGTTGACTTATTATGATTCATTGTTGACAATTAATGTATCGGGGATAATGGAAACATAAAAACAAAGCTGTGGCCGATAACATATTGATATCGGTCGGATAATGATAGTTGACATTAGAAACACGGACACATGAAGATTTCTAATGTAATTATTTACATGTCTCAGTATATCATGCACCAACATAAATAATAAAAATATGTCTCGACCATTAAATTTGTTGTGGCAATAGAGAGCAGGAAGCCACTACAGCAATGCTTTGGGCGATGATGCATCAGAGTCACTAAGTTAAGGCAGGCAAAAGCTTCGGGATTGAACGAACATGGAAATGAAATGGTTGAATTCGAATGGAAATATCTAATATGGAATGATAAAAGTATTTGAAATGGAAACATCAAAATCACGCATGTACAACATTGAAATGCTTCTAATTCAACATCAACTCACGTTTTGATCATTCACACAGGATTGTTACTGGAAAAATGCGGATTACCAAAAATATGTATGACAAAATGGACAGAAAATACCCAAATCATCTTTGAGTCAGATTTTGAATTTTAATAAAAAATTTCCTCTGATTTCCATAAACTGTTGAATAATACAGAAATGTTTGGGAAACATGTGAAGTACGGCGTTGACATATAACATAGCAGACTTCCGCGTCACCTACAAAAGCGCTCATAACGTATTATTTGGTGTAGTCTGTGAGGGTGATAGGTTTTCATGCCTACTCAAAATGTATCATGCGACATGGTTTGCACGCGAAGCGTTGTGCGAGGTACAAATATGGCATGTCTGCTACACTTATTATGATTTGATTTGGGAGAAAATATAATCTGAATTCATTACAAATAAGGAAAAACAATCTAATTAATCACAAATAAGAAAATTCATTATGCGGATGGCATGCAACAAAGAAAAACACTCACGTAAAGTAATTAATATATAGATCAGTACAAAGGACACAACTAAGGCCGCACTAGTCTGAAAAGACAGACTCTTAGGCTTTTGCACGATTAACCCCAACACGCTTTTCTGCCATCTTCATAAAATATTATGCCGTGGTTTGCACGTGATTAATTTGCGCGTGTTTTTTTATCCTACGCCAGAACATATTATTCTTTTTTTGTGACCGAAACAGGAGGGGGTTTTCATTAATATGTACAAAATGGCCAGAACATATTATTCGATGTGTGGTTTGCACACAAAAAGGGTTGTACAAGGTAGAACGATGGTGTGCGGGCTGACATATTCTAATTCATTGTTAATGGAAGGTAAATAATAAGGAAACATAATCTAAATTCATGTCAAACAAGTAAATTTATTTTTTGATGGCAAAGAAAGAAGACCCCACATTAACCAAGAGGGAGTTCGGGCAGGGAATTGGCCATATCCAGTTGGCTTCTTCCATAATATGCCATTGGTCTTCCAGGGATCGAGCTACGACGGCGATGGCTGAAATTTTCAGCTGTTCTACTTTCTTTCTCTGTGAAACTATATGTTCAGGCTATCCTTAGCACCCACTCAAACTTCTGGTGTCGTGGTGTTTGCTTTTGATCATGTGAGCTTAGCAGTGGGAGAAAAGAAGCAAGAGCATATAATAGCTATGAACTATAATAAAGTATTATGACGCGGCTGAAAAATGAAGGTTATGTCAGTCGATAGTTGATAGTTCTTGTCTGTCCAGAGCGGCGATGCAAGTGTCCGTGTAGACCACAATCATATATTCGACCGCTAACTAGACTCACTACAGGAAACCGGTCATTTGTCGGGTGCCCCGGGATTTGCCGAGAGCTTTTCCTCGGCCTTTTGCCGAGTGCCGCTCTCGGTAAAACAAAAGCTCTCGGCAAATCACGATTAGCCGAGCGCCGGTTCTTTTTTTTTTTTTTTGCCGAGTGCCTAGCCCAAAGCACTCGGCAAAATCCCATTTGGCTCTCGTCAAAATTGGACGGCCGTCCGAAATTCGTGACGGCGTCACAAGATGTGGGCCCGGGTGTTGCTTTGAGATAATGGCATCGGTGTCCGAAATTCCCTGGACTACGTCCACTTGGCGTTCCTCTCCCGTCGGCACTCCTCCTACAGGCACTCCGGTAAGTCACTTGAGATACTTGTACCTTCAAATATGATACAATGAAGTAATCCAATGTTTTACTTCTATGAATCTTGTGTTACACATGCAATCTCTTCTTTTTGCAGAACCAATCCACGGGATCCAACAATCCGATTTCCCTTCCAAATGCTTGGTCACCATGGCCACCTCGTCAGAACTTGTAGTTGTATTTCTATTTATTAATAAACCAACTAGCCCTAGCTTGCATTTGATGAACTTGTAGTTGTGGTTGTCAAGCACTTCTATTTAAACTATGTGGACACTTTCTATTTGAACTTGAGGTTGTTGTGATGCGATTTATTGTTTGTGGTGATGTGGTTTAGTGTTTGTGGTGATTTATATGCCTGTGATGATAATGGTGATGATATATATGTGTCTCTGATGATGATGATAATACACGTGTCATTTCTTGTGATTGTTGTCCGGGTTGTAGCAAATTTAAATATTTTATTACAATATGGAACATTTTTTTGCCAAGTGTCCCAGATTTTTGCCGACTGCCATGGCCAAGGCACTCGGCAAAATTTACCATATTTGCCGATTGCCATGGCCAAGGCACTCGGAAAAATTTACCATATTTGCCAACTGCCATGGCCAAGGCACTTGGCAAAATTTACCATATTTGCCGAGTGCCAGAGCCACGGCACCCGGTAAAATTTACAATATTTGCCGAGTGCCAGCAACATTAATTGCCCTCAGCAAAATTTCCATGTTTGCCGAGTGCCCAATGTCAGTGGCACTCGACAAACATGGCTAACGGCCGTTTTGGACCGTCAGCCCACCTTTATTTTTTCGAGAACCAAATGGTCACTTGGCAAACATTTTGCCAAGTGCCCGACATTTAGCTCTCGGGCCTTTGCCGAGAGTTACACTCGGCGGCAAATTGGGGGTCTCCCGTAGTGACTCCTCACACTTATGCATTTGCTTCCATGCATACATGATGGTTACCGAGCAGAAAAGCTACACCAGATCTATGGTAGCGCATCCTTCCTGCCTTCCCTCTAAATAAAAAAAATACAAATCCAAAAAATACAGATCTTACCGCACATCACATATTTTACTTCTTTTCATCTTAATGAAAAGACACACTCAAGCTCGCTAAAAGATAAAACGCGATGAAACTAGAAATGCCATCACACAGATGCATGTCTTGAAGAGTCCAAGAAAGCACGACAGATGTTCTTACAATCACAACACCACACGTCCATCCCCAAGTTCAAATTGTTCATGACCGGTATGAAAAAGAAAGGATAACTAGAAAGAGCAACTCTCTCTATCTGTCTCACTTAAACCTAGTAAAGTCAAGAGTGACCTGGTCTTTAGAGGGTGTCAAAAATTCTCTCGAAGCCAGCTCGCGACCACATTGTCAGTGTCACCGGCTCGCCCGCCAATGCTACCCCAACGCTGCCACACCCTACATCTCTATATATAGTTGCCATCTTTGCCTGGATTGCTGGAGGAAGAACCTGCATTAAACCTACTAGCCTCAGAGCGCAACAGTGCCAAGTAATCAGCATACAAGAACATGTTTAGGCTGGAGCAGGCTTGCCGAGGGTCTTAATGACCAACTGCCCACCCCCCCCCCCCCCCCCCCCCCCGAGTTAGCAGCATTGAAGCTCATTTCTGGATTGGTTGGCTGGGCGGAGTAGGATGCCGGGATGTGCACAGTCCGGTTGTGCAGACGATTGGATGCGAGGTTGTGGGGCGGCGGTGGAGTTGCAGGTACGGCATCATCCAGGTACATGCTGCGGATGTACTTTTTGCGGATGGAGAACTGGCCAGGTGGTGCCTGTTCACTCTTCTTCTTCTCTGCATAGAGTAGCATTCCAGTGATTCTTGACGGCATTCTCTGAGAGACCAGGGAGGCTCCTTGCAATCACTGACCAACAACTGCCATAGTATCTATGAGCCTCAATAATCATCTTGCCATTGCTCTCTGTCCATTTGCTGTAAAAGAAAAAATATTGGGCAACAAATATTAACGAATGTGTCCATCAAATTTACTCGAAGAACAGATATACCAATGGTATTCCAGTCATGTTACCTTCAAAAACAGAGATCAGCGATACCTACTAACTACATACCTTTTATTTTCAATTGTTTGAATGTGTCAAATTGTTATGGCTGTGTACATCCTCTAGTTGATGGATGACATGTGTTTTTTCCTATATCAGAAGTTATTATTGGGTGTGTGGTTTACACATGAAGGGTTGTGCAAGGTAGAATGATGGTGTGTTAACTTATTATTATGAATGCATTGGACAATTTGCCCCACCCCATGCAAGATACAATTGCATGATTAAATTTGTAGCTTTTATGAAGTAATTGCACTGACTAATAAAGGGCACACAAATGGATTGAACTATTGCCTGGTGTTTTATACATTCTATTTAGATGGTGAACCAATAAGTTCATGCATGGTTATCTGCACAAGAAAATGCCTCGTGTACAAGGTGCACTAGAAACCATTAGATCTGGTAGTACAAATGGATCGGATGCACCGCAATACTCATTTGCACGCACACGTGTAAACCACATGAAATTACTTCGGAATCATAGATCATGAAAATCCCTTAAATGAAAGATAAAAAACAGAAGCAAATCATCAAGAAACAAATGAATCATACCTTGATATATCGGGCCGCAGATGGTTGATCCATCGCTCATGGTACTGCTCCCTATCCAACCAGGTAATCCTTGCTATCGCTGACCACTGTTAACCATGGTGCTCTACCATGTCGCTCAGTATATATGTTGCTGATCAGAAGCGAACGCATATCAAACAATTCAAGTTATGAGATGGTGATGAGGGCTGAAAAGGAAAAAAAATGATTTGGCTTTCTTACCTGTCCTCTGCCACAAGAAATTTACACAGGAGGTGTTAGTGTTGCACCCGAGGGACAAAGGTGAAAATGGTAACTACACTCAGGCATCTATGATATATGTACTCGATGTATCCTATATCTCTACTACTTAATAAAGTTGATCTGAGTCGTTACAGGGATTTTCTGCCGATTTAGTTTATGTCAAAAGTCAAGTTCATATTCATCTCGGAGTCGTTAGCCAGGCGGTTTTATTGCTTCATTAACTTGACATTAGATGCTAACATGGAACATATGTTTTCTCTCGCCTCTGCTTTCTCTCACTCCCGTGTTTGATCTTGCTCTGAATCAACAAAGTGTAGCATGAACCTGTAGACAAGCATGAACTAGAAAGGAGTAGTGCATGGTGCATGCGAGATGAGGCTCCACGTGGGAGAGATCGGAATGGGCACCGATTTGAGCTTGGATCTGCGGTACAGCAGACCAAGCACGCGTTGGCATCGGACATGGACCAGAATTTGTGGCTTTTATGGACGAAGAACATCACCCTCGCAGTAGCAGCCAGGGGCCCGGTGTGTTTGTTGGGTCAGTTTGTAAGAAAATAGAAAAGAGAGAGATCAGGATCCATGCAAATTGATGCAAACAGAGAGTTCCGATGCGCCCAGCTCTTCAGCTAGATTAATGCCTTCCATGTGCAGACGAACAAAGAGAGAACGAATAAGTATCAAAATAGAAATGAAATAGAAGGCCACGCACCTAAACTGATCGCCGAACTCGATCCGGGAGGAGGGCTCCCCTGGACCCTGTGACGGTGTAGGTGGCAGCCTCGCCAGATCCGCCGGGTGCGGGCAGAGGACGGGACGTCGGCGCCCAGATCCGGGGAGCCGCAGCGTCGGGGGAGCACCGTGTCGGCCTCCGTGCCACGCTCGCTCCGGGTCCGGGGAGCCGCCGCGCTCGCGCTCCGCAGTGGCAGGCACAGCGGGGTCACGCGCTCCGGATCTGGGGAGCCGTTGTGCTGGGGGCGCACCGCATCGCCATGCTCATTCTCCACGGCAGCAGGCACGGTAGGCCCATGCGATCTAGATCCGGTAAGGAGCATGTTCATTGCGTCGCACAGGGCTCGCCGCGTTGGGAAGAGAGAAGAGAGATAGGGTGGCGGTGTGCCTAAGGGAGGAGATAGTGTGGAGGTGAAGGCAGAGAGAGAGAAGACCATGAGCTAGGCGAGAAAGAAAGAGACTGCAGAGAGAAAGAAAGACGAGGAGAGGGGCGGCGGCTCGGGAGTTGTTGAGTGGAGAGAAGCTATATTTATACTAGGATCAGCCGCCGCCGCCGCGTGTGAGAAAGGGAGGTAGAAGAAATGAGCTATGGTTTGGTGGCTGCAGACGCGGCCTGATTTTGTCTGGTTATTGAGGATGATCATGATCCGTACGATCTTGATGAGACGGTTGCAGGAGGTCGTGGAGCAAACATGTTGGAAAGGTTGTGCGACATATTAAGTGGGCCAAAACAAGAAAAATAATTATTTCTTTTCTGGTTTTTGGTTAATATAAGGGGAATTGTGATGGGCCTTTTGAGCCGATATTAGGTTTTAGGCCATATGTTTTGGGAAATTAGTCCACAATACTTTTATGCAATACAAAATCCAAGAAAATATAAAATTTCTTAGGACATACGTGCAAGAGCGCGATAGATTTGTATATGTTTTCCACCCACTCAGAACATATGTATTATGTGGTGTGGTTGCTAGGTACAACTACGGTGTGTGTCCTACACTTATTATGATTCAATATTGAAGTAAGGCAAATGAGGAAACATAATCTAAATTCGTCGCCAACTGGAAATTCGTTTGTGTCTATGGTATCAAAAGGTCACTCATGTAAAGTAATTAATTGATTAGTATAAATGATACACAACTAAAGCCACATTAGACAAAAAAAAAAAGACACATACCCTTACGCTTGTGTGCATGTTAAACCCCAATACGCATTTTCTTTCGAGTTATAATGTATTATTTGGTGCCTGGGCCTAGCAGAAGATGGTGAGGGCATCCCCATGCTTGTTCAATTACTTGATGTAACAAAACCTAAATGCGTTGTTGGCTCCACACACCCGGTGCACAGCTGTGCAAAGCTTTCCATGCCCTCCTTCAAGTTGAAGTGAGGGGCAAAGATGAACCCATTCACACACTTGCGCCGTAGGAAATTGCATGCCCCGCTTCCCACACGACCAGCTGAGGCCTGCTGTGGTAGTGCCACTGCTACATTTTGACCCACCTGAGCCACCACCCAAGCCAACAACCATAGAGTTCATGGCTCTCGGCTGGGCTTCCAAACTTGGTATCAAAGTTGAGGGGTGGTGACGTTGAAGCAGCTCATCTCAAGATTGGTTGGGACGGAGTAGGATGCTGGGATGTGGACAACTGGATTGAGCAGACAATTGTTTGCCAGATTGTCGTGGTGGCAACGGAGCTGCAATTACGGCATCATCCAGGTACATGCTGCGGATGTACTCTTCCACGATGGCGAACTGGTTGGGCGGTGCCTATTCTCTCTCTTCTTCTTCTTGAGTCGGTGCTTCTCCTTCAGGCTGTACAGAGTCGCGTTCCAGTGATTCTTGATGACATTCTCTGAGCGACCAAGGAGGTGCCTTGCAATCACTGACCAGCGCGATGCCATAGTATCTGTGAGCCTCAGTAAGCATCTTGTCATTGTCCCCTTTGTACATAAGTTGTTTTGCTGTTAAAAATATTGTGCAACAAATATTAGCAAAATGTGTCGATCAAGTTTACTCGAACATACCAATGGTATTCCAGTCTTGTTACCATCAAGACTTGTTACATTCAAAAAATAGAGATCAGAGATACATACAAAATACATACTTTTTTATTTTCAGTTGTTTGAATGTGTCAGACACTGTTATGGATGTTTACATCCTGTAGGTGATGGGGAGGCTGGAACCTTGTTTATTATCTCTAAAAAAATCAAATAGTTGACTTTTTCAAGCCTAGGGACGGCGAGAGACGCTCCTTCCCATTTTACGCTCCAATCATCCAACCCCCTGATTGGACGCTTCCGTTTGAAATTATGTGTGATGCTAGCGACTTTGCTGTGGGGGCTGTTCTTGGTCAAACTAGAGATAAGAAGCATCATGCAATTTCTTATGCTAGCAAAACTCTGTCTGGAGCTCAGTTGAATTATACTACCACTGAAAAAGAGCTCCTTGCTGTTGTTTTTGCTTTTGATAAATTTAGATCTTACTTAGCTGGAGCAAAAGTTATCGTTTACACCGATCATGCTGCTTTGAAATTTTTGCTCTCTAAGAAAGATGCTAAACCCCGTTTGATAAGATGGATTCTTCTGCTCCAAGAGTTTGATTTAGAAATTCGTGATAAGAAAGGAGTAGAAAATTCTGTAGCGGATCATTTGTCGCGCATGCAATTCACTAACCCGCAGGAATTACCCATCAATGACTTCTTGCGCGACGACATGCTACTCCACGTCAAGGACTCACATCCGTGGTACGCCGACATTGTGAACTTCATAGTGACGGGGTACGTACCACCGGGAGAAAACAAGAGACGACTCATCTATGAGAGTCGTCGTCACCTTTGGAGTGAGCCCTTCCTTTACCGTGTCTGCGCCGATGGACTGCTCAGAAGATGTGTGCCGACACCCGAGAGCACACAAATTATCGAGAAATGTCATTCAGCTCCATACGGGGGACACCATGGAGTATTTCGTACTCAGGCCAAGATATGGCAAAGTGGTTTCTTTTGGTCAACAATGTACGAAGACACAAAAGAATTCGTCAGACGATGCCCACAATGTCAAAGATTTGGAGGCATCACGGCAAGGGATGCAATGCCCCTCAACTTCAATTTACAAGTCGAACTCTTCGACGTATGGGGCATCGACTTCATGGGGCCATTCCCCAAGTCACAAGACTGTGAATACATCTTGGTGGCAGTCGACTACGTGTCCAAATGGGTAGAGGCAATGCCGTGCCGAGCCGCCGACTCCAAGCACGCTCGCCGGATGTTCCATGAGATTATCTTCCCAAGATTTGGAACACCGAGACTAGTGATAAGCGACGGAGGGTCTCATTTCATTGATAAGACCTTCCGAAGCTTCCTTAGAGAACTTGGAGCACGACACAACATAGCCACTCCATACCATCCTCAAACAAGTGGGCAGGCCGAGACTTCAAACAAGCAAATCAAACGGATCCTGCAAAAGACCGTGTTAGAAATGGGGAAGTCATGGAAAAGCAAGCTACCCGACGCACTATGGGCATACCGGACAGCATACAAGACACCCATAGGCATGTCACCATACCAACTCGTATATAGAAAAACATGCCATTTACCCATCGAGTTGGAACATCGAGCATATTGGGCCATTAGAAAATGGAACATGGACCTTCGAAGTGCCGGATGGAAGAGAAAAATGGAGATAGCTGAGTTGGAAGAATGGAGAGACAAAGCTTACCACAACTCAGCCATTTATAAGGAGAGGACTAAACGGTGGCACGATAAAAGAATAAGAGTAAAAGAATTCAAAGTTGGAGACAAAGTCTTGCTATTTAACTCACGGGTGAAACTATTCGGGCACGGAAAATTGAGAAGCAAATGGGACGGGCCATACACGGTTATTGAAACTTCGCCACACGGAGCAATCACACTCCAAGACGACGAAGGTAAAGTATTCAAGGTAAATGGCCAGCGTCTAAAAATTTATTTTGAACCCGATACAAGAGTTTGATGTCATGCACTTGATTAATTTAGAATCTTTATCATGATATCCTCTGATTTGTCTTATTACCCGTAGTAGCACTTTACTTCGAATAATTATAGCAAGAAATCAACCAGAAAAAGAAAGGGACCAGAGGGTCTCACAGCAGGTCGGCCGACCCAGGGAAGGGGGGTCGGCCGACGCCCCCCTAGCTCCTCTGCCTCCTATTTTTCGCCCAGTCAGCCACCTCATCTTTACTTTTCTTCTTCCTGCTGCTTTGGAAAGAAAAACCTTGTCGAGCGCGCCTGGGATGGAGAAAAAACCCCCTATATATATCTCTTTTCCCATCCCATCTCTTCATCCCTTTCACCTCCTACACCATGAGCGATCAAGGTACGTGATCGTCCATCATCTCAGTAGAACAAAGCAAGAGGAAGAACCCTTATTGGGTGGCCAATAGAGACAAAGCTCTAGACGATGCCAATAGCACCATAAGGAGGCTCCGCCAAGAGGTGGCGCGCGCTAAAAAGGAGAATGGAGTTCTGCAAAACCTCTACAACCACCTCTTGAAGGAAAAGAAGAAAGATGAAGACCTCATCAAGACCCTCACAGGAGGGTGGGCGCAATATGATCTCGCTTTAGAGCTGATCGAAGAAGAGAAGAAAAAGCTGAGAGAAGCCGAAAAGGCTGAGATAGAATAAGATTATACCTTAGGGCGCATTTTAGTTCAATTTGCTTTCATCATTTTAATTTCCTCAAATTTGTAATGCGCCATCATATTTACTGAATTCAATCAAATTAAGTGCTCCCCGGGCTTCCATACCGGTAGAGCAATTTGTGTTTCCAAATATTCTTGTCTATTTTGAAGGAAACAGGCAAAAAGGCAAGTGTGGGGGGAATACATCGCGAAAACAGAAACAAACTCGAGCAAATCATTCAGAAACATCACGGGAAGGACAACACCAACAATTGTGCAAAACTTGGGCATCAGAAGGGGCCACACCAGGTCGGCCGACCCCACCTGACCAGGTCGGCCGACCCCTGGTGGGTCCCGCTGGTCCTCTGCTTTCCCGTGCTACTTAAGTTTGTTTCCCACACTCCCTTTTCGCCTACATTATCTGTCAAGTTCATTCTGAGACGCGAAAATTAAATAAAACTTGACCAATTAAAACTTGGGAAAGATTTATTTTGAAACATTTCATCAAAAATCCCATGACTCTCCCTAATGCTCTCAAGATGAACTTGCACACTTGTTATTACTCGCTTCATTACCACTTGCTTGTGAACAACCTATCCATAGGAACCCATGTTTTTCTAGATAATTGGCGAGTGTGATATGGTTCGATGAAATGATCTTTTGCTCAATCTACAAAGTCCTTGGGAATTTTACTTCAAAAAGTTAAAATAGCATGGCTCGCTGCTCCTCTCTTGGTATATGATTTCCTACCAATGCCATATGTTGATCACAATTTTCAAACTTACACACATATGCTGCTTGTGTTGCAATGAGCTTTTCCAAAATTTTGTGACCCTAATGAGATACTGGTCATGCTCTCTTGATCAAGATCACGTACACGATCCACCAAAAATGCTAAAACTCCTACACTGGGAGATAGCACATCCATCCATCCAAATAAAGACACTCCTCACTTTTATCCCATTTTACCTCTCTCTCTCAAAATAAACAAAAGAGGGACATGGCTCTGCAAAAGAAAAAGAAGACTCACAAAAAGATGAGCAAGAAAAAAGAAAATGCTCATGTACAGAGCATGAAAAGAAAAGAAAGAAAAATGATAGCCATGTCTCGGAAATACAAAACAAGAGAGGTAAAATCCAATAAAGGAGTCGTCACATATAAACATCCACACATCCATCCACACATGCACTTCTTGATCAAGGTTGTATGACTTGAATTCTCCGTGGATCCTTTCTTTTGGTTCAGCAATATTTGTGATACAAGTATGCCTCTCTATCCCTACCTTGAGCTCCACATACAAGCCTTAGAAGTAGGACAAAAGAGGCAATAATGCTTTGGTAAGGAAAATACACTTTTTGAGCGATCCGAGAGAATCAATAGAGGAGCAAGAGCTATGTTGTTTATATTTTTCAAAACTCTTTCAAAAACCCCAAGGTACTTAGTGGATGAAAGCGAGGTGATTTGAGTCATGAACCGTTCCACTTTTCAATCATCCAAGAATACATGTTAGCCACCATCATGTTCGCAGGTAAAAAGGTGTGGCTTGTAATAGCTTGTGTGCAGGTTTCATTCATCAAAGGGATGAGTCCTCCCCAATTTCCACTCATAGCTTTACTCGAGGACGAGCAAAGAGCTAAGTGTGGGGGATCTTGTTGACGGTCCTTACGACCCATTTTTACCGTCAACTTTATGCACCTTTGTGAACCTAACACCATCACCAAGTGTAGACATAGGGTTTATTTCTAACAAATTCCACTAGTCTTGGTGAATTATGAAGTACAGGTGCAATCCATACAAAAACAGGGGAAAACATGCACTAAACGTGGACTTTGCAATCGACGGATTTTCCCCGGACTGAAGAACTTAGTCCAAAAGCCCAAAACCACAGAATCAGGCTTCAAGATCAAGCAATGCACGTGGTTTAGGCAAGTACACAGGCCAAGGAAGCAGCCAGAGGAGGACCAGGCCCAGTGGGGCCCAGGCCAGGTCGGCCGACCCCCTCTGGCCAGGTCGGCCGACCTGCCAGGGAGGCCCCACTGGCCCATCTTTTTATGGCGGTTTATCACCGACTTCTGGAGGTCGGTTCCCCCTGCATTAAATGTCACCGACCTCGGGAACCGCCTCAAAGTTGCCGACCTTCCAAGGCTATAAATAAAGGGGCACCCCTCCCTCTCAACACACACCACAAGACGCAAGACTCTCCAATAGAGCTCCACTCCAATCCTTAGGCTGAGAGCCTTTTGTACACTAGTAGAATAGGAGAGAGGGCAAGGGAGAGAAAGGAATACTCCTTCCACTTTGGTGGAGGTTTAGTTCTATTTCTTTACCTTGGCGTGTAAACACTCTTTGTGATTTATACGTGGTGATTATTTATCTAGCGAGCATTATTACTTTTCTAGGCGTAATTCCTGTTATACTTGTTTACGGGATCATCGCTCCGCAAGGGGTGCTCTAGCCTTCTAAATTCAGCTTTGGGCCGAGGTTAGAGTAGTAATCAACGGCATAGACGTGGTGTCTAGGCTAGAGGTTACCTTTGTTTGCTGTGTGCTCCACGGTTTGTAGAGGTAGGCGGCAGGAAGTGACAGCCCTGTCCGTCCAAAGGAACCCTCCACGTTCGGGTACATAGTAGAGCTACAGGTCGGAGTGGCTTGGCAGACCAGGCCTAAGCCGGCGCCCGAAGTAGACAAGTAGAGCTTGAGTTCGTCTATCCTCTAGGATAACTAGATTTAATCACCCTCTCGATCCTAGTTTGCTAGTTGTCTTGGTTGTCCTTGGGTAGAACTTGCCCTGCGGTAGAATAACTCCGTTCCTTGGGGAAAACAAATACGATACCTTGGAATACTCCCGGGTGAAGTGCTACAACGGTATTCCGTGCGCTTGCGGATTTATCTGTGACGTAAGAAATACCAACAAGCATTTCTGGCGCCGTTGCCGGGGAACGGTTGATATCTCTATTGCAAATTAAGTTTGCCCTCGTAATCTATCTTACTTACCGTTCTGTTTTTATTTCCCTTAATTTCAAAACTCACAAAAACATTTCATGGAGTCACAACCCACCATCCAATCATTCTCTACTCCACGGGGCGAGCTCTTAGAGCCACCATCATCATCACAACCCATTTCTTCATTTGGCTATGAGTTTTCCCCCGATTACATTTCGATGATAAGAGGTTTATCCTTTTCGGGTTTTAAACATGAAAATCCTTATGAACACTTGCGAGAGTTTGAGCATTTGTGTTCATGCCGATCGATCCATGGCATGACACAAGAAACGTTGAAGTGGAAATTGTTTCCCTTCTCTCTCAATGAGAGGGCGAAGCAATGGTACACTTACACCGCTAAGAGAGTGAACGGTGATTGGAAAGAATTGCGAGACAAATTTTGTCTAGCGTTCTTCCCCGTATCCCGTATCACTTCTCTACGAGCGGAAATAATTAACTTTCGTCAAGAAAAAGAGGAAACCTTGAGTGCATCATGGATTCGGTTCTGTTCATTAACAGACTCCGGACCTGAATTGTTGCTCCCCGAACCCGTTTTATTACAACATTTTTATTCGGGATTGAGCAGCGATACCGCACTTTATCTTGACACGGCCGCTGGTGGATCTTTTACTCATAAGACCATAGCGGAAGCACACGAACTTTTGGATCGCATTGTGGAAAACACTCCTTTTTCCGCTGATTTACTAGTTGAGCCGGAGTCAAAAGATGAGGAACTCGTTGTGCAAGAAACACAACAATTGGTGCCTACAATGGTAGACCCAACAATCGAGTCCCCATCTATCACAAGAACAATGATAGAGGATGATGAACCTCTTGAGTTCCCATTTGAGTTCGAGGAAGAAATTTTTGAAAATTTTGGAGACTCCTCGAACTACTCTTGTCAAAAGAGGCCAAAACTCCCTGCACCAACCCCCGAACCTTTAGAAAAAGATTTTCTTTTGAAAACCATTCGGGAGTTGACATTGATCATAAGCGATGAATGGTTGAGAGAAAATGAGTTTTCTTCCGATACTATTCGTTTTGAACATCCTACCTCAACCATTCAAAGCTCAATTCGGGGATCAAAGGTAGATGTTCTCTATAATCCTTTAGTGGGTGCCAACATCATGTCCGAATCTTTTGCTTTAACCATGTTTGGGAACGAAGTTTGGGCACCCACTAGCAAACTCCTTAGAACCTCTCCGGGGCACTTCTTTGAGGGTTTGGGGATCGTTAGAGACGTCTGCATTAAGCACGATGATGCTGAAGTATCACTGGATTTTCACGTCTTCGGGGTTTTGGATTTTGATGTTCTTGTAGGCCATCCCATAGAAAAGCTTTTCTCAAAAATATCGCCTTCTGGAACCCTTGACTTCACCCTCGGCAAGGAACCTTTTTCTATCCCTATCGTACATACGTTAAATACTTTTGCCGAGGAGTCCCCCGAAGTAAACGATTGTATAGAGGAGGTTATGGCAGTTTTTCTTCATGAAACCCCCGAATCGTCCTTGGAAGAAGATGCTCTCAATTTTGTTTTAGAAGAAGACGGTTCGGAAGAAACCTTTGAGCTGCCCGAAACCTTAGCCTCGCCGCCTCCTCCCATAGAGCTCAAAGCACTCCCACCAGGCTTACGCTACGCTTTTCTTCACGGAAACCCCGAAACGCCTGTCATCATAAGTGACAAGCTTTCGGAGGAAGAAACCGCTAAACTCTTAGCCGTGTTAGAGAAACGTCGCTCCGTTCTTGGCTACTCGCTAGGAGACCTCAAGGGAATCAGCCCTGCTCTTTGCACCCATCGCATTCCCATAGATCCCGATAGCACACCTTCTAGGGAACCTCAACGGAGGTTGAACAATGCAATGAGGGAAGTCGTTAAGAAAGAGGTCTTGAAACTTTTGCATGCTGGTATTATCTATCCAGTTCCACACAGCGAGTGGGTGAGCCCAGTGCAGGTTGTGCCCAAGAAGGGAGGAATGACGGTCGTTCATAACGACAAGGACGAATTAATCCCTCAACGAACCGTCACGGGGTGGAGAATGTGCATCGATTACCGAAAACTTAACAAGGCTACAAAGAAAGATCATTTTCCACTGCCCTTCATCGATGAGATGTTGGAACGGCTGGCAAATCATTCTTTCTTTTGTTTCCTTGATGGGTATTCGGGATATCATCAAATTCCCATCCATCCCGATGATCAGAGTAAGACGACTTTCACATGCCCTTACGGAACTTATGCTTATCGTCGAATGTCTTTTGGGCTATGTAATGCGCCTGCTTCTTTTCAACGATGCATGATGTCTATCTTTTCTGACATGATCGAAGAGATTATGGAGGTTTTTATGGATGATTTCTCTGTCTATGGGAAAACCTTCGATCATTGTTTAGAAAATTTAGACAAAGTCTTGCAACGTTGTCAAGAAAAGGACTTAGTGCTCAATTGGGAGAAATGCCACTTTATGGTTAAAGAAGGCATAGTCCTTGGGCACTTGATTTCGAAAGAGGGATAGAGGTGGACAAGGCGAAATTAGAAGTTATAGAAAAGCTTCCACCTCCCGTTAATATTAAGGGTGTTCGCAGTTTTCTTGGACATGCAGGGTTCTATCGCCGTTTTATCAAAGATTTCTCTCAAATTGCTAGACCCCTTACAAATTTGCTTGCAAAAGATGCACCCTTTAATTTCACTGATGAATGCATGAATGCTTTCAATACTCTTAAAAATGCACTCATCTCCGCTCCAATCATCCAACCCCCTGATTGGACGCTTCCGTTTGAAATTATGTGTGATGCTAGCGACTTTGCTGTGGGGGCTGTTCTTGGTCAAACTAGAGATAAGAAGCATCATGCAATTTCTTATGCTAGCAAAACTCTGTCTGGAGCTCAGTTGAATTATACTACCACTGAAAAAGAGCTCCTTGCTGTTGTTTTTGCTTTTGATAATTTAGATCTTACTTAGCTGGAGCAAAAGTTATCGTTTACACCGATCATGCTGCTTTGAAATTTTTGCTCTCTAAGAAAGATGCTAAACCCCGTTTGATAAGATGGATTCTTCTGCTCCAAGAGTTTGATTTAGAAATTCGTGATAAGAAAGGAGTAGAAAATTCTGTAGCGGATCATTTGTCGCGCATGCAATTCACTAACCCGCAGGAATTACCCATCAATGACTTCTTGCGCGACGACATGCTACTCCACGTCAAGGACTCACATCCGTGGTACGCCGACATTGTGAACTTCATAGTGACGGGGTACGTACCACCGGGAGAAAACAAGAGACGACTCATCTATGAGAGTCGTCGTCACCTTTGGAGTGAGCCCTTCCTTTACCGTGTCTGCGCCGATGGACTGCTCAGAAGATGTGTGCCGACACCCGAGAGCACACAAATTATCGAGAAATGTCATTCAGCTCCATACGGGGGACACCATGGAGTGTTTCGTACTCAGGCCAAGATATGGCAAAGTGGTTTCTTTTGGCCAACAATGTACGAAGACACAAAAGAATTCGTCAGACGATGCCCACAATGTCAAAGATTTGGAGGCATCACGGCAAGGGATGCAATGCCCCTCAACTTCAATTTACAAGTCGAACTCTTCGACGTATGGGGCATCGACTTCATGGGGCCATTCCCCAAGTCACAAGACTGTGAATACATCTTGGTGGCAGTCGACTACGTGTCCAAATGGGTAGAGGCAATGCCGTGCCGAGCTGCCGACTCCAAGCACGCTCGCCGGATGTTCCATGAGATTATCTTCCCAAGATTTGGAACACCGAGACTAGTGATAAGCGACGGAGGGTCTCATTTCATTGATAAGACCTTCCGAAGCTTCCTTAGAGAACTTGGAGCACGACACAACATAGCCACTCCATACCATCCTCAAACAAGTGGGCAGGCCGAGACTTCAAACAAGCAAATCAAACGGATCCTGCAAAAGACCGTGTTAGAAATGGGGAAGTCATGGAAAAGCAAGCTACCCGACGCACTATGGGCATACCGGACAGCATACAAGACACCCATAGGCATGTCACCATACCAACTCGTATATGGAAAAACATGCCATTTACCCATCGAGTTGGAACATCGAGCATATTGGGCCATTAGAAAATGGAACATGGACCTTCGAAGTGCCGGATGGAAGAGAAAAATGGAGATAGCTGAGTTGGAAGAATGGAGAGACAAAGCTTACCACAACTCAGCCATTTATAAGGAGAGGACTAAACGGTGGCACGATAAAAGAATAAGAGTAAAAGAATTCAAAGTTGGAGACAAAGTCTTGCTATTTAACTCACGGGTGAAACTATTCGGGCACGGAAAATTGAGAAGCAAATGGGACGGGCCATACACGGTTATTGAAACTTCGCCACACGGAGCAATCACACTCCAAGACGACGAAGGTAAAGTATTCAAGGTAAATGGCCAGCGTCTAAAAATTTATTTTGAACCCGATACAAGAGTTTGATGTCATGCACTTGATTAATTTAGAATCTTTATCATGATATCCTCTGTTTTGTCTTATCACCCGTAGTAGCACTCTACTTCGAATAATTATAGCAAGAAATCAACCAGAAAAAGAAAGGGACCAGAGGGTCTCACAGCAGGTCGGCCGACCCAGGGAAGGGGGGTCGGCCGACGCCCCCCTAGCTCCTCTGCCTCCCATTTTTCGCCCAATCAGCCACCTCATCTTTACTTTTCTTCTTCCTGCTGCTTTGGAAAGAAAAACCTTGTCGAGCGCGCCTGGGATGGAGAAAAACCCCTATATATATCTCTTTTCCCATCCCATCTCTTCATCCCTTTCACCTCCTACACCATGAGCGATCAAGGTAGTGATTCGTCCGTCATCTCAGTCAACAAAACCAAGAGGACGAAGCCTTATGGAGAGGAGGCTATAGACAACGCTACCCGCATAATTAGGGAACTCCGACAAGAGGTGACACGTGTCAAACGAGAAAGATTGATGCTCCAGAACCTCTACGAAGACCTCTTGAAGGAAAAGAAGAAGGATGAAGATCTCATCAAGACCCTCACTGGAGGGTGGGCGCAATATGATCTCGCCTTAGAACTAATCGAAGAAGAGAAGAAAAAGTTGAGAGAAGCCGAAAAGGCTAATATAGAATAAGATTAGACCTTAGGGCGCATTTTAATTCCTTTCATCATTTTTAATTCCCTCATCAAGTTTGTAATGCGCCTTCATATTTGTTTTTAGAATTCAATCAAATTAGTGCTCCCCGGGCTTGCATACCGGTAGAGCAATTTTGTGTTTCCAAAATATCTTTGTCTATTTTGAAGGAAACAGGCAAAAAGGCAAGTGTGGGGGGGATACATCGCGAAAACAGAAACAAACTCGAGCAAATCACTCAGAAACATCACGGGAAGGACAACACCAACAATTGTGCAAAACTTGGGCATCAGAAGGGGCCACACCAGGTCGGCCGACCCCACCTGACCAGGTCGGCCGACCCCTGGTGGGTCCCGCTGGTCCTCTGCTTTCCCGTGCTACTTAAGTTTGTTTCCCACACTCCCTTTTCGCCTACATTATCTGTCAAGTTCATTCTGAGACGCGAAAATTAAATAAAACTTGACCAATTAAAACTTGGGAAAGATTTATTTTGAAACATTTCATCAAAAATCCCATGACTCTCCCTAATGCTCTCAAGATGAACTTGCACACTTGTTATTACTCGCTTCATTACCACTTGCTTGTGAACAACCTATCCATAGGAACCCATGTTTTTCTAGATAATTGGCGAGTGTGATATGGTTCGATGAAATGATCTTTTGCTCAATCTACAAAGTCCTTGGGAATTTTACTTCAAAAAGTTAAAATAGCATGGCTCGCTGCTCCTCTCTTGGTATATGATTTCTACCAATGCCATATGTTGATCACAATTTTCAAACTTACACACATATGCTGCTTGTGTTGCAATGAGCTTTTCCAAAATTTTGTGACCCTAATGAGATACTGGTCATGCTCTCTTGATCAAGATCACGTACACGATCCACCAAAAATGCTAAAACTCCTACACTGGGAGATAGCACATCCATCCATCCAAATAAAGACACTCCTCACTTTTATCCCATTTTACCTCTCTCTCTCAAAATAAACAAAAGAGGGACATGGCTCTGCAAAAGAAAAAGAAGACTCACAAAAAGATGAGCAAGAAAAAAGAAAATGTTCATGTACAGAGCATGGAAAAGAAAAGAAAGAAAAATGATAGCCATGTCTCGGAAATACAAAACAAGAGAGGTAAAATCCGATAAAGGAGTCGTCACATATAAACATCCACACATCCATCCACACATGCACTTCTTGATCAAGGTTGTATGACTTGAATTCTCCGTGGATCCTTTCTTTTGGTTCAGCAATATTTGTGATACAAGTATGCCTCTCTAACCCTACCTTGAGCTCCACATACAAGCCTTAGAAGTAGGACAAAAGAGGCAATGCTTTGGTAAGGAAAATACACTTTTTGAGCGATCCGAGAGAATCAATAGAGGAGCAAGAGCTATGATTGTTTATATTTTTCAAAACTCTTTCAAAAAAAAAAAACCCCCAAGGTACTTAGTGGATGAAAGCGAGGTGATTTGAGTCATGAACCGTTCCACTTTTCAATCATCCAAGAATACATGTTAGCCACCATCATGTTCGCAGGAAAAAAAGGTGTGGCTTGTAATAGCTTGTGTGCAGGTTTCATTCATCAAAAGGGATGAGTCCTCCCGAATTTCCACTCATAGCTTTACTCGAGGACGAGCAAAGAGCTAAGTGTGGGGGATCTTGTTGACGGTCCTTACGACTCATTTTTACCGTCAACTTTTTGCACCTTTGTGAACCTAACACCATCACCAAGTGTAGACATAGGGTTTATTTCTAACAAATTCCACTAGTCTTGGTGAATTATGAAGTACAGGTGCAATCCATACAAAAATAGGGGAAAACATGCACTAAACGTGGACTTTGCAATCGACGGATTTTCCCCGGACTGAAGAACTTAGTCCAAAAGCCCAAAACCACAGAATCAGGCTTCAAGATCAAGCAATGCACGTGGTTTAGGAAAGTACACAGGCCAAGTAAGCAGCCAGAGGAGGACCAGGCCCAGTGGGGCCCAGGCCAGGTCGGCCGACCCCCTCTGGCCAGGTCGGCCGACCTGCCAGGGAGGCCCCACTGGCCCATCTTTTTATGGCGGTTTATCACCGACTTCTGGAGGTCGGTTCCCCCTGCATTAAATGTCACCGACCTCGGGAACCGCCTCAAAGTTGCCGACCTTCCAAGGCTATAAATAAAGGGGCACCCCTCCCTCTCAACACACCACAAGACGCAAGACTCTCCAATAGAGCTCCACTCCAATCCTTAGGCTGAGAGCCTTCTGTACACTAGTAGAATAGGAGAGAGGGCAAGGGAGAGAAAGGAATACTCCTTCCACTTTGGTGGAGGTTTAGCTCTATTTCTTTACCTTGGCGTGTAAACACTCTTTGTGATTTATACGTGGTGATTATTTATCTAGCGAGCATTATTACTTTCCTAGGCGTAATTCCTGTTATACTTGTTTACGGGATCATCGCTCCGCAAGGGGTGCTCTAGCCTTCTAAATTCAGCTTTGGGCCGAGGTTAGAGTAGTAATCAACGGCATAGACGTGGTGTCTAGGCTAGAGGTTACCTTTGTTTGATGTGTGCTCCACGGTTTGTAGAGGTAGGCGGCAGGAAGTGACAGCCCTGTCCGTCCAAAGGAACCCTCCACGTTCGGGTACATAGTAGAGCTACAGGTCGGAGTGGCTTGGCAGACCAGGCCTAAGCCGGCGCCCGAAGTAGACAAGTAGAGCTTGAGTTCGTCTATCCTCTAGGGTAACTAGATTTAATCACCCTCTCGATCCTAGTTTGCTAGTTGTCTTGGTTGTCCTTGGGTAGAACTTGCCCTGCGGTAGAATAACTCCGTTCCTTGGGGAAAACAAATACGATACCTTGGAATACTCCCGGGTGAAGTGCTACAACGGTATTCCGTGCGCTTGCGGATTTATCTGTGACGTAAGAAATACCAACAATGTGTCAGACACATTTATGAATGTTTACATCCTGCAGGTGATGGGGAGGCTGGAACCTTGTTTATTATCTATAAAAAAAATCAAATAGTTGACCTTTTCAAGCCTGGAGGCGGCGAGAGACGCTCCTTCCCATTTTTCGCCAGCTAGTTATTAAATTTGCAAGGATGGAAGTAAATAACTACGTGTGTCTAGTCACCTGTTTTTGACAATAGAATGCTATAGAAAAAGTCATACAACTATCATGTGTGTTCTAGAAAGCTGTGACTTTGAGATAGGCATGACACTGACCATAGTTGGGCTATGTGAATTCATATTCGAAATTTGCACGACATCGGATTCAAGAATTGCAAACTGATTTTTTCTACTATCAATATTCAAAGCATATTGCTAACACAATGAAGGATGAATGCACTGGACAATCTGCCCCACCTCATACAACTTATGGGTTTATGAAATAATTGCACTGACTAATAAAGGGCACACACGAGTTGAACTATATTGCCTGGTGTTTTATACATTCGATCTATTTAGATGGTGAACCAAAATTTTAGTTTGCATAATAAATTGCTTTGCGTAAGGTGCCCTAGAAACCATTAGTTCTGGTTGTACAAATGGATCGGATGCACGACAATACTCATTTGCACGAACGTGTAAACCACATGAAATTACTTCGGAATCATATATCATGAAAATACCTAAAATTAAAGATACAAAATAGAAGCAAACCATCAAGAAACAAATGGAGTGTACCTTGATATCGGGGCGTAGATGGTTGATCCATCGCTCATGGCACTGCTTCCCAATCCAATATACACATTTACACACTCCACCATACCACATATGGTCAGCACACGTAACCTCCTGAACTATACAAATGCCCAGGCCCCCCAGCTGAATAAAACAATATATTGTTTGAAACAATTGAGAACAATTGAAAGAACATCGAAGCCAAATTATTATGTTACAATAGCTGCATATTTCAGCGTCACCACAAATAGGATTACGCCCTACCAAGAGACACCAAGCATGATATAATGCAACAACAGAAATGCACTACAGCGGCGGCCCACTATAACGGCAGTTCCGCTGGTCCGCCGCTACGCTTCTGTCGCTATCAGCTTTGTAGCGGCGGGCATCAAAAACACCTGCCGCTACAGCCCCCATCTGTAGCGGTGGACCATACCACCATCCGCCTCTACAAAGTACATTTTCTGCGGCGGGTCCTCTCATCACCCACCGCTACTGATGATTTTAAAAAACAAAAACAAAAAAGGCTGGAGTGGCCCTCCATCTCAGATTAAAGAAGTTACATCCAACTGTATTCTTGACACAGGAGTCATGGATTTCAATAATCAATCCACAGATGCATAACAGAGAGACGCTTTATTGGAATCGAGTTCAATACAAGAAAGTTTGGAGCAAGAAAAGATGAAATTATGTACAACACATAGCTTGATCCAATGCTCTAGTAACTACAGAAAAAACCATGCATCAGATGCTCACATCTCCCACGCTTCCCTTCTCCGAGTGTGCAGACACAATTTGTAGTCAATCGACCAGGACACTCACCATCATGGACGAAGAACATCTCCCTCGCAGTAGCAGCCAGGGGCCCGGTGTGTTTGTTGGATCAGTTTGTAAGAAAATAGAAAAGGGAGAGATCATGATCCATGCAAATTGATGCAAACAGAGAGTTCAGATGCGCCCTAGCTCTTCTGCTAGATTAATGTCTTCCATGTGCGACGAACAAAAAAGCGAGAACAAATAAGTATCAAAATAGAAATGAAATAGAAGGCCACGCACCTAAACTGGTCGCCGAACTCGATCCGGGAGGAGGGCTCCCCTGGACCCTTGCGACGGTGTAGTTGGAAGCCTCGCCAGATCCGTCGAGTGCGGGCAGAAGACGGGACGTCGGAGCCCAGATCCAGGGAGCCGCAGCGCCGGGAGAGCACCCTGTCGGCCTTCGTGTCATGCTCGCTCCAGGTCCGGGGAGCCGCCGCGCTCGCGCTCCGCGGCGGCGGGCACGGCAGGCCCACGCACTCTGGATCTAGGGTGCCGCTGTGTCGGGGGAGCACGGCATCGCCATGCTCAGTCTCCACGGCAGCGGGCACGGTTGGCCCACGCACTCTGGGTCCGGTGAGGAGCGTGTTCATTGCGTCGCGCAGGGCTCGCTGTGCCGGGAAGAGAGAAGAGAGATAGGGTGGCGGTGTGCCTAAGGGAGGAGATAGGATGGAGGTGAAGGCAGAGAGAGAGAAGACCACGAGCTGGGCGAGAAAGAAAGAGACTGCGAAGAGAAAGAGAGATGAGAAGAGGGGCGGCATCTCGGGAGTTGTTGAGTGGAGAGAAGCTGTATTTATACTAGGGTTTTGACTTGGGCCGTTTGGGCTTGCTCAATGTGCAGTGGCGGCGGGCCCTAAGAGAGGCTGCCGCTGAAAATCGTTCTTTAGAGGCGGCCCATTTAGTGAACCGCTACTAAAAATACGCAGCATTTTCAGTGGCGGTTTACCCCATCGCCCACAATTAAAAATTGAATTCTAGGGGTGGTTTTCGTCGGTGACGCATTTCTTAGTAATGCAGCGGCGGGGGAATGTCTGGACCGCCGCTGGAATATTTTTGGAAGCGCCGCTAAAGATCACTTTTGTTGTGTGTAAGCCACAAACAACCCATCAAATATGGGTTGATTCATTCAGCCTACTGCAAAAACCAGGATGATTTTGTCCATCCTCGACTGACGGAGGATGAAAACCTAACCTAGGGTTTGACGAAAACTAGAACCCTAAAAGGAATAAGCCAAGCCTAAATCCATCAGCAGGAAATCCATAAATCAGGAAAATGACCTAACACTAAACAATGGGTGACCAACTCAGAGGGAAACCACAGGTTTTGAATGGATCATGCTTCAGGACACAACCAGTCAACGATTTACACAGGAGAAGCCAAAAACGGATTTAATCAACCGGATCCATCTGCGAGATGGGACGGGAACGAACGAACTAGTAGAGAGAGAAGCAGGTGTCGAATAGCTAGGGGAAGGGGAAAATAACTTTTGAAATAAAATTTTGGGGGGGGGGGGGGGGCGGAGGAGTTGAAATGAATGTGGGACCAACATATTTCTCCCAACTCGTATGGATGACAAAAGGGGAAAGTTTTAAGAGTGTGGTTACCAAAAAGAGAAGGCATCAGCGCAACGAGTGCCGTGTGCCTGCACAAGCGTGCGGACAACCTTAGATAAGAAAATTCAGACTTTCACTTACCCATGGTTTGTGTGTCCACAAACCCTCTGATTACATACCCTTGGTTTTCAAAACAGGTGTGATATACACATTTACACTTCCCAGCATAACCCTTATGATCAGCATACACATAACCTCTTAAGCTATTAACCCACCTACTTCACATCTAATTATCAATATTGATGCAATTTACACCTTTACACTCCCCACAATACCACTTATGCTGACCAGATGGAGGTTTTGCAGCTCGAGCACAAGGAAATGATAAATTGTCCTGCTACCTTCTTCTTCCCTGGTTACTCGAGCCCACATCCATAGCGCGATGCCAGGATACCCCACCGGCTAATCCATCCACCGACATTGACTTCCGGTGGTTGCTTTCCTTTCCTTTCTCTTCCCCTGTGCCTCATTATGACCTCATACCAACATAGCGGCTCCCATTGAGCTCGTGATCTCATGCCACACCTTTCCCGTGTGGCCGACATCAATCATTCAAAACAGGAAAGAATTGGTCATCCGGTGCCGCACCCACCCACCCCCCCACCCTGACGCTTTGTGGCTTCTTCCGGTGGCACAACAAGCACAAAAAAGAGACCATCTCATTGCCGAGCCATCGTTATCACCAGCTTTGGACATGGAGCCACAGTTTTATTTTAATTTGTTTTCCACTCACGTATGCCCAGGATTAGGAACAGAGTCCATAAGTCAAGAGAATGCGATATCTGGGAGAGAAGCAAAAATCTTACTTGCACCGGTCCCCATGGCACACCGTCCACCGAGCTTGCACGTTGTTGACATGCACGCGCGAGAGACCTCGGCTCGTGGTCTCCCACCGCGGGAGTCCCATTTGTGGCCGTTGTTGCCGTCGCGCTATGTCAAGCGAAGATATATGAGCTCGCGCCGTCGCGCTATGTCAGGCCAAACCCACATGAGTGATTTGGCGAGGGGGCCTCGTGGGCGCCACCACTCGGATTCCTTTTTGGTTGTTTGGTCGGTTCCCACTACTGCGTGTGAAAAATGGGAGGAGGAAGAAGAAATGAGCTAGGGTTTGGGCCTTTGGGGGCTGCTGACATGAGTCTATTTTATCTGGTTGAGGACGAGCATGATCCATCTGATCTTGATTGGACGGTCGTAGGTGGTCGCAGCCCAAACGGCAGGATAGGCCGTGCGGTGTATTAAATGGGCCAAAACAAGAATAATAATTTGTTTATCCTTTGTAGCTGGTTTTTGGATAATATAGGGTAATATTGATGGGACTTTTGGGTTTTAGGCCATATTGTTTTGGGAAATTTGTTCAGATTACTTTATGCAAGAGAACGCGATACGTTTCCATGTGGTTTTTTTTGTTGTGACCTATTTTGTTGGATTTAGGGGAGTAGGGTTTAGGTAGGAATGGATGAAATATGATGGACTGGGGACAGATCGGGTTGAATCAGAGGTCACATATCGCTTAGTGAATGTGGTATTACGTCTGGTTCGCTTAAAGTTTCACTTGGACGCAACGTTTTGGTGGTTTTAATTAGGTGGAAATGTTTTACATGTGAAACAATGAAATGTGTTCCCAAGATATGAAATTAACTGTAGAAAGAACACTGAGATGATAGTACTAGAATATCATGGTTAATGATGTTTGGATATTGTGGTATGGATCTTGTAGATGGATCGTGTTGTTCGGATATTTTGTGGTGGTATGTCAATGGGGATGGTGAATTTGTGGGTATGTGGGATGATATTGTGACATTTGTGAAGCCACCTTGTGTTTCAGTTAGTTGAAAGAGCTAGGTCTGTTGTCGAAGCCAAATTGAGGCTATGTGGAAGGTTTGATGCTGGAGGTGTGGGTATGGCACACTATGTTGTGTTGACCATTTCGTTGAAGGTTGATTGGAATCTAACCTCGAGCAAAACTGTTGTGAGCTCGCCATCGCCATATTCCTTTTAAGATACCTTGATGTTGCTTGTGATGATCATAGAGCTAGAACATAAAGCAAATACAATATGAAGATCCATTATGAAAGAACTAAGTCATACAAGGTAGGAATAGGATACACGATCTCTACCCCTATCCTCCAAAGGAGTTGGGAACTTATGAGAAAATCTATACTAAGCTTATTCTCCACTAGACTAAGTACTACACAAATGTGAGAGTGAATTGCAGTGTGTGTGTGTGTGTGTGTGTGTGTGTGTGTGTGTGTGTGTGTGTGTGTGTGTGTGTGTGTGTGTGTGTGTGTGGAGAGAGAGAGAGAGAGAGAGCCTATTTAAGAATTAAAGGAGTACACAAATGATAGAGTTGATGATATGATTATAGTTGTTACTGGAGGACCAAGATGTAAGAGGCACAACCATATATAAACAGGATTACTACGGTGTGCCTGGGCCTCTCATAGCAGATGACAAGGAGTGGCATCCTGGCGCTTGTCGGTTGGAATTTGATGCAGCAACTTGGATGCGTTGTTGGCTCTTAACACCTTGTGCACCTCTGCAAAGTTCTCCATGCCTCCTCAAGGTCAAAGTGAGGGGCGAAGAGGCACCCATTCATATAGTTGTGCATGGGAACTTGCATGCCCCACACAGCCCGCTGGCACCTCCTCCGGTACCGCTTCTACCATTTGACCCCGCAGCTCCACCATATGAGCCAACAAATATCAAGTTCATGGCGCTCCCGCTTGGCTCCCAAACCTGCTTTCTTAATTAGGCAGGAAAATCTACTTCAATTTCTTATTTTCTAGTTGTGTCAAAATGTAAATAATGGAGAGAGAACACAACTTAGTAGACGTGAACGTCAACGTCGATGATTTTCCTAAATTTATTTGACTAAACAAGAGAGGGATTGTGGGGGACATTTGCTAGGGGTACCACACTATCAGCACTTCACGACCCGACCCCACGGCTCGAAGCCTCCGACCATGCGGGTCAGAGTGCAAGGAGACGCGCGTTGTCATTCGGCTCGGTGCATGGCGAGGGCCTGAAGGCACCAGACTCCTGGCCGCCTGTGCCTCGGTATCTAGCAGGGCGATGCGGAGATGGATGTGACCCGACGGCTCCTGCTCACATCACAGCCTTGGGCAGTAGCCGCCATGATGACGCCCCCGCTCCGCAGCATGAAGCTTCGGGCACCCGCGCCATGTTAGGCCCCGACCACAGACAGGCACAGGTGGTCGGGGGCACCGAGCCGGCCACGACGCCTTCCGAAGTGCACCACAAGGGTCGGCAAGGTGACGAGACGGAGGCTCCAGGGGACGCAGCTGTCCTGCACCGACTCCCCCGGTTCCTTCACCCCGAAGGGACCATGCTTTTGCCTTCTGGTTTTCAATATCATCTTCTTTGGGGGCTAGCCATGCATAACTATACATGTGTCTCTTTCACAAGGTTTTAGAATATGAAGAAATTCCTTATTTAGCCCTAGTAAAGTTATTGGTTCCTTTCTTAGCCCAAACTGAAAAAAAAGTTACTTATATGACCCAAGTTGCAACTTTCATTCTTTTCTTGGCCCTTCTGTCGTTTTTAGTGCTAACGGTGTTATTTTTTGCTCAAATGACCTTTGTACCCCCTAACTTGAATCAAAGTATAAAATTCAATTTTTGAAATTATTTAATTATTTCAAAATTCTAGAATAACATAACTGTACATGCCAAAATAATTTTGGGTAATTATGAAATCTTGTACATTTTGAAGAAAATTCCTTGGCCACTAGTGATTTTATTTTGAAGAGGTGTCGTTTTTTGTGTTGAATGACCCCAAATACACCGAGTAGGGGTCAGGCGCGTAGGGAACCTGGCGGCGCCACGGGTGTACTGACGAGTAATGCTATATCTACTTAAAGTTTCTATAGAACTCTTAAAAAAGACTCATGTGATGAATTTAAATAGCAAGTGTCTCTTTGAATTATGTCAAACCAAAATTATGCAACCAACTATATTTCGCCACTTTAATATTTTTTGTTTAATTACAAAGTACAACTCAGACACTCACAACGCATTGAATTAAAAGTTTTTTAGTGTAGCATTGTGCATAGCGAAGGCGGTGCTGCGACGCACATCGTTGGGCGGCGCAATGCTTTAGACGCACCATGCTGCGTGTCGTTTGATATTGTGCTCAGCTCATTGCATCAGTACAAACAGGTCCTGCAGTGACGGATCTCTCTATTTACAGTAGTGATAGAGCCCAATTCCTGTCACTACAGTGGGTTGAAAACCATAGTAGTGGAAACTCATCCAATGGACATTAGTGGCGGGCATGCTAACGTTATTGTGTACGTCATTGGTATTTTTCCTTTTCCATGGCCTCAAACCAAATCGAGCCGAGTGACTGTCGCTCGCGCCGGCAGACAGGGATGACGACCCATCAGCAATTTCAATCGTCTCCAGCAATGAATCGACAATGTAAGATAGCTGCTTGAGCATGGGTTTGTGTGTAATAACATGGAACGATTGATTTGTACAAAGGTTCAACCTAGGAATTGAATTTAGCTTTGAACAGAGCAGCAATTCGAAGAGGAAAAGCAAGCTCACAACTATAGAAGGCTACGGTCGTGCTTGAACTCACCTCTGCGGTGCCTTTGCAAGCTCATGATGAGAACAACGAATTGACAGTCCACTACCTTGCCTCACTTGCTTGCGCCGCGAAGAGAAAATCCACGGCCTTACGCACTTGCTTGCGCATTGCGCCGCCGCCCCCGGCCTGGATTGTGTTCCGCCACGATGAGCTCGTGATTGCGTGCATGTGTGTGTTTAGGGAGGCGTTCGGGTGCATCTCCATGATGATGGTGCCCTGGGGCTAGTGGCGGACTGTTGGCCTCAGCAGTCTGGCCCAATCTGGACCTGTTTCCGCCCAAATACGAATTAATATATAATTAACATTTAGGTTTTCTCTGTACTCCGACGACTACTACTCTCTCAGCCTATTGCCTCCTCTCCTCGCACACACCACGCCACCCTCTCCTCACTTCTCCAAGAAACTTGTAAAAAACGACCCCTCTTCAAAATAAAATCACTAGTTATGTAACCTAAATGTACAAGAAACTCACTAGTGTTAAAATCACTTGTAACCTATTTTTTTTTTGCAGAAAACATAAAATTTAGGATCAATGGCTAAGGAACTGTAACTTTCCGGTGGCCAATAAAGAACTACTCCCTCCATTCTTTTTTATGTGTCGTTGGTTAGTTCAAATTTGAGCTAACCAACATCATATATAAAAAAATGGAGGTAGTACAAATTTTCCTTTGTCAGTTAACAGGGAATTTCCCCTGTCTTCTTCCTTCAGATATTGTTGTTTCTCTCTCACCCAACGCACTCGCAAGTTCAATGTCAGGGTTGAGTCAGCAAAACCACCTTGTCTAGCAAAGCCACCGCTTTGACTTGAAGAGAAAAGGTAAAAAGTAGCCCGGTTTGGCAAATGTGGAGATAAGTAAACCAGACTATAGTTCCACAAGGTCTATGCTTCGTTCCTTATTAGTCACAGTATTTTCTTTTTACACTTCCTTATCAACAATGTGTTTTTGCTTTACAATGATCAATATGTATTTTCGCTATAAATATACACCGGAGGGATTAGTTTTGCACCCACTGGACAAAGGTGAAAATGGTAACTATACTCAGGCATGCCTGATATCTGTACTCGCTGTATGACTATCCAAAACAGCCATGCTGCTGACTGAGACTTACATGTATCTCAGTCCATCAGCTTGTACCTTTTCTCTTCAACACCCTTGACGCCCATTTGTATCTCGATTATGGTATGCAGTGGCATCTACATATGAACAAGTGGTATTAGTTTCTTATTAAATCAAACAAACTGCATTTGTTAGATTTGGTGCATTACTAATACGTTGTTGACGAACACGAGGAAGATCAAACGTTTCACCTCTATATCTGGAACTTCTCGCAGAGGCCTGTCAGCAAAATATGCATACAGCGCTCGCAATACAGCCTATCAGTAGAACAAATAGTTCAAGATCAGCTTCCCTGCACATTGAAATTTCATCAAGCGTGGCAATTTACCTGGTGGGATATGACGACCACTGGTGCACGCTGGCGTTCTAACTCGATGATGACAGGTTCCAACCTAAGGGTTATTATGACATAGCGGTTATTCTTTTAGAACTAAAAGTTTGTCACAGTTTGCATAGTAAACTTACACATATTTTGTCTGAATGATTACACACTTATTAGTTGAAAGTACCTCTGAATCACATCAAGGTAAGATTCTCCGCGCGGGTAGCGATATCTAAGCTTGTCCTTCTTGCGAGACCTGGTTTCAGCAACCATTAGAATAAGATAACAGCGGTGTTTTCATATGCAAACACAACAAAATGGGCAGGCCGGTCACATTAAAGTACAAGCAATAATGGGTATCTGTTACTTTTACAGGTATACAACTTTCAAAACTCATGAGTGCCAAAAAGATTACTTCCATCTTATATTGGGTTTAATTTGTAACCATACAAAATAATAAATCTACACCAGGATAATTGTAAACCACAGCCAATGAAAAATGTTATGGAACATACTCATATTCCTCAGGCATAATTTTCTTAATCTCTTCATACGTCATCCCATCACAAACTCCAGAATTGATCTCATCAAGAGCACGCCATTGTATCTACAAACAACAACAGTTGAGCAACGTCAATGTAGCTACCTTGCAAGAGGTTTGTAAGAAGACACCTAAAACCAAACAATCACCTTTGGAAATCCAACAATTGGACTTGCGGTCAAAATTGTTCTCTGAAGAGTGCTGGTCCATATCTATATAATTGGATCATCACAAGAGAAACCTTTTACTCTGTCAACTCGTTTTATGAGGATTCAGTTCATCATTCCTTACTGGAAATTACTTACAGTTGCAGTTTTCTCAGATTTGAGCCGTTTTTCAACAAAATTGGCTAGTTTCTTTGCATAAAGCTCTCCATTTTCACTGTGCGCCATTATCAAGCAGTTTAAAAGGAAGTTGTTAGTTCAATACATCATGATAATTCCTATAACAGTAACACATTTGCATGACACTTACTTGATAAGTGCAATAACTAATATTCTAAACGAAAATATCCATAAATATTGAAAATTACATGCAGGAGATCAATAGGGAAAGTGTCATTTAAAGGCATCAGATTACACTCAGAGAAAACAAACCTTAGAACCGTATCACCGCCAACTCTTCCTCTAACATTATGTAAACTCTCACCATGTCTGGTAAGCAAAATAGGACGCGGTGTAAGATGAGAGTTCACCTGCAGTTGCATAATGCGAGAAGATGTGTCAACAATTATTTGGGTATGAATTCACATAAATAAAGTTTGAGACGAGCAATAAGTATGTGAATTTCTAGAACACATGGAGGCTACACTTTACTCAGTGCAATTAACTATCATTTATGTGATCCTAGAAATACATACCAGGAAAAAGACGATCCGTCCAGGGAGATAACCACTGATATTATTTACCTGGGTAAAAGGTCATACAATTAAAGAAGAATCAAGTTTCAAAAACTGAAACCATACAATGCAAGTATGCTACTATGTGTCTTTTTTTTTTTTGGTTTTTGAGGGGAGTACAGTAGGGGAAACCCCTACCATGATAATTATATTAAAAGACAAACAAGAACTAATACAAAAGTCAAAAGGCAAGAGCCAACCTGTACATGGCTGTCTTACCCCAGCCAGAAACTAGCTAAACTAAAAGAAAAACAGGGCCTGATCCTAGATTTGTGCAACTGCTGATAGGAGGGCCCAAGAATATAGAAAAGAAGAAGTTTACAGAATGTTGTTCAGCAAATGGAGTACTGCTTCCCTGTCTTCCTCATTTAACCTGTACATCTGTTGCTTTACCGTTTTAATGAACAATTCTTCCAGGATTGGAACGTTGGTTGTTTATTCCTGAAGATTTCATAGAACACATAGTATGCTACTGTGTGTCCGTTTCATAGAACACCAGATGCGTATTCCAGGCATTTCCATAGGCATTCAATTGCATGCAACAGTGCCCGTACCATAGATTATTCCACCTCCAGACCTCCTAGGCCGTACTAGTGTAGATTCACATACTGTGGGATGTGCAAGTATGGAGGAACTTACTTGTAGCTGACCATCCTGACCCTTTATCATGTCGATCATTTTGATGTACGAACCTTCCCCAACTGGCTCGTAGGCCTACAAAAGGAACACACAAATAAGTCATAAAATATAAGAATATTAATGAGAATGCAGCACCACAAAAGGCATAAATATTTGAAACCTTTTCATAATTCATCAACCGTTCCTTGAAGTCCCGTAGTCCAGCTTCAAAATCTGAGCTGCAAAATATTCACAGGATTCAGGCTATCAATTTACTTCAACTAAATCTCCTGAAGGTAAAGGTTTGGATGATTCTCACTGGTCAGCATAGTCAGGACTTTGTTGTATCTTCAGACGTATATTTCTTTCTATTATGTTCGGATCATTGCATATTGTCTCCAGAAATATAATCTGTAATCAGGAAGCAAAATTCAAGTCCTTTTCTTGAATAAGAAATTCAAGTCTACGAATGCAGCATAGGAACGTACCAAGTTCAGCAAAACACATGAATTTAATTAATCAACAAGCTTCTTCAGTACAACAGTATTATCGGGTGACTTTCATAGATGTTAAGCAACTTAAGCTCGAGATGCAAACGCAAGAAAAGATTAAAAAGAATATCCAATCTAAATACTAATATTTTCAATTACCTTGCAGTTACCTTCAGCCATCTCCATTAGCATATGTCTTCGTTTTCTTGTGCTGTTTGTGGCATCAAATATACCAACCTAGACACAACTGGACCTAGTGAGAACAAATATTACATTCCAAATCAGACTATCAAAAACCAGCTCACCTGACCACCACCATGCATCCAATCTATCATGTCCTCCATCGCTAAAGCAGCTACCTGGCAAGATGTATGTCAGAACAATAATGTAGCGAGTTACTAGTAACACACTGAAACAATGATAGTGCTTAAATTTTATTATAAGCCTTCGAAAGTGTCGATTGTCACATAATCAGATTTGACCTCTAAAGATTATTCCTAAAAAAACCTCTGAAAATGCAGGATGCTAAATTGATATCCCGATTTTCTTAATGGAACCTTCATAACATGAATTTAGGAGCAAACCCTGAAGTCCCTAACTGTGGCTAGTGGCAAAAGGTGACCATGTTGAGTCAGGAACATATTGTACTGAATACGGATATGAAGTTTTTATAAAAGCTATTTGTTCAATAAAACTCTCCATTGACAAAAGAATGAAAAGTTAGCTTAAATTAGCAGAAGGATTAAGTTGTATGTCAAAACTATCACAGTAAACCTTATTAAATTCTGGTTTAGAACACAGAAGCTTCGGAGGAATTTCACTTTCACAAGAAACAGTGCAATTCTGGCAGGAACCTGAAAAGCTCCCATGTTCCAAAGTGGGTGTGATTTCATAATTGTTGGCATGCTATAGAAGGGGAGCAGTAAGACCGCACAACATTGTTCTTGAAAATATAGAATTACATTCCCTCAAAAAAAAATTATAGAATTACATATATCGGTGAACCAGCAGACTCTGATGACATCTATGATGGGAGTAGGAGTTAGAAATATTTGCTAAGAAATTTATGAAGCCAATAAAGCATGCTAACCTCATTTCGTGCCTCAATACCTTCAGGATTATCATCACGGAAAAAATCTGCAGACTGACCCAATAAAACTACAAAACTGTTAGATCTATCTACACCAAATAGTAGCTTCGTTGACATAGGATCAGCTAACTGCATTGTGAAGTTTAACAAGATGCACTACACGTGTTTGGAAATTAGCCTTTTCAGAATTCTGCAAGATGACAAGAATCAGAGCCAGAGATGCAACCAAATAAAGCTAGTTCTCAGTAGAATCAGTGAAGCTGTATCGAACGCTGTTTTTCAGGAGAACTGATTCTCTTAAAATGAATAGGGGCGTGGAGGGTGAAAAAATGTAGCTTCTCCTGATTCCGTGAAGTGATTATTTAAAATAAACTAATAATTGTCAGCCACAGAATCACTTCCCTTCAAAGAATTGGACTCTCACAGTCTCACATAGAACTACATCCGGAGAAGTTCTACCAAAATGGCCCTAAGTGGTATGCGCTAAAGATTCCAAAAAATGTGAAGTCTATATATTAACTGGATGAATCAGTATTAGAACAACATTAATAATGGTGACAGCTGCTAGCAACATGACGTTCTCCACCCTAAAGACATTCCAGACTCACACTGAAAGGTGTGCTGAATACCCCTTTCGAATCAGTACCAGGAAAGATATGGATCTTGAAAAGAAGTGTATACGCATAGCCCCGATATGATCAGTCCTCATGCACATAAAATGTCTAATGATGTAGCTAAGAAAATATGGGAATGTTGGAATGAAATTGTCTGCCATGATATACTCAACAAATATAGATCATGTATAATCACACAAAAAATGCAGTTCTTAGTACCAGATTTGCTCCATGTTTCAGACGGCGATACTGCATATATTTTTTCAAGAAAATAAAAATGTCAACTAATTGTCACATAACAAAGAATATATAGTCACTGTGTCAAGAGAGTTAACCAAAGTATGACTATAATTACCTTCCCAACGTTGAAGTGCCTGGTCTCATGACCTAACCAACGAAGGTACCTTGTAAGCTTACGTGCAGTGAAGGTTTTACCACGGGCTGGCAGGCCAACCTAATTAGTTGGGAGATATTCAGAATGAGATTCTACCTTTCTAAACAAGCACTGAATAAAAATTGGGAACATATTCAAGCATCAAAGTCGATTTTAATGCAGAACTGATGATAGAGCTCAAAGCATGCCAAATATATGTTTCATGGGGCCTAGGAAATGGTATTTGTAGGTTAAAACGGAAGGTGATTTAGATATTTAGTTCCCTGAATATTCAGTTAAATAGATGAGTAAAATGCATGGGAATCCCTAAACTTGTTCAGCAATGTCACTAGGTCCACAACTCAGGTTAGGGCAGATTTTGGTCCAAGAACAAGACAAGTTAGGCACAGCAACCACAATGTGCATGAAAAGTGGTGTTTATACAATAAATGTGGTATCAAAACTAGTCCATAGCCATTGTGAAAGCAGCCTTTATAGCATTAATGGCTAAAGTCCCCATATACATATGTCCTGCCCATAAGAATTAAACAACTACCAAGTAATTTTTCTCCTCTTCCACTTCCCTCTCCCTCTTTCTCTCGCACAGGTTACAAGGCATATAATTGTTTACTTGATGTGGGACCCATCTTAATGACCACTATATTTTTACACATTGTGAGGATTGAAACACCAAAAGCCTACTTATATAGGGCTTCACCTATATCGACTAGTTAGTCCTTATACAATGATGTTGCCCAGGCCATTTGGCAATTGGGAAATAGAGGTTGGAATTGGGATTGGAAAATGAGTTGGCAAATCGAGACCATTCATCTCTCCTTTTACATCTCAACCCTCCATTCTCTCAGGAATAATTTCCCAATCCCTATCCTACCCCTCATTTCCCAATTTCCAAACATCACCTTAAGTTATCACATAGGACCAAAATCTGCCCTAAACCTGAGATGTCGACCTATAAGGATTAAGGAATGTGGGACAAGTTTAGGGACCCTCCATGCATTACAGAGGTCAGCTTATATCTTGACCTAGTTAGTTGTGGACAATAAGAGAAAAAAAAATCATTTCTCCACCACATAAGACTTGTATGTTTGAATGAGCAATGCTCCAACCCTCTACTTAAGCGCATTGATGATTCAGTTTGCAATACCAAGTTCGGTGTGGAAGCACAGCGGTCAGGGCCAGATGGAGTTTGCTTGTGTCCACGTTCGAAACGGACGCCAAACCCACTAGGCCACTACAAACTGCTAACAATACTGCTCAGAATTTGTGCAGTTCAGATTTACATAGAAAACACCTTGAGTTTAAATTCGTCTAATAACTTTAGTAGATAGCAACAATGCTATAATCAAGGATTGCAAATTAAACACTACAAGTCACACAAAAGATAAAGAATATGTAAAATCATCATAGAAATTCAATTGTTTACCAAAACAATAGCCAGTTTCCGGTCCTCCTTTGACCCATGCAGCCGATCCGCCACAGCTGCAGCTGCAACAGCTCCTGCTGCCTCTGGCATTGTCTGCATATGTATCAACAGCAGTGAAGGAGAAAACTAGAAAGTTACACATTTTTTAAGCACATCAACAATTGCAAACTTTGATAAACCAGAGAGTTTAAGAACATTATGCACATGCATTATGATGCATATTATTTATTCTTTTTCTCCAATTTAAAGTTGAGGAGAGTAATAGAGCTTACCTTTGCCGATCCAAAACTTAACCCAGATGCCATGGAACATGCACTGGCTGATTTCGGAAGTCTAGGAGAGCCAACACCCCTGTCAACGAAAAGTCCCTTTTGGCCATCTTGCATTTGTAGCGGTGTAAAGGTACCAACTGATTTCGACTCTGTGAGCCCAGAAGTTTGTACTTTCGTAGAATAATCTACTGCTAAGGCCTCAGCATTCTGCCAAAAACAAAAAATAGAAATTTTGTAAAGACAGCTTTTGATTACAAAATACAGGATTATAAATGTTTTAAAACCCCTCGTATTCAATTCAATAAAGTGCTGTACAAAAACATTTGATCCAGGAATCAAACATATGTAATGTAAGTCAGAACAAATTACATATCATTGCCTGAAGTTATATCCAACTAAAACAAGACTAGTTCTCTGTTGGTAGAAAGATAAATTTTAGGCATAGAACTGGAGAACTGGTGAGAGAAGTAAGAGAATGGAGAAGAGAATTTCAAGAAAAATATATGGTCCACACAATTGATGTATCAAACTGAAATATATTAAAATACAGAATTTATTGGTGGAACAGATACTATACACTACATTTTCGAACTGTAGCCTACCTTGTGGGTACCGAATTCTTCAGAAACACTTCTTGGACTCTGAATTCCATCGCTAAGAAGAAATTCATTCGCTCCACTTTGAATTAAGGATGCTGGGGTCGCAGCAAGGTTTGCTGCATATTCAGGTGGTGCAGTTGGCGCTGGAACAACATAATGCTCTAAGTCTAAGTCAAGTTCCAAACTAGCCGGAGGTCCATCCTGTAGAAAAAACAGAAAATAGAAACTGGTAACAAACCACAACGCAAACTAGCTCGGCTATCAGAATGCAGTTACAGCAAACACACGGGCGTTTGAATGATTAGTTTCATTGCCATGTGGTGTAATAAGATATGTGATACGATCACCCCCATCTTTACAACATGTTATCCCCACCAAATGCCTTTTGGGCAAGCAGATTTCACAATTCAGATACCTTTGAGAGCTTGTTCATTTACACTTACAGGGAGAGCATTGACAAAGAAGTAGTTTTACATTCTTGGATGCTGTTTACTTGATAAGGTGTGGTTTCTTTACTTGTTTGACTATAGAGAATGTAAACGCTAATTAATATAGCAGGTATGCATGTTGTAGAAATAGCACACAGAACTCTGCAACCAATTGCACCCGCAGCCATGAAACATGAAAGAATCAAACACAAATGTTCTCACCTCGGTCGGATGAGTGGGCGCAACATTGATACTGATATCAGGGATTCCCCGGACTTGGGAAGGCTGAAAGTTTTCCTTGTACACCCTCCAGCTCGCGGCAAGATCAAGCGGGGACACGACGTCCGCCTTGTTGAACACGCTGAACTCGAGCACCTCGTCGTCCCCGTTGAGTTTGAACAGAGCAACCCTGGCATCACCCTCGAGCATTCCTCCGGTGAGGTGCCGCATCGGTCCTTCCTCGATGATGCACGGGGTTGCTGCTTCTTTGGGCTTGAGCAGGAATATGAAATCCAGTGTTTCTGCAGCAAAGTCCAGATGTTTGGATTCAAATATTCAGAACAGTCGCTTTCAGTAAAAGAGGAGAGCCTTTAAACATATTCAGAACAGTGCATGCAGCAGTTTGTGTCAGTTTGATTCTTTGATCTCTACTTCTAATATAATTGAATCAAACAGCGCTGCTCTATCAAAGGAACGGGTGGAGTTTGACACGTTTGTAGGCAAAAGGAAGTAAAGAAGGGCAGAAACCAAATCGTCAGACAACACCATGAGTGAAAACAAGTCCACCAGGAGCTTGAAAGGGTCAAGCAAAAACGAAAACAACTAAGGAGCACACGCTGACACCGAACTGAAGTTGCATGGAAATTCAGTACAGTATGAGATAGAGCATGGCGGCAACGAGGCGACTTTTACCATGGTCCGGCGGCACGACGAAGCTGAGCTCCCACATGGACGCCAGTTCTCTCTCCATCGCGAGCTACAAAAACAATGAACAAAACAAATCATTTCTCTAAGCCCGCGACGCGAAACCAGAAGCGGGAGCGTTCGGCGGGCGGGCGGGCGTACGGCGCGGCTGTGGTCCCAGGAGCCGATGATGGGCTCGGAGCCGCAGACGTGCGGGACGAGGTCGCCGCTGATCTGCTGCGCGTTCGCCATCTTGAGCGACACGTACAGCTGCGCGCCGCCGTGCCACGCCGCCTCCCCCGCGCCGCCCTCGCCGCTGCTGCCGTCACCGCCGAGGCCCGCCGCAGCGGACTCGCTGCCCTTCGACCCCGACGTCCCCATGGCTACAAGCGTGCGTGCGTGCGCGTGCGGAATCGCGGGGGGCGGTGGTGGACTGGTGGCGGGGGGAGGGAGGAAGGTTTTAATGGAGGGAAGCAGTTTGGATTGGGGCGAGGGAGACAGCGATGGAAGTGGTGGTGCTCCGGGGGGGCTGGCTCTGGCTGGCTGGACTGCTGGAGGCCTCGCCGCCTCGAGTTCGGGTCAATCCTGCGGGCCCACCGAGTGGATAAGTGCGGGTCCAGTCTGTCAGCGACGGGCCTCGGCGTTGGTGCGGCGGCGGATCCGCCGCGTCTGCACGCGCGGCGGTGACTGACCCCTGCTTTATGCTCTGTTTTTGTTTTCCTCTGCTCTGTTTTTGTTTCCTCTGCTCGCTCTCTTTGCCAGGTGTTGGTCAGTGCACTTTGTGAAAATTTGTCTGCGTTACCCTCTATCCCAAAAACCAAATATAATATCAGCGTTATCACCAAAAATTGGTATAAGATGAAAATATATTTCAAAATAAACCTAATGATTCTTATTTGGGACAATGTGTGATTCTTTTTGAGACGGCCTACCCTGGATCCGTGGGATTGAAGTTAAAATTTGTTGTTTCCCTTTTTCGAATAAAGTTTGTATAGGACTCTTGTATTTAATTGTTGTTAGCACTACCACTTCACGTGTTCTATTCGAAATAGAGGGGCGTAATGATTTCGCTAAAAGAGTAAAGCAAATGTATTCTTTTTCTATCAAAAATGAAGAAAAAATTGATCTATTGTTAACTTTTTAAAAAATGAAAATAAAACAATCCTTTTCCCAAAAGGATAACAAAGGTAGATTCTGGTATCTTTTTTTTGTATATATATAAAGGGGTAGATTCTGATAAGGAATGAGACATTTAGAAAACAAAGTTCAAGAAGGACACCAAAGTCGACTCTAGGAGTCAATTTAAGTGGCATATTCATACAGATTATTGTTTGAGGGTGATAGCTTATTGAATCGATTCCTTATCCTGGAACAGTACCGTATAAGTGAGCGAGAGAGGACCAAGAAAGGGTTTCTAGTAGATTGGTCATTTTTCATACCCACACAGAAGGAATAATACATAGTTCCCAAAATAATTGTAAAACCATCATAAGAACACAAAAATGTTTATAAAAAAGGCTACTTCTTCCAATATTTTGTAGAAAGGGAATGTTTTGTATAGATTCTCATAAGTATTCTCTGTGAGAAGTTGATTGCTTGAAAGGAAATTATTATATGCAGTGCTTTACTTGACTCTCTACCATAAACGGATATGTACTGAAAATCATTTCACATAATAAGAAAAAAGTCTTTTAGTTCAGTACTTTAGTATAGAGAATCACTTCACAGGATCAAAGAGAAAACGTTTTGTATAGCTTCACATAATAACCAGATCCAGAAGCTGCCCTCAACAACGGATGGAGTATACATATAAAAGACTAACTGCTATAGACTCGCCGTGGAATCATGTCCATGTGTGTCTCAACAAATTCATCGTTTCACCTAAAGGAAAAGAAAATCCTCTGAGAAGTTCATGGTTCTCATGACTGTAAAAGAAAATGATCCTGATATATGGTTATAAAAAAAAAAGAAACTTTGAGCATACCGATAAATGGTCCCGAATCAACAAAGAAAAACCTGGAAAATGCAAAGCAACATCTTATTGGGCCTTTAGCATAGCATGCGGCCCAGCACTGGAAAACCTGGCCCGCCGGCGCGTTCAAGGGGTGTGCAGCGTTCTCACCTGAGTCACCTCACTCCAGCAACCGGCCGCCGCCGTCTCCGACCTCCCGTACCGGCTGCCCGCCGCCCCTCGCCAGATATCCTCCGCGTCCGCCGCCGGTGGTCTGTAAGCAAGCAATCGTAGCCGGATGGATTCCCTTTTCATTAAGAATCGTCTTTGCCCTCGGTAAATTCCACACCTGTCTCTCACTTCGTTCTTTTGTTTTAGCTGAAGATTCTTGGTGCACAATCGAGGTGCGGGAGCTTGGGGTTGAGCCGAACCCCGGCGTAGTTTGCCCCTGCCATGGCGTGCGCTGCTTTTGCTCTCAGGGGCCCTGTCAAGCTTGCTGCAAGGCCGAACACCGGCAATCACTCGTGCGGCGGCTGCAAGTCCTCCGTATCCTACCCATTTTCTCAGGGGTGGAGTAGAGATTGCTCTTCCGTTGCGATTCGGCATGTTACATCCCATTGCCAAGCCGCTTCAGTAAGGTGGCGCTCGAGCTTGAAAGCTTCCGCAACCGATGCAGGCATTGCTTCTGGTAAAGTACTCTGGAATTTTGTACTTCGCTCTCTTATTTTTTAGGAAAGAAATCTGCACTCGTAGATTGAAATGTTCTAGATGTAAAAGAAAATTCACAGGCGAGCTGGTTTAGTTCTTATTGTGCTGTCATGTTTCAGATGAGAATATAACCGTATTGGTCATTGGTGGTGGAGGAAGGGAGCACGCTCTTTGTTACGCCTTGAAGCGCTCCCCATCTTGCACTTCAGTTCTATGTGCCCCTGGTAATGCCGGTATCTCCCAGTCCGGGGATGCAACCTGTATCTCAGACTTGGACATCTCTGATAGCAATGCTGTCATCTCGTTCTGCCGCCAGAGGGGTGTGGGAATGGTTGTAGTGGGTCCTGAAGCACCTCTTGTCGCTGGTCTTTCAAATGACCTTGTCAAAGCTGGGATACCAGCATTTGGTCCTTCTTCAGAGGCTGCAGCATTGGAAGGATCAAAAGACTTCATGAAGAAGTTGTGTGATAAATACAATATTCCAACAGCTAAGGTACACTCTTTTGCATTCATTTCGACTGTCAACCCTATAATCCTGCTACGATTATGGGGTTTGTTCAAAGGAGACGCCTGCACATTATTGATCCATGCTTTAAGAGAAGAGGAACCATTTCAATATTTCAGGCATACGCTTAAATACATTTTCTTTCTTTTGAAACCAGGTTTTTGGCCACGCTGACCTTTATTTGAACTGATTCTAGTAGTTGCAGACACATTCAGTAAGAAGCACAAACAAGTTTCCATGGGACTTAGTTATATCTTCAGCTTTAGTGCTCACTTATATTTAAGTATTGTTTGTAATTCTTAAAGTTTCTCAGAAGATAGATTAATTTTTGAAATGAAGTCATCATACTGCTGTGAAAAGTAGTGAAGGAAAAATCATTCTGCAGAAGGTGACTATATAATTTCCTTGCTGTAGATCAGATAGCCTTCAGATAACAGCTTCACTTTTCTTTTTCTTTGTTTTTCTTCAGTGTTTATTGTTTCATTTTGCTTGTTCGCATGTATTAATTCTACTTTAATGCAAAGATATGCAGTTATCTTGACTCTGGCATATTCTCTTAAAAACAGGGGAGTTTAAATAGGTGTGCAAAAAAAAAAAGGAGAAAGAAAAGACCACTTCATTTCCAACTATTAAAAATTTCAGATTCTTTTCGCCATACTGATGTTGCTATTCTTTTGCAGTATTGTACATTCATGGATGCCGCGGAAGCTAAACAATATGTCCAACAGCAGGGAGCTCCTATTGTTGTTAAAGCTGATGGACTAGCTGCTGGAAAGGGCGTGGTCGTTGCAATGACTTTGGATGAGGCATTTGAAGCCATAGACTCTATGCTGGTTCAAGGCTCATTTGGTTCTGCTGGTTCTCGAGTTATCATTGAAGAATTTTTAGAGGGTGAAGAAGCTTCTTTTTTTGCATTAGTAGATGGTGAAAATGCTTTGCCGCTTGAATCAGCACAAGATCACAAAAGAGTTGGTGATGGTGATGTTGGCCCAAATACTGGTGGCATGGGTGCATACTCCCCTGCACTGATAGTGACAGAAGAGCTGAAGGACATAGTTATGGAAAGTATAATTATTCCCACTGTTAAAGGTATGGCGGCTGAAGGTTGCAAGTTCGTTGGTGTATTATATGCTGGGTTGATGATTGAGAAGAAATCTGGGCTGCCTAAGCTTATCGAGTACAATGTAAGATTTGGTGATCCAGAATGTCAGGTTAGTTGTCCTCTATCTATAAACTAGAGCCTGCTATGATTTATTCCAATCCAACAGACTAATAGGGCATGAAACCCCCCTGTTCCATTCAAATTACTTCCAAACAAAACGTTCATAGAATATCTAAGCTCTATAAGGGGAAGTGCGGGGATGTCTCTAGCAAGAACCCAGCTCTGTCCCATTATTGAATTTGCAAATGGGGTCACGGAAACCTGTGGACATAAAATTCACGTCCTTACATTTCGTACCATATCAAATTAAATGTGGCAGACAGTCCCGTAGATCAAACATATGGAGTCTGAATCAGTACTGTGACAAGATCTTATGATGTTTAATACATGTATAAGTTATCTAGTAGGCCTGTCAATATTTTTTTTCCATCAAATTATACTGAAATATTTCTTGTCCTCGTAGGTTCTGATGATGCGATTAGAATCCGATTTGGCACAAGTTCTGCTATCCGCATGCAAAGGTGAATTAGGAAAGGTTTCACTGTCTTGGTCGCCTGAAATGGCAATGGTGGTTGTGATGGCAAGTCAAGGATACCCTGGCTCTTATAAGAAGGGGACTGTGATAAGAAATCTGGACAAGGCTGAGCAGGTTTCTCCGGCTGTCAAGATATTCCACGCTGGGACAGCATTGGACGGAGATGGCAACCTTGTAGCTGTTGGAGGCCGAGTTCTTGGTGTCACGGCAAAGGGCAAGGACATTGAAGAAGCAAGGGCAAGGGCATATGCCGCAGTTGATGCTGTTGATTGGCCTGAAGGGTTCGTCAGGCGTGATATTGGTTGGAGAGCACTGAGACAGAAGCAAATGGCAAACTAGCCGTGACAAATTGAAAACCTCAAGTATTGTGAGCTTGTAGTATTATTAGTAATAAAAAGGGAATTAGTGTAACCTCCACTGTTGTAGCTGTGGGAAAAACAAAGTACTGCTACTGAAACAGTAGCATTTTCAAAACACTTGCTTTGTTCAGATAAACATCTGAGTGAATCCTGAGCTATCTACATCATTATTTTTAGGGGTATAAGTGAATTCTCTCTTATGTTTTGTGAGGATCACTATATTATATTAAAATAAAGCTAAAGATTGCATCACAACACAGTTTAAACCAGATGATTAGCCCATACGATTATTTTCGCGACCGAGAACTCAGCTTCACCGGTCACCGTGAAGTCGGCTGTTGCCATCGACGGCCATACCTCAGCCTCAACGTCGTGCCGAATCATCTAGCACCACACCTGTGGTGAAGGAGCTCGATCGTCCGAGTAAGCGATGCGATACCTTGTTTTGGTGTTTGTTTTATCAGGTTTTAGAGTTTAATACTAAAAAATAACAATTTGTTTTTTTTAAAAAAAATCCACCGTGTTGCAATGCAAGCCGGGCCCAAACTCAACTGGGCCGGCAAGTTGGGCCCAGCCCTTGTTGCCACCCCGCCCAGTCCGCCGCACTCCCCCTGTCTCTCTCCCACACACACAAAACCAAAGAAAAGAGGGGTAGGCAGTTGCGGCGATCCCAATCTCGTTTTTCCGCTTCGATTCCCCATCGGAGAGGAAAGCAAACCTTTACCGCCATCGAATTCCCCAACCCAAGGTCCCTCCTACTTATCGGATCGAGGGGCAGCTCGATCCGTGAGAGAGCGCGCGCCCGAGAGAGGACTCGATCTCACGCGTCGCTGAGATCAGGTTAGGGTTTGGAGGCATGCCGCCGCCGCCGAAGCCGAAGGCAGGCGGGGTGGAGACGATCGGAGGGAGGATGCCGCCGGAGCACCGCGCGAAGGGGCCGCCTTTGCTGGGCGCGCGGTCCGATGGAGGTGAGATGCCGCCGAAGCGCCGCGGGAAGGGCACTGGCATGCCGGCGGGAGAGAAGACCGCGGCCGCCGGTACGGACTCGAGCGGAGACACGGCTCTGGCGAACCTCTCGAATCTGATGATGGGTTCGTCTCGGCCCCGGCGTGATGCGCCGAGGATCACGGGACCACTACGACGTGCCGGAGAGAAGCAGCACACCAAGGCTCCGAGGGTTTCGTCCCTTTCCGGTTCCAGGAGTTCTTCTCCAAGGGTTCCTTCCCTGCCCAGAGCCAGGAGCAACACACCATCTTCTCCCAGAGTTTCCGCCCTGGCTGGGGCGAGGAGTAATACATCTTCTCCAAGGAGCTCTCCCCTGCCTGCGGTCAAGAATAACGCATCTTCTCCGAGGGGTTCTGTCCTGCCTGGGGCCAGGAGCAACACGCCTTCTCCAAGGGGTTCCTCCCTGCGCTCAGATCAATTGACAAGATACTGCCGCAGTTTTGCCTCTCTGTCCATCAACCAGGTCGAACCAACCAGTCCTTCCCCTGATTCTCATCTTGGTGACACGGCTGCCTGCGGTTCTAGAGATTCAACCACCCACCAGACTATGGAGAAGTCTGGTGGGTGCTTGGGTTTGGGTGCTGGAGAGGTGCGCCAGAGGCCACGTTTGACAGCCAAGACCAGTGCAGGCTTGAGCATGGAGACGGCATGGAAGAAACGAGCTGTTGCTGGCACAATTGGAAATGTGCCGCAGAAGAGCCCTGCTGTGACAGGCTCAATTGGAGAGACTCTGCAAAAAAACCATGATATGAGAGGTTCAAAGGGAGAGACTGAGAAAAAGCACCGCGTAGAGAAGTCAGGTCGGGATTTGAATGGAGAGACTCAGCAGAAGAACCGTGCTATGAGAAGTTTGAAGCAGAGGGGGCACACCGTAAAGAAGTCAGGTGAGGGCTTCAGTGGACAAATGCTACAGAAGAACCATGCTGTGACAAGTTTGAAAGGAGAGACTCAGAAGGAGCATGGGGTAAAGAAGTCGGGTGGGGGTTCAGGTGGAGTGATGTCACAGAAAAACCATAAGAAGAAGAAAACCGTGCAGCGCGAAGACCTTGATGGCGACGTGGAAAGATGTCTTCCAGAGGAAGTGATGAAAATTGTACAAGAAGCAGACCGTGTGATCCAAGAGTTGAATGAGTTGGGCATGGGAGAGGACATCAGCAGTGAAGATTTACAGCATTACTCTGAACAGCTGCCCTGTGAACCTCCTTACGTTGACACTTCTCTTGAACTGGATAATGAACAGCTACATAAACTCTATGTCCGCCATATTCTTTATCGCATCAAATATTACAAGGTTCCATACAAATTCCTATCTGCCGTTACATGCCATGCAGTGTTCTATAGCACATACATTCATATTGTTTGTATGAGTACTATTTCACTTGTTCTATCTTATATACATGTGGTTTGCTTTACCTCAGGTTCATATGTTATAGATATCATTGCTATTTTTTAACTTTGTTGATCTTGTTGCTCATCAGTGGTCTTGTTGTCTACAGTTGAGACAAGATTGGCACAAGAATGAGCCGCACAATGCTGAATTGGAAGAGGACGAAGATGATTGTTCTCGGCACCATTTTGAGAAACTTAAAATGTTGAATTTTGATGAAGGTGAACTAGATGAGAATCACATTCTGGATTATCTTGAAAAGGAAGGTTTGCTCCGGCATATTACAAGCGATAGCACATTTGATTGGGTCTTTCAGTACTGCACTGTTGCTGGCTTGGATGACTACCAACGTATAGTACTTCATAATTACGTAAGTTTTATTATATTAATGCACGCATAATACTGCAATTATTTTGATTGTATTATTGTGTTGGTCTGCTGTTTACAGTCATAAGAGTCTGAAAAACTAATATTTGATGGCAGTTGTAGTTAGAACCTTAATCGTGACAAGAAGCATGAAGTTTAACAATCCAGTTTGCAAATAAATTTACGCTGAGTTGTGGATATATGTTGATGTCATGTATGTATGAGGTAGTGAGATCTTAACAATTTGTATTTACTTAGAGGATTTCATGGTGTCATATGCTAGCAAGTGTAGCTTATTGAATGGCATGTTCTTTCATGATGTAGTTCCAAGTCCTTGTTTTCTCCTGTTGAGAATGGTAGGCATGTATGATTGGCTCTAGATTAGTTTAGGAAGAAGAAAAAACAGTTGCTTTTTAGATAATTCTGCAGCCCACATTTGACGAACGCTATTTTTTTTATTGGACGTCGTAATTTCATGTCTTCTTTTTTTTTTTGTTGGGGGGGGGGGGGGGGGGGGGGGGTGCTAGCCTGTCAGTTCATAGTTTTGAGTTAACTATTTTTTTTTTCATTCCAAAATATATCTAAAGCATAGATTTCCTCTCTGCCCTGTTCTATGTAGGGATATGCCGATTGGGATGTCTACCGCAAGTATTTTAATAAGTATGAGACTGAACTAGAGTATCTTGATTTCTGGGATGAACTAACAAAGAAACTTAAGGTATGCATCATAAATCATATGAAGCAAAGCTCTAAAGTTTGTGTAGTGCTTCTTTTTTCTTTTTCTTTTACTGACATTCCTTTTATATTGAGCCAGTGGATGGAAAATTATGTTCACATGAGTGGGCCGTCCCTCACGGTAAGTGTGACTATACAAAAACCTATTGTTATTACTTATTCCTGTTTTTACTTTTTAGTTTTTGACATTAGGACTGCATTCTTAGAATGTTGTCCTAACATCATCGATTGAAAACCGGATGGAGTATATGCTTTGTATCGCCATAATGATCTTTTGTTGTTTAGTGGGGAAGAATATTGGACAGAGGAGCTTCCCAAGCAATCAAGATCGCCGCTGGCTTTTCCAAGATAACCGAGGATTTAGCTCATGCTGCGTACTTAGTAGGATCTCACACCTTCAGATTTGGTTTTGATGTTTTGTATTTAACTTAACAACATCCTTGACATATTTCAATGCAGGAGTGCCTGGAAAGCATGGCCATGGATCATTATTTGTGCAAGGAGTTAGATGGTGTCTACTTTGAGATTTGGAAGCGGGTCACTAAGCTAAAGGTTAGCAATCTGCACTCCAATCCTGTCTTTTGCATGGCGTGGTGAGGACGCTATTAATCCATGTGTTTTTACATTGAAACTTGCTCAGAAGAGTTTTAGAACTGCTTTGGGTGAAGTATATAATTTGGATAAGTTTCCGCTACGCCAACATAGAATGAAACATGCCCTGGAGAGTGATGGATCTGAGATGGAATTGGAGGTTGGTTGTTTTCCTGCACAGACAATTTGAAATTGATTTGTAAATGCTATCTTCTTATATTAATTGTTTCACATCTTTCCTTTTCAGTTTAATAATTGCACGGCAGGTGTTACTGGCGAAGTAAGTAATGTAATCTTATCTTTCACGCAAAATGGGGTCCATTGGAAAGAATATGTTACATTTGGTGCTTTGTTTGTCCCTTTAGGTTTCAGAGGATAAAGCTCGGGAGTTGATTGCGGATGCTATTGCAAAGCTGGTACGATACATTCTGAAATGCATTGATGTACTTCTCTTAGATTACTCTTACTGAAATTATTTCTCTTTTCAGGAGGGCAGGCCAAAATTGTATGTACATTATATCAAAAGGAAGTTGGACATTGGTAGAGACATCGGAGTTATTTCAGTAGCATCACCTTAGTTTTATTGTCAATCAAGTGTATGTCAACATCCTTTTCATTTTTGTATGACCAAATTGTCTGATCGGGCAGGATAACTGAAACACAGATTGCTATTGTTGCAAAGAATGATAATTTTAAGTCAAATGAACGTTCTGCTTAGCTTTTCGTTGATGGTTGTGTGACAAGTTATTGATCTGTTGCTATTTTGTAGTACAAGCAGGAAATTTTAGCCAAAATATTCTTTTCCGGTGACCTAATATTAATACTTTTCTTTTCTGTTCTGTTGGAACGGCGCGCCCGTGGAATCGGTCCACTCGTTTAGTCGTTCCGTCGTTCGATCGTATCGTTCTTATCCGGAGCATGTCGTCTTCTTCGGTTCCTTTTCACCGCCCCCACTCCTATTCTCCCATATCCATGGCAGACCCACAGAGCACGGCAGGGCTACATGCGGCGGCTTAACTTGGTGCCGCGCATCGTTGAGCGGTTTGGCATCAGGGACTCGACACCACGGTCGCTCGTGGCGGTTGGCTGCGCACGGGAGGGCACCGATCCGTCCACCTTGCCGCCGAGCTGCACCGGCGTGGCGTCGTGGTACACAAGGTTGAGGTCCGTTCAGGCAGCAGAAGATTTGGAAGCGGCGGTTGTTTGCGTCACGAGTCGTGGAGGAACGCCGGAGCAGCGAAATGCGCGATACCGTCACCGAGCAGGGAGCGACGGGAGTGAATAAAATATACGGTACACGTTTCAAGCAAGAGGTTGGACACAGGAGGGCAAAAATGCTAAAGAGGCCGGCAGTCTCCCATGGCTGAAGATTAAAGTATGAGGAAGATATGCAACATGAATAGCTCCGAAGCATAAGCACCTCGAACACAACTTATGCCCTGGTTAATACAAGTACCTCAAAAAACAAGTTATGCCCTGGTTAATACAAGTACCTCAAAACACAAGTTCTGCCCTGGTTAATGACCAGTATCTTACGTGATCAAATGCTGCGCATGCTACCACAAGTCAAGAAACTACATGCACACGTCGGAAACTTCTATGGCATCAAAGACACCATAATATTAAGCTAGTCACGATTACTACAGCATCTTTATGAGGGGTCTTGTCCAAGCCTTACATGGTAAGTTCTCGTTCTTGCTCAGCATGCTTAAAGCAGCGCCGGAAAGGATGAATCACCTTGCACCATCCATAGAAACAGGGTACAAGCTTGTCTTCAGAATTTGCATATTCAACCTACAAAAATAGACTGTGAAATCACGAGAAAAAACTAATCCAACAACAAACGCAACCAAGAAATCAGTAAACAAAATAGACAAATAGTCAGTTGGGCAATGCTCATCAGTACTAACAGTACCACTTGTGTTTTGTTAATCCTTTATCTAAGATGACCTAAAAATTGAATTTTGCATGATTATGTCACTTCTTTTGTTCTTTTATGTGTTTCAAGGGATTTTTTGATCCGCCCTTGTACACGAAACTTCCTCCAAATGCAATGCCATGCAGTTCACCAGTATGTGAGACAAAAACATTGCAAGATGTTGGATTGTAATGCTCTCACTAGCGACGCTGGAACCCCAGATCAAGAACAAATTTACCTTGCTGTTTCTATGTATATCACAATGTAATGTGAGGCCTTAAATAAAAACAATAAATGGCTGGGATATGTTCAGGTGAAAATCGAACTCTTTCTAAGTTCATTCCAATTTCAGGGTGATCCTTAACATAATGCCATGCATGTACATTCTTCAACCAATTCAAGGCAAAATATAAATGCATTAAACTGAACTTAAATTCAAGATCAGAGCCAAAGAGTTGAACAGATAGTAGAAGAAAGAGTGATGCAGTGGAAAACAATAGAATGAAAAATGTCAGAAATATACGTACAGGAAGAGGCCTGCCAGACAATCTTCAATGTCTCCATCACAGCCAATGTTCCTGACAGCTTTCCAACAAATCACTCAAAGTTAAGCAAATGTACAGGTGAATTCTTGTTATAACAGCATCAACCTTCTTTCCAGAGTTGCTGTTGGAGAATGAACTGTCCAATTGATTCCCAGAACCCTAGAAAGGGTGGATACATAGTGCTAGTCCATGGGCCTCTAGATGGGCCAACTATACAAGGGCCACAACACTCCAACACCCCCCGCAGTCTGAACATACCGACGCAGCGGAGTTCAAGACTGGACACAAGAGAAAAGACAAGAACTCACACCCCCCCCCCCCGCAGTCACAACTAGCCACTGGATACGTTGAGACTGGATCGAAACTCTGAGAAAGTCGAGGAGGGGAGACCCTTGGTGAAGATGTCCGCGAATTGGGAGGTAGTGGGGACGTGGAGAACCCGAACTTGCCCAATGGCGACTCGGTCCCGAACGAAGTGGAGGTCGATCTCTACATGCTTCGTCCGCTGATGTTGAACCGGGTTGGTGGAGAGGTACACCGCGCTGACGTTGTCACAGTAGACAAGTGTGGCCTTGGCGAGCGGACTGTGGAGCTCCGCCAAGAGCTGTCGGAGCCAGGACGCCTCAGCCACACCGTTAGCCACAGCCCGGTACTCAGCCTCGGCACTGGAGCGGGAGACCACGGGCTGTCGCTTGGATGACCAAGAGACAAGGTTGCCGCCGAGGAAGACAGCGTAGCCCGAGGTGGAGCGGCGTGTGTCCGGACAGCCAGCCCAGTCAGCATCCGTGTAGACAACAAGCTCAGCAGAAGAAGACCGGTGAAGAGTCAGGCCGTAGTCAACCGTGCCACGAACATAGCGGAGGAGGCGCGTCAGAGCAGCCAGGTGTGACTCACGAGGGTCATGCATATGGAGGCAGATCTGCTGGATGGCATAAGTGATGTCCGGCCTGGTGAAGGTGAGATACTGCAAGGCACCTGCAAGGCTCCTGTAGGCAGTCGGGTCAGCAACTGGAGCACCAGAATCAGCAGACAGCTTGGCTTGACTGTCAACAGGGGTGGAGCACGGCTTGCAATCAGACATCCCTGCACGCTCCAGAATATCAAGAGCATACTGCCGCTGGTGGAGGAACAGGCCAGAAGGACGGTGCTCAATAGTGACTCCCAAGAAGTGATGAAGGAGACCCAGATCCTTCATAGCAAACTCCTGCTGCAAAGACTGGATGATGCGCTGGAGCAAGGCCTGACTGGACGCAGTGGGATGATGTCATCAACATACAGCAGCAGATATGCAGTGTCAGTGCCATGGCGGTAGACGAACAGTGAGGTATCCGACTTGCACTCAGTGAAACCCAAAGAGACCAGGAACGAGGCAAACCGAGAGTACCAAGCCCGAGGAGCCTGCTTCAGACCATAAAGGGACTTGTTGAGCCGGCAAACCATGTCAGGACGACCAGGATCCACAAACCCCGCTGGCTGACTGCAGTATACTGTCTCTGAGAGAGTGCCATGGAGGAAAGCATTCTTCACATCCAGCTGATGTACAGGCCAAGAACGAGAGAGAGCCAGTGACAGAACCGAGCGGACTGTAGCAGGCTTGATCACTGGACTGAAAGTCTCATCATAATCCACGCCAGGCCGCTGGGTGAAACCCCTGAGAACCCAGCGAGCCTTGTACCGATCAAGTGAGCCATCAGGACGACGCTTATGTGTCCAGATCCACTTCCCTGTGACCACATTGCCACCAGGAGGACGAGGCACGAGGTCCCACGTCTGGTTGGCAAGTAAGGCAGCATACTCCTCCTCCATCGCCTGGCACCAGTGAGGATCAGCCAGGGCGCCACGGACAGATGTGGGAATCGGTGAGATCCCCGGCTCGCCGTCAGTGGCGGCGAGAGCCGAAGGCCGGAGGACTCCCGCCGCCCGCCGTGTCACCATGGGATGAGTGTGGCCGGGATCCCGATGGATGACAGGCGGGTGGTACACCATCAGGTCGAGGCATGAGAGAACCCGAGACGGGGCCGGGGCCGGGGCCGGCTGTGGAGCCGGGACCGCCCGACGCCGGTAGACGAGCGCAGGCTGGGCGTAGCGCGCGGGGGCCGCGCGTGGCGCGGAAGAAGACTCCGGGGCCGCGCGTGGCGCGGGAGGTGGCTCCGAGGCCACGCGTGGCGCGGGAGAGGACGCCGGGGCCGCTCGTGGCGCGGGAGAGGACGCCGGGGCCGCGCGTGGCGCGGGAGAGGGCGCCGGGGCCGCGTGTGGCGCGGGAGATGGCTCCGGGGCCGCGCGTGGCGCGGGAGAGGACGCCGGGGCCGCGCGTGGCGGGTACACAGATACCGGCGACGGGGCTACCGGTTCAGCCGGAAACACGGACTCCAACTCAGGATCAGGAGAGGGAGTAGTGGAGGTGGAGTAGGGGAAGTCGGACTCATCGAACACGACGTGACGAGAGATAAGGACCCGACGAGAGGTGAGGTCATAGCAGCGATACCCCTTGTGGTCAGGGGAGTAGCCCAGGAACACACATCGAGTCGAACGGGGCGCCAACTTGTGAGGGGCGGTGGCGGAGGTGTTAGGGTAGCAGGCGCACCCGAAGACACGAAGGTGGTCGTAGCGAGGAGGAGTGCCGAAGAGGGCGTGGTGTGGAGTGGGAGCGGGAGATGCAGTGGAAGGGAGACGGTTGAGAAGGTAGGTGGCAGTGTGAAGTCCCTCAGCCCAGAAGCGGGCAGGAAGGGAAGCCTAGAGGAGGAGAGTACGAACAATATCGTTCGTGGTGCGGATCATCCGCTCAGCCTTGCCGTTCTGAGGTGAGGTATACGGACAAGACATGCGCAGGTGAACACCGCGAGAGAGGAAGAAGTCACGGGAGGCGTGGTTATCAAACTCTCGGCCGTTGTCACACTGGACGGCCGGCCTTGATGGTGAGGCCGAACTGAGTGGTCACCCAGGCAAAGAAGTGGAGGAGGGTGGGGAACGTGTCCGACTTGGCACGCAAAGGAAAAGTCCAAGAGTAATGGGAGAAATCATCAACAATCACCAAATAGTACTTGTAACCAGAAATGCTGGGTACAGGAGAAGTCCAGAGATCACAGTGAATGAGATCAAACACATGAGTCGCATGCGAGGAAGAAGCAAAAAAAGGAAGTCTGATATGACGACCTAACTGGCACGCATGACAAAGATGCTCATCAGATGTCGGGGCACAAGAAAGAGGTGCACTGCGGCAGAGTCGAGTCAAAACGTCACGGCCGGGATGACCAAGCCGGCGGTGCCAAGTGGTGGAAGAAGAAGTAGTGACAAAAGAAGTGGACAAAGAGGAAACAGGCAAAGAGGCGGCGGAAGCGGGAAGGCGAATAGTGTAAAGGGGTCCCTGGCTGTCACACCGGAATAGAGGACGCCGGGAAGCCAAATCCTTCACAAAAACACCAAACGGGTCGAACTCAACAGAACAAGAGTTGTCAGAAGTAAATTTGCGAATGGAAAGGAGATTATGAACCATCTGAGGAGCAACAAGAACATCTGGAAGGCGAAAAGAACCAGGAACAGTGCCGACAGAAGTGACAGGAAGACAAGTGCCATTGCCCACCATAATGGCAGAAGGACAGGAAGGATGGGGAGGGTGGGCGTAAGATAGGATACCAGCATCCGGCGTGGTGTGGTACGAGGCTTCCGAGTCAGCGATCCACTCCACCGGCAAGGTCGGCTGCATGATGTTGAATGACTGGGCCGACGGGGTATGGCCCCACCCGCCCGGCCAAGTCTGAGCGGGAGCAGTCCAACCCCCCGGCCAGGACGGAAGCTGGCTAGCCGGAACGGGAGGAGACCAGGACACCGGTGAAGCAGGGCCGGCGAACATGGTGACGGCGGGAGGCGGCGCGGCCCGCACACCTGCGGCAGCACACGCGCCCGCGACGCCGAAGTCCGGAGGAGGCGGCACGGCCCGCACACCTGCGGCAGCACGTGCGCCTGCGACGCCGAAGTCCGGCGGCGGCTGCGCGGCCCGCACACCTGCGGCAGCACGCGCATCCGCGAAGGGGAGGTCCGGCGACGCGGCCCGCACACCTGCGACGTCGAAGTCCGGCGGAGGCGGCACGGCCCGCACACCTGCAGCAGCACGTGCGCCTGCGACGCCGAAGTCCTGCGGTGGCAGCGCGGCCCGCACACCTGCGGCAGCACTCGCGCCCGCGACGTCGCAGTCCGGCGGAGGCGGCACGGCCCGCACATCTGCGGCAGCACGTGCGCCTGCGACGCCGAAGTCCTGCGGCGGCGACGCGGAGGAAGTCGGCGTAGTCGTGGGGAGGAGGTCCGGGGGCATGCCGAGGCCGGTGTACGTGAAACCCGACGGCACACCGATCCGAGCGAAGGCGGAGGAGGGCACGTGGACCGGCGGGGACTGTGCAGTGGCGGTGACGACAACAGCGCGCGCAGCGGCTGGGCTGAGACGCTCCAGTGGGCCGACGTCCGGCAGCAGCCCATCCTTGGTGCTGGGAGCAGCAGCACGGGCCACATTAGCTGTATTGGGCCTGGTTGCATGCATCACGCCACAAGCCCAAGGTGCCCCAGCCTGCACGGAGGGATAAGGCAGGAGCTGTGCCCCGGCGGCGAGATCCAGCGAGGAAGAGGCGACCACGCCCGCTCCCCCGGCGACGGCTACGCGCGCCACGGCTTGGCCGGAGGTCGACGTCGACGCACCCGGAGCAGCACCAGGCGCAGATGCGGCGGCACCCCACGGCGGCGAGGCTGCGGCCCACGGCGACGCAGCGGCGGCTCGCGGCGGCGCGGCTGCGACCCGTGGCGGCGCGGCTGCGGCCCGTGGCGGCGCGGCGACGGCCCGTGGCGGCGCGGCGGCGCCCCCGGGCTGCACGACGGCGGCGGCCAAATCTGGCGCAGCCGCGCCCCCATCGGCGGCAGCGCACGCGGAGGCCGCGCCCACGGGGGCCGCGCCCGCGGCGGCCTCGCCCGCAGCGGCGGCAGCCCGCGCGGCAGCGACGCGAGCCAGATCGGCGGCGACGCCCGCGACGACCTGGCCGGCGGCGGCGGCAGCTAGTCCCGCAGCAGGAGCTGCCGCAGAGGAGCGAGGGAGAGATGGGAAGGAGGAGAGGGAAGGGAGGGGTGGGCCCGGCGGCCGGCGGCCGGCCATTGATGGCGGCGGCGGCTGCAGCTAGGGTTGGGAGGGAGGGAAAGAAAAGAGAGAAGATGGCTGTGATACCATGTTGGAGAATGAACTGTCCAATTGATTCCCAGAACCCTAGAAAGGGTGGATACATAGTGCTAGTCCATGGGCCTCTAGATGGGCCAACTATACAAGGGCCACAACACTCCAACAGTTGCGAAGCTCAGGTTCATCCTCGTGCGTGTACAAGGCGCATATGAAGGAAACTAAGTCAGACCTTTTGTTTCCTTTGTATGGACGTTTTTTTCTTTTCTCTCTGAACTGTTTCATCTTCTGAAGAAAGCCATTATAATCATCATGATCCCATGGTAACTTTTTACACAGATCTTCACACTCGTCAACCTTTGACTTAAACTCCTTGTTCTTCATCTTCAATGAAACAAAGTACACAAAAAACTTCTTCCTATGGTATGTTTCCCAAAAGTAGACATGTGTCTTGATCTTCGCATAGCTTCTGCCCAGATTATGTCTACAGAAAGTTGACATTGTTAGTGATTAGCAAGAAAGGATTGCGAATATTACGACAGATTGTTTGACTTACTCCGGAAGATCTTTCAACTTTTGAGCTAGGTCATCGAGCAGAGTGATGTCAAAGATTATTCTGTTATTCTCTCTGTTGCGTTTATCTGCAATACTCGACATGATCTTAAGTTCAGTTCCAAGGGCAACCAGATCCCTCCACTGCCACATGGATTTCCTTCCACCTGAAATTAACCTGAAGTTATGGAAAGCTGTCTTTTCTCTCAATATTTGTGTGTTCGTATCTTATTAATGGTGAAAAAAATGTTTGGTCCCAAAAGAATGCATAGCCACATTTCAGAGAGTAAAATTATCTTTATATAACAAACTTGAGCATACCTAAACTTTAGAGTATTTGGCCAGAATTACATAAGTAAAATAGTTTGATCTCTGGCCCGATCGAGCGAAGAGAAAAATACATATACCAGTTCTGATAGTTACTAACAGATAAGATTCTATGATTCACAATATAGAAAATAAACATGCTTATAAACAAATTAAAAAATAGCTTTCTGAGATAAGGTATGTGTTTATTACTTTTCTTCCTGAAGTTTGTTAGCTTCACTAATATATCATCGCCTCTCTGGTTGTAGTAGGTGTCCAGCAATGTGAAGTTACCATGGTAATAACCATTTATCATCAGGTGCTCAAGACCATCAATAATTTGCCTGAACATTTTAAAAAATTGTTAGTAATACTCAACTCACAATGACATAGAACGCAAACGATTTGTAGCACAGGGAGCAGATCATAGCCATTGCAGCCCCTACAAAGCCAGCGCACGTAGGGCTGCAATGCAAGAACTGAAACAAAATCAGACAGCTGAGAAGGCTGCTAGTGTCGAAATCGAAACTGACACAATGCAAGAAATGCAAAAACACTCTTCTTTTTTTTTATTTGAGAACAACTGAAACACACTTAAGGACTATAGCACATAAGAGCTTAGCAACAAAACTGAGCCACATGCTGTCAAAAATCAACTTGGAGAAATCATTGTAATATGAAGATCACATACCACACTATCTTGCGGATGACCTTTGCTTGGCGGACTTCTTTTTGAATCAATGTAAAAGTAGATTGAGGCTTTAAAGGAGTTCCCAATTCATATCCCAGATAACCCAGTAGGTTACCCTTGTATGGCTCAACCCACAACAAGAGATGGGACTCCACTTCCATGACAACTCTTGCTTTTAAGATTGTTGGATGTGATATTTCTATCATCATCTCACAACATCGAATGTCATCGACAGCGTCTGATTTTAGATCCAAATTAACTCGAACATTCTTCTCATTGCAGTCATACCGGGAAGGCACTTTCGAAGGCAGCCTTAGTTCGCATGATATTGTTTTCTCCCTTTCATCTATTTTCAGATTAAGTAAATCAAATGGCAACCGTCTCTTTCCTTCCTCATCTGAAATAAAATAGAAATATTATGTCTATTCAGAAATTTTGTACTAGAATTCTCCAAAAAGGAAAAAGTTCAACACAGAGTTCTAAAGAAACCATAGGAGGTAATACCTAATGTTCCTGAAGCCATTCTCGCTTGCATAATCTATACACACTGGTCTTTGGTTCTAAGGAAACCTGAAAACGATAACGCATCCCTGATTACGAAATGATAGTTTTCACTAGTATACGCATTTACAAAGCAATCTATAGTAATAAACAAAGGACTCTCTGTACATTTTCAAGAAACAAAACCAAAACATAAAATAATGATGCCACCAGAGCTCCACAAAACAATATCAGTCCGCCTAAGTGATTAGAAAACAAGCTGAAATCCAAGATGAATATAGCTTTTACGCCAATAGAAACAAGTAAATTGTGTTCGGTTTTATGGGGATTATGGAAACTGTTGAGCATCTCTCTAGCAAGTTAGATTGGAGATGAGAAATGATAAAATTCATAGCCCGGACACATCTACTAGAGTTCGGTCTACTTCCCAAAATGTCCAAGAAATAGACAAGCAGTAAGGTGGCAGGTACCTAGAGTATGAATATGCAGAAAGATTAAATGAAAACTAATGAAGGACAAAGGAAACAGCAATGCAACATGTGCTATTTAGTTGTCATCCCTTTCAGTCCTAATAATGAATTTTCTTGAATTCTAAAGTACAACTTGTTTCATTCTTTTAGTGCCCCAATGGCCTCTGCACTTCAGTTTCTCTCAATCAGAATCATGATACAGGCTTCCAAGATAAGATAACACTGTTGATGATCAAATGAAAGGATGTCAAATTGCCAAGTTCTCACACTATCAACGTATCTCGAGTCATATTTGCATTTTTATTTGAAAGCAAAAGGTAACACAAAAATGCTTTCATTCAGTTTAATATTAAACACTAATTCTCCTACATGTTCATCCCTGCACAAAATGACAAGCTGAAAAACGAGTTGCAAATAAAGGCTGGATCCCAATGGCCAAACAACACAAAATATAGCCAATCCAGTATGTATTCTCAATCAATGATAACTACTGCTTTTGTTGTTTCTCTATTGAATCACAAACTATGAGACAAGACCTTTGTACTATTGACCTTGAAGAACATACTTGAACTGGCCAAAAATCAAAATTCAGTTTATGTATATAATTAATTTTACCAAATTATCACTATATAAGGGAAGTGACTTATCACTTTAACCCAGTAAGATAGGAGTTTAGACCAATTTTCACAAAGCACACAAGGCAATATATAATTATGTCACTTACAGGTTGTTTCAGTCATAAACTATCTTTGGGATTATTATTTCATACCGAACCGTGTTTCTTGGGATTGAACTGTATATATAACTCTCCTTTTGTAATATATCCAGCAATGCCTGCTGCTCGTCAGCAAAGCAGGACCATTCACATACAGATCCTAACTACTGCCCCTGATTAAGAACTCGCAATTACACTCCAAGCCAACTTATAATGCCCGGATCCAGGACAAGCAGCACTTGTTAACTGTATTCAGGGATTTCGAAGTGGAAGAGAAGGTGTTCTTTAAACTTTGAAAGGACCTAAAAAGTTACAATATTCACTACTCCTGTTTTCTTTTAATAACGTGCATTAGGGTTCGAATATAGTGTGGCTTTGAGGTACCTTATGCCACTTAGCGGGGTGGACAGAATCTCGGTGAAGATGGTAGTTACCTGGAAGGGCTAGGTGAAGAAAATGGCACAGGTTAAGTGAAGAAAATGCCAATGCAGCAACTGATAATCATCCTGGAAAGAGAGAAGAGTAAATGAGAACATATGAACCAACATTAACAAAAAAAAAAGGATTATGCGGATTCCATCCCTTAAAGTGCCCTCCTATGGACTCTACATAATATATTCGCTTATTTTCAGAAGTTAAACTACAGGCTTTCATCCTGAAACATAATTTGCAACCAACCAAGCAATGGATTCCCAACTAACATTCTAAATCCTGCATTATGTGCCGCTGCCTGGTTTTCCCCGGAGGGCCTAATCCGGCCCCTCCCCTCCTTCTCCGGCATGTCGCCGGCGTTGTGACGGGCGAGGGTCCATCCCTGTACAGCTGTAACCTAGTAGTACCTAGTACCTAGCCTAGTTTCCTTGGAGATCTCCATGCTGGCTTCGCCGTTCATCGCCGTCCCTTGCGGCGATTTGTACTATTTCGGCGCTGGTATGGCCTTCTCTTCTATGGTTTCCCTTGTGGTTGTAGGCGTGATGCCTTTTGCTTCCGCCGGCGGTTTCCTCCCCGACGTGCGTGGTCCTCTCCCCTTCTTCTCTGTGCTTGTGTTCCTGATTCTTTTAGCTGCAGCCCTCATGAGCAAATCCCAAAAAAATCGAGTTCAAGACTCTTTCCTGGCCGGCTATTCATGCGACGACTTGTTCTCGTCGTCGACGGAGGTCATTCCCGGCCATGGTTCCTTCAACCTCCAGGATGGAGGCCCCAAAATCCGGCGGCGATGTCAACCAATCTGTTGTTCCCGCTGCCAAAATCAAGAGTTAGCGCCCTCCTCTCACACTCAGCGGTTGTTGATTGACGAGAAATCTGGTTTCGTCTCCTTCCGGCGAGATCTGGCGCTGGTCAAGAAGCTTCGGTCTTCTTCCTCGATGGGTTACAGGAACTCCCAAGGACTTTGTTGTAATTTTTCTTTTTGTGTGGGTTTTCCTGTAAAAGGAGTTGCAGCTTTGTACTTTATTTCCAGGAACTAATGAGCACTCGAGACCCTTCTGGGTCGTTCTCCCTTCAAAAAAAAAAATAAAAAAATCCTGCATTATACGTGCACTGTAAGATTCATCCAGAAGCAACAGACAAAATTCACCTAAGTCACCAAATTTGCTACATGACCCTGCTCAAACATGGAAATTGCTACGAGACACAGAGTCATGTTTTATTTGCTGCTGGACACTGTCTAGTTCATGGTTAGTGTCCAACAGCAAATATCGTTGCTTATCCGGTTTCTTTTTCTCGCACTTCCGCATTACACAGGGAAAAAAGGGTCTTATTACAATGACATTACTGTGGCCAATGTTAGTCTTTTATAGTATCCATCATTAGTCAAAAAATGCATACCTTGAACATTAGTGAGGAAAGCACTGAACGAAATACAAACTAACATAAGAAACATTCAAAGAATATAGTGTGGCTTTGAGGTACCTTATGCTACTCGACGGGTGGACAGAGTCTCAGTGCCGAAGCTCTACTTGCTTGTTCACGAACACCAGATAATATTGAGACAGGTCTGTGGAGAAGAACAGGCATTTCGTTAGACCATAAGTCGGAACATAGATAAGCTCAAAACATAGCGTACTAATTTCATGCAGAGGCGGAATCATTCAGGAAAGCGTCCAACTAGAATGCCGGACAACAGAATAGTCGCACGAAATATTTCGAAATCTAGCATGGCAATTGATCCGCAAGAGGGAAAGACTCCTCGATCACTCCTGTCCCCGATGGTTAGAAGAGATCAACGATTTCAACTAACTAACAAGGGCCGATGCACGATAAATATACAAGGAGGCGCGTTCTACTTGCTCTGACAAACGGTGGACGGGTTGAAGCAGACCTGAACGCCGTCGTCCGCGCTTCCCTCCTCCTAGAGACGGGCAAGGGAGGTGAGCGGCGCTTGCCCCCACCAGGATCCTCGGCGCCGGCGACTAGCTGCGTGCGTGTGGTGGTCGGGCCGTCGGACGGCGGCTACGGTTTAGAGAATTTCGCAAGAGCAACTCGGGATCGGTGGACTTATTTTGACTTGGTCGCACTTCAGGTAGTCGCTGGTGGATCAAAAGAGGGTGAGTGCCGTGTCACTCACTGCCTGGCTGGGTCCACTAATTGAGGAGTTCCATTCCACGTTCGAGGAGGCAAAAAGAAAATTTGAGAAAACATTTTTAATCCATAAAAACCTGTGACCAAAACAAACCCCAAGACTTGTGGTCATATTATTTCATAAAACAGCACCTCTATTAAAATAATATGAATCTCGCTCATACGACGAGGTATTGGTGTGTTTGTACTTTTTGATTAATTAGTTCCATCATGTGAATGAAATTCAAAAACAATACTCCTTCCGTTCAACTTTATAAGGCGTTTTGGCTCTGGGCACGGAGATTAAGGAGAACTGAAAAAAATAGGTGTACAGAAAACAAGGAAGAGAGAGATAGAGATAGAGTTGTGTGGGGAAGAGAGAAAATTGCCTCGGGAAATAAGAACGCCTTATAATTTGAGAAAACTTGACAAAACTAAAGTGACTTATAAAGTTGAACAGAGGGAGTACACACTTTGCATGTATAGAAGTGAGATCCACATATAATATTTATAGTCATGTACACGCAAAAAAAATATTTATAGTCATGAATGTTTTGTAAAGATAGGGTTTTGTAATAAATATAACTGTCGTCACCCGATTGAACGGGGTGTTCGGCAGATATTTGGATCGGTACGAGCGCTTTGCTTATACGAAGATCAATCAAGAGAGACACACGATTTATACTGGTTCGGGCCTCCCAAAGGATAACAACCCTACGTCCAGTGTGTTCTTCTATTGCCGTGTCGGCGAGATATGTTGGTGTGTGTCTTCGGTCGTAGACCGGCCAGCCCCCTTCCCTTGGGGAGGGGTGTTTACATTTATAGGTGGGTCTTCCCCCCTCTACAAGTTAGGGTTGGAACCTATCTAGGAAACTTCCGATCTATCGTAACAGATTAGGAGTCTATCTCTAGGACATTTTCCATATATTACAAGTCTTCGGAAATTCCCTAAATAAGTCTTCGGAATTCTGAAATAAGTGGGTTACGACAATAACCATAAAAACCATGCTACAGTTATGTGACAGGAGTCAAAATAGTGAGGCTTTTGCTAGAGAATGCAACAAAACTAGAGGTTTACCAAAATTTACCTTCCATTTTATATATGCAAAATAAATTATGTGAGTCTAATCTAATTTATTTTCCATCAATCTAAACTATAGAACCTGAGAGCCTTTCGGTTGTTTTCTATAAACAATTAGTTAGACTTACCTGCATGGGTGCACATCCTTAGATCTTACAAACAATAAACCCGTCTAACAAACTAACTAAACATCGTTTCCCTAACAAAAACTAATTTGTCATCGTGCCATTAGATCCAATAGTGGGATATATATGTAAGATGCTTCATTGTTGCATCCTACCGGCGCCTTGGAGGTCCAACCCTAGTTGTCCATCATGAAGGTAACTTACTAAGAGACTAATACTCCTCTTTATTACATTACGACTTTTCTATTGAGTCAATAGCTACATCTACGCCAAGTATATCTTTTGCACATACTGCAAACCTTGGAATGTCATTAGATTTTACTTGTTCTAATAATTAATCATCATGAGGGTGAATGTAAGTATCCCACAATTGGTAGTGGGGACACAGAATATTTATCTTACTTGAATATCATTCCTTGTCATAGTGATCCGGTATTCATTGATGACAACTCGCACGAAGCAATATATTCCAATAATATCAAAGAGAGAACGGGATTATGGACTTAGATATGTAAAAGCGAGAGCATAATATCACGTTCATCAACAGCATATGATGTGCATGAGACAAGATAAAAAAAAATAAAGGAAAAAAAAACCAAATTACTCCCCTCAAGTATAGTCAAAGTCTACATAACTCCTAAACTATTTTTTGGTTCATTTCACCCCCTAAACTATGTCACTTGGTTTAATTTACACCCAAATACAACTTGTCTTTTTTCATTTCTCCATGCACAAGTGTAGCATTAAGTTCAAATTTTGCGAGATGATAGTAGACATCGTAACTCATGTTATAAAAATATATAAAAAAATTGTCATTATTTTGATGTGCTGAGATATTTAATAATTAAGTAATCCTTAGGATACCATATTATATTGAAAATGAGGACAAAACATTCAGGATATATTTTTCTAACATACATTGTGATATTCACTACATCCATGCAAAATTTGAAATCAAAATTCAATTTGTGCATGGAGAAATAAACAAGACAAATTGTATGAAGGGGTGAATTGAACCAAGTGACATAGTTAAGGGGGTAAAATGAACCAAAAGATAGTTTAGATGGTTATGTGGACTTTGGTTATACTTGAGGGGAGTAATATGGACTTTTTCCAAAAACATATATATCATCATGGTATAGGATAAGAGGAAGCAAAGCAACGCATGATGACTAAGCAAGAACATGACATATATAGAGTATGCTCGAATAGATGAATTAATCCATGACATGAACTATAAACGTCAGAGGATACAAAATTAAGCTTAACAAGTGAATGATATGTAAGCAGTATTACATGACATGGCATATGCAACATGATATATAACAAGATAAATGATACATGAACATGTATAAAGCACCACAGAAAAAAAATGCAAGTGATCAACACATATGAATCACAAAGACCATCAAGCGAGGACTTGAGGATATAAAGCAAGCTAGACATCATAGAGCACTGCTTGGAGATGTACTTGCGTTGTGCTGTCCATGATTCACCCAAGAAGTGGAAGTCTTGGCTGGCCTTAGCCGAAATCCGGTACTTCAAGGTGCTCTATATATAGTCACGAGCCTAATTTTGGTGCTGCACCTGATTTGTCCCAACTCAGCAAATGTTGAGGTTCATGATCGATATCATAGTTCTAGTTCTGAGACAACACTTGGTACTTGCACAAAACCACATGAAAATACAAGCCAATCGTACTGGTGAATTTCAAGTGGGACAACGAGTGTTGCTTAAGCTCCAGCTCTATACTCAAACATCACTGGTGAATTGATCATATCCAAAGCTTGCATTAAAATTCATCTAGGTTTCGTGTTTCTCACGCATGTCTTCACCGAGTTTCCAAAGCTAGTTGATTTTCTCTACAATGAGATTCTATACAATGCGAGTCATGAAGATGCACGAGGGAACAATGCCATTCCTCAAGTCCTCAATTAAGTGAACGGACGGATTGGATCGCCAGCAAAGGCGGCGGCATGGGAACATTTCAACGTCGTCAAGAAAAGATTCACGGATATTGTTCGTATGGGACAAGAAACGCCTGGCGCGACAGGTATACCTACAGAGTAGCGGAAGGCAGGTTGTTACATGTCGTTCGTGAGAGTTACAGAGGAGGTTGAAGGACGGAACATCGAGGCCCAAACTCGGGCTACATGCCGATCAGCCTGCAGCAACCTACAAGACCAAAGCTCGGCATCCTCGCGACACCCCGCGAAGAGTCTATCACATGGAGCGGAACACGACATCATGGCAGAGTAGAAGAAAGACATTGAAGTGCGCCGATGGCATGCTTGACGGGGGTTGCATTTGCCACAGGATGCCAACGTCGTCTTCAGTGAGGTTTATGCCAATGCGGTGCCAGAAACAACACAGTGCTTCTTGAGAAGATTAGCTTTCGTCTGAATGCGGTTTTGCACAAGAAGCCAGACAAAAAATTTGACCCTCGGAGGAGCTCGGTTGTCCCATATGAATTTGTAATGTTCACACCCTTTACCATTAGAAACTACTGCTTTGTAAATGGCAGAGGTGCACCAAACTTATATGCTTTGGCAAGAAAGAAGAAGAGAACTGTGGCACAGGAAATGGGAAATAAAAATTGGATCAAGGCTGTTAGGTATATATCCACAATGGAGCAATTGAGGGAATATGTGGATCTCTGGATTTTGCTAAGTCATGTGACCCTTGTGCCAGGCACGAGGGATGTTGTACGATGGAAGTGGTCAGCGAACGGCGAATATAGCTCGAGCATAGCATATAGGGCGCAATTCATCGGAATGTATAGGCCTTTTGACACCAAGACGTTGTGGCAAGGCGAGAGCTGAACCAAAATTGTAGATGTTTGCTTGGCTAGCACTACACGAAAAGTATCTAACAGCTGACAAGTTAGACAAGAGAGGATGGGACAATGGCATAATCTGTTAGCTGAAACAAACCAATACAATATCGCAAGACGAAACCCTCTGCTAGCTGAAAAACAGAGCAAGAGCAGGATAGTAGTGTTGATGTTGCTGAGATTTTAATGGCCACATAGTAGTCACTACAGTTGCTCCATGTTTGTTGTAATCTAAAGTACTCCTAGCTCTCTTATTTTTTCGTTACAGTTTTGGAACTCTTATCTGGCAGCAAAAGCTGCCGGTACCTGGAACCATCTTTATTTTGTACTCTGTTTTTTCTTCTCCTATAATGAAATGGCAGAACACCTGCCGATTTGCTTTAAAAAAAAAAAAGGCAGAGGAGCTGAGCCGGTGTGCTGTCTTCCCATGGCCACCTCCTAACATCTGGATCAGTTGTCAATGTGACGCCTGCAAGGAGTTCAGACAATTGTGCAAATTCTTCAGTGGCCGCTGTAGAGAGGCGTGGAACAAAGGCATGGCGTAGTGCAGAGCCAAGCACCATTTTCACCGAGGACTCTGACCGCCGTGCATGAGTGTAAAGGGCTGGCAGCGCGTCTACTAGCGGACCGATGGCGAGCCAGCAATCATGCCAGAAGGACGTGGTAGTGGTACGGCCATCTCCAACCTCCACCGTGGTGAGCCGGCGGTAGTCGGGAAGCAGGCGCCACATCGCAGCCCAGTGCGTGCCAGCCTCCGTTGTTTCCGGAGCTTCAAAAGGGCCTCCAAACTCAACCTCCAACAACAGTGACCACGCTGAATCCCTCGGTGGAGAAGTTTAAGCAGCAAACATGTGTTCTGTAGGCTGAGGTCTCGCACACCAAGACTTTCTCAAGATTACGCGGCAGATGGACAAACATGTCAAGTCTGAATTGTGGGTTACGCCTTCAAACTCCATGTATCAAAACTCCGTTATTTGTTTATAAGCAAATGAACAGAAACGATCTGGATCAACTCCTTGTTCCGCTGCAACTTAGGCGAGGCGAGCAGCACCCGTAAGTTGTTATCAGTTTATGAAATCGTTTCTATCTGGCCCTTAACATGGCCCATAAACCACCGCCTGGGTCAGGCTTCAGCATTATGATTTGAATAAAATAAAATGAATTGACTGTAACGGCAAACTTTTGTTTGTGGATGACTTGGCCAAGAGCAAAATTAAATTTGTGAACATTTTGGGTACTAGCTTCAATCTGGAATGATCGGAAGCAAATTTATTGTTACTTTTGGGTACTAGCGTCAAAGTGGAATGATCAACATGGGACAGTTGGACGAACAACAGTTTAGTCTCTGAGAACAAGCTTATATTCCAATTCAGAATGTTAAGCTTATGTCCATCCTTGGAGAAAAACAAACTCTTGCCTTTGCACAGTCAAACATCAAGCAGTTCTCCGCACATGGGATAAGGGGAAAAAACTGTTTTGGCAAATATAGCCATTAAAATTACAAGGTTGTTCTATATCGGGGTACAAACAACTAGCAGATCTGATCCAGGTACATAAACCAAGTCTTAACATGGTAAAGTAAATCCAATTGTCCATTCTCAGACATAATAAAACAGCATCCGTCTAACACTTAGTTATTCAGAGTGCATGCGTCAGTTCCCTCCTCATGCGGGTCCTTGCCTTCATCAGCCCTTGCTCCATTGCCACTTCTGTATAGCACAGATAGGTATTTCTTGATAAGTGGCAGCAGATTTAATATATATCATATAGACATGGGAATTTAATTTGACACTTACATGAAAATCACTGAGGTCCAATTGCTGTGCCAAACTCTTTGTAAAGAATGCACCATATTCCTGGTATCCATCCCCCCATTTCGCGCAGAAAACCATCTGAACTAGTGAAATACTGCAACCATGTAAAATAGTAAACATGAGTGCAAGACGTGATTATTCAGTCCCTATTCCCTACACTGATCAGGTCATTCAAAAACCAAAGGGATCTGCTAGCATCTGGATGTCCGATCGGGGTGGCAGTCCCGATGCCTTCATTGTTACATTAAATAAATGACCTTCCTACCGCCTTTTCAAAATCCCGCATAACGCACTAAGGCATATGCAAAACAACCCCTGGTTCCTACCTGTGCAGAGCCCCAAGTCTACCATGTGATATGCGTCCCTTTCAGAGAAAAAAAAAAGATGAAAGTCCATAACCACTTCATCACCTTAAAAATAGATTCCACCTCTGATTGCCTCATCAAACTGCTCTAATCTATCTAGATCAGCCATAAATCAAATTTAAAAGAGTACTGAAAAATTGGAACTTTTATTACAACATTCAGTTCCAGAGGAACCAAAACCAGTATGCAACCTAGTTTGTAAATATGCAACAGAGCTACCACAAAAAATTGCTGCAGTATTATGGAGGGAAACCTTGCAACATCATTTTTCAGATGATCAAACACACTATTCCGCGAGGTATTCTCTAAACAGAAAGAATCAAGCTGAAACAAATAAAAAAAATACTCATTGAAGCATCAAGCACCAACATTTTTATCAAACACAGAACAATTTGATAATCAGAACAAGATTGATTTGATAAATTGTAGGATCCAAGAAAATGCGTGGGTGGGGACGGGGTAAGAATGGATAGAATCTGGTGTTATAGTTAGAAAAGGATTGTTAAAATGTAAACTGCATGTAAGTGTATCAGGTCATAGACCAATTCTGTTACCTTGAGGCTCGGTACATTGGCACAAAACTTTTGCCAATGCTTGATAACATTTCTGCACAAGCGCAGGAAATCATACCCATCGCATTCATCATACTGAGTTGGAATAATTTTGTTCCTTTCATATCTCAAAAGTTCCTCAATAATCAGGGGCAAGCGCTGATTTTTCAGTCTTGGCCAGGCAAATTTTATCTTCTGGAGCTTTGAGCGTACATAAGCTCTTTTAGCTGCAGTTAGAGAAAATAAAAAGCATTTTTTCTTCGAAGATGTCCATTCATCGGGGAAGTCTTCGAGACTATCCGCGCTTCCTTCTCCAATATAAGCAATAAGCATTGCTGCTGCAGTGCTCAATTTCCTCTGAGAGTGGTTGCAAATGTCCTTGAAAATGGACTGCACATCGGCCCACAACTTGGCCTTTCGCAAATTCTGCTGGGATACATCTGCCAGAAACTCAGCTATGATAAAATACACAATTAGCTAACGAATTACTGCAACATCTATAAATAAAAATTGCTTATTGCAACATACAAAAAAAACTATAGCAACATGCAAGGGATGAATTAAACCAAAACAGATGGAATAACTACTGCACATCAAACAGACCAATAAAGACCCAGAAAAGGGAGGCATATCGGAAATGGAACTCAAAGGAGGTTAATTTTATCTACCTTTTCTTTTATTCACATGAAAGTTTTGAAAACTGGAGTACAAAGAGGACACAAAAAAATAGGTATGCATGCTATCCTAGTGCTGATGTGACAATAAAACAGAAAAGGTGATGGCTTCACAAATTTTTTAAATTCTTGCTCAAATGTGTCATTTATTTCTCTAACGGATTTTAAGTTGTCAATAAGAAAAATATGGCAACTTTGTCCTCTTCTCTGGGTAATCCAGCTAACGCAGCCGTACAATTTCATCGCACACTGGTTATGGATAACTACTATTGATGAAACTAGTGATAGTACATACCTTGGGATATCAGCAGTTTGATAGAATTTCCATTTTCTCCTTGGCGCAAGAACAGGTCCTTTTGCGCAATAGAAGTGGGAAACACCTTCTGTTCGAAGAGATGCTCCATAGCCCTACAAGTATCGCTGAAAGGCAAAAAGAGATTAAAATTCAAGTATAACAAGATATGCCTAACTTATTTGGTTTTGAGACACTTACATAATCATACGTTGGAATGCACTTGAGGGACAACTGCCAGTCATTTCAACTGCTGTTCTGAAGCACTTCTTGTAGCCGTCCCTCTTCAACCAGGCAGAGAGGCTCCCATCCACCCAGGTTAGGATGATTCTAGGCTGACCGGATTCCTCATAGTAGTTTTCAAAGGTAAGAATGCTCTGGTTTCTGATATTCTTCATAATTGAAAATGTTGAAAACTCAATTGGGTTCTGCAGCGACCATTTGTTCACTAAACACTTTGTTTTCACCTTCCCTGCCTTCCCATAACAATAATCACCTCGATGGAACTTCAAATGTTCACCATCGAAATCTAATGGCCTCTCCTTATAATCGGTAAGTCTGCAACATCCTCCAGCTGGATGTGGTAACATACGCACTGCTGCCTTTTTATCCTTGAAGTCCATCCTGCGAAAGTAATGTTTTCTAAAATATGAACAAATATGTTGGAGACAAAAAGAAAAATATGTCAAACATACAATGTACCCTTGTCTACAACTTCTTCCCCAAACCCACAGATGAACATCTATTCACATATTGTGCTCATACCAAAGCATGCAGAAGCTAAGGAAATTGGAGACTACAGTCCGATAAGCCTTACCCACAGCATTGCAAAATTAATCTCTAAGCTTCTCACCAACAGATTGTCAGGATGCTTAGATGAGCTAGTCTCCAGGGAATGTGCATTTATTAAGACAAGGTGCACTTTACTAAAAGTATTTCACGACTTGAACTGGCCAAACATCAAAACTCAGTTTATATATTTTATTACTTTTACCAAATTATCACTATCAAGGGAAGTAACTTATCACTTTAACCCAGCAAGATAGGAGTTAAGACCAATTTTCACAAAGCACACAAACCAATATATAATTATGTAACAGGTTGTTAAAGTCATAAACTATCTTTGGGATTATTATTTCATATTGAACCATGTTTCTTAGCCTTGAACTGTATGCATAACTCCACTTTGCAATATATCCATCAATGTTTGCTGCTCGTCTAACACTATAAGCAATACAGGATCATTCATATACAGATCGTAACTACTGCTCCTGAATAAGAAATACCAAATTACACTCCAGGGGTCCAGGTCAACACATAATGCATGGATCCAGGACAAGCAGCACTGGTGGAACTCTATTTAGGGATTTCGAAGCCGACGAGCAGGTGTTCTTTAAACTTTGAAAGGACCTAAGAAGTTACAAACATTTACCACTCCTGTTTTCTTTTAATAATATGTATTAGGGTTCAAATAACTTTCTCAAAGTAAAATTCGACCCTTAATTTCTCTTACAAAGAATTGCTACAAATCAATGTTGACTAAGGTCTATGAAATAGGAACTCATTAATGCTACTTAATTTGACCACTTTGTTAGGCAAAACTTAAAGTTTTTAAGTTTTTGAAATCATAACACGTCTTAATTCTATATATTTTATGACATGCAAAAGTGAACTCAACCCAAGTATTCATAATGATAATGCAAAAATTAAATAAAAACAAAACAGATTAGCACAATATAATGAATGAGTCCACCTAAAGTGATTTGAGGTCAGTGAAGGGCACTTAAGTATTAAACCAACGTTATAGCATGAATTTATAACAGGCTGTTGGGCATCTCCATATAAATTTCGACAAGTAAAAAGAGAAACATCTACGACAGCTTAGTTAGCATCTCAAGACATCTGCTAAACAGACAAGAGGTAAGATGGTAGTTACCTGGAAGGGCTAGGTGAAGAAAATGGCACAGGTTAAGTGAAGCAAATGTCACTGCAACAACTGATAATCAACCTGGAAAGAGAGAAGAGTAAATGAGAACATATGAACCAACATTAACAAATAAAAAATATTATGACAGGCCTGTGGAGAAGAACATCCATTTCGTTAGACCACCAGTCAGACCCTATATACGCTCAAAACATAGGGAACTAATTTCATGCGGAGGCGTAATCATTCAGGAAAACGACTGTTTGACAACAGAATAGTCCGGTAGTCCCACAAAATATTTCCCCGATGGTTGATCCGCAAGAGGGAAAGACTCCTCGATCACTCCTGTCCCCGATGGTTAGAAAGAGATCAACGATTTCAACTAACTAACAAGGGCCGATACACGATAAATATACAAAGGAGGTGCGTTCTGCTTGCTCTGACAAAGGGTAGAGGGGTTGAAGCACTCAGACCTGAATGCCGTCGTCCGCGCTTCCCTCCTCCTAGAGACGAGCCGTGAGCGGCGCTTGCCCCGGCCAGGCTCCTCGGCGCCGGCGACTAGCTGCGTGCGTGTGGTGATCGGGCCGTCGGACGGCGGCTAGGGTTAGAGAATTGAGCAACTCGGGATCGGTGGACTTATTTTGACTTGGTCGCACTCGGACTCGGCTAGTCGCTGGTGAATCAAGGTGTGGTGCCGCCGTGTTACTCACTGCCTGGCTGGGTCCACTAATTGAGTAGTTCCATTCCACGTTGGAGGAGGGAAAAAACCCAGTGACTCAAAACAAACCCCAAGACTTGTGGCCATATTATTTCATTAAACAGCACCTCTTAATAAAAATAATATGAATATGATGTGTGAATGTCGCTCTTATGATAAGATGTTGGCGTGTTCGTACTTCTTGATAACTATTTCCATCATTTGAATGTTTCAAAACTACTCATCATGCAAATATAGAAGCAAGATCCACATATCATATTTAAGTCATGTATATTTTGTAAAGACGGGGTTTTGTTAAATAATGTAACCATGAAACCAGGCTACAGTTATGTGACTCGAGTCAAAATGCCGAGGTTTTGCGGACGAATGGCCACAAAACTAGAGGTTTATCAAAATTTACCTATTGTTTTTTATATGCAAAAAATATATATAAGTCTAATCTAATATATTTTTCTATATCAATCTAATATATTCTTCTATATCAGTATAAAACGTGAGAGCCTTTCGGCTGTTGTTGTGACACCCCGTGTCATTGATCAGCAGTAGAGCAACAGTATGGAACAGAAGAGCACAAACTTAGCCCAATTCAAAAATTCGAAATTTCAAATTTCAAACAACTACCAAACACAAGCTTCTGAAGAAACTAAAAATTCTCCATAACCACTTGAGCAGACAAAAATACCATTGGATAGCCCTTCTGAAATAAGAAATTTGGAGAATTTTTGGTGATTTTTGAAATTCATCTGGTTCTCCAATTAAATCCCTAAATCTTAGAAAGTGACCAACTTTGACCAGCTGCCATTTCAATTCCCTTTGGAGTCCAGATGTGCATGTTGGCCAGTTGATAGAACTTTTCACGAGCTTTCCAACGGTACCTAATTTGCGAATTTTGGAGCTTGTTTGCTAGGCCAAATTATGTTCCAAACTTTGGGGAAATTTCTGGTTTGAATAATTCGGAAAAATCGAAAGATGTCGTGGGGCCCGCTTGTCAACGTCATCTCTCTCACTGAAGGGCGCCGAACTTTAGCGCCGCGTGTCCGCCGGCGTACGGCGCCGTCGTGCCGCCCCGGCCCAGCTCCCTGAACGCCTCGCAGCTCCAAAAGGGCGCTCCGCTCCTCTCCCGGCTCCCTCCCTCGCCTTTTTCCCCCACTCCCGAGAGCCTCAAACCCTAGCCGCCTTGCCATTGCCTTCGCCGAGCTCGAGTTCCATCGTCGCCGTCGACCAGCCACTTCCCACCCGAGCTGCACCACCCCGAGACCCGCAGGAGCACCCTCAACCACCCCCATGGCCTTCCTCCAGTCGCTCCCCCGTGAAAACCCAAGTTTCGCGTTTCTTCCCCAACTCCGGTGTCCGAGCTCCTTGCACGCCGCCGTCCGATTCACCCAGCACGGTGAGCCCGAGTCAAATTCTTCGCACCCGGAGCTAACCAACTTGTCCGCCCACCCCATGACCTCACAATTCCCCTCCTTCCGCAGTAAATCCGTCGCATTTGAAGTTTTCCCTTCCGCCGCCGACGACCACCGTGAAGACCTCTCCGACGAACTCCGTCTTCCTGGCCTTCTCCAAGTCGACGCCACCTGCGCCGTGGTTCCCCATGCCAAGGAGAAGCTCATGCGCCACGTCTGCAGCTGAAGACACCCGCCACCACTGGCACCACCGCGCCGACGCCCCACCACTGCCGCCTCGTCGTCGCCGAGCCACCCCCGGCTGTCCCCGCGAGCCCAAGCTGTCGAGGTGAGATCTCCTCTCCGCGCGCTCCCTCCCTGTACTTTCCTTTCACCGAGTCCGCGCCGGAAACCCTTCTCCGGCGAGCTTCGCCGCCGCACTCCGGCGATTGCTCCGGTCAACGCATATGTGCGTGCAGAGTTCGGATCCAGTGCGGCCACGCTCGATCTGGTGCTCCACCCGTGTGGCCTTCAGTGTGCTTTCGCCACTGAGTGGACGGATCCCGTGTGGCAACCGTGGATCTGGTGCGGCCCAGATTTTGTGGTCATCACTGTGGCCCTCGTCTGACTGGTCCGCTTCATTTTAATTCAATTCTCGAATATCGGTAAATCATCAGAAATTGCCAGAAACTTGTAAAATTCATGGTAAATCAAATACAACTCCAAAAATTATGAAACAAATTTTGTTAGCTTCCTTATGCTCAAAATCTTACAACTCATTTTCCTATTTTCTATAAAATTATAAATGATGCAAACCTTGTTTAATTCCGAATAAATTTTCTGTTGCTCATTAAATCATGAATTGTTGCATGCTTGTTAATCTTCTGATTACACACTTACAGAGCATTTTTCCACTGCAATATTCTGCAGAATTATTTTCTTATGATTTAAATCGTATGTTGCATTGTACAAATTGTTATAAATAATGCCTTCATCCATAAATCATCAAACTTCACCAAAAATCACTTCCAGTGGTGACTTTCACCAGAAAAATGTCACTGGACATAAATTAATTTTAGAAATCAAATTATTTATTTAATCAACTCAAACCAATTAAATGATTAACTTAATTGAAAGTCAATAAAAGAAATACTTCAGACGAAAATAATTAAACAAATTAATCATTTGCACTTACAGTGTAAATGACTGTCCTATAAATAAATATATTTTAATTGCATCATGTTATTGCATCTAACTTGCATTTCTTTGTCATGGCATATAGCTCTCGAGGTGATTCAGGAGCAGGTGGAGGACCAGGATGCTGAGCCGCTCAGGAGGAGCCACTGATTGATCGTTGCTGACTGTGCTAGAGATAGCGTCGTTCTTGAGCCAGGCAAGCCCCGGTGCATGCCTACCTTCTTAGGATTTTATTTTCTCACTTGATTGGGGCTAGTAATTGATTGTGCATTAGGTTTATTAGGAGTTGATGTGAAACCATTAGAAGTGCATTAGGACTACCCTTCCATATCCTACCTTTGTGTCATATTTTTTTTTAGATGTGGTCTAGGTTACCTTAGAACTTGCTATGCTTAGGGATTAGCGAACGGTAGAAGACGAGTGGTAGGTCCCACTCGCATGATAGGAATTACCCTAGATTGTACTAGATGGATTTAGGATTTGTTGAGACCGGACGGGGATTGTTTGTATAGGATGGTTGGAGAAGGCTGGGCCTTCACGGTGGTGTAGCCCCGTCTGTGTCGATTAAGGACCGTTCGTTGTTGGCCCTATTGAGCAAGTTCGAACGTACTGATCACATGCTAGTGTTTTTATGGGCCTAGTAAACTTAGTAGCTTGGGTTGCCCTGGTGTCTCGCGGATACTTGCATTTTCTATCATGGTACTTGGGAGAGAAATGATGCTTCCCAATCGGGGCGTACGTCTGGGACGGGGACCGTGCGGGAAGGCCTTTCTCGGGAGGTGTGAGACCCAGCCAGCTCTAGGGGGACCCTTGCAAACGGTTGCCGCATGCGACTTTACGCGTGTGCGTCGTGTGGTCAGGTTTTCTCCTGCAGGATGTACATCGATGCCGCCGCTCTCGGTCATGAGCAACCTTGCTCAGTGCGCCACCTCGTAGTGTGATATGATTGATGAGATGATGATGCTAGTCTATTACATTACTGTTATTTACATTGCTATATATACTGTCACCGTTGATGTATTGTTATTTATACATGTTCTAGATATATGAACACTGCTTTATTGGTTAAGTACTTAATTGGAATTAAAACTTGAAAGTAAGGACCAAGTCATTAGTGCGCTTTTATGCAAGTGAGTCAGCCTAACCCCTTGTAGCCTTTGCATTCTAGGAGTCGGCTGTAGTTAGCCACGTTGACGGGTAAGTCTTGCTGAGTAACTAGTACTCAGTGTTTGGCTCTTTATGTTTTTGTGCAGGTATAGATTTCGCTTCCGCTGTTGCTTGGTGGAGTTCCTCAGCGGGTCCACATCGCAGGGCTTCGATGTGCGGCCACTTATCGTCGAGTGTTGTAGATTTGGTATAGTTGAGACTTCCGTTGTGCTACTCTCGTGTTTTTAAATCATTTAAGACTTGTAATAACTTAAATATGCAAAGTTGTGCTTTTTATGTGATGTACTGTTGCGTCTGTTCATCAGCGCTTTACCGACTCGATCCTGTGAAAAGCGGAGACGCTTCAGTTGTCATAGTGATCCAGTATTCATTAATCACAACTCGCACGAAGCAATATATATATTCCATGAGCATCAAAGAGAGCACGAGATTATGGATATGACAAGATATATAAAAGCCATAGTACAAGGTCATGGTCATCAACATCATATGATGTTCATGAGACGAGCAAAAAAACACCTAGTTATCATCATGGTATAGGATAAGAAAAGGCAAAGCAACACATGATGACTAAGCTAGAACATGTCAGAGGATATAAAAGTAAGTTTAACAACATGTATGCCATGGTGAATGATACATAAGCAATATTATATTTCATGGAATAGGCAACATGATATATAACAAGATACTTGATACACGTATACAACATCATAGAAATATGCGAGTCATCAACAAAGATGCAGAGCGAGTATAGCTCAATCTCGTTAGGTTCTTTATGGTGAAACACTACCAGAAACTAGAATGGTCCTATCGGCCACAGTAAAACTCAAAACTCATAGGGAAATTAGTCAATAGACCTAAGATCCCCAAGTCCCCAACCACACCCAGACGCCACATCTACACGCACCAGCATGTTCATCCCCTGCAGTCTCATCCTCCTCCCGCAGCCTGCACCAGCTCCGCTGACAGATCTGGCCGCACTCACAAAAGGCTCTAGATAGCTACCACTTGTTGAGCCGGGGGGGGGGGGGGGGGGGGGGGGGGCCGGGGGGGGGGGGGGGACCTGGAGCCCACCAGCGCCGCTTCGCCCCATCAGATCCTCCGGTCATCGTTCACACTCTCCATCCGACCGCACAGGAAAATCCGGTTATCTAGTAGTCGAACTAACCCACCCAGGTTTAAGTCCCAAACTTGACACGCGTGTTGAACATTTATTCTTTTAGTGGAGGCGTCGTCTTCATCGACGGCGTGACACTTCGTAAGTCTCAAGATCAGTCAGCCCAGTCTCTTGGAGGCACTTAGAGGGTAGGGGTTGTGTGCGTGTGTTCATACAGGTAAGTCCTCGTGCGTATTTGTGAGTGTCCGTGTCTCTATTGTGTTTAAAAAAAAATAAGATGGTCTGTACATTTTTCTTTTACAGTGTTGTGAACATGCATTTTTAGTAAAATATATTCATTTTTTATTAAATTATACGATACCTTTTTGTCTCTACACCGCCAGAAGAAAGACAAGAAAGTACTATATATAAAAAAATGTATATATGTACTGTCTATATTAAGCATAATACATGCCTCTTCGTTGGAATGAATGGCATGAGTTCAAACGGGCAACATTATTTTATTTTATTTTATTGAGGAAACTACGGTGGGTGTTACCCACATGAATGGCAACAATATTTTGAACGATAAAAGATGCCCACTAGGCACTCCGAATTAAATCTTCTTTGGCTCTTATTCTCGCATAATCAGAGTACACAAAGGTGGATATGTGTTAAGAACATGTTCTCCAGGAAAGACTATAATTTGAATCACACGATTCACGAAGTGTTACAAAACAAGCCAACATGCCATTGCCACCCAATAGCTCTCGACCAAGAGACGCCACCTCCCTAGCCTTCCTGGAGGTCCAAGCCTGCATTCCACTATTATCAAGAGAATGCATAATAAACGGCTAAAGAAGAAACCATCATGTTATTCGAGGGAAGAGATGATGGCGTGCAGAGACGGACTACGCCTAGCCGAGGAGTATGGTGCAAGTTGCGACAAACAATGATGTCACAAGCTCTCAAAGAGTAACCTAGCTTGGGTTGATTCAATTCCAATCCCTTCTCAGTGGTTGAATCTATTATGAAACTGCCAGCTCTAACACAGGTAAAAGTGATTATCCTGATGCGATCATGGTGGGATGAAAGGAATGGTGTTCGTGAAGGAGAGACTAGGAAAAGTGCATTGGCACTAGAAAGGAGTATTGAGACATACGTAGCTGAAATCATGAGGAGTATTCAGAAGGAAAAACCAGTCATAACTCATAAGAAAGAGCAGTGGCAAACTGGCAAATGGGAAAGGCCTCCAGTCGGTTTCCTGAAAATGAACAGTGATGGCTCCTTCTGAGTTTGTTGAATTCAGGTGGCTGGGGGTTTATTATAAGAGACCATGACGGGGACGTTGTGTGTGCAGGAAGAGGAAGAAGTGATCATGCGGTTTGTCCTCTGCAAATGGAGTTGATTGCTTGTGTGCATGGCGTCAGAAAAGCGAAAGAGATGGGAATTAGCCATCTGAGAGTAGAAACTGACGCTCAAGAAGTTAAAACTGCTGTTGAAGGCGAAGCGGGCTCTGGTGGGTGGCCTGTGCTTGGAACTGAAGAATTTGTTATGCGAAGATTTTATAAGTGTATCAGTTATTCATAAGAGTCGTGAATGTAATATGGCGGCGGACGCTTTAGCTAATTTGGGGCGCTTGTGCCCATCTGATGCTGATCCAATGTTGGACAGCATCCCAGATTGTATTCGTCAGTTGGTTGCTAGCGAGTCTGCAGCACCACATGTTTAATAGAATCTTCCATTATCAAAAGAAAAAAAAAATCCAAACCCTTCTTAGATTAGTTCCTCTGTACAATTCTTTTTAATTTTGGCAATAAAATTTTGCAGTAGGGGTCTCTTACTGTTTCATGGTGAGAAAGAAATTGGTTCTAACATAATAATCGTAAGTGCTGATGTGCAACCTTAGCTTACAGATAAATACTGATGAACTATGTTTGTAAAAGAAAACCAGGCTTACTAGACATGCATTATTAAGTGCAGATATATGTCTAATGAACAGGGATATTGTGGTGTGGTTGATGTAATTTATTTTACATTCTAATCTATGTATCCGACGATAGATTTTAAAGGGAAAAGAAATTCAGTTTACTCCCCTTAACAATTCACTTTATATGTGACTGTCCCTAGTTTAGTATTACCATATGACCCTGCCAGTTTCATTTGGCCAAAAGTAGGCTTTAATACCGTCAGAGTTTTCAGCTTTGCCTAATTTGACCTGGCATCACATACGTATGCCTCTGGTTCATCAAGGCTTCATCTATGCTTCAAAATTACAATCAAAGACGATCTACATACACACTTTCAGAGCAAAAAGCGTCCTTACATGGTTTGGACCTTCGATTTTTTTTTCTAGGCAGGTCCTGAGCAACATGGATGCAAAAGAGAACATCGAGAAGCATAGTCCATGTCTCTTCATTGTACAGTTTCATTTTGTTCATTCCGTCTATTTTCATCGAGAACATCGAGAAGCATGGAGTTCATCAGTTCAGAACCGAGTAGAAAACGTGACTCCAAAACCCGCTGCCTCTTGCTCCTAGAGCCGCTGCAACCATGCACCATCTCTGAAAACGCAGCCATGGCCAGCGCCTGCCTGACAGCCTCCTCCAAAGCCATCGAACCCTCGCTCATCAGTTTCTTCAAATCGCCGTCCTCTTTGCACAGTACGAAGCTGCATCGTGTCCTGCCACCCAAGGACGCCATGTCTGCCCTCAGCGCTCTCAGACTCAGGCCGCGGAACGCCGCGGCAAGATCGGCGAGGAGGCCCGGACGGTCGTCGCAGCTGATGGAGGCCTGGATGTACACTGTTCGTTCGTCGCCGGTGTAGCAGTCGACGGTGATGCTGTTCGCCTCTGCAGGGACGGGCAATGGTTGTGTGGATTCGGATGCTTTCCTCTTCAAGTCATTCAGTTGGTTGACTACATTGGCTAGCAAGGTGGCCTTGTCCATCTGTTCATGGGCATACAGTAACGTTGCTGTTAGTTTTGATTAATTTGTTGTTCAGTTTTGATGGATTACTTAGAGTCAAGACGACAAAACTGATGATGTACCTATAGGATTTTGAGACTGAAACTGAAAAGTGAAAAACTCAAAGTTCAATCTTCAGCAAGGTTTCCTTTGAAATGCACATATTTATCTGCCTTTTCTTTCGTCATAGTCATTGTTAGAAAATGTTGATAAGCGATTTGTGTCATACCTGCTTGGTGTCAGGGATCATTCTCCTCAGCGTAGCCAGATGGGCATTGATCCTCTCCCGTCGCCGCCTCTCGGCCTCGCTGTGGATCTTCAGGGCCCTCGCCTCCGTCGCGCTCCTCCCGGTCGACGACGACGGCTCCAGCGCTGCCGGCAGGTGACACTGAGCAGTCCTGCCGCAGAGCCATGCCTCCGTACACTGAAGGAAGAACGCAACCACCATGCTGCAGCAGCGGATGCTGCCTCCCTTCTTGACATGTTTGACATGTAGCCATCTGTCCTAAACCAGCATTTCCTCTGTCACCAATGAGACCTCAATGCTGCAAGGAACCAACAGAGTCTATTTGGCATGACACAAACTACAAGAATATCTTGAAACAGCAATGACATTTAATGGTAAGCCAAATGGATGGATAAACCAGGTTCTGGAGTGACACTCTCCATACCTGTGGCTATGCGAAGCTTCGTCTGTCGTTGGATCGGAGTAAGAAGATTAGAGAAAGGGTCCTCTGCCACTATGCATTGGTAGTGAACGAAGGGAGGAGTTCAAAGGCTACTTAAACTCTGCAAACTATGCAATGTCCTCTCGTTTCCGCTTGATTGGTAGATGGATAGATATGGGTATATATGCTTGTGATTGTGAGATGATGATCACCTCATGATGCATATTTGATATGCATGTGCACGTGTGCTACTGCTGACCAACACCAACTACCGTACCACCGAGGCACTTGTTTTTCCACATTTGTTCCCCACTAGGAGGCGCTCCTTTTGGACCGACATGGATTATTCTTGTGAGACCTTGGGACGGTCAGTCATGGACACTAGAATAATTTGCTGATTTGTTTACCTGCCCCCTTTATCTGTTGATGGATTATTCTTGTAGTCTCGGGACTGACAGTCATGGAAACCAGGATAATTTGATGATTTGTTGACCTGCCCCCTTTATCTGCTGAAGAAAGTATGGATTATTCTTGCGATCTCGGGACTGTCAGTCACGATCCACCGTCCCAACCAGGACTGGTCCCAACTGGCCATTCACACGGCACATATAGCTGGAGTTTACAGGACCGATCACCTTTTCTTTTGATAATTGAGAACTATCACTGACGAAAGGGAGGGATTTTAATAACTGACCCTATGAGGACTGGCTTGTTGAACAGTCAGCAGTGGGCACAGCGGATGCAACAGTGACACAAGTATCGTAGGAGTAGGACGGCTATGGTGTCTGCATACGGCCGCCCTTTGCTTTCACATCGACCACGCACCGTCTTTGCGGCGCCGCGCCGGCCATTGCAGGTTTCCTATGCCTTTCGCACACGTGGGGTGGGATTAGAGTAATGTAAGGGGAAAAGAGAGAAGAGACGAAAGTTTCAGGAAAAGCTACAACAAAAATCCTCTTCGGATCCAGAGACGATCTTGTTCGATTCCCGATCGACGTGTGGGGTGTCAGCGACGCACACGACGGTCGAGATGTTGGTGTTCCTTTGACTGACCAACAGGAGAGATGAGATGCACACGTGCGGCCGTGAAAGAAGAAGGATTTGGATTAGTTTAATTACTACTGGCATCTGGATTGACTGGTTGGGTGATGGGTCTCGTCTATGGCTTTTTTTTTTTTTGATCTTGTCTCGTCTCTGGCTTGGCTCCATGATCCATGGGAACTTGGAGTAGCGTGACGAGCTGCACTATGGAAACCGGACCGGCCGCCCGGAAACAGGGATTATGGCCATAATCTTTTTGCTAAACCTCCCGGCCGTCGATTTGGCAGCCATGGTCGCCGGCCGGATCGGAGGAGGACGAGGTGGCCTCAGGGGAGCACGTGCAGGCAGCAGGGCGCCGGCGTCCCGGGCTCCCGGCTCGTTGCTTGCGTGCCGAACATTTGTGTTCTGGCACTACAGTACTACTGTACCAGAATTTGCTTTACGCATCAACACCGTAGTGCTATGCTGAACGTTTGCAGTACGGCTAGTACGAGTAGTTTGTGCTGAAAGTTTTTACGAGGTCTCAACACTGTTCATGTACCGGGATTTCCACGGTGCTCCTCCTGCCCGTGACTTGTCAACGACCGGATAAGCATTCCAACATATAGGGCGCATGCCCCCTTCTAAACTTTAGAGGGATCTAAACTAAAAAAATCTTGCCAAATTCACATGGAGCATTATATGTTGAACTTTTGGGTTAAAAAGATCACCAACTAGCGTGCAGGACATGCTTGAAAATTGGCTCGGGAATAGTAGAGGGCAAGACAGGAATCTTAAGATTATTGGGGCTGCAGCTGTATGCTGGTCCTTGTGGAAAACAAGGAATTTGGCTTGTTTTCAGAATAAAGCTATTTCTGATCCATGTTCAGTTATCTTTTCCATATGTTCATGGCTTGAGTATTGGTCTCTTTTGCAGGGAGAAGGGGAGGCAAGTAAGATGAGGGAGGGGACAAGAAGACTGAAGGAGGTAGTGATGGACTTCAACAAGTTTGGAAAAAGCTGGGTTCCTTTGAGGAGAAGATTGGAAGCGTGAATCATAGAAGACGAGCCAGGGTTGCAATCTGTGTTCTGTAGCATGTACGCAGCATTGCTCATGACTTACTCCCTCCGTCCCGGAATAGGTGTCGTTCGCGTTTGAAAATTTGTCCCAAGTTTAGTTGTCGTTCCCCGCTGCCCGATGCGGCTGCAGTCTTCCCTTCCCAGGCCCGCGTCCCATCTAATCGCCGCAGCGTCGTTCTCCTCCACAAGAAAATAAAAAAACAATCCCCTCAGCGTTGTAGTCAAGTGGTGCAGCAGCAAAGCGGACACATGCAGTGGGCTGGGTGGTGGGGACCGGGGGCACTCTGTTCTATGGCCGGGGGTAGCAGGGTAATTTTCCATGACCCTTGTTCTCTCCGAAATTCTCTAAAGCGACAGGTAAAACGGGACAGAGGGAGTAGTGTTTATGTTCCAGTAGCTTTTGCTAGTAGTGGTCGGTTTTGTGATGCAAGGATATGCAACTGTAATATGTGCGTCCTAAGGGCCGAGGTAGGGTGGGAGGGGCCCATACTTCTGGCCGCTGTTGAATGTGTGTGGGGTTGGCGTGAGTTTGTATTGAACACGGTTTTTCTAATTAAAACCGAGGGGACTCCCTCTTGTCGAAAAAAAAAACTAAAAGAATCTTGTCTTAAATAAAGTTTAATTAGAAAACTAATTACAGAACCCTGGTTTAATTTGCAAGACGAATCTAATGAGGGTAGTTAAGCCGCGATTAGACGATGGTTACTGTAGCATTACTGTAGTATCACTGTAGCAAAACATAGCTCAATTAGGCTTATTAGATTCGTCTCGTAAAGATGTACCTATCTGTAAAAAGGTTTTATCAGTAGACTTTATTAGTACTAGATTCTATTTATTTAGAACCTCTAAAATTTAGAGGCTCTAAAACAATGAACGCGCCCATAGTACTCCCTCAACCGCAACACTTGTTGCTCCGTTACCTGGCCTGACACTGTAAGCAACCCCATTCGCTTTTCTTTTTCTATTTGAGACATTTTTTTTGAGCAATTTATTTGAGACATGTGCTTTTTGAAAAAGCCTTGCCTCGTACCACTGACATGTGGGGCCCGGCCGCCCTCGTGGGCCGGACAAGTTGACCATGAGCGTGTCGCGCCGTGGACCTCTCTCTCCCCATCAAGCCCACGGAGAAACGAGCACGTAGCCAATCCTACCGACAAGTGGGCCTAGGTAATCATCGGATCACCCCATCCAACAGTGACAGCGAGCCCGTACCTACGATAACGTAACGCCTCCACCCACGTTCCCCGAGAAGATATAGAGAAATCGTTTTTTGGAGAAATCGTTTAGTACCTGCTACGTCACCTCCAGCTCCGCAGAAGTCCATGACGGGTGGGCCCGTGCTCCGACAGGGCCACTTGATATAATCCAACTCACACGTAAAGGCCGCAGCGACTGTTTGTTTCGTGCCGGCTCGTCCGTCTCCTCTGCCTCTCCAGTCTCCCACTTCCTCCTCCTCGTCGTCGACCACCGCAGCGACCTCTCCGAATTGCGCGGCAATGGGCAGCCTGGGAGGTGAGTCGCGCGGGTCGATCGAGCTCTCGCACGCCGCGGGATCAATCTCTCTGTTTCGTGGTGGGTGGCTGATTACTTGATTCGTTTCCTTGTGCTCTTTTTGAAGCAGGCGGCAACAAGGTCGGCCTGCCGCCGCTGGAGGTGGCGCGCGCGTTCCCGCAGGCCACGCCGGCGTCCCTCTTCCCGCCCTCCGGTGAGACCCCCTTGCTTTCTTGCTGATTCCGGATGGTTGTTCCTCCTCTCTTCGTCGTTGTACAGAAATAGTAAAATCCGTTTCGTTGTTGGAACTGGAAAGGTCAATGGAGTGGGTTGCTCTGTTACAGCTGTTTTTTAGCTGCAATTACTTATTGTTTTCTGTTTTGAGGGAGGAATTGGTTGGAGTCATCAATTTTTGTAGAGTAGGTTGTGCTGTTCTGTTACATCCCTTTTGTGGTCATCTCTAGTTACTAGTTGCTTAATTGGGTAGTACAAATAGGCTGTGCACCAGTGTGCTCTAGAGCTGTTAGACCATGAATACGAGGTGTTCGATTGATGACTAGAGATAGCTGTTTTGGAATTTATATCAAGTTTCGTTGGATTTCGATATTTATGATTTCAGTCGCATGGTTCAACTCAATTGAGTTTGGCTGGCTTCTTTACTAACAGTACATATACGGTTGGAGCGAGATGGATTTCCTGTGACCTGGTTATATACAAGGAACATATAGCTAGCAATCTTTGTCATGCATTAAGAACGATACCTTCAACTGATGGACCATCCAGTGGGTTGCTTTCAATAAATACAACTGATTTTCCTTGTTCTTCTTTTCTCTGTGTCAAGTGTGCTTCTGGTATGAAAAGGGATTGAGAAAGATTTGGTTCTTCAGTTACCTTGTCCAGCGACGAACTAGTCTTCTACGCTCCTATGTGCATTTGAAATGACATATTGAACTGATGATTTGTTTGGTAGGTTGCTTCCTTTATCGCAAATAATTTTCCTTGTTCTACTTGTCGTCATGGCAATGAGTACTTCCAATCTGAATAATATTGGGTGGTCTGCGGGTGATCTGTGGTGTTAGGTCACAACTTATGTGGATTTGTACTTTTATGTTGCTATCAGAATGTACTTGAGTCATGTTTTGTAACCTCAGTCTGAATCTAGACTTATTATGCAAATTAATTTCTGGTGAGAGTTTTGTTAGTTAACATTGTGTGGTGTTTGCTAACAAGTGAGGATTGCGCCATCTTTATCTGTTGCTTATAAGCAAGAACTATAAACTGCCACATAACATTTTAGCTACATCTGGGTTCGTTCATTGTTGGTTGCAGTGTCGGACTACTACCAGTTTGATGATTTGCTAACTGATGAAGAGAAAGCACTAAGGAAGAAGGTCCGTGGTATTATGGAGAAAGAAATCGCTCCCATCATGACTGAAGTACGTTCTTGCTACAAACACTCCCCAACCCTTCATATTTTCTCACATATATATGTTAAGTAGCTTTACAGCACAATGAGGCATGTAACTTTTGTGCTGAAATTTTGTAGAGATCTAGCAGGTATTATGGTTCTTATATTCTCGTATGACATTTTGTTGTGCTACTGTCCCTTGAGCCGACTTGCTGAGGCGTTATAAATATATAATACTGCCTCATCATCTTTTGGTAGGCTTACATCTTGTCATTTTGCTTCTGCAGTTCTGGGAGAAAGCAGAATTCCCATTTCATGTGATTCCCAAACTCGCAACTCTTGGCTTGGCTGGAGGTACAATAAAGGTACAGACCAGAACTTGTATTTGACCTCAACTCTGTAATTTCAGATTTCACCCACATGAGCTCCATTATATTGAAATTTGATAGTTTTTTTTTCAAATTTGTTTCGAAATTAGAGTTATGGGTGTCCAGGACTCTCGCTTACTGGTAGTGCTATTTCGATAGCAGAAGTTGCACGGGTCGATGCAAGCTGCTCCACATTTATTCTAGTACACTCCTCTTTGGCGATGTCCACGATCGGTATAGCTAGCATTTGTTTCAAAACATTTATACTTTTTGTTCCATTGGATCTTGGCCAATGTGTTTTCTCCTGAGCTTACCTCTACATTTGCAAATTTTGTGAAGAGTAGCCCTTTGTGGATCTGAGGCTCAAAAGCAGAAGTACTTACCATCTATGGCTCAGTTAAAAACTATTGGTTGCTGGGTGAGTTTTAATCCTTCGTAGTTATGCAGTCACCAATCATCACTTCACGATTGAGGATGCTATATGATATTCTACATTCCTAACTTTCTGCTTTCTGCAGGCATTGACAGAACCAGATTATGGCAGTGATGCAAGCTCCTTAAGAACTTCAGCGACAAAGGTTTAATCATCTGAAAGCATAATATTGGATAGTTTGATATCCTCTCCGCACTATCTTACCATGTTGTTTTTTATGATGGAAGGTGCCTGGTGGTTGGCATTTAGATGGCCAAAAGCGTTGGATAGGTAACAGCACTTTTGCAGACGTGCTCATTATTTTAGCTAGGAATGCAGATACAAACCAGCTTAATGGGTAATCCTCTTTTTTTCTTTTTGTGGAACTGATGTTGCTATTGTTTCCATGTGTCAACCAATCAATGTGAGGATTACGCTGTTCATCGGTACTGAATCTGATTCACTTCTCTAGATTTATTGTGAAGAAAGGAGCTCCTGGTCTGAAAGCCACAAAAATTGAAAACAAAATTGGACTCAGAATGGTCCAAAATGGCGACATAGTTCTAAATAAAGTATTTGTCCCCGAAGAAGACAGACTGACAGGCATCAATTCGTTTCAAGATATAAGCAAGGTACCGGATATCTATTTTGCTACGTCTGCTCCTCCTTGCTTTGTGGGGTAATCTGATTTCTCAAACCTTTACCTGTTGCAACAGGTACTTGCCATTTCTCGCGTAATGGTGGCATGGCAGCCAATTGGCATATCAATGGGAGTTTTTGACATGTGTCATCGGTGCGATTCACCTTATGGCATCTATTTAAAGTTTATTCTACTTGATACGTATCTGACTCCTAGCATATGTCCTTGTGTAGGTATTTGAAAGAAAGGAAACAATTTGGAGCCCCACTGGCAGCCTTTCAGCTAAACCAAGAAAAACTTGTTCAGATGCTTGGCAACATTCAGGCCATGCTTCTCATTGGCTGGCGACTCTGCAAGCTGTATGAGTCAGGCAAAATGACACCAGGCCATGCTAGTTTAGGGAAGGTTTGTAAACTGTCAACGGTTTCCTTGTCTTGAATCCCTCGATATCTTCATGAGAAGTTTCTTGTACAATCTACTTATAAGTTATAACAATTGAATGCAGGCTTGGACCTCCAGGAAGGCCAGGGAGGTAGTTTCTCTTGGCCGAGAGCTATTGGGTGGAAATGGCATTTTGGCTGATTTTCTGGTCGCAAAGGTAATAGTGGGACCCAACATTTTCTGAAGTTTCTTCTTTTGATCTTCACCCAAATGAAAAAGAAAAAAAACAGTTAAGACATTTTGTGCTAGCTGCTTGTCTGTCATAGGCCCATAGTACCTTGCATACCATGGTGAATTTATATGAAACCATTCCTGAGGAGCGTGTTTATGAAATTCCTTATCTTTTCAGGCATTCTGTGACCTTGAGCCGATTTTCTCATATGAGGGAACCTATGACATTAACAGCCTAGTGACAGGCAGAGAGATCACCGGGATCGCAAGCTTCAAACCTGCTGCATTAGTGAAATCAAGGCTTTAAAGTTCTCTCCTCTCTTACAAATGTAGCTGTAAAGAACAAGACGTGTGTATCCACCTTGTATATTCTGGTGATGTGGGAATTAAGAGCAGAAGAGAAGACGATGTTAATTGCAGTGCCGGTCTCTCAGCTGGTGTCTAATGGGATTTCTTATCATGAAAAAAAATGCCTCCTAACTGAAAAGCATATTGTTTGTTCCAACGAAAGTGCACATATCTCTATCTGTTCAGTTGTACAGTAATAATTCTACACAATTTTGCTTCGGATAAAGTAATCATTTCCGTCTTTTTATTATTGGGATAAATTTCTTTAAGAATATTTTGATCACGGTGGCATAAGAGACATATTGCCAAGAAAACCCCCAAGATATTTTTTTTCTTCTGTAATAGCTTCTTTGAGAGAGGTTAAGAGATTCTCCCTTCGTTTTTAACATATGACACCGTTGATTTTTTTTTTTACTTTGATCATTCGTCTTATTCATAAACATTTGTGTAAGTAGTTAAATGTATAAGTTAATTTCAAAATGTTTTTGATGATAGATCCAACAATATTAATTTCATGTTAGACGACTAATTATTTATATATATATTAAGTTTAACGACAAAGTTAATTGTGTCATATATTTGAAAAACGGAGGGAGTAGTATGAAAGTTTTAATAAGAAGGTTCCATGTTTGTGAACATGTTGCCTCCCCTGCATTTCATGCGTGTACATTGGGGTCTTTAGCAGAAAATTAAGCTGTTGTTTGTATGCTTACAGAAGACGCGGCATCTACCATCATAGGCTTTTCAATTCAACGTGCCTTATTAGTACTACTAGATCCCTCGAGCCCTCAACGGTGACAATATTTTTTTAGAAGGTTCAAGGCAATATATTTGTAAGTTCTAATGAGAAAGTACTAACAGAGGCGTTCAATTTTTACTACTTCCTCTCCTCTCCTTGTGTCCATCAGCAAAGAACCTGTTCCGTGAGACCGTGACACTTATTTTTTAGGGTAATTGTGTTTTTATCCTCACTTTGAGTTCTAATTCTGATTTTACTTTTTTTTTTACTGTATGATTTTACCCCTAGTTTTTAAGCCAGAGCTTACCCTCAGTAGGGGTAAAATCATAATTATTATGATTTTACCCTCAGTAGAGGTAAACTCTGGCTTTATGTTAGAAAATCATGGGTAAAATCACAAAATGAGAAAAGTAAAGGTAAAATCAGAATTAAAGTTCAAAGTGGGGGTAAAAACATAATTGTCCTTATTTTTTATACAAAATGCCAAACATTGAACGCCTCTGTTAGTTTTTATATTTGGCCTGTTTGGCATGGCTCCAGCTCTCAGATCCATAGAGGAGCTGGAGTTTGTAAAATAGATTAAAATATTTTACTTTATTAGTTTTAATCTCAAACAAAAAGAAAATAACTCAACAAAAAATCCTTAATTTATTTACAGCTCCAGCTCTAAAGATTTCTGGAGCTAGCTATGAACTGCTCCAAGAACTCCATGAAATTTTCTGGAGCTGGAGCCGTGTCAAACACCCCAAAATCCCAGCACGGTCGCGTACGCCGCCAGCGAACTTTGTCCACGTCAGCAAGATGATTTATAGCCGTCAGATGCAAGAAGGGGAAAATCTGCGACGTCCGTCCGAGGAGCAAACATTACGGTGACATCACGACGTCGCGCCGTGATCTTGCGAGCTCGAGCGACTTCGTGAGCCCGCCCTCTTCCGAGATCCCCGCAGCACGCCGCCGCCTCCCCTCCCTCTCTCTCGTCCGCTTCTCCGAGAGGGGCTTTAGCTAGGGTTTGCGGTCGGCGGCGCGACCCATCTCTTTCGCACGCGCCGCTGTTCCAGGTGACTACCAGCTGCGCCCCTCCCTCCTTCGCGGCCCTTCGACGACGCTGCGAAAGCGGGAGGGTGCGGCCGCGTGCTTATTTGTGAGGCGTGGGGGGCGAACGGCGGACGACCGGCGTGCGGGTTGTGAAGGGCGGTACAGCGCCGTGCGGCAGGCCGGTGGGCGGCATACACCCCAACCTGCTTCTGAACATCGGATCTAGGTAGGCTTGAATTACACCTACTCCTCAGCTTCGTACAAATTTGGCATGAATTTGACACTGCGCTTGCAGTTCAGGTTCGATTTTGACGTTTGTTAGATGCCTGTTACTAGAATTCGATTTCGATTCCTCTTCTGTATGTGTAATTTCTGACTATGATTCAGTTGTTCATTTGGATGGCTATGCTGCAAAATATTGGTCTGCTACGTGTAAAATTGGGGCTAGTATGCCTTCTAGTCATTATGACAGTTTGCAATTTATGCTTTGTGACATCTGTCTGTCTGCATTATGTAAAATTGTTTTTCATATGTGGAGACGTGAAAGCAATGGTTAAGATTCACTGTTTATTGCAACCAAGTACGCCCACTATGAAAGTTTAGTCATGTATATCTGAAAATTGAAGGTGTTAAATTGATTAAGTTTGGGTCCTTTTGCGACGTTACCTATGTAGTATTGTAGTGACGATCTCAAGCATTTTCATTAAGATTACTTTGATTTTGTGCTGGTCACATGAAAACCATGCTTGAATAAACTAAAGCAACCAAATACTTCACTTTGCATTGATTTGAACCTGGCTATCCCAGTTTGTTTCTATTGAAATCTCTCTCTTCTCCATTTCAATACATTTTTTGCTAGATTATGTGATACCAAAGACTTATGAATGCAGATATTCATATTGAAGTTTTATCTTAAATCTGCCCCAAGCACGCTTCTGCAAGTATAGTTCTTTGCTCGTGAAAGATCTACTATTCATCCGTACAGCGGAGGTTTAACATGATGGCGGCAAAGGGGTATGGCATCAGAATTTTTCAACATATTATCGTTATTAAATTTAATAGGCTAACTCTTTGCATTTTTATATTTTGCTTTGCAGGAAATATGATCTAGAACTTGAGGGTTATAAGGATGCTTTCCGGCGCATACCTCATCCACCAGTTGGGGTTTGCAAGGTTAAAGATCTCAAGGTTAGGCATATTGACTATGATGGGAATGCTCTGAGGTTACAAGACGGTTTTTATGGGATGGGTGAGCTTGAAAGCAGCTGTCTAATACATAGGTGGTCAGCGAAAAATGCTGTAAATTTTTCATCCTACTCCACAATGAAGAATATCAGGCAAGAATCTATAATGAGAACTGAAAATCATTATCAAGTGGCTGCTCAATCAAGAATTGTGCTTTCTTGGATTGATGGTACTCTAGCTGCTTGGGCTAGACAATGTGACTACAAAAGATGCTTCGAGTCTCGCACATCTGCACGTCAAAAATGCCTTTCAAGGACCTTCCGTCTGATGATTCTGTGAGTTTTTTGTTTCTTTTATTCTGGCAACTATTTATAGCTGAACTAAATTATGTTCTGGTGTTTCTAGAAGCATCTATATCTGGACTAATTATATTATGATGTTTCTTTTCTTGCAGCGACACATGTCAAGCATTGGAGCATATGTTTGAAATGAACCTGTACCCTAAAGAAATAACGCTTGATGACATTTTCGTATGCAATGGAAACGAAAGAGGAAGCTTCGCGATTCAGATTCTTGTCTTGGAAGGTAAATCTTGTCTATTTTTATTGTTATGGATAATGTTCCCGTTACATTTCATACTTGGAAATGAAAATAGACATCTAGACGCTTCCTAGTTATCGATTGCTCCTGCAAATCCTATCGTATCTCGGTTTCCACCTGCCATCCAACACCTGATAGCTTCTGCACATCTGATCCTCATTTCTGTTGCCAACTTCAGAACCAGATGATTGATTGTTGCAATCAGCGTTACATTAGTAGGATCAACCAAAGGTTGATCCTGCTACCTCTATCCAATAATGCAACAGCTTTTTCATGCCCACCTAGTTTCATTTATCATGAAGGGAACTTCAATCTGCATTGTGCTCAGAGCTAACTGGGGCTGATGTTGGACCAATATTCTAACATCAATATCCATGTTGTTTCACTAATACTAGTCATGTCCATTTGTCTTGCTGGGCAGAGATGCTCTATAGACCATAGTTCAAACCCTACGTCTATTTCCCCCCATCTTTTGTCAACTTATTCTTGCTATTGGTTTAGATCTTGTCACCTGCTGGAATTTTTATTTGTATGAGCGCCTTTACTGCCACTTGCAATTTGCCTAAGTCTTATACCATAGTTCAAACTCTAAAATACTTATATGAATGTGTTGGTTCCACCTGTGTTGCCTGGCAATATGCATCTAGAAGACTTCCAGGACTGAAACTTCCGATGCTACTTAATGTATTCCTCAAAGCAATTGATAAAAATGCAGTGTATTACTCCCTTTTCACGAAGGGCATGATATCTTCAAACTTGTCAATATAAACTGACAGGGTAAAAGTTTGTTACTCAAAAACATCAACAGCGCCATAGGCAGGCACCTCAGCATATCTTCCACAAAGCATACTACAAGACTGCTGCCATGAGATATTGCAGCTCTGACTTATAACCTATCTTCCTTTAACATTACCCCAGCACTTATAACCCTTCTTTGTTGCATTTGCCGATACAAAACCTTTCATGCTTCCTTAACTGTCCTTTAGGGCTATCAAATGAGGGCAGGAGGCTAGTGGTATCTTGCAACAAAGGAAGTTCATAACTCAAGCCAGTATGAACATGATTATTATGAAGCTATGTTAGGCGGAAAGCTTTCGCTACCCTTTTGCTTTAATGGAACTCAACACTGACTTGGGTCATGAGCATTGTTCAATAGCTCAACACCAACATATTCATACATATGTACCATGTTATTGTCCCTTTTTATATTCCACTGCAACCCAACCCCACTCAGAAGTCCTTGTATTGTTCTTCCATATGATTTTATTGGTGCTTGAAAAGGAAACAATAATGTTAAAATGTGTAAATTTTTCTGATTTTATTCAATAATCCTCATTCTTTTGCTGAAACTGAAATTCCATTTCTCTTAGGATGTTGTGCTCATATAAAGTTGGTTTGGCCATCTCATTTGATAGTAGGATACTTGCTGTTCGTTTCTTTTTTTTAAAATATGAATCTAATAGATAATTTTTTCCTTGCAGCTGATCGCCTTGTCAGAAAATGGGACCGTGAACAGAGGAAGAAGAAACTATGGATTGATGTAAAGACTGTTTTTCAAGAAATCTGCAACGAAGCACAAGTTTGCTTGAGTAGTCTTGCATCAGGTTTCATTGATTGTATTGAGAATGGAGATGTTAACATGCTGGAAGGTTACCCTGATACTTGGTCCTGGAACAAGAAGGCTTGTTATTTGCTTTATATAATTGCATCAGACAGTTCTACAGTACATCAAGCTCTTCAAAAGGCAAAGTTTCAGTGGCCGACGCAGATCAATTTGATTCTCAAGAAAGTCTTGGAGTATAACAAGAAAAAGCCGAAACCGATCAAATATAATATGAATGATGGCTATGACTATATTAAACTGTGCCGTCACATTGTCAAACATTGGGCAAGTTATTGCAATTCTGTTCCCTACCTTCAGGTATGTGAAAATATTATTGACTTGCTATGCTTCCTAGTATAAGTCTAGTAACCTTTCGTTCTATTAACCAAATATAAGTGTGTCTACATTTAAAATGCAACCTTTTGTGTTATTCTTTCATATCAACTCTGCTTAATTACACTTCATAAATTCAGTAAACTGTTAACTCCAGCTATAATTGATGATCAACAATGGTCACTTTTACCTTAACTCTTGTGCTCACTTCCAAACTGAAATACTTAGGCATTAGAGGCAGTATAAGGTACAAGATCAAAAAATCTCTAACACGATTATATTTGTAATGCAGAGATCTTGTGCCAATGTTCAAGATTTTCTTCGAAAGATGGAAGAATGGACTCCTGGTATTTGGTGTACCCTTTACAAGGCGATGGGTTGGCCAAGGCCTTGACTGAACAAGAACCAAATTAACTTTTGTGTGGTGTCAGGTTATTACTTATTAGAGAGTTGTACAAAAGTTTGGAATTACATTTGTTACGCTTGGCTAGGTGAACCCCCCCCCCCCCCCCCCCCAAAAAAAAAGGGTTTTGAAGTACATTTACTACGCTTAGCTTGCTGACAGGAAAAATGATTGAAAGGCCCATATTGTTGTTGCCTTATATATGATTTATGCCCCCACTTGTCACATTATAATTTATGTTGCTGCGCCAGTATTAGGTTATAATCCTTTGTTGCTGCCACCTGTGATTTAGAAGTACTTGTGTGTGACAACACAGCATATGTTTCATTGCTATTGTTTCTCCGATGCGTATTGTATGTTCTGACTTAGCTTCTCTCTGGAACGTGCATGAAAACTGTGACAACACAGCATATGTTTCATTGCTATTGTCTCCTTACTGAAGCTTAAGAATGATTATTTCACTAATAAATTTATGAATATGCTGAAGTAATGAAGTATGTTTTGTTAATCTCATTTTTCCTTAACTAGTGCATCTAACAAGTAAAAGCTCATCTTTCAAAGTTCAGCAGTTTTAACTTGAAAATTTTTATAGGAAAATAAAAACTTCAGTGGAGATGCGGTCATCACTGAAAATCACGTATATTCTGTTCATTATGCAGTACGACTGATTTCATATTCAATGTGTTCGATCACCTGATGTGTCCGTTTAAATAATTATATTATATATGTTTAATTTTTTTAATTCCATTTAGATTACGCTTAGTTAAAACTGAGTGGAACCAAATTTTTCATGTTCATGATATGCTGCTAAACCCGTTACAAGACCTATGAATATTTTTCTATAAACTAATGAAGGGTTTATGGAACTACTAGATAAACTAAATGACAAAGCTACATATTGTTGAAATCTATATCGGTTAACATATTTCTCTATATTACTCCTAAAGAGTCTCAAGTTAGTCCTTCGCCGGCTGATTCCCATTCGCGTTTTATTTGTCGATCTCCTATGCGTACGTTTTATATTTTCATTAGTTCGTGTCCGTCTTCGACGCATCCGCGTGTACGTTTCGCGTTCGCATTTTGTGTTCCTTCGTGTCTGTTGGGGATTGGCGGGAAGATGGCCAAATCCGGAAAAACCTTAACGAGGAAAACCCGAAGGAATCCTTGGTTGATAGACTAACAGACTTCGTATCATGGTTCCGTGTGATCGTCCTTGCAGGAATCAAGCCGGATACCCGGAGCGAAGCCCGCGGCACCGAAAGAACGCAGGGTCCGGAAGAGGGCTTCGGATGTGGAAGCCGAAGCCACGGACCAGGCTCACGACGAGTGGAGGCTTCGGGATCAACGGAGGCGCAGCACACGGCGCCACCCGAAGCCTTCGACGGTGGACCACCTCTACGTGGAAGCCTGACATCATCATGTTAGGGTTTGGAAACCATCAAGGGACGCAAAGGTGTAATGACCGTAATGCCCTTCAGACAATATTGTACAGAATATTCGGGAATCGGTGTGCCCAGATCAGGGGTAGTTTAGACCATTTCATGTAACCATGATCTGGGTATAAATACCCCCTCACCCCCTCCCATGGAGGGGGGACGGGTTGTAAACTCTGAGGAGCCGACATGCTGTTGGAATGAAACCCCGTGTATCTTACCTGTTATGCGAAGCATCTTGTTGCTAACCCGGTGTTCGGGATATTAACGAGGTAAAATCCCAACATTTGGCGCCCACCGTGGTTTAGCACGAAAAGAAAGTTCGCATGGCACCCAAAAGAGCAAAGACAACAGCCGGGGCTTCGGGAGTGGACCCGGTGCCACCAGTTCACTCCACGAGGTTCCAGACGTCAAGAACCCCGCAGCGGGATCCCGAAGCTAGGGGTGGGCACAAAAACCGATACCTAAACACCGAAACCGAAAAAAACCGAGACCGAGACCGAAAAAATTGGAATTTCGGTCTTCGGGTACTTGTTTGGGTAGTACCCTTGGGTAACCGAATTTTATTGTTTAATTTTGGGTAGTATCCTTGGGTACCCGAACTAACCAAACTACCCAAATTAGTGTGATGATGTAGGATTTAGCACATAGACTCAAACTATGGTCACATAACATCATTTGTTACTCATTCATCATATTAATGTTTCTCCTATCATATAATGGTAACTCATTATCAAGTTGATTGCATAGTGTATTTTGGGTATAATCAAGTTTATTTCATTTTTTCTCTGAAAATTAATGCTAATTTGGGTAGTTTGGGTATAACCGAAGACCGAACCGAAATTTAGGTACCCAAAGTTGTCGGGTACCCAAATTTTTGTTGTTATTTCGGGTAGCAATTCTAGATAACCAAAAATTGAGAAGACCGAAAAAACCGGACCGAAACATCGGGTATGACCGAACGCCCACCCCTACCCGAAGCGCGGCCAACACCGCAAAGGGATCTTGTTCTGCGGACCACGGATCCTCTGGCAGCCAATGGCAACCGGGAACAAACATCAGCCGCAGTTGACCACGGCAACAATTCCCAGAGGGACAACTCAAATTGTCAAATAGTATCAACGAGAACCAGTGAGGACCCGGAGCAGGCAAACGCCTCCGCGAGGCAGGAAAACAACGCCCAAGACAACAATACAAATCGACAAGTGGAACCAACGGAGGAAGACCTCCTAAACCCGCAGGATACAGACACAGATACTGACGAAGATCAGAACCAATCCGAAAGAGCTCGAAGGGTAGCGTTTGAAATCCCAGAGACCAGCGATGCTCAGGCACAAAGTGCGCAAAGTGCGGCAGAAGAAGAAGAGCTTCGGGACTTGCTGAGGCTAGAAAGACAGGTGAAAAGACTTAGAGACATCAAAAGTGCACGCAATGAGGAAACAAACAGGCACTCAAGGACAAGGGTACAAAGCCGAATCGAAGAAACCAGACAAGCCATTTTGCGGCTAGAGAATGAACTCAATGAAGAAGAACAACAACAACTACAAAACCAAAGCAACAGCGTCCCAACCGGACCGACTGGCCAAAGAGCAATCGGGATCATAAGCAAGTTTGACAAAAACTCTCCATTATCCGAAGGCATACAACTCACACCTTGGCCAACAACTTACAAACCAATCCCACTGCCAAGATATAACGGACGCTCCGATCCAAAACAATTTCTTATGAGCTACGAAGCCGCAATCTCTTCGGCCGGAGGAAATGATGTGGTGTTGGCTAAGAAATTCGTAACCGCAGTCGAAGGACCAGCACTGGACTGGTACTCCACACTTCGCCTGGGGACAATCTATTCCTGGGAAAATCTAAGGGACAAATTGATCCAAAATTTTCAAGGCTTCCTCAGGAAAACAGTAACTGCACTAGACCTTAGGACATGCATCCAAGACGAGAAGGAGCCGTTGCAAGACTATTTTCGAAGATTCGTGGAAATGAAGTCGCAAGCCCCGGATGTCGAAGACAGCTCAGCTATAGAGGCAGCAATATTGGGGCTTCGGGCTGGCCCATGTTCAACGCATTTATCAATGAATTACCCAGCTACGATCAAAGAGCTATACGCAGAACTAGCGAAGTACTGCAGAGCAGACAATGATTAGAGAAGAAGGATAGCAGCACAGAACAACCAAAAACAGGCAAGCAGGAATGCAAACAAGAATCAGCAAGAATGGAACAACTCAAGAAGACGAAACAGGGAAGATCAACCCCAATATATAAATCAAATAGAAAGTACCCAGCGACTCGAAGTGGTACATGAAAGCAACCAGCAAAGGGGTGGAAGAAATGGAAGAGGAAGAGGCCGAGCCAGGGGGAAAAACCAAGAACCTCGTAAACCATATTGCATTTTTCACGGACCAGACCAAGGGCATACCTCCAAAGAATGCCTGGAGACAAAAGGGGTCCTAGAAAGAATGAAAGTAAAGGACCAGCCTCAAGCAGCCGCGAAGCCTACAGGCAACGCATCCGCGAGCACTCAGTGGCAAGCACAACCACATTACTCACCAATGCCAATACCGCCACCACCTCCGCAACACTTTGTGGCGCAACCTGCGACACCTATGCACCAACACATAATGTCTCAGCCCTCCGTTTTCCAACCAGCGCAATACTTTTTAGCGCCACAGGTCAATCATATTCCGAAGATGCTGCAAGCTCCTCAACACATTCACTCCGCACAAGAAGAGTTGCCACCACCACCACCTATAACACCAAAACCCGAATCATCGCATCAAGCGACAAGAAACCAACCAGATCCATTGCCTTCATATGGGACAATCATGCCAATCACCGGAGGGTCCTCTATTGACTTCGAAAACAAAAAACAAAGAAGAGACTATTTCAGAGCAGTCAATACAATTTTCAATGCAGCACCAGTCAAAAGAACAAAATGGTCCCATATCCCAATCACCTTTACCGAAGAAGACCTTGCCCGCTGTGACTTGAAATCGCACCCACACTATGACACAATGGTAATCCAAGCCAACATCTACGGATGGTCAGTCACAAAAATACTAGTGGACAACGGGGCTTCTTCGGACATACTCTTCGCAAGCACTTTTGACCGACTGAAGTTAGACAGGAAGACACCCCATTATATGGCTTCGGAGGAAAAATAACAATACCTGTATCATTCGGAGACATGTCTAACCCAAGAACAGAACATATCACATTTGACGTTGTGGAAATGAACTACCCATACAATGCAATCTTCGGAAGAGGCATCATCAACACCTTCGATATCACAATCAGAAACTCTTTCCTCGTCATGAAAATGCCAGCCCCAAATGGAGTTATTACAGTCTTCGGCGATCAACAAGAAGCAAGACACATTGAAAAGGGCATCATACCAGGACAAGAGAATGTCTACGTCTTAACTGAAGAACCCGAGGACAAAGAAAGATACAGATACCTGATCTCAGAGAAGGAACTAGACAAGGATGACAGAAACGTCAAAGAGAAGGAACTAACAAAGAAGGTGCTGTTAGATGAGCAAGTACTAGACCAAAATGTGTTTATTAGCAGCCATCTCCCGAAGGAAGAGGAACAAGCCTTGATCCAACTTCTTCGAAAAAACAAGGACGTCTTCGCATGGTCCTCCAAAGACCTTCAGGGAGTGAGTAGAAGCATGATAGAGCATAAGCTGGACACAGACAAAAAGACGAAGCCCAAAAAGCAAAAGCTAAGAAAAATGTCCAATGACAGAGTCGAAGCAGTACGAGCCGAAGTCCAGCGTTTGTTAGACGCAAACGTCATCAGGGAAGTTAAATATCGTACTTGGCTAGCCAACACAGTACCAGTCAAAAAGAAGAATGGGAAGTGGAGAATGTGTGTAGACTTCACGGACTTGAACAAAGCATGCCCAAAAGACGACTTCCCATTACCAAGAATAGACAAGATAGTAGACGCAGCCGCAAACGCGGAGATGTTGTCCCTATTAGATTATTTCTCCGGATATCATCAAATTTTCATGAGAAAAGAGGACGAGGAAAAAACAAGCTTTATTACACTCTTCGGGACCTTTTGCTTCGTCAGAATGCCCGAAGGATTGAAGAACGCAGGTCCTACTTTCTGCAGAATGACGAAGGCTGTGCTCAAAGAATTGATGGGTGACATAGTGGTAAAGAGCGACAAACGCGGAGATCACACGAATGACCTGGCGCAAGTTTTTGCCAAATTCAGGCACGCAAACTTAAAGCTCAACCCAGAGAAATGTGTGTTCGGAGTATCAAAGGGACAGGTACTTGGTTGCGCAGTGTTAGTAAAAGGCATCGAAGCAAAATCCAGACAAGATGAATGCAATTTTAGAGATGAGAGAACCCACCTCAGTCAAAGAGGTACAGAAGTTGAACGGAAGGATCGCCGCTTTAAACAGATTCATCTCAAAATCAGCCGAGAGAAGCCTACCATTCTTTCAAATTCTAAAAGGCACCGGCAAATTCGAGTGGGGTCCAAGCCAGAAGAAAGCCTTCGCTGAGCTCAAGGATTACCTCAGAAATATGACGGCCTTCGCAAGCCCAAAGACAAACGAAACTCTATATTTGTACATAGCAGCCTCGCACAGAGCAGTCAGTGCGGCGTTGGTACAAGCTCAAAAGAAGCAAAACACAAAAGGAAAATAAGTGAAATTTCAAGTGCCAGTATACTATGTATCTGAGGCACTATCTGGATCCAAGCTATTCTATTCAGAATTGGAGAAAATAGCGTACGCGGTAGTAATGGCTTCGAGAAAGCTAAGACACTACTTCGAAGCACACACCATTAAAGTACTCAAGAACCAGCCATTGGCTGACATCTTCGGAAACAGAGAAGCTTTAGACAGAATATCAAAATGGGCAGCCGAATTGTCAAAGCACGTGGTGGACTTCATAAGCAGAAGCGCAATCAACGCCCAAGTTCTCGCCGACTTCGTCGCAGATTGGACGGAGCCGAACTCATATACCGAAGGCCCTGTCTTTGAAAAACCATGGGAGATTACCTGCGATGGAGCATGGTGCCATCTAGGGGCTGGGGCTGCGGCCATACTATCAGCCCCGTCCGGAATCAAACTAAGATATGCCGTCAGACTCGACTTTAACAAGGAAGAAGACAGGTGCACAAACAACATTGCAGAATACGAAGCCCTGCTACTTGCGCTAAGGAAATTGCGAGCTCTGGGAGTGTTAAATTTTGTCATCAAAACCGACTCGAAGATAGTACAAGGCCATGTTGACAAAACCTACACAGCCAGGGACCAGAGTTAATCAAATACCTCGAACAAGTTCGAAGCACAGAAAAGCACTTCATGGGCTTCTCCTGCGTACACTTCAGGGGCATAACCCAACAAGAAGGCTTAAACCTTCTCCGAGATATACATGAAGGAATATGTGGATCTCACTCAGAAGCAAAGTCAACTTGCGAAAAGGCAATACGCCAAGGATTCTTTTGGCCAACCGCAAAGAACGATGCACAAGAACTAGTCAAGAGGTGCGATGTAGCACCCCGCCTCAAATTAATGAGGGGTTTGGCTAACCAGGATCTTAATCGGGTGACACTTGGCGAAGCAAGCATCCAAAAGTACACACACATAAGCATAAATAAAATAGAGTGCAAGTGAAAACTTAATTATTACAACTTGAGTTTAGATTTTTGGTACATAAAAGAGTTTGAAAAGCGTAGCGGAAGCGATATACAACACGAAGTCATTAATCCTACGATGAAGCACATTCAGCCCATAAACATGCTTCATTCTCCTGAGCCAAAACATCTCCTTAAAAAATATTTAAACAACAAACCCTGAGGAACTAATACTCAGCAAGACTTACCCGTCAAATTTTGCCTTCTAAGACCGACTTCTAGCATGCAGGGGGTTGACATGGCAAAATGATATATCTTTGCATAAATATAGCACTAGGAGTTGGTCCTTTCATGTTTTGGCCAAATATATCTTTTATTGCAGAAATATAAATGTTTGCATCTAGGCTAAATCAAACAAGTTGCAATACAATTAATTGAAATACAATTCAGCAACATTTATCCATTCAATTCACTTCTTACTACGATGTGACACGGTGAACAAGTGGTACTCAATAACCGCGAGGGACGGCGACTCGAATCGATTTACACCTGCAGGCGAAACCCGGAATACACTACGTACGCACACTCGAAGGAGTCACGCACGGCAACCTTTCACAAGACACCATAGAGCCGGTCCGAGTGTCACCTCTCCCGGGCACACATCCTTCACGTGACCCCTGCGCTGGGCAATCCGTGGTTAGCCCGTGTACCCTCCCTTCAAACACATACCCGCAATCACTATACCATCTTCATCACCAAAAGAGAGGTGGGGCCCCGTCCAACAATACAACATCGAGCTACTCAGTTTACTAGTTCCCATTCAACTAGCATGCATCCGGTACTGTTCAAACTTGCTCAGCGGGGCCACAACGAACGGTCCTCAGCCGACACAAACGGGGCTATGGCGAACAAGGCGAGCCTTGTCACCCCAACCTACACATGAACTTCCCCGTTCGGTCTCAATTCATAATCATCATCATGTGAGAGCGTAAAGGAAAATCCAACCCACTTACATCGAGCGGTCTCCATACCACTCGATTTTCTACCGACGACACAACCTTATTAAGCCTAGCAAGCACTACCACGCGGCTGTATAAAACTGAACCCACCCATAGGAGCATGTAAGGCAAATGCATCTACGGTTCCATACAACTCTTAAACTTAAATGCACAATTCATGACACGAAGTACATGTGAGCAAATGTAAAACTTTGTAAACATAGGCGTGCACCGGGGCTTGCCTTAGGGCTGGTGGTTAGTACTCTCAGTCACGCTCATGTCAGCTCCGGGCTCCTCGGTCACGATCTCCAAGTCCTCGAGTCCGGCGTCGGTTCCTAAATGAATGCAATGATATGTTCAAAGTCAACAAAAAGGGTTCATGGAACTTTCTTGATAAATGTATCATGAGGAGGTTATTATTCACAAAATGACCTGCTTGCAGAATGATTGACATGATTTTTGGGTACTTTGGTTTCAACAATTTTTTTCTCTTATCGTTTCCGATTTATGAATTGTTTAAGGGTATACAAGGGATCTTCTTCTAAATTCATTAAAAGGTTTCGGGAACATGTATAATTAAGTTTGTATTTTTATTTAGCAACATACTTCTATTCACAGAAACATATCCAAAATTTGGTGCCAAAATATGCAGGAATAAAATGATAACAATGATTTTCTTAAAAACGTGAAACTGGAATTACTCCTAAAATATGGTGAATTTCAAGAAACTGTTTTGTGAGCAGTTCAGTGAACTTACAAGGAGTGTGTGTGCCAAAAATAAGAATTTTTTTCATGCTTGGCTATTTCTATAAAAATGATTCCCATTTTCTCTTCTCTGAATTTGAGAAAAATAAATAAGAAGATTTCAGATGTTTATGTTGTACCACTGGGTAGATCTAGTCACAAGGACTCCAATAAACTTTGTTTCACATTTTTTCGAGTTGTATTTTATTTTCTATTGAATTTACAAAGTCACTAAATTTCTGGAAAAGAAAAAGAAAAGGTCGTGAACAGGAAAAAACTGAGGATGAAAGACAGGCGGCCACAAATCCTCAAAATCCATCGATTTGGATGGTGGACTTGGACGGGGAACGACACAAATGGATGCTTGTTGGTATTTCTTACGTCACAGATAAATCCGCAAGCGCACGGAATACCGTTGTAGCACTTCACCCGGGAGTATGCCAAGGTATCGTATTTGTTTTCCCCAAGGAACGGAGTTATTCTACCGCAAGGCAAGTTTTACCCAAGGACAACCAAGACAACTAGCAGCTTAGGATTGAGAGGGTGATTATTATCTAGATACTTCTAAAGCTAGGCGAATTCAGGTTCTACTCGTCTACTTCGAGCACCGGCTTAGGCTTTGGTCTGCCAAGCCACTCCGGCTAAGGCTCTACTATGTACCCGAACGTGGAGGGTTCCTTTGGATGGACAGGGCTGTCACTTCCTGCCACCTACCTCTACAAACCGTGGAGCACACAGCGGTCAAAGGCAACCTCCAGCCTAGACACCACGTCTATGCTATCGATCACTACTCTAGTCCCGGCCTGATACTGATTCAGAGAACTAGAGCACTCCTTGCAGAGCGACGATCCCGTTGAACGAGTATAACAAGAATTATGCCTAGACGAATGATAAAGCTCAAAAGATAGATAATCACCACGTATAATCACTAGAAGTGTTTACACGCCAAGGTAAAAGAATAGGAACTAAACCTCCAATGAAAAGAGGAGGAGAACTCCTATCTCTTCCTTGCCCTCTCTCCTATTCTACTAAAATACAAGAGGCTCTCGGCCTGTAGATTGGAAATGAGGAGAGTCTTGTGTCTTGTGGTCTGTTGTTGTCTTGAGAGACGGGGGGGGGGGGGGGGGTACCCCTTTATTTATAGCCTTGGAAGGTCGGCAACTTTGAGGCGGTTCCCGAGGTCGGTGACAATTAATGCAGTGGGAACCGACCTCCAGAGGTCGGTTGTGAACCGCCATAAAAAGATGGGCCAGGGGGGCCTCCCTGTCAGGTCGGCCGACCTGGCCAGGGGGGGTCGGCCGACCTGGCCTGGGCCCCACTGGGCCTGGTCCTCCTCTGGCTCCTTCCCCTGGCTATGTATGTGCCCAATCCACTTGCATTCTTTGGTCTTGAAGCCTGGTTCTGTGGTTTTGGGCTTTTGGACTAAATTCTTTAGTCCGGGGAAAATCCGTCGATTGCAAAGTCCATGTTTAGTGCCTGTTTTCCCCTGTTTTTATATGAATTGCACCTGCACTCATAATTTCACCAAGACTAGTGGAATTTGTTAGAAATAAGCCCTATGTCTACCCTTGGTGATGGTGTTAGGTCCAAAAGGTGCATAAAGTTGACGGTAAAAATGGGTCGTAAGGACCGTCAACAAGATCCCCCACACTTAGCTCTTTGCTCGTCCTCGAGTAAAGCTGTGAGTGGAAACTGAGAGGAACTCTTCCCTTATGTAAGTGAAATCTGCACACAAGCTATTACAAGCCACACCTTTCCACCTGTGGACATGATGGTGGCTAACATGTATTCTTGGATGATTGAAAAGTGGAACGATTCATGACTTAAGTCACCTTGCCTTCACCTACTAAGTACCTTGGGTTTTTGAAAGAGTGCTCCTCTATTGATTCTCTCGGATCGCTCAGAAAGTGTATTTTCCTTACCAAAGCATTATCTTGCCTCTTTTGTCCTACTTCTAAGGCTTGTATGTGGAGCTCAAGGTAGGGATAGAAGAGGCATACTTGTATCACAAATATTGCTGAACCAAAAGAAAGGATCCACGGAGAATTCAAGTCATACAACCTTGATCAAGAAGTGCAAGTGTGGATGGATGTGTGGATGTTTATATGTGATGACTCCTTTTATTGGATTTTTACCTCTCTTTGTTTTGTATTTCCGAGACATGGCTATCATTTTTCTTTCTTTTCATGCTCTGTACATGAGCATTTTTCTCTTTCTTTATCTTGCTCATCTTTTTGTGAGCCTTCTTTTTCTTTTGCATAGCCATGTCCCTCTTTTGTTTATTTGGGAGAGAGAGGTAAAATGGGATAAAAGTGAGGAGTGTCTTTATTTGGATGGGTAGATGTGCTAACTCCCGGTGTAGGAGTTTAGCATTTTTGGTGGATCGTGTACGTGATCTTGATCAAGAGAGCATGACAGGTTTCTCACTAGGGTCGCAAAATTTTGGAAAAGCTCATTGCAAAAAACAAGTAGCATATGTATGTATGTTTGATAGTTGTGATTAACATATGGCACTGGTAGGAATTTATGTATCAAAAGAGGAGCAGCAAGCCATGATATTTTAGCTTTTTGAAATAAAACTCCCAAGGACTTCGTAGATTTAAACAAAGGATCATTTCATCGAACCATATCACGCTCGCCAATTATCTAGAAAAACATGGGTCCTATGGAAAGATTGTTCACAAGCAGGTGGTGATGGAGCGAGTAATAACAAATGTGCATGATTATGTTGAGAGCAAAAGGGAGAGTATTGGGTTTTTTTTAAAAGATGTGCTAAAAAGAAATTTTCCCAAGTTTTAATTGGTCATGTTTTATTTTCGTATCTCAGAATGAACTTGACAGGTATGGTAGGCAAAAAGGGAGTGTGGGAAACAAACTTGAGTAGCACTGGAAAGCAGAGGCCCAGTGGGACCCACCAGGGGTCGGCCGACCAGGTCGGCCGACCTGGTGTGGCCTCCACTGGTGCCCAATTTTCGCTCATTTGTTGGTGTTGTCCTTCCCATGATGGTTCTGAGTGTTTTGCGCGTGTTTGTTTCTGTTTTCGCGATGTATTCCCCCCACACTTGCCTTTTTGCCTGTTTCCTTCAAAATAGACAAAGATATTTTGGAAACACAAATTGCTCTACCGGTATGGAAGCCCGGGGAGCACTAAATTGATTGAATTTAGCAAATAAGCAGGCGCATTACAAATTTGAGGAAATTAAAATGAGGAATTAAAGTGCGCCCTAAGGTCTAATCTTATTCTATCTTAGCCTTTTCGGCTTCTCTTAGCTTTTTCTTCTCTTCTTCGATCAGTTCTAAAGCGAGATCATATTGCGCCCACCCTCCTGTGAGGGTCTTGATAAGGTCTTCATCTTTCTTCTTTTCCTTCCAGAGGTGGTTGTAGAGGTTTTGCAGAACCCCGTTCTCCTTTTTAGCGCGTGCTACTTCTTGTCGGAGCCTCCTTATGGTGCGATAGGCGTCGTCCAGAGCTTGTTCTTCATTGATCCCCCAAAGAGGGCTACCTTTCATGGGCGCGTCTTCTGAGATGGTGGACGAAGCGTCGCTTTGTTCATTCATGGTGTGGGAGAAAGAAGAGATGAAGAGGTGGGATGAAGGAGAGAGGTATAAATAGGTGCTTTCTCCACCCCTTGGCGTTGAGAAAAAAGATTTTTTTCCAAAAACAGCAGGAAAGTAGCAAGGAAAGATGAGGTGGCCGATTGGGCAAAAGATGGGAGCCAGAGGAGCCAGGGGGGCGTCGGCCGACCCCCCTTCCCTGGGTCGGCCGACCTGCTGTGGGACCCTCTGGTCCCCTTCTTTTTTCTGGTTGATTTCTTGCTATATTTATTTTAAGGAAAGTGCTACTACGGGTGATAAAACAAATCAGAGGATATCATGATAAAGATTTTAACTCAATTAAGTGCATGACATCAAATTCTTTATTTGTATCGGGCTCAAGATAAATTTTTAGACGCTGGCCATTTACCTTGAATATCTTACCTTCGTCGTCTTGGAGTGTGATTGCTCCGTGCGGCGAAGTGTCAATAACTGTATATGGCCCGTCCCATTTGCTTCGTAATTTTCTGTGCCCGAAGAGTTTCACCCGTGAGTTGAATAGCAAGACTTTGTCTCCAACTTTGAATTCTTTTCTTCTTATCCTTTGATCGTGCCACCGTTTAGTCCTCTCTTTGTATATAGCTGAGTTGTGATATGCTTTGTCTCTCCATTCTTCCAACTCAGCTATCTTCATTTTTCTCTTACGTCCAGCATCCCTTAGGTCCATTTTCCATGTTCGGATGGCCCAATATGCTCGGTGCTCCAACTCGATGGGTAAATGACATGTTTTTCCATATACGAGTTGGTATGGTGACATGCCTATGGTCGTCTTGTATGCTGTTCGGTATGCCCATAGTGCATCGGGTAGCTTGCTTCTCCATGAATTCCCCATCTCTAGTACGGTCTTTTGCAGGATCCGTTTGATTTGTTTGTTTGATGTCTCGGCCTGCCCACTTGTTTGGGGACGGTACGGAGTGGCAATGTTGTGTCGTGCTCCAAGCTCTCTAAGGAAGCTACGGAAGGTCTTATCGATGAAATGAGACCCTCCGTCGCTTATCACTAGCCTCGGTGTTCCAAATCTTGGGAAGATAATCTCGTGGAACATCCGGCGAGCATGCTTGGAGTCAGCGGCTCTGCAAGGCATTGCTTCTACCCATTTGGATACGTAGTCAACTGCCACCAAGATGTATTCATAGCCTTGGGATTTGGGGAATGGCCCCATGAAGTCGATGCCCCATACGTCGAAGATTTCGACTTGTAGATTGAAGTTGAGGGGCATAGCATCCCTTGCAGTGATGCCTCCAAATCTTTGGCATTGTGGGCATCGTCTGACGAATTCTTTTGTGTCTTTGTACATTGTTGGCCAAAAGAATCCGCTTTGCCATATCTTAGCCTGAGTACGAAACACTCCATAGTGTCCCCCGTATGGAGCTGCATGGCATTTGGTGATGATTTGTGTGCTCTCGGGTGTTGGCACACATCGTCTGAGCAGTCCATCGGCGCAGACACGGTACAGGTAGGGATCATTCCATAAGTGACGGCGACTCTCGTAGATGAGTCGTTTCTTGTTTTCTCCGGGCGGTACGTACCCCGTCACGATGAAGTTCACGATGTTGGCGTACCATGGGTGCGCGTCCCTCACTTTGAGCAGCATGTCGTCGCGCAAGAAGTCATTGATGGGTAGTTCCTGCGGGTTAGTGAATTGCATGCGCGACAAATGATCCGCTACAGAATTTTCTACTCCTTTCTTATCACGAATTTCTAAATCAAACTCTTGGAGCAGAAGAATCCATCTTATCAAACGAGGTTTAGCATCTTTCTTAGAGAGCAAAAATTTTAAAGCGGCATGATCAGTGTAAACAATAACTTTTGCTCCGGGTAAGTAAGATCTAAACTTGTCAAAGGCAAACACAACAGCAAGGAGCTCTTTTTCAGTGGTAGTGTAATTTAATTGAGCTCCTGTCAGCGTTTTGCTTGCATAAGAAATTGCATGATGCTTTTTATCTCTAGTTTGACCAAGAACAGCCCCCACAGCATAGTCACTAGCATCACACATAATTTCAAAAGGCAGCGTCCAATCAGGGGGTTGGATAATTGGAGCTGAGATGAGTGCATTTTTGAGAGTAGTAAAGGCAATCATGCAATCATCAGAAAACTCAAAGGGTGCATCTTTTGCGAGCAGAAGTGTAAGGGGTCTAGCAATTTGAGAAAAATCTTTAATGAAACGACGATAGAACCCCGCATGTCCAAGAAAACTGCGAACACCCTTAATATTAACAGGAGGTGGAAGCTTTTCTATTACTTCTAATTTAGCTTTGTCCACCTCTATCCCTCTTTCAGAGATTAAGTGCCCAAGGACTATGCCTTCTCTAACCATGAAGTGGCACTTTTCCCAATTGAGCACTAGATCCTTTTCTTGGCAACGTTGCAGGACTTTGTCTAAAATTTCTAAACAATGATCGAAGGTTTTTCCATAAACAGAGAAATCATCCATGAAAACTTCCATAATTTCCTCGATCATGTCAGAAAAGATAGACATCATGCATCGTTGAAAAGAAGCAGGAGCATTACATAGCCCGAAAGACATTCGTCGATAAGCATAAGTTCCGTAAGGGCATGTAAAAGTGGTCTTACTTTGATCGTCGGGATGGATGGGGATTTGATGATATCCCGAATACCCATCAAGGAAACAAAAGAAAGAATGATTTGCCAGTCGTTCCAACATCTCATCGATGAAGGGCAGCGGAAAATGATCTTTCTTTGTGGCCTTGTTAAGTTTTCGGTAATCAATGCACATTCTCCATCCCGTGACGGTTCGTTGAGGGATTAAGTCATCCTTGTCGTTATGGACGACCGTCATTCCTCCCTTCTTGGGCACAACCTGCACTGGACTCACCCACTCGCTGTGTGGAACAGGATAGATAATACCAGCATGCAATAGTTTTAAGACCTCTTTCTTAACAACCTCTCTCATCGCATTATTTAGCCTCCTTTGAGGTTCCCTAGAAGGTGTACTTTCAGGATCTATGGGAATGCGATGGGTGCAAAGAGCAGGGCTGATTCCTTTGAGGTCTCCTAGCGAGTAGCCAAGAACGGAGCGATGCTTTTCTAACACGGCTAAGAGTTTAGTGCTTTGTTCCTCCGAAAGCTTGTCACTTAAGATGACAGGGGTTTCGGGGTTTCCGTGAAGAAAAGCGTAGCGCAAGCCTGGTGGAAGTGGTTTAAGTTCTATTGGAGGTGGTGGCGGTGCAAGGGTTTCAGGTAGCTCCAAAATTTCCTCCGAATCATCTTCTTCTAGAACAAAATCAAGAGCATCTTCATCCAAAGATGATTCGGGGGTTTTATGAAGAAATATCGCCATAACCTCCTCTATGCATTCATCTTCCTTAGGTAGCTCCTCGGCGAAGGAATTTCGTGCTTGAGTGATAGGAATAGAGAAAGGTTCATCGCCGAGGGTGAAGTCGATGGTTCCAAAAGGTGACGTCCCCAAGAAAAGTTTTTCTATGGGATATCCTACAAGGACATCGAAATTCGAGATTCCGAAGACATGGAAGTCCAAGGATACCTCCGCTTCATCGTGCTTGATGCGAACGCCTCTAACGATCCCCAAACCCTCAAAGATATGCCCCGGAGAGGTTCTAAGGAGTTTGCTAGTGGGTTCCCATGCTTCGCTGCTGAACATGGTTAAAGCAAAGGATTCGGACATGATGTTGGCTCCTACTAGAGGGCTGTAGAGAACGTCAACTTTGAAGTCCCGAATTAAGCTTTGAATGGTTGAGGTGGGGAGGACAAGTTGAATTATATCGGAAGAAAGCTCATTTTCCTTCAACCATTCATCGCTCATGATCGCCGTCAACTCCCGAATAGTTTCTAAGAGAAAATCTTTTTCCAAAGGTTCGGGGGTTGATGCACAGATCTGAGGTTTCTTTTGACAAGAGTAGTTCAAGGTGTTTCCAAAATTTTCGAAAATCTCTTCCTCGAACTCAAATGGGAACTCAAGAGGTTCATCTTCCTCTATCATGGTTCTTATGTTAGATGGGAACTCGGGTGTCGGATCTACCAAAGTAGGCACCAATTATTGTGTTTCTTGCGCAACGAGTTCCTCATCTATTGACTCCGGCTCAACTAGTAAATCAGCGGAAAAATGCGTGTTTTCCACAATTCGATCCAAAAGTTCGTGTGCTTCCGCTATGGTCTTATGAGTAAAAGATCCACCAGCGGCCGTGTCAAGATAAAGTGCGGTATCGCTGCTCATTCCCGAATAAAAATGTTGCAATAAAACTGGTTCGGGGAGCAACAATTCTGGTCCAGAGTCTGTTAATGAACAGAATCTGATCCAAGATGCACTTAAGGTTTCCTCCTCTTCTTGACGAAAGTTAATTATTTCCGCTCGTAGAGAAGTAATACGAGATACGGGGAAGAATGCTAAACAAAATTTGTCTCGCAATTCTTTCCAATCACCGTTTACTCTCTTAGCGGTGTAAATGTACCATTGCCTCGCCCTCTCATTGAAAGAGAAGGGAAACAATTTCCATTTCAATGTTTCTTGTGTCATGCCATGGATCGATCGGCATGAACACAAATGCTCAAACTCTCGCAAGTGTTCATAAGGATTTTCATGTTTAGAACCCGAAAAGGATAAACCTCTTATCATCGAAATGTAATCGGGGGAAAACTCATAGCCAGATGAAGAAATAGGTTGTGATGATGATGGTGGCTCTAAGAGCTCGCCCCGTGGAGTAGAGAATGATTGGATGGTGGGTTGTGACTCCATGAAATGTTTTTTTTTTTTGAATTTAAGGGAAATAAAAAAACAGAACGGTAAGTAAGATAGATTACAAGGGCAAACTTAATTTGCAATAGAGATATCAACCGCTCCCCGGCAACGGCGCCAGAAATGCTTGTTGGTATTTCTTACGTCACAGATAAATCCGCAAGCGCACGGAATACCGTTGTAGCACTTCACCCGGGAGTATGCCAAGGTATCGTATTTGTTTTCCCCAAGGAACGGAGTTATTCTACCGCAAGGCAAGTTTTACCCAAGGACAACCAAGACAACTAGCAGCTTAGGATTGAGAGGGTGATTATTATCTAGATACTTCTAAAGCTAGGCGAATTCAGGTTCTACTCGTCTACTTCGAGCACCGGCTTAGGCTTTGGTCTGCCAAGCCACTCCGGCTAAGGCTCTATTATGTACCCGAACGTGGAGGGTTCCTTTGGATGGACAGGGCTGTCACTTCCTGCCACCTACCTCTACAAACCGTGGACCACACAGCGGTCAAAGGCGACCTCCAGCCTAGACACCACGTCTATGCTATCGATCACTACTCTAGTCCCGGCCTGATACTGATTCAGAGAACTAGAGCACTCCTTGCGGAGCGACGATCCCGTTGAACGAGTATAACAAGAATTATGCCTAGACGAATGATAAAGCTCAAAAGATAGATAATCACCACGTATAATCACTAGAAGTGTTTACACGCCAAGGTAAAAGAATAGGAACTAAACCTCCAATGAAAAGAGGAGGAGAACTCCTATCTCTTCCTTGCCCTCTCTCCTATTCTACTAAAATACAAGAGGCTCTCGGCCTGTGGATTGGAAATGAGGAGAGTCTTGTGTCTTGTGGTCTGTTGTTGTCTTGAGAGAGGGGGGGGGGTACCCCTTTATTTATAGCCTTGGAAGGTCGGCAACTTTGAGGCGGTTCCCGAGGTCGGTGACAATTAATGCAGTGGGAACCGACCTCCAGAGGTCGGTTGTGAACCGCCATAAAAAGATGGGCCAGGGGGGCCTCCTTGTCAGGTCGGCCGACCTGGCCTGGGCCCCACTGGGCCTGGTCCTCCTCTGGCTCCTTCCCCTAGCTATGTATGTGCCCAATCCACTTGCATTCTTTGGTCTTGAAGCCTGGTTCTGTGGTTTTGGGCTTTTGGACTAAATTCTTTAGTCCGGGGAAAATCCGTCGATTGCAAAGTCCATGTTTAGTGCCTGTTTTTCCCTGTTTTTATATGAATTGCACCTGCACTCATAATTTCACCAAGACTAGTGGAATTTGTTAGAAATAAGCCCTATGTCTACCCTTGGTGATGGTGTTAGGTCCAAAAGGTGCATAAAGTTGACGGTAAAAATGGGTCGTAAGGACCATCAACAATGCTTTGGGTTGTTAGGAAGCTATGTGTGTGAGGAATCGAACGGAAACTCACCGTGGAGCGAGGAATCGAACGGAAACTCACCGTGGAGCGAGGAATCAACGATGGCGTCCGAGGTGGTCATCCGGCGGCCATGGTGAAATCTTCTGTGGATCTCGAGTTTCGTCGAGGGATCTTGAAATAAGTGATGGGGAGGAGCTAGAGGGGGTACTGGCGCTCCTTTTTGCCGTGGAGGTCGCGGTCAGAGGATGACGGTGGTGGCTGCAAGCAGTGGTTCAAGCTCTGGCGGCCACGGCGGCTTGCTTTCGTGAGGGAAAGGAGGAGAGAACCAGGAAGACGACGACGACTTGACCTGGGGAGTGGGAGGAGATAAGGGGTGATGAATCGGCCGCCGGCTCTGTGCTAGAGTGACGCCGGCCACAGTCCGGCGGGATGGGCAGAGAGAGAGGCGAGGAAGAAGGAGCTGACACCCGGCGCTATAGTAGAATTTTCTAATTTTCAATGATTTTCCACATGCTGATTTGTGACAATTTAATTCCAATGCTTCTATGCTCAGAAAAATCTGAAAAACTCAGGGTTGAAAATTCTCACTAAACGGGACAACTTCCCTCATTGCATTTTTTCCTAATTCGATTTAAATTTTGAGTTAAAATTCAGTTAAGACAGATTTTGGACAAATGATCTTTGATTTATTTGAGCCCATTTCCTTTTGCAGAAAAAATCCACAAAACTCTCCAAAAAAATTCTTTTTTCCCCTGTATGCCTAGGAAATTTTTAAATGGGCCCACTTTTATACAAAATTTTGAAGTTCTAGTTCAAGCTCATATTTGACTATTTTCAAATGATTTGCTTTTAATTTATTCTCTCCAATATGATCATTAAAATTTGTGATCAATTTGCACTAACCGAGGATTTAGACCATGATTAGGGTTTCCAGAAAAAAAAATGGGGATGTTACATGCGAAGCCTGTCAAAAATTCGCAAACAAGCAATCAGGCATCGCGTAGCTATCCCAGCTTAATCAAACCAACATGGCCGCTGCAGAGATGGGGAATTGACATAGTAGGACCACTACCAGCTGGACAAGGCAACTACACCTTCGCAGTAGTAGCCCTCGAATACTTCACCAAATGGATTGAAGCCAAACCCTTGGTAAACATGACAGCGCAAGCAATACAAAAGTTCTTCTGGCAAAACATTGTATGCCGCTTCGGAGTCCCACAAGAGATAACAGTGGACAACGGAAAGCAGTTCGAGAGCTACGAGTTCGTGGAGTACTGCAAGAGCATCGGAACAAAAGTTCACTTCGCTTCAGTGTATCACCCGGAATCCAATGGAGCAGTAGAAAACGCCAACATGCAAATTTTCAAGGGCATTAAGAAATGTCTTCTGGACCAAAAGAAGGGAAAATGGGCGGATGAAATGCCCAAAATCATCTGGTCGCACAACACTTCGGAATCAAGGGCAACTAAATTCACCCCTTTCAAATTGCTCTTCGGAGAAGAAGCAATGACTCCGGAAGAGATAAAATTTAAAGGCCCAAGGGTCAAAGCAATCGCGAGTAATGCGGAAGAGCACATTATGTCCAAGGACATGATGGAAATGGACAGAATGAAAGCAGTCCAAAACTTAGAAAAGTATCAGCAAGAAACAAGGAGGTGGAGAGATCTCAAAGTCAAGCAGAGAAACTTCGTCCCAGGAGACCTAGTATTACTCCGAAGCCCAAGAACTGAGAAACAGGGAAAATTGGAACCAAAGTGGCAGGGACCTTATATAGTAACAAGCACCAACATTCCCGGAGCATATCACCTTCGCGACGAAGAGGGCAATGATTTACCGCACCCGTGGAACGCAGACAATTTGAAGAAGTACTACGCCTGAAATGTAAGGGGCTTCGCGGAAGTATAAGCGGAGCCCCAGCTTTCCTTTTAATTTTCCATTTTTCCTAGGGCTCATACTCTTTTCCTCACAGGGGAACCCCATGTCGGGGGTGAGGTTTTTAACGAGGTGAGACCCATCGTAACATTTGCGAAGTTAATGCAATCCTTTCCCCAGAAAAAATAAATGTCTTCAATCTCGATGCAAACTGCATCGAGAGTTTGCCACATCTCGCAAAGCTAACAGGCTCAAAAATAAACCTTTGCTCCTCGCACAAGTGCGTGTCACTGCGGCTTATCTGATAAAAGATACCGCAGCAAACCCCCAAGAGGGCAAAAAAGACGCTGAAGCCAAGCGCAACAAAGTTTTTCAAGAGCAAAAACTAGACAAAGCGAAACCCCAAGGGGGACAACAGTATCATGGACACACAGTCGAGTAATCAAAGAAATGAAGAATCCAATCATAAAGAAACAAAAGAACAGGGAAAGAACTAATCACTGCCTGAAATATAACGACATCAACAGCAGGGGTCAAGCAACCCTTCGCTGGCGAGAAGAGCCACAGACTACGACTATAAAACGGGGACGGGGCAACTCAGCAGAACAAAACCAGTATGGCGAACAATAGCTCAGCCAGAAAGCAAACAGAGAAATACAAGCAAGCAATGCAAAACCTTAGGAGTGACAGAAGGGCAAGAAGGCTCTTCTCGGCAACCACCAAACCCACCATATCAATGGAACCCCCAACAACCCCCAATACAACAACAGCCAGCCCTTAACCAAAACCAGCACTTTGCGGTAGTGCCGCTCCCGGAGCAGCCCGAGCCATTAGAGGTGATACCACCAGACAACTCGCCATTACCAGAATTCATTGACATTTCTTCGGGGGAGGAAGGACCGGAGCAAACCAGGAAAAGATACCTACCGAACAACAAAGAACCATGGACTGCCAAGAGCGGAGGAGTAGCAAGCAGAACGAGAAGCCACGACCGTAGAAGGTAGAACTCCGCGACTGTCCAGATATGTAACGCTTTTATCAAATGAATAAGAAGGGGGACGCTTTTTCCGAAGTAAAAGGCTTCGCGTCAAACCTCGCCCTCGTTTGCCGGGGGCGGGGGGGGGGGGGGGGGACCCTTTTTCCGAAGTAAAAGGCTTCGCGTCAAACCTCACCCTCGTTTGCTAGGGGGGGACGCTTTTTCCGATGTAAAAGGCTTCGCGTCAAACCTCGCCCTCGTTTGCCGGGGGGGGGGGGGGGGGGGCGGACGCTTTTTCTGAAGTAAAAGGCTTCGCGTCAAACCTCGCCTTCGTTTGCCAGGAGGGGGACGCTTTTTCCGAAGTAAAAGGCTTCGCGTCAAACCTCGCCCTCGTTTGCCATGGGGGGGGGGGATGCTTTTTCCGAAGTAAAAGGCTCTGCGTCAAACCTCGCCCTCGTTTGCCAGGGGGGGAGGACGCTTTTTCCGAAGTAAAAGGCTTCGCGTCAAACCTCGCCCTCGTTTGCCAAGGGGGGGGGGGGGGGGGACGCTTTTTCCGAAGTAAAAGGCTTCGCGTCAAACCTCGCCCTCGTTTGCCAGGGGGGACGCCATTTCTGAAGTAAAAGGTTTCGCGTCAAACCTCACCCTCGTTTGCCAGGAGGGGACTTTTTTTCCGAAGTTACAGGCTTTGCGTCAAACCTCGCCCTCGTTTGCCAGGGGGGGGGGGGGACGCTTTTTCGAAGCTAAAGACTTCGCGTCAAACCTCGCCCTCGCTCGCAAAACAAAAGTAGAGCGGAACACAAGCTACATATCTTAACTTAAGACAAAAAGTTAAATTTTCAAAATCGTAATCAAGCCTGACATACAAGCAAGTAGCAACAAGTCACATTTCAATGAATAACCCGGGAAGACCATCACCGGAGTTAACATCATAAACCCAAGGAAAATCATGCAACTCCTCCGCATCAATGGGTTCCTCCTTCAGGACAATCAATGGATACTACCGAACGCGGCGCGGAGCGGAACGAAACAAAGCGGAATCCTCGGAACGCGCACGAAAATATTCGTCGAAAACAAAGCTCCATAAACGACCGAGCGCCTTGTCACCAATTAAATCAGTAACCCGAGAATAGCAAGAGCGCGTCACTCGGATTCTACCGTTCTAATAGCACAAAGGTTCGGGACCAGGCTCCTCAGCGGAGACCTGCAGCAGTACACCACAAAATATTACAACACATTAAAGTTTTTGCCCAAAGGGCCGAATGATCGTCTAGAAAGCCCTAAACCTCCGGGGCAGCAGCGGCCTTCGGATCAGAAGACTGCGGAGTGCTCGACTTCGAGGGAGGAGGCTTGGAGGCACCCATTTCAGCGCTAGCCTTCGCCTTCTTGGCCTTCCCCTCCTCGTCGGTTGACGAAGGTTACCAGAGGACGAAACTTTCCTCTTTTTCTCTCCAACCTGAGACAAAAATAAAAAACATGAGGAATGTCAAGATAACAACAAAAAGCAAACGAAGAATAAAAAGAGAGATCAATCAATCAAACCTCTCTAGCCCGAAGCAAAGCACTTTCGCGGGCAGCAGTAGCACCGAGCTTCATCCAGTAATTCCTTCAAAAACGCTTCGCGACGATGTCTACCTCAGAATCCTTGGTGTGCGCGTCGGCGGCAGCGAAGTCAGAGGTAGTGAAGCTCGAAGTCCCGATTTCACGGTAGGCGGTAAGCTCATTCTTCTTCATCAGGTCAAGCAAGGCGAAGAGGCAGGTCCTCACACCATGATCACACATCATATTAACGACCCCGAGAAGGAGTCTCAACTCCTTCTCGAGCCAAGAAAACAGCGTGTCAAGGGTAATCTCTTCGCCCACAGAAAGGTCCTGGGCCGAGCGACTGTAACGAGAAAGAAAGTCGGAAAACAACTTATGAAGCGTCACAGTGCCGACTTTAAGCTTGGCGGAGAGCTCCTGCAAGGCCACTGAGAGAGCAACGCAGTTATCCTCAGCCTTCGAGAGGGCCTCGGCGTGCTGCTTAGGGGTGGGCGTTCGGTCATACCCGATGTTTCGGTCCGGTTTTTTCGGTCTTCTCAATTTTCGGTTATCTAAAATTGCTACCCGAAATGACAACGAAAATTTGGGTACCCGACAACTTTGGGTACCTAAATTTCGGTTCGGTCTTCGGTTATACCCAAACTACCCAAATTAGCATTAATTTTGTAGAGAAAAAATGAAATAAACTTGATTATACTCAAAATATACTATGCAATCAACTTGATAACGAGTTACCATTGTATGATAGGAGAAACATGAATATGATGAATGAGTAACAAAGGATGTTATGTGACCATGGTTTGAGTCTATGTGCTAAATCCTATATCATCATACTAATTTGGGTAGTTTCGGTAGTTCGGGTACCCAAGGGTACTACCCGAAATTTACAAATAAAATTCGGTTACCCAAGGGTACTACCCAAACAAGTACCCGAAGACCGAAATTCTGGTTTTTTGGGTCTCGGTCTCGGTTTTTTCGGTTTCGGTGTTTGGGTATCGGTTTTTGTGCCCACCCCTAGCTTCGGGATCCCGCTGCGGGGTTCTTGACGTCTGGAACCTCGTGGAGTGAACTGGTGGCATCGGGTCCACTCCCGAAGCCTCGGCTGTTGTCTTTGCTCTTTTGGGTGCCATGCGAACTTTCTTTTCGTGCTAAACCACGGTGGGCGCCAAATGTTGGGATTTTACCTCGTTAATATCCCGAACACCGGGTTAGCAACAAGATGCTTCGCATAACAGGTAAGATACACGGGGTTTCATTCCAACAGCATGTCGGCTCCTCAGAGTTTTGCCCACCCCTACTGCTGCTTCTCCGCTTCAGTCTTGTAAGCCGCGAAGTAATCCGAGTTCTTCTTAGCTTCGGACTTCAGGCGGAGGATTTCTTTCTCAAAGCTTGCCTTAGTAGCCTCCCACTGGGACTTTTCCTTGCGGAGAGCAATCAACTCAGACGGGGCACCGTCAACCCCTTCTCCGGAGCCTATCTTGGTGCGAAGAACCCTAGAGGTCTCCAAAATCTGAAAAGAACGAGGTCAGAAGAGCTTAATCAAACAGTCAAAAGAAAAAGAAAGATAATAAAAATACAAAGACGAAGCAGAAGTGTACCACACGACCCTGCCGCTCCAACAACTCAGCGAGATCCGGAGCTGAGTTGGACTCCAGATTAATCCGAAGCTCTGTATACAAAAAAAGTGAGAAACGATGCAAACTCAAAAGTGAATAAATATGAGAAAGCTACGCCGCCACGACCTTCGAGATCGAACTCCCTCAAACCACTCATCATAGCAGCAGCAATAGAGGTTATCTCATCACAACCAGTTGTGTTAGAAGAACTTTCAGCGCTAGAGCTCGCATCGCTGGAGGCTTCGGAATCCGAAGTCCCCGCGGTACGCCCAGAACTCGACTGCGCATCATTTACCATCTCGTGCACATCGCGAGCCAAGCCGGCATCATCAACCGTCGTGACATCAACATGATCTTTAAATCCATCCAAAAACTCTTCGGAGTCGGACAGATCAATGACAGCATCTTCAACGAAGCCCTTTGACTCTGGAACTTCAAGAAGAACTTCCGAGTCAGAAACTTCGAACGCCGGAGGTATCTCATCTACTAGATCAGCGTTTCCTCCGGCGACAGACTCTTTAGCATGGGATCCGGAGGCACGCTCCGTCCCAGTGGAATTGGGGTCGACAGAACTACGGACGCCTCTGCTCACAGTCCGCTTGCGCTTCGAGCGCTCCGCTTTGACGGTGCTCAAACTAGCAGCCACACTAGCCTTCACTTTGCGCGTTCCAACACGCAATCCCGACTGGCTACTAACCGTAACCGAAGGACCAGCCCCAGCGACAGCTTCGGCCTTGTTTTCCCATCCCTTCATCTGAATGTAGCTGGTGGTAGGTATTGCTGGCTCTTCGCCTTTTTTCAGTCTTCTTCGGCCCATGGGCACCTCATGGTCGGAGTACGTGATTTTCATGCTGTCGAAGATCCGGTTCATGCGACACTTCGGCAGCAGCCCGTCTTCGACATCCTGTGCTTCCACAGCAGTGAACGAGTCGCACAGCAAACTGGCCGCATCCTCCACTATCTCAACGAACTGCCTGGGGCGTAACCCTTTGGGTTTCTGTAACCCATCAAAGAGGGGGCATAAATAACGAAAATTCATGTCCGCAACCCGGCGTTCATCGAAGCCATCAGGTTTCCAACCTTTGCCAATAGGCCAAATACCAGCGGCAAGAAACTCTTCAACAGTAGTACGGCCGCTGATCACTCTGCAGGATGACCTGAACGCCTTGCAGCAGAGCTGAAACGTAGAAGTAGACTCATAGTCTGGAGAGAAAATAGGCTCTGGAGCCACCAACTTGCTAGCAAGCGGAAAAACTTTTGTGCCATCCTCGTTTACCTCCGAGGGCACCTCAGCATAAAACCAGTAATCCATCCACTCACCCCACCTGTTCTTTTGGGCGGGGATGAGAGCAACTTTCTTTGCTCTCGACTACTTCTTGAAGGACCTCGGCTGAAACGTGCAAATGCCATACTGAGAATGAAAAAGATCATTTTCGAAGGGAACCTTCTTGTTCTGCAGATGGCAACTGTAGAAACGAATGAAAGCATCTGAGCTGAGCTTCGCATTCTGAGAGCGAACGGCCCAAATGAACTTCGACAGTTGAACGAAGGCATTCGGAGTCAAATGGTGAATCTGAACGTTGTAGCGTTCTAAGACACGCTCAAGAAAACCCCAAACAGGCAGACAAAGCTCCGCCTCGTAGTAGTCACGAAAAACAACAGCTTTGTTTGGCTTCGGCTGTGGGATAACCCTAACACCGGGCGGTCGGGCCTTACCAGCCTCGAAATAACCCCTCTCCACATACTTTTCAGTCTCAGCGGCATTCACAAGCGAAGGCTTCAACCGAAAGGTTTTCTCATACACTGCAGGCATACGGGGCCGAGGGTCAACAACTTTCGGAGGCCTTCCTCGGCGAGGACAAACCCCCTCTCCGGCAGCAGAAGAGCTCGCTTCACCACGAGATAAGCTACGCTTACGCAAATAATCACCGCGAAGCGCACTCTCTATATACTTATCATAATCATTAGCCTCACCTGGAGCCGAAGCGGAAGGAGCAGAAGCATCCTTCGAAGGGGGGACCGGGGGGTCTGCCACCGGCGCGACGGGAGCGCGGTTCCGATCCTCAACAAAGGCCTCAGCGTCGCCTGCCCTAGCATTCGAGCTTTCACTGACATCCTGACCGTCGGAGCCTTTCCTCGTCGAAGAATCCAGCAACTGCTCGGATTCTTCGCTCCCAAGGGACATAACCCCCTCGTCTTGGCTAGCAAGCTGCTCCTCGCCAGACATCGCGGGTGCCTCTTCGATCGGCCGAGCAGTAAACTTGATCCTAGCCATAAAAAAGCTAATGCTGAACAAAAGGGAAAGGGTGTAATAAAAGCAAAGCCCCGAAAATGTTAAGCCAGGACGAAGCGGAAAAAATTCATACCTCGAAGCCAACCGAAGAAAAAGGGCCGAGCAGAGCAGCACAGGCTCAAAGACAAACAGAAAGCGAAAGCCCGAAGAATAAGCAAAAACGAGAGCGAGAGCGCGCGGAATGACCCGACCCCCTCCCCTCCTTATATAGGGGGTAAAACCAGGGCAGTTAATGCGCCCTCGTTTCCCACAAAAGTCAGTAGAAAAAAGCGGGGGGGGGGGGGGGGGGGGGGGAGTAAGCAAGAGAAAATTGGGACTTGGGGAAAAACAATAGAACCTTCGCTCAGCGTAACCGGACTCAACTCCAACGAGCAGGGACGCTTTTTCCAGGTTTGGCCGCCGCCACCTTTTTCTCTCTTCGGGGGTTCGGCTCATCGGAGTTGAACCTCGCCCACGAGGGGCTGGTGTTGGGGATTGGCGGGAAGATGGCCAAATCCGAAAAAACCTTAACGAGGAAAACCCGAAGGGATCCTTGGTTGATAGACTAACAGACTTCGTATCATGGTTCCGTGTGATCGTCCCTGCAGGAATCAAGCCGGATACCCGGAGCGAAGCCCGCGGCACCGAAAGAACGCAGGGTCCGGAAGAGGGCTTCGGATGCGGAAGCCGAAGCCACGGACCAGGCTCACGACGAGTGGAGGCTTCGGGATCGACGCAGGCGCAGCACACGGCACCACCCGAAGCCTTCGACGGTGGACCACCTCTACGCGGAAGCCTGACATCATCATGTTAGGGTTTGAAAACCATCAAGGGACGCAAAGGTGTAATGACCGTAATGCCCTTCGGACAATATTGTACAGAATATTCCGGGATCGGTGTGCCCAGATTAAGGGTAGTTTAGACCATTTCATGTAACCCTGATCTGGGTATAAATACCCCATCACCCCCTGCCGTGGAGGGGGGACGGGTTGTAAACTCTGAGGAGCCGACATGCTGTTGGAATGAAACCCCGTGTATCTTACCTGTTATGCGAAGCATCTTGTTGCTAACCTGGTGTTCGGGATATTACCCAGGTAAAATCCCAACAGTGTCCGTCGCTCGTGCGTTTTGTTCGTTCGTGGCCGTCGTTCTTTCGTCCGCACGTCCGTTGCCGGCGGCGGCATGCTCCCTCGACAGGTCTCCGCAAGACGGGCGCCGACCCGTCGGAGCAGCCCAAGTTGAAGAAGTCAACGTGGATGGCAAATGGTCCTCACTGGCCGGCGGCCGCGCCTGACCACAGCACGAAGGTCGGCGCCATGAACGCGCTGGTGCGCCGTCATTGCCAGCGGAGCCTTCATCCTCAACTTAATTCGACTGCATGCGACCGCTACATCAACAACGCGCAGGCCATCCAGCGAGGCATCGAGCGGCGAGCGCGTGGCCTACATCCAGTTCACACATCGCATCGTTACGCCAATAACAACACCATGCACGCTCTCGATCGAAGGCCTGCAGGCCCCATGTACGTCGGAACTGGAGCGGTGCATGTTCTGTCACTTCGCGCTCCACGGCTTCGACCCGCCACAGACCACAGAATACACGGGACGGCAGTTTCGGAAGAAGAAGGAGACCAACACGGCCCCCACTTTCGGCAGCAAGGACCACGACCCGGAGACGATGGGGCTCAGGACCGAGGATTTCGACTCCGAGCTCACGGCGCAGCTGGTGCCCAAGCGCTTTGGCAACTCAATCAATTTTTCCTCTTGTGTTGACCCACGGATAGCACATATTTTCATCTACCTATTGAGTCGAGGAAAGTGCAGGGTTCTACAAGCCAGGAGGCCAAGGTTCAGAGTTATGTAGTGAAGACTGCAGAAACACTTTTGGAGTGTTATTATGCGGAAGAGAAGAAACAAGCAAATAGTTGACTTTGTAAAGAAATCGCTCCACTGCTTCAAGTTGAACAGAACAACCAAAATTTCATAAGTTCCAAGACTCGAGTCTCCACATGATTCAGTGATCCACTGATCCATGAAAACAGGGACCAACAACAGCCATCAAAGAAGTCATCAGCCATAAAAAGAATTGTAAACTTCAGAACATCAATAATAGGAAATAACATTGCATGGTTCAGAAGCATAGGCGTCACCTGACAACCACAGTTCTTATTTTGTCGGGACGGCCCTGGCAAGCATGAGGAACACAAGAGCAAAACCGAGCAGGGATACAGTTCGGTAAACACTGACTACACATGACCAATGCAGAAACAGAGAGGAAGGACAACACAATTGCGGGGAAAACTAAAAAAGGCACTAAGCATGGCCAATGCAGCAACCAAAAGGAAGAGTGGCACATTTGCAGTAACACCTATTCCACAGCGTACCGAGACAAAGCTAGATAATGGATTCCAATAAAAGCAGACCTAACCCAAATAGCGCGAAGGAACACGACGACAGAGGCACAATCACCATGTGAAACGACATAGAGGACGACGGCGGCGGCGCTCTGGTCACCAAGGCATCCCCATCTAGGAAGCGACCCTGGGAAAGAAACCATGAGCGTCAAACCACATAAGGGCTTGTTCGGTAGCATGAAAATGATTTCCGTGTAGGATTCACACCATCTATGGATTGAGTGATTCCATGCTTTTCACTTAATCCCACACTTCATGGGTTTCATTCCCACATCTTCTAATTCCATGACTCAAAGTATTGTTCGGTTGATTGGGATCAAAACCATTACAAAAGCTAAGCTCCCAATGTTCTCAAGGTGATCAAACCTTGCACCTGGGAGTGGGAGTCGTTCCATGAGGTCGGACACAAGGTACGATTCCTAGCGTTTTGTTGGTCGTAATGGCTGGATTGAACTAGGTGGCAATCCAACCCAGAAATAACCGAACAACATTTCCAGCCTACTCTAGGATTCTCTTCAAACCATAAAAACTCACTGAATTTTGGCTCAAATCCTAGACATTCCATGCTAAACGAACAAGGCCTAAAAGGCAAAATGCGAAAGGAACGGCGACGAAATAAAGAGACGAACCTGGTCTCAGTGGTGCAGAGGACAACGGCAAAGACGACAACGACATCCGGAATCTGTCCGAGACAGCAAAGGAATATGTGCATAGGAGGGCAGGGACACTTACACTGCGATCAGTAAAGTCAGGAAGCACCCGTGAAGACCAGCATCGGCATCGAAGAACACTGAATTACCTATATAAGAAAGCAGGAAGGAGGATCAGTGAACAAAACCAAAGAACCAAACGTACGAAAGGTAGAACCTGTCATGAGAAATCAGGAACAGACATATTCAAACAAATCAAATAGATTGACATATCCATAATTCAAACATAGTTAAATAAGGTTTGTGAAGACTTCCATTATCTAAAAATAAATAAACAGAAATTAGTATCTGAGTAAGTGAAGAGAAGCATTATGACTCGTATCTTGATACCCTAAGGTTTTTTAATAGTCTGCTACCATGATGATAAATTGTACATTCCAGTAGTAGAATTGTTCCCCAACCAGCATTCAAAAATGTCATGCTTATAGACCACGATCATATGCAGTGGAGTCGTGGAGGTAATACAGAGGATGAAAAACTCTGCGATGACAGTCTCTACACTAAACCAACATTTGGAATCAGTAGATGCGTAAAAGAAAAGGTAGACCTAAAGGATGCGCTTTGAATTCAGTTTATAAGCAAGCACTTCGTATTCATGAACTGAAACCACACAGACTACTGACACTGAATGAGGATGTCAGTAAAAGGAGGATATGCATGATATCCAGAACAATATTTGAAATGAAAATATTCAATCTGCACTATGGAGTCATGTAGTATTAAAACACATCCCTGTGACACTGACTATAGAGCATACTAGCAAGAATTGTTTCCAGCACCTGAAGACTCTACATGAAACCAATCATCTTTGTCAGCTGATCTATTTGTTTTGAGTTATGCTGAGCATAGCTAACAAATGCACCATCCATCTGGCATGCCAAAAAAAAAAAAAACAGTAGCCTTGCCTATTCACTTCCTGAGGATCAACACGATCAGAAACACATGGGGATGTCACTGTAAAATTTGTCCGATTTACCACGGCAAGGAGAACCTTGCATCAAACACGTTGTGGGCGTGCTGGAAGACCCCGTCAGTCACCAGTCGGGTCCGCACCTATATGCAACGGGTCGGATCTTCGGATTTTTTTTTGCAGAGTATATCGTGAAGTCCTCCTGAGCTACAGTATGTCTCAACTGGGCCGGCAAGGAAGCCCCTTAGCCTTGCAGTTGCAGCCCACACTCGCGTACTGCGCAAAGGAGGCGATGAAAAGCGTCTCGCCGTCGCCGCTCTGCCCGCCCGCCGCCCTCAGGAAGCCCGACACTCTGATCTCCATTTCCAATCCCCATCGGAGAAGGAGCCACCTTTTCCGTCCACCGTACGCCTCCTCCGAATCGGTCAGGGCCTCCCAGCTTCCTCCTTATCAAATCAAGAGGTGCTCCGTTCCGTTCCCTAGAGAAGGGAGCAAGCGATCCATCGTGTCGCCGAGATCAGTCTAGGGTTTGTAGGCACGCCACCGCCGCCGCGAGAAGGGGATTTTGGAGCGCGCAACCTCGAGTAAAGGCGGGATGCCGTCGAAGCACCGTGGGAACGGTACTGGCTCGAGCGGCGGCGGGATGCGGCCGGGGGGCCGCTCCAGAGATATGGCCGCACCCGGTACGGGCTCGACTGCAGAGATGAATCTGGAGAACCGCTCCAAGGTGATGATAAGGTCCACTAGGCGCCGGCGTGGTCCGCCAAGCGTCGGCGACACCACTACAGAATCACTGAAGATTGCTGAGACGCCTTGCGGTGACAGCCTAACTGTCGCAGACTCGAGGGGATTGTCATTGCAGAGGAACCGTGTCATTGTGGGTTTCAACTCAGAGACTCCACAGGAAAACTATAGAAAGGAGAAGACAGGGCCATCTCGGCCGCAGAGTCATCCACCGGTCGTCCTAGGGGCTGGCACCATTCCAGGCATGCTTAGTGAAAGAGAGATGAAACATTCGGAAGGTAATGCAGCTTTTTTGAGGGATTCCACCCTGTGCAACCGGAAGGAGATCACATCTGGGGCACATTGTTGTACTGATCCATCCTTGGATGCTGGCCATGGTAATGCTACTGCTCTGGAGAGCAAAGAACCTACTTCTGACAATGAACATCTTGCGGAGGAGATAACACACAACATAGAAGAAGCAAACTATGCAATCCAACAGCTCAATGAATTAGACCTGGGAGAGGAAATCAGCTATGAGGAGTTTAACGGTTACCTTGCGCAACTGCCATGCAATCCTCCTCCTGTTGACACCTCTGTTGAACCAGACCATGGGCTGCTGGATGAACTCCAAGTCCGCAATATCGTGTATCGCATCAAGTATTGCAAGGTTCGTCCGATCTGTAGTCTGATGTCCCATTACATGCCTTGTGTTGCTCTGTATATTGTGGATTTATGTTGCCTTTCCGAAATATTACGTCATTTGTTCTACCTTACAAATTTGTCAGTTTGCCCCTGACGTGTATTTAATGATTAATCTCGTTACTCATCAGTGACTCATTGTATACAGTTAACGCATCAAAGGCGGAAGAGTAATGAGACGCTTGGTGCCAACAGGGATGATGATCACCCACTATATCACCTTGAGGAGGAGATTGAGTGCCTCGAGGAAGATGTTACTAAACTGGAGGGGGATTACCTTCTGGAGTATCTTGACAATAAGGGTTTACTTGGGCATATTGAAAACGATGATATATTTGGTTGGTCCTTCCATTACTGCACAGTTGCTGACTGCGATGACTACCAACGAATAGTCCCTCAAAATTATGTACGTATTTTTAAAAAAAAAATTCAATGCATGTCTAGTCCTGAAATCGTTAACTTTCCTAGGCTTTTCCGTTGTGATATATTATGACATAGCTGGTAGATGCAAATTGCTATAGCAATCAGTGATAAAAACTAATTGTACATGTATATGTGATCTGGTTTTGCGAAAAGGTAAGAAGTTATTTAAAGGATCCAGGTTTGGTTAAGTTTACACTATTTTCTGGATCATGGTATATCTACCAAGGTTTAATTTAATTATCGATTTGTCTTCTACCTAAACAAAATAAAGTGTAGGGTCATCTGTCAGCATGTTTAAATCTTCAATTTATCAGCCTCCTTAAGAAACTTTCCAGCTTGAGTACTTTGAAAATAATGCCAGCTTAGAACATGTTTTTTTTTTCACTTTGTTATCAAGGTGCTTGCTACCTTGTAGGCAATCATCCCCACCACCTTTTTTTTTTATCTGCACTGTTATAAAATCATGATTGAAATTAAATGTTCCTCTAAACTAAATGTTAACTCTGCCAATCATTTTTGTTGCAGGGTGGTTACGAGTACGAAAATTGGGATACCTATAGCCGGTACTTTCATAGCTATGAGGTTGAACTAGAATATCTCTTCTACTGGGAAGAATTATTGAAGAAACTAAAGGTATGCATCATAAGTCAAGATAACCATAGCTTAAAATTTTGTACAGTGCTTGCTTTCTGTATAGGGACTAACGAATTTATTTTGAGACAGTGGATGGAAGATTATATGGTTATTATTAAGCGCCCATCTCTTAAGGTAACTGCGACCTTGCAAAAACATTGAATGACTGAATATGCTCTAACAGGATAATAACTCATTCGTTGTTTTTAGTGGGGGAAAATATGCACCAGAGGATGTTACGAAGCAATCAAGATTGCTACTCACTATTCGAAGATAACTGAGGGTTTAGCTCGTGCTGCTTTTTATGTAAGATCCCTCACATGCTCATTATTTAATTTAGGTGGCCATATATCTAACAACTGCACCTTTCAATTCAGGAGTGTATAAATACCATGTTCTTATATATTTATCGGTGCAAGGAGTGGGATGATATCTATCTTGAAATTTGGCAGCGAGTAACTATGCTAAAGGTTAGTATATGAGCTGGAACCGAATCTCATGCACAGATAACCCTAGCAATGATGATCGTTGTTTTGATAAATGCTAGTAATGCATGCCTTTTCTCTTGAACAATGTTTAGGAGAGTTTCAAAGTTGCTTTGAATCAAGTTTATAAATTGGAAAAGTTCCCATGGCGCCACCAAAAAATGAAAGATGCAGTGGAGAATGATAACTGGTCCGAAATGGAGAGGGAGGTCAGTTTTTTTTTCCTGCTCTGATAACTTACGTGAATTTGCAACGCAAACTTCTCATCCTTATCTTTTTTGTATGCTTATCTGTTTCACTCCATTTTCTTTTCAGTTTCATATTTGCACAGCAGGCATTTCTGAGAAAGTAAGTATCGATTTCGATCTGACATACTAATGTACTATGTTGGAATATGATATACTTATATATACCATGACCTACCTTCAGATCACAGAGGACAAAGCTCGGGAGTTGATTGCTGACGCTATTAAAAATCAGGTACGGTACTTATTGCATCAGCATGGTTACCATAATTTACTACAAAGAAAACCTTTATCACGCACATATGTATATAATTATCTGACTTTTTTTTTGTCCAGAGGGTAGGGCCGAAGTTCTACGCGCAGTACATCGCAAAGAAGATGGACATTGCCAGTGCTATTGGAGTGATAACAAAGCGACAAAATATAAGATCACTGCAGAATTAAGTATCGATAGGTTTATTTGTCTTAGTGCTTTATTTTTCTGGCAGTGTAAGTATTGTTCAACAAATGGTGATCTGCTGATACTTTTCACTGGCAGCAAAATGCTGATGAACTTGTTATTATTATAAATAATAATATTCGCAAGCAGCGAAAAGGAATTGGCAACATATGAATATTAGCTCTGCGTACAGCAAGTTCAGCTTATGGGCATCTTGCAATATGGTCACGCGCAGAAGTCCTCGAGGACGAGGTCAACACTTGTCCAGCTAAAAAATCGCGTGTTTGTTAAAACTGCCCGACGGACAAGGAAGCACCCCTTCATTTGTGCGGTCATGGAATGGAGATTAGGGAGAGATGGAGGTTGAAGGCCTGAATTCCAGTCTACGCGAGTTGGCCCTGAATTTCAGTTATTGGGCTATCTGATTCAGTCCCATGTCCCTATCAGGCCCAAGAACGAACAGCCCAAGACCCTTGCCAGTTGCCCCTACCTCTTTTCTTTTCGACTTGTTGGTTGGTTCTTTACCTGGGAACTGGATGAAGTCGTGGAAATAAAAAGTCTCACATGCTGCTTTTGACAGTGCTCCTATTCTGGAGTCCAGACGACATATTGCATAGCTTGGTTCGCTTCTTGCATAATTTTTTTTCGGCAAAGGGGGCCGGAGCCATGAGGCTCAACCTCCACGCTTGCAAAAAATTCTTGTGTGTGTTTACCCGGAGAAAAAAGATTATTTATCTTGAAGATTAATGCTTTACAATAACATATTTATTGGATCCTTGTGTACAAATTTACCTTAAAATTTCAAAATTCAAATTTATGTTGAGCGTACGTTAGTAGAGTACTATATGAGTACTGGATCCGCCCCTAACTATATCTTGATATGTTCCTCATGCTCTTTCGTCCTCGATAAACACGGGGGTTGGCAAACAAGGGGGCATTGTGACTTTGTGAGTACAGATGATGGTACTTCTGAAAACTTATAACTATCTGGAAAAAAAAAACTACTAGTGTGTTGGCTCGCACGTGGTGGGTTTCAATTCAAGTTGGCTCCAACATTGATGGATAACTACCCGGCCCAAATACAACCGTAAGTACCGGTAAGGGTTTAAAATAGGCATGTCTTAATTCCCTTTTGCACAAGATGTTCCTGGTTGGTATATACGGGACGTCACATGACAATGTCATAAATATGGAACTGTGCTTTGAGTCATAGCGTCTAGTTATAAACATGATATGTCCCCCCGGACAAGACCTTCGATGGCAGGAACACAACGGACGAACTTCGCACCAAAGAAGGTTCAAATATTCTTCTGGATCCTTAGAGCCGGTAACACCAGAACTCGGGCGTTCCTCCATGCCCGCGGTGCTATATCAACCCCTGATTGCCCCTTCTGCCCCAACACCCTGGAAACAATCGATCACTTGTTTGCCGCATGCCCAAGTGTGCAACCATTCTGGGCGGCCATGCTCCCGTCCTTTGCAATCATACAAACAGTCGGCGATGTCTGCAGTGCTGTATCTGCCATGTTCCAAACCTGGCACCCAACCCTCAGGGGCACACTCCTCCTTGCTTTGTTGTGGACTGTGTGGAAGAGACGGAACAAGAAGATTTTCGATGATGTTGCCATGTCCTTGCCGGCGACCGCCACACTACTGCAGGAACACTTGAGGCTATGGATGGTGCGCGCGCCTCGATCGGTCAACACGAACTCGGTGGAAGAATGGTGTACACTTAATGTGGATGTAATTAGATAGCCTTTGCATCTGTTCACTCTGCCTTTTGCTGCACCTTTGATGCCTGGAGCGGCATCCTGTAAAACTATGTTGTAAAATTCTGTTTTGCAATAAAATTCAGGTGGGGAGCTTCCCACCGTAGTTTGCGTCAAAAAAAATAAAAAATAAACATGAGATAAACAGCAAAAAATGAATAAATGGGGGAAGGTAAACTACACTTAAGACGTGATATATAATTAACAAAGACAACCAACAATTTTAAAACTATTGTGATCCATTTTTGCAGCCCCAATTTTAATTTCTTTACAAAAAAAATGATGCCCACAATTTTGTGTCCTATTTTTATGTTTTACAAGTACAAGACTTGTCAAATAATTCTTGATAAAACAGTCAACATTTTGTTTAATACTAATGTGAATTTCCGTTAATTATTAATTGTAGAAGTAGCAGATTCAGATTGCTGCTTAAAAACAATCAGTCAGCGTATGATTAGTGTTGCATGCTAATGACTGGTGGACCCGAGTCTAGCGACAGACATTCAGGAGCCGACACTTGGACATCAGCCTCTTGTATGACTGGTGGACCCGAGTCGAAGCCCTAAGCTGTCTCCCACGATCGTGATCCCCTCGCCGCCGTCGCCGGCCACGAACTCTCCCCCGCCTCCGTCCACCCATCCCCCATCTACCCTGAATGCCTCGGTCTCTGTAGCCTGGACTCCCACCGGCACCGACGTCTACACCCGGCCACCTCCTTCCAGCCCAGCGGACGCCTGACGCGGTGACGCCGCCCTCCTCGACCAGGCTCGGTAGGGTTCTGTCGCATCTCCAGTCCGGCTGCGACGGCGACGACGCCATCTCCCTCGCGCGATCGGCTCCGACCAAAGTTGTATCTCCACACGCAGGTGCTGGCCTCTCCTGCTTTGCGTCCCCAATCCAACGTTTTATTTTTTTTAAAAAAAAATCCTCCGAAATCCATGGCTAAGAGTTAGATTTGTTAGGCTTTGCTCGCGCCCACGCCCGCATTTGAAATCCATTCGAACGGTGGGTTGGTTCACGCCTCAGTATCTTATAGCTGAGCACATTGGCAATCGAGCTCTTTTGTGTTGTGTGCATTGCGTCGTTTCGTTTTGTGTCGATGTGGGGATATCAGCGCTTAAATTGGATAGGGGCAGGTAGACATCGTTCGTTGAATCAAACTAGGGGAAACCTATGATTCTAAAAATAGGGGCAGGTAGACCTGTTCCTGTAATTTTCAATTCTCTTTAGCGACTTCATAGTTTACTGTTCATATTTGGAAAGCTCACACAGACGCCCATGAAGTATTTTACTTCCTTCTCAATCTAATAAGTCGATGCCGAAATGCCCAGCAGTTGCCATACAGCATGTATCCTTCATTCACATTATGGCTGTTAATGAGGTGCTGATAATAATGCTGTGTTCCGTTATCTTCATTCACTCTGTGGCTAGTGAATTCACTCTAGTAACAGCATCATAGGTCTGAGACTCTTCTTGAGTGATGTTATGATTTGTTTCATTTGTGGTTGGCAATATTATTTGCTCAAACTATGCTATTTTTATGTCTGCCATATTGTAGCTAAAATGTCTGTACAGTAGGAAAAAAAGTTCATATTGTAGCTAGTTACACGTTTCCTCTTTTCAGATCTCTTAATTATCAAACTTCAAGGTAGCCATGGAAACAAAATCTACAGGTATCACATCCTCCTCAGAGAGATTGGGGGAACATTTATAGTTGTACAGAATTTCAGATTGAACCTTTATGTAAAGATTATACTAAAATAGCTTTAATATTTGTTTCAGATCAGCCAAAAATGAAGGAAAAGAAAGAAGAGGTGCAAATATGCAGTTAAAATTCCATAACACTTGTCAATGAATCCTTTTTCTTTTATTGCATAATAACTTATGAATGTTCAGGTTCATGATCTGAGGTTTGCTCTCTTGGGTCTAAAGATTAATCCGAATGAAAAAGTAGCTTCATGCCAGCTAAGGATTCCTTCGGAGCTGCCACCAATTGGCTTCCACCATGGCAATGATGATCCTTCTGTTGTGTTAAAACTTATTCCTGCTGGTGAAGACTGGACTCACTCTTTTAAATTAATGAGAGAACTTTCTCATCCTAATATCTTATGTGCCAGAGCCATTATGACAGTTGAGCCAAAAGGACCTTCAAAGTCAGGTTCGAAATAAGATTCTGATTAGTTTGGGCTTGTTGATTAGTTGAAGAATACTTTGCGCACACCCTTATGGAATCTGAAACGTAACATATTGTTGTTCTCTACAGGTCAATCTTCAACAAAGGGTGCGAACAAACATTCTGATAACTGGGGTGTGGTCGAGCCGTACGATGGCATCCTGTATGATTATCTGAAGAAAGCTGATAATGTAATGCTTCAGGCTCGTCTCATCCATATGATTATCAGGTATTTTTCTTGAACTGAATTCAGTTCTAGTTGGTATTTGACAATACATACCTTAGCAATCTAATATATGATTATGGTGTTTAGACAAATTATAGAAGGACTTGAGCACCTGAAAAATAAAGGATACTACCATGGGAATTTTTCTCTGAAGAACACATACTACCGCATTAACAATGTTACTGGGGTTATATGCGTGAAACTTGCCTGTTTCATTAAGAAAGGTAAGTAAATGTATTTTGCTGCTTGGTATTGTAGTGCAAGATATTTTGAAAAATTCAAAACTAATGATCTAATCCCAGGCGGAAAGAAATCCCTATGGCAAACGAATGATGTGGTCTCTCTTGGACATGAGCTTGTTGCAGTATCTAGTATGATTGGCGATACTGCTGCTGATGCGAATCCATATAATGACTTACCTCTGATTGATGACCTGGCAAGGAAATTGAAGCTTGTGACCCAGTAAGTTGGAACTTTTTTCTCTAAGATCTGTTGAGCAAATCTGGGCTTCTCTTCTGTAAGATTTGTGACTTGGTACAAACACAAATTTTTTTGCAGAGCAAACCTGAACGAGACTTATGAAGTGGCAAAAGCACACATACTATTCTGGGAAAGATATCACAGGAAGAAGTTCTTTGTTTATCGGATTGCAATTGCGATGAAAAGAGACGATTTCAGATTGAAAGTAGCAAAATGCAAAAAAGGCGTGTGCGACTTACCTTGGGGTGTGGACGACTACGATGGCTTCCTACCAGAGATGAACGCGTACCGTCTAGGTGAAGGTCTAGCTGCCTATGATAAAAACTGCAGGTGTAGCTTTGTTGATTTTGTGGTGGGCTTGTATACTCATGAACTAATTCTCCATACTGGACTCCAACAAGTGGATGAGGCTATAATGACGAGGCATGCTCACCTATGTTTAGTTCTAAGAAACTTGTTAGGCAGCGATGATGGTGATTGGTTATGAAGAAAGTTTGTTCTTATGTTTCCAGTTTTGTAATAACAAATTGGCTGGCTGGTTATGACTGGTTAGGCAGTGATTATGTTGACTGGTTAGGCAGCTTTTCACATTTTCGTATGTAATAGTGGTGAGTAGAGCTCTATACTACTGAAAGTATCTTATGTTTTCCAGCTTGTAATTGGAATTTGGGTTTGTTCAAGAGCCTATGGTTGTATTAACTGAATTCTTGGAGCCTTGATGACTTTATGATGGTATACATTGTTGCAATGACTTTCATTCTTTGTATTCATCAAGTGCCTTCCAAACTTGCAGTTTAAAAAGTGGCTTCTGGGCCTATTGTTTTACAGATTTGTGCCAACTATCTGGCAGCTACTATTCACTTTGATCAATCAAACGTCCATTGTTTTAGGTTGGTAAGAAGCTCAAGAGTTTATGAATGGATGTTTGGTGTATACCACGTTCTGTAATTTACTCGAGCTGTAATGAACTGCTCTTCAGCTTTGGCTATATGAGGGTCATCCCCTGGTCATCTCAGTACCATCATGTGTATTGAATTGTTTGTCTTTTGACTACTATTAAGTGGCAATCAAGTTCTTTTTGCTGTGGCCGAGGCATTAATTCTTGACTCCCCAGTTTTCAGTTAATGTTATTAGGGCAACTTCTTCAGTTCAAAAATAAACCAATTGTCCTAGCGTGTACGCACGTGCTAAGCCAAGTAAAAATAATAATAATAATAATAATAATAATAATAATAATAATAATAATAATAATAATCAACATAAGTATACACTACAAATAATATTACCTTTACTTAAAGTATGAAATAGAATTCTGGAGAATTTTCCAACTCAATAATAGCTCTTAAAAATGAACAATTTTAAATTGATGCTGCATTGGTAGAATTTCAGCTCGCAATTCTCAACTTTGACCCAAAATGTGAGTTGTTTATAATATGTTTTTAAAGCACAAAAGTTCTCATAATTTTACTTGCTTTTATTAGATCGAATGAGAGAAAGGAAGTGGCAGACCCACATAACTCAAGTGGGACATTGAAGATGACAACTCAAGCAGCTTCACTAACGCAAGATCTCTTCGGTAAGGGGCAGGACCTCTGTGCTCGCCAACCAACCACCGTCGAATGGATGAGGGCGCCAACTTGTGGATTTATTTGGCAGTGGAAACAACCGATTAGTTGACATGGCCACCACCCACCGATCTTTGGGGCCTCCATCATGGAGGTTGAAGAAATCGTGGTCGGGAACGATCCTCGCTGAAGATGAGTCGCAAGAATAGCCGACCAAAAATTTGTGATGTAGGACTTATGGGGGATGCTGCCTCTAAAGTATCCAGAATAATGAGCACAAAAGAAAAAGGGGAATGGCAGAATCAAAAGGCATAGCGCCGGAGCATAAGTCCTCCATTGGCCTCGTAGGCAGAATCAAAAGCATTGATTCTGCTATTATTCTCTGTAGGCGCTATGCCTTTTGATTCTGCCATTATTCTCTCATTCTCTGTAGGCGCTATGCCTTTTGATTCTCCGGTGCTAGTTACATGCTGGTTACATGCCGGAGAGGAAGCCAATGGCAGAATCAAAAGGCATAGAGCCTACAACCACAAAGGAAACCATGGGAGAGAAATCCAACCAGCATCAGAGAAGAACAAATTGCCACCACAAGGGACCGCGATGACGGCAAAACCGGAAAGGATATCTCAAAGTTTACTAGGCTAAGGCCCTGTTTGGATCCACCTTCTAAACTTTTAGCTGGTTAATTTTAGTTACTTTACATCCAAACATGACTTCCTAAAATCTTCTAAACTTTTAGCCTACCCCCTTCTAAACTTTTAGTCCCTAGTCACCTCAAAGCTACTAAAATCGACTAATCATATAAAAAAGGCAAAAAACATGTAAAAAAAAGCAAGAAAAGTACAAAAGCCAGAGACATTAGTCAGGGATCTAAATAAGTACCTCCTAAAATTAGTTGTCTAAAAAATTAGATGGCTAATGTTTTAGTTGGCTAAAATTAGCCAGCTAAAGGATCCAAACAGAGCCTTAAGTAGGCCCTAAGGCTACCTGAGAACCCTTTCCCTACACAAACTACGGCGACCCGCTAGATTAGGAGGGGAGGGGCAAACGAAGGCATTGTTTCTGGAGGAGAGCTTTCGTGGGAGAAGTTAGGTCCTGTTTGGATCCACCTCCTAAACTTTTAGTTGGCTTATTTTAGTCACTTTGCATCCAAACATGACCTTCTAAAATCTCCTAACCTTTTAGCCCATCCTTCCTAAACTTTTTAGCCTTAGGCCCTGTTTGGGGAAGCTTTTGCCAGCTTTTGCTTCTCCAGGAAGCTGGAAAAGCGAAAAGCTCCCCCAAACGGGCTCGCTTCTCCCAAAATCCAAAAGCTGAAAAAGCTCATTTTACACTACAACCGGAGAAGCGAGTCGGGGGCTGATTCCCGAGCTTTTCCATCGAACCGCGTCCACCTCCTCTTTTCAACTCCGATGTCTCACGATATGCTCTTGCCCATCCCTTCCCAAGACCTCCGCCGTCGCTACTCTGATCATGTGCGCCATCCGAGCTGCCCGACGCTGCTCCGGCCTCGCGTCGACCTACACCAGGTGGCCTTCGATCGACGGCGGCGCTCCACGAAACACTAGGCGCCGTCCTAGATCTGCCGCTCTGCGCCGCTACCCTGGCCATCAGTGCCCGAGCTGCCCAGGCCAGCTACTCCGTCGTCCGCTCCGAGTTGCGTAGCAACGGCCGGCACCAGCAGGAAGACGGTACGCGACGCCGTCCGCATCAGCGCGCAACAGCTCCCTTCCCGACTGTACGCGACGCCGTCCGCGGCAGCGCGCTGCGCGCGGTCTGCGCAGATGGGCCTCGCGTTGTCTGACCGCAATGATGAGCTTGCTCTGGGCGCCATGGACCTTGCTGACCCGCGTCGCGTGCGCACTAAGTCGACGGAGCTCACCTCTCCTCTAGGCCAGTGCTGATCTGAAGATTCTGAACGTCTAGGCGATAGAAGCTAATGGGCAAAAGCATAACGCCAAACAACCATCTATGCTTCTCCCAGAATCAGCGGTTTGTAGAAGCAGGACTAGCTTTTCCAGAAATCGCTTTTGGAGAAGCAAAAGCTTCCCCAAACAGGGCCTTAGTCACCTTAAAGCTACTAAGGTCATGTTTGGATCCACCTCCTAAACTTTTAGCTGATTAATTTTAATCACTTTGCATACAAACATGACCTCCTAAAATTTTATAAACTTTTAGTCCATAGTCACCTCAAAGCTACTAAAATCGACTAAACATATAAAAAAGGCAAAAAAAAGTACAGAAGCCAGAGACATTAGTCAGAGATCTAAACAAGTACCTCCCAAAATTAGTTGGCTAAAAAGTTAGCTGGCTAATGTTTTGGTTGGCTAAAATTAGTCGGCTAGCTCTGTTTGGATCACCCTGCTAAACTTTTAACTGGCTAATTTTAGTCACTTACGATGCAAACATAGCCTCATAAAATCTCCTAAACTTTTAGCCTACCTCTCCTAAACTTTTAGATCCTAGTCATCTCAACCCTCCTAAAAGTGACTAAACATATAAAAAAGCAAGAAAAACATATAAATGCAAGAAAAATACAAAAACCAGAGACATTAGTCAGGGATCCAAACAAATACCTCCTAAAATTAGTTGGCTAAAAAATTAAGTGGCTAATATATTAGTTGGCTAAAATTAGCCGGCTAGAGGATCAAAACAGGCCCTAAAATTGACTAAAACATACTCCCTCCGTTTTTATTTATATGACGCAATTGATTTTTTCACTACTTTGGCCATGCGTCTTATCTATAAATATTTGTGTAAATAACTAAATATATAGGTTAACCTTAAAGTGTTTTTGATGATAGTTCTAATGATATTAATTTTATATTAAGTAATTAATTATATAATTATATATTGTTGGTCAAAGTTCAACGAAAAAGTTAACTGTGGCATATCAATAAAAATGGAGGGAGTATAAAAAAGGCAAGAAACACATAAAAAGGACAAGCAAAGTACAAAGCCAGAGACATTAGTTAGCAAACAAAGTAACTCCTAAAATTAGTTAGCTAAAAAATTAGTAGGCTAATGTTTTAGTTGACTTAAAATTAGCCGGCTAAAGGATTCAAAAATAGCTTTAATCTCTCTAGGAAGTTTTTCTTTCTAAAAAGTAATTGGTATGTAGTTACTAAGAGGGTAAAAAAGGAGGGCGACAAGTTTCTTGTTGTCAAGCCTTGAGGATGAGAATACCCTTGAACCAATGTAGGCCCGTCCCTGCTCCCTCATGCGCCTAGCTCCCTCATTTCCGCACCTCATTCACCTTGACATCGAGCTCATCCCTCTGCTGCTCGTTGACGGCTTCTTCCGTGACGAGGTTCAGCAATGAGAGGTGATGTTCATGCATCAAGTTCCCCACTCAATTCTACGCTTCATCCAGCTCTGCCAAAAGCTCTAGAAGCCGACCGTGGTACCGCCACCTTCTTTTTCCTCCCAAGAGCGAGAGGCTTGCCGAGAAGTAGCAGCAAGATTATGGCATGGGTGGAGAGATAGAGGCAGCCGACAATAGGTTTGGCCACGAGCAATGCTTGGTGGTTGGCGAAGCTGACATGGTCATTTCTTTCGTGTTTGGTTTCTGAAAGATTAATTGAGGATTAAAAGACAATGCATGATAACTAAACCCAGCAAGATTATGGCATGTGTGGAGAGAGAGAGGCAGCCGAGAGCAATAGGTTTGGCCACGAGCAATGCTTGGTGGTTGGCGAAGCTGACATGGTCACTTCTTTCGTGTTTGGTTTCTGAAAGATCAATTGAGGATTAAAGGACAATGCATGATAACTAAACCTAAAGAGCACTCTGGAACGATGTGGAGTGGTAGAATATACCATTTTTGCAGAGCTAGAGATGCAACTTGCAAGTTTGCAGATGTAGATGAGAACGCGAGATAAATTTACATATTTACATATTTAGATGTGCAATTTGTAAATTTTTGAATATAAATGAGAATGCAGGACAAGGTTATAGATCACTAGTGAATTTCTCTTTAACCTAAATGAGCCGTCTGTGATCCTGAGTGCTTTTGAAGCAAAGAAATGTTCCTTGCCTGTGCAATCTCTTGTTTGATTCAGTAAAATTCTAAGCAAGATTAAGAAAAAATGTTCTGTTAATAAATATTTGCTGCCACATCTGAAAGGCCAGTGCATAATGATAAACGAGGTGAATGCAATTTACAGAACAAGGGGAGAAAAGCAGCATATGCCTGCAAGGCTGCCAACTCAATAAATTGAAGGAGTAAGAGCCATCAAAATGGAAACTTTCTTCTTTACCCAAGCTCCCCTGTCTTCAAACCACTTTATTTTCTTATCGCTCCAATAGCTCTGGCGATGTCCATCTTCTTTCTGATGTACTGCATGTAGACGTTTGGTCTTCCTCTCTGAATGACAAATAAATAAATATAATGGCTTTGACAAAAACGAACTACGACAATCATGTAGATCATATAAAGTGTCCGCACCTGATTTCTAATAGTGTGTGCAATTAATTCCCGGGCCTTTTCCTCTGTAACCTGAAGGCAGGAAAGCATCCAAATATAACATACCCACTATTATATCAGATGCACAAAATAAATATCAGACACATACTTACTTCCCCGGTGATGCCTGCTGTGCAAATATGAAACTGAAAAGGAATGGGATGAAACAGATAAGCTTATAAAGCCAAATAACAATGAGAACTGCAAAGGAATGGGATGAAACTGAAAAGGAATGGGTCGAAACTGCATTGTAAAATGCAAACTGAAAAGGAATGGGATGAAACTGCATTGTAAAATGCGTGGAAAATGAACCAATAGTCCTCAAACTATTCACACGGTGTCATCTATTCCCCTGTCCCCGAACTATAAAAATGCAGTCAAGGTCCATAAAGTTACTAAGTTAGTCACTGGAGGTCAAAATCATCCTAGGTCTCTAAAACTATCAATGCTTGTAAATATGCTTTCTAAACCGTGTCTACACATGGCAACACCAGCTACTTAGCTAAGCCTGACACGTTCTGGAAAACATTTCAGTCCTAAGGGGCAAGTACTGCACACACTGGGGGAAAAAATAATAAAATGGTGGGGAAAATATTTCAGAATCCTATATTCCACTGTAGGCGCAGCTCTTTCGTCCCCTACGCTGATCGCCGGTGACGTAGAGGATCCCATTGGCGTCTCCAGAGATCGCCACCATGATCACAATCCCTTCTACCTCTGCTCATTTGTATCTTCCATCTAATGTGGTGTGCCCTTGCATATTTTGGGCATCTATTTGTGTTTGGCGTGATCCATCTTGCTAAACAGTGTGTTCATGAGAGCCCCATAGGCAAAGATCTATATTCGGGAGCGCCTCCATCCACATCTTCTGCATCTAACCTAACCATCAAAGTGCTCCTGCGGTTCCCAGTACCCATCGCTAGAGATTCATTTTGGCTGCCGTAAGGTAAGAACCTGGTGCTGTAATTCGCATCCACCTTTGTTTCAAGTCTAGGCCAACACTAAAAATCTGACGAGAAATTCAAATCTTGCAATCTGACAGTGTTTTTTTTTTCTTGAGCAAAAATTATAATTATTTTGCCCCTCCCCCAGATCCGATTGGCTCGAGTTCATCCTTATATACTTTATAGTTAGATTTTGTTTTCTCTAACAGCAGGACGATTGACCCAGTTTGATGAAAACAACACGAAGTCTCCGAACTACAATCAGAATGGATATCCTTTGTACGAAGTCCAGTAATGAAAGCAAACTCTGCTTTCATTGTGCTTTGTACTCCAGTTGATTCCAATCATAATTTTTATATTCTAAGAGCATCTCCAGCAATGGACCTCAAAACAAGGTCTCTATTTTCATTTTACAAGCTAACATGTAAAAATGAGGGCTCAAAATCTAGCTTCAACTCCAGCAATAAAATGGTTCAAGCTCTTATTTTGTGAAAGAAAAACAGTGGGACCCACAAATGAGAGGGAGGATTGGAAGACCCTAGGAATGAGGGCTTGGAGATGGAATTTGAGAGGGCATGCAAAATGAGGGCCCAAGTAGGATCCCTGCTGGAGTTAATATTTTAGTTCAAGACCCTAAATAATAGAGTAGGGGCTCAAATAGGGTCCTTGCTGGAGATGCTCTAATGAGTATCAGAATGTTAGCTTAAGAGCATCTTTCATGGTGAATTGGATTTTGAGTGGCAGATTTAGTAAGTTTATGACTTATATTTGCAGTTTAGTAGTTTAGGGACCTAGATGACACCACGTGAAAAGTTTGAGGACCGGTGGTGCACTTTACTCTAAATTGATAAATCATCTGCTCAGAAAAATAACTGACCTGCTTTTCCATCTCGGACCAGTCCTCATTCTCCAGAGAATCTTGCATTTTACGATGATGTTGTGGAAACTTGTCTGATTTATATACTCCAATCATGGCATCTTTGAAACTCTCCTATACTTGGTTCAAGGAAAAAAATTATGTATCACTAGCGTTCACCGGGCCAATCATAAGTACATTGTGCTCAGATGCAAAGGACATTCAACCACAGGTCAGGTTACTAACCTTAACAATAGTGACCCGCTGCAAAATCTCCAGGTAAATATCCACCAACTCCTTGTGCCAACAGATATCAAAGCACATAGTATCAATACAATCCTGATTCCAGAGATATAGTTTAGATACAAACCACCTAAATTAAATTAATGAACATCTGAGGACCTTACATAATAGGCGGCACGAGCTAAACCCTCAGTTATTTTCGAAAATCCAGTAGCGATCTTAATTGCTTGGTAGCATCCTCTTGTGCATATTTTCCCCCACTATGAAAAAAAGGAGTTAGTATGCTACTACAGCACACAGAGATAGAATGGCATTCACAACGATTCACGGTTACCTTAAGGGATGGCCTCTTAATTAGAACATAATCTTGCATCCACTGTCTCAAGATAAAAGATTGTTAGACACAAGCAATCAAAGCATTGTGCAAAATTGTAAGAATTGGTTCAGGTTGATCCATACAGAAAGTTTTTTCAACAGTTCTTCACAGTAGCAGATATATTCTAGTTCAACTTCATAGCCATGAAAGTACATCTGATAGGTAGACCAATTTTTATACTCACAACCACCCTACACAAAAAAGGAATGACGATCATTAGATTATATCTTGAAGTTGTAAACTGAAAATTTTATTTCAAACAAAGTTCAATAACACCACAAGAAATGTACTGTTATTTATAAAGAGTGCAAACTTATCATAACCGTAAATTTTCTTATACATAATCAAATTCATCTAAAGGCATTTTTTTTGGGCATCTACAGGCAAATTCATCCACCGCAGCCCAAGGGGTTCTACATCGACATGGGAGTCCCCAGGGGCTTCATCCCTGCCCCCGGACGCCGGCTGTGTGTGGGAGGGATCCTCGCCCCTCCTTGCACACCTTCATCACAGCGGGTTTCATCAGCAGTCTTACTCCTTTACGCTCCACAACCTCCTGATGAACATGGTGCTTGGTATGGTGGTTCCCAACATTGGACTTCTCGCTACATCGGCTTCAACGAAGCTGCACTTTGGACTGGGTTGGTTGAGGCCCATGGGCACCTTGGATGTTAACGCGGGAGATGTTATGGGCCAAACAGGCAAAGCCAGCTCGACACAACCACTCCAGCCCAATTCCGGGGACGACAGCCCTTAGGGTTAGGGTTGTCGTTGTCCTTGCTGCGCCGCTGCCAGGAGGGTAGGCAAAGTGGGGCGGCGCCCCTATCTTTCCATAGTGGCTAATATTAAAAGGTCATAGTCTATTTAGAATAGGAGTCAACGATTAGGAAAGAGATTTTGAGTCAATTAAAAGATGTAAGACGGTTTAGAGTTAACTTGAGAGTCAAGTCCCCTCTATATAATAAGGGGGTGTACTCCTATTCCAATCAAATAACATAAATGGTTATCCCTCGTTGCTCTCTCTCTCATAGCCATCGGCAACCCCTCTCCTGGCCATAGCCGACGGCCTCCCTCCTCCATAGCTGCAAGCGGCAGCAACCCCTCCCCCCACCTAAGGCCACAACATCTAGACTACAACTGCAACAACACACAAAGAAAAAAAAAATCAAGCCTACTCAAGCATCAAAATGAAAGGTGCATACATAATTTTGAGGGACTATTCGTTGGTAGTCATCCAGACCAGCAACTCTGCAATCCAAGGACCAGCCAAAGATGTCATCATTCTCAATTTGTGTTAGTAAACCCTCTGTTTCCAAATAGTCGAGAAGATGATCTCCTTCTAGTTTAGTTACAACTTCCTCATGCTGTTCAAGGATTTCCGCAATATGGTACAGTGGATGATCATCTTCCAAATTAACATCAAGTTTGACATTGTTCTTGCGCATTTCTTGTGTGACCTGTAGACAATGTGGTCAATGAAGAATGATGAGATTAACTGAATGATAAGAAGCCGACATATATGTAGCTCCATAATGTAAAGTAAACAACATAAACACGATATTATATAGAGAAACACATGACATTAACTGATTGAGCTACAGAACAAACGAATAGTCCCTTGCAAGCAACATAGGACTGCAGATCAATTGACATTATATAGAGAAACAAATGACATAATGTAAAGTAAGCAACATAGAATTGCGGATCAAACAAACCTTGCAATATTTGATGCGATACAATACATTTCGAACTTGAAGCTCACTGAGCTGCTCATAGCCTGGTTTAACAGAAAAGTCAAAAGGAGGAGGCTTGCAAGGTAGTTTTTTACGGTACTCTTCAAACTCCTCATAGCTGATTTCCACTCCCAGGCCCAATTCATTGAGCTGCTGAATTACATGGTCCACTTCTTGTATGTTCCTTGCCATTTCCTCTGTGAGATATCCATCCTTGTTGCCGCTGTATTGGTTGGCATCCTCAGAAATAGTGTTTCTTTCGAGCTTCTGACTGGTGTGCAGGTAGGAATTCAATGGGAAAGATGCATTTTTTGACTTCTCTCGTGCACTTGGTATTTCTGTGATGGTACCAGACCCTTGGTCCTTTGAGTGGCGCATATGTGGCATAACTCCATTCAAGCCTGTAACAGCCTTGTGCTTCTTAGCCATCTCTCCCTTTGAGCCAGTAACTGCCTGGTGCTTGTGCGGCCTCTCTCTATCCAATGCTGTAACAGTCCTGTGCTTCTGTGATGTCTCTAAGCTCAAGTCCACAGCAGCTTTCAACGTCGAGCTTGGCCTCTGAGGCACTGAAACGGCCATGTGTTCTTGCACCATCACTCCTTTCGAACCTGTAACAGCCTGTTGCTTGTGTGACATATCTCTATTCATCAATCTGGTAACAGTACTGTGCTTCTGTGGTATCGCTATGCTCAATCCGAAACCAGCTTTCACAGCCGGGCGTGGCCCCTGTGGCATATCTCCACAACTCAAATGCATACCGGGCTTCTGCACTGGACGATGCCTGATGACAGATTCTCTGCAACTGGGGGCAGTAGTTTTGCTAAGATGAGCATCCGGAGAATGAGTGGTGAAGGAATCAATATTGCTTGCGGATAACAATGCGAACCGGCGGAGCTGACGGCCAACGATTGGTGAGGAATCCCTAGGAGAAGATGTGTTAGTCCTATCCCTGTGAAGAGACGAATCCCTTGGAGAAGATGTGCTATTGGCATCCCTGCGCAGAGAGGAATCCCTTGGAGAAGATGTATTCCTGGGCTGGAAGGAACCTCTTGGGGAAGACGAATTACTGCCATCTCTGTGCAGGAAGGAACCCCTTGGAGAAGACGATTTGGTGTTACTCCAATCCTTCAGCTGGGAGGAATCCCTTGGAGATGATGTGATACTCCTCACTCTGGGCAGGAAGGAACCTGTTGACACTGGTGTGCTGTCGCTCCTGACACTGGTATGCTTCTCTCCGGCCACTCGTGGGCGTGGTCTGGGGGTGCTGGGCTCCCTGATGCTCGGCGCATCACGCTGGGGCCGAGACGAACCTATCATCAGGTTTGAGAGGTTCGCCAGAGGCGTCTCTCCAGCCGAGGCCGTACCGGCAGCGGCGGCCTCCCCTCTTGCGCGGTGCTTCGAGCCAGTGCCCCCAATACCGCGGCGCTTCGGCGGCAGCGGCATCCCACCTCCACTCGAGGCCGCGCCCCCCAATGGCCCCTTCTCGCGGTGCTCCGGCGGGGGCACAACCGCACTCGTCTCCATCCGGCGGGGCTTCGGCTTTCACGGCGGCGGACCTCCAAACCCTACCCCGATATCGCAGACATGAGGGAGAATCTGAGCAGGGCAACCACCGAGTGATTCCAAAGTGAGCGGAAAGCTCCCCCTCTCTGATGAGGAATCTAATTCGAAAGAAGTTCGGGATCGCCGCGGCGGGCGGGTGATTTCGAGGCCGCCGGCGTGGCGACCAAGGGTGGTTTCGTTTTGGAGATGGGGCGGTGCACCGCAAGGGGTTGGAGCGAGGAAAAAGACCGATACCCAAACAGAAACCGAAAAACCGAGACCCAAAAAATCGAAAATCCGGTCTTCGGGTAATTGTAGGATTTAGCACATAATTATGCTATAGTCACATAGCATCCTCTGTTAGTCATCCATCATATTCATGTTTCCACTATCGTATAATGGTAACTTATTATCAAGTTAATTGCATAAAGGTATTTTGGGTATAATCAAGTTGATTTCATTTATTTTAAAAATTAGTCCTAAATTTGGGTAGTTTGGGTATAACCGAAGACCGAACCAAAATTTCGGTACGCAAAGTTGTCGGGTACCCAAACTTTTATTGTCATTTCAGGTAGTAATTCTAGATAACCGAAAATTGAAAAGCAACGTGTTCGTCTCGCTGCTTTGTAGCAGCTACAGTGTCCGCAGTTATTTCTTCAGCGGCAGCTACAGTGTTTTCAGCCGCAACTACAGTGTTTGCAGTTAGTTTTCTGCAGCCGCAGCCGCAGCGGCAGCGAAACGAACAGGCTGAAGACCGAAAAACCGGACCGAAATATCGGGTATGACCCAGCAGCCACCCCTACCGCAAGGACACACGCCGTAACCGTTGTTCGATTAGTTTGATAAAATAATAATAATAAATGGCGGCCGAGGGTGGTTTTGTTTCGGAGATGGGGCGGTGCACCGCAAGGACACGCGCCGTAAACGTTGTTCGATTAGTTTGATAAAAATAATAATAATAAACATTTTTTTAAATAAAAAATCAACCTTATTTAAATTATAAATTTGGTTCCCTTGTTTCTGCTTCTCGTTTTGATCTAAATTTTAAAAACAACCCCTTTGCTTGTGAAATTTTTAGGATTGATTAGAAAAACAATACCAATATGATAATAATATAACAAAATAAGTCTAGATATTAATATGCGCAAAGCTAAGTGATACAAAAGGGTTTATTACATCAACTTCTCTAAAATAAGTCAAAATAAGTCTAGATATTAATATACGCAAGATTGGAAATGGCTTACAATAAGTTTGGATTTCCTTTGTATGTGGCAGTCACGAACAAAAGCAATGTCAACAAGAGTTGCTTCCTTGTATGTTACATCTTTTTTTTTTTTCAAATTATTGTTATTTTGCTTACTCCAATTCATTCCAATCCTTTATGAGCTGATTCCAGTCGCGCTGTCATCTTCTACAGCATACCTGATTCGATAGAGGTAAACACAAACTTTACTCTTCACGCCATTGCTTGCAAATTGCAGATTGCCTGCTTTGCTAAAGAAACTTAACAGCTCAAAAACACATCTTTGAGCATTCCATCTTTTATGAACTCCGTATATGACAACCAATGTACGGCCAGTATCATCAGCTGAAAACATGTTCCTACTTCAGTACTTCTTCCTTTTGTGTGTGTGTGTGTGTGTGTGTGTGTGTTCAGTTCAGTTCAGTGTGCCCAGATGTTGGTTATCCATAATGATGTAAATGAGTGAATGGACAGGCCATAAATTTACAAAACAGAATCGTGGATTTCCATTTCTAATGTGTTCCAATTTACAAGACGGAAGTATTGACCCCCAACGCATCCATACTTCCTACACAAGATGTCCAAGGAGCAATACAACATGTTGTCTCTGAAGATCTTACATAAGGTTCATCTACAAGTTTGGTTCTGACCTAGGCCCAGAGCGCTAATACTGACATAGAAGCTGATCCAAGCACCAATGCAATGTACGAGGCTTTCTTCAGTTTTACGGATGATGACATCATCTTGTTATGGAAAAAATCAAGAGAAATGAGATCAACAAGAGCCATGTAAATAAGTACTCCAGCTGAAAGTGAACCAAGAATTCCTTCCATTATCAGGGCATTTGGACTACTATCGTCATAACCAGTCATATGGAATACTGCCATTCCAAGAAGTATTCCCAACGGTGTAGTCACTGAGAACATTATGCACATGTAGCCCACTGTTGCCATTCCAAAACCAGCCTGCACGAAATAGACAAGCACATATTCAGTTACAATAGAGAACACAAGTGCCAATTGGTATTTACTCGCTAGAAAATTACAGAGATCCCATGAAGATCTTGATATATTTCAAATGACTTACAAGAAAGGATATATTAATACATTGAGTCAGGTTCAAGAAATGGTAAATGTAACAGCTGGAATTCAGTCAAAATGGGCAGTGTCAGCTAAAATTATGGACAATTTGATAAAATTGAAAAGCCCAGAATGAGCCATGAGTATGATCTTTACTAAAGAGAGATAAGAAATGGCTGTCCGAGTTCCGACGTTCCAGAAGATGGCTTTATTTAGCACAATGCTTTTAATAACTAAGAAGAAAGGATAATAACTGAACTGGTGCCCTCACTAAAACTGGACGCACAATTCTTGAGTCAATTGTATTGTACTTTTCATGCATCTACATGAATCCTAATAGGCGGGCATATCTAGCAGCCTGTTTACTTTTTCATTAACATGCCAATCTGCTTTCTGAAATGCTGTCCAACAAGATACCACCAATGCAAAAGGACTTTAAAGTACTATCGTTCTGTCACAACTCTCTTGTGCGTAACACATCAACCTCATTTCCTCGGAAGTGATATGACCACAGAAGGTAAACATAGTGCAAATGTGAATACAAATTGACGTGGACGAACAGAGTTGGATGAGAAAAAGATCTTTAAAGACAATTTGGGCTCCATGGGTTTAGGTCATGCAAAAGGTCACTCTGGTTGGCTGTGGTGTACAACGAGGATCCTTCCACCAAGAATCATTCTAAAGTTATACAGAGGTTCAGGGGCACACAAGGCACTTATCAAATCAAGTTCAATAAGAAATATTCCCCACCTAGCACTAACAGTGATATCGGCCAGACGCTCCAACTCTGAATTAAAATAATAGATGGCAAGCTTGATCTAAGACAGACAAATCAACCATTAAAATAAAAACATGTAATAATTCCCTGTGTTTGTCTTATGTGTAGATTACTATATCAGACATAAACATAGTTTTTTAATAACATAATATGATTGATGCATAAAAATATGACTATCAGTTCATCAGACTCCGCGTCCACGCCAGACAGTCAACTGAAATCATATCCATCTTATTACAATATGGAGGACTAGGATAACACTGACATAAAAAAAATCCCGATTCAAGGTAAGCTGAGAACTTAGTTTAGCACTGTAAGAACTAAATTCACACTGAAGTGAGCAGAGCAATTGAAACAGCTTATGCAACTGAATCACACTCCTGTTCCCCAAATGCTCAGAAATCACAGGCTCTAGCAAAACTAGCCAGAGCAAACACAATTGTATCACGAGCAACTCAATCACGAATTCTTCAATTGGACACACAATACAACAGATCGAGAGACATAATGTTAGTATCACACTCACCTGTGCGATGCAGCCGCCGAGACCCATCCCCTCGAAGACCTGGTGGAAGGAGAGCGCAACAACGAGCGGGCGGATGGCGCAGACATCCTGCGACATCCCCATGGTGACCCCAATGATGACGGAGTGGAACACAATCCCAATCTCCAGCACCTTGGACACCATCTTCTGCTTCTTCCTGGCCTCCTCCTCCTCCCCCTCTCCCTCCCCCTCCCCCACCTCCAGTTGCACTTGATGCCCGCCGCCATGGCAGCCACCACCACCAACGACCGAGACCTCGTCGCTGCGCACCAAGGCGGGCCCGCCCTTCTTGGCCCCGAAGAGCGCCACGTCGTCCCTGTCCGTGTCGCCGCCGTTCGCGGTGGCGGAGAAGTGCGGCGCCGGGTCGTCGTGGTCGTCCACGAACGCGCGCTTCCTGGGGCTCATTTCGCCGGCGAGCTCGAAGACTGGTGACGGCGACGACTTCTTGGGGATCGGCTCGTAGCTCGGGGGTGGTGGTCCTCGCCGCCGCCGACGTGGCCGTGGGCCTCGAGGTGGGAGGAGGCGGAGAGGTCGACGAGGAGCGCGAGCAGCGCGCCGAAGAGGGTGAAGAGGCCCGAGAAAGGGAAGTCCCGCCACGGCCTGCGCGAGGCGACGGCGCAGTCGGCGAGCGCGGCCTGCGCGTCGGGGAGCACGTGGACGAGCGAGGTGGAGAGGATGACCCCCGCCGCGTAGCACTTGACGAGGAGCAGGCCCCGCGCGTACCCCGCGCGCCCCCGGAACGCCCGCGTGAGCGCGACGGGGAGGCAGATGCCGACGGCGCTGGCGACGAGGATGGCCAGGAGGGACCCCGTCTTGAGCCGCGCCGCCGCCGCGCCGTCGCGGCAGGCACGGGAGAGGGCCGCTTGGCCGGCGGCGGAGAGGCAGCCCGTGCCGGACATGGCGGCGGCGGCGGCGGCGGCGGATGGGTGAAAGTGTTCGACGAAATTACACCGCCCGTCCGCGCGCGCGACGGCGATAGGCAGGCGTGCCGTGGCGTGCTGCGGGGACTGGTGGGACTAGGAGGGGACGGGCGAGTGATGGGTTGGGAGTAGTAGTTATGACCGGGCGGGCCGTCAAAGCATTGCCTGATTTGTGGGCCCATTTTACCTTTGGTCCACAAGTCAGTGAGTGGTAATGTCACTGCCGTAACGCAGAGGATCCCCGTCCCGCGGTCAATGCGGCGTGGGCCCGGGACGGCGAGGGCCGTTGAAGTCGCGACCGGCCCGTGTGCTCTGGGTTTAGTGACGAGTTTTGTTCGGTTTCGTGGATGGTGTGGTCGGGACTGTTGGTTTTTTTTTTCCTAAAGTTTAGTTCAGAGAATTTTGTTATTTAAAAGTATTAAATAAAGTTTAATTATAAAAAATTTTTATAGATGGGTGTTAATTTACGAGACGAATGTAACAAGCCTAATTAAACTATGTTTTGCTATAGTGATGCTACAGTAACTATTGTCTAATCACGGCTTAATTACCGTTATTAGATTCGTCTCGCAAAGTAGCTCAGATTTCTGTAAAAAAGTTTTATAATTACACTTTATTTAATACCTTTAAATAGTAAAAATTTTAGACTAAATTTTAGTCTTAAACGAAACGAACACGAGTGTCACATGCCGCATTAGGACGACACGACCGACATGTGGGCCTCGTGTTTGATTACTGCCAGTACTTCCTCTGCTTATTTGAGGAAAACAGTGAAAATGTTGTCGCTCTGATGAAGGACACACCTCGCTCCTTTGTTTCACGGGACTACGGTAGCCGGGAGGAAAAACTCAGAGAAATACTAGAAAATAGTTCGGAAGTTGACAAAAAAGAAGGCAAAAACAATGCGCTAGCCCAACTGAAATTTATCAGAGGAAGTAGGCTGTTCGCCTTTCTTTTTTTTTTTTGGAGGGTTCTAGGCTGTTTGCTTATTTGAGGGAAAAGAATTAAAATGTTGTCACTCTGATGATTGATGAAGCAATGCAAAAAGTTACAAACACACCGTGCTTATTTGTTTCACGGGAGGAAAAACTCAGAAATAAAAGAGAGTTCGGATCGCAGGCTGAGAAAAAAAGAAGGCGAAAAAAATTTCGAAAGCCCACTGAAATTTATCAGAGCCAGGTTTCGATCCTGGGACCTGTGGGTTATGGGCCCACCACGCTTCCGCTGCGCCACTCTGATCTGAGTGATCGAGTAAAATACAATCCCTTATAAAAGCATAACTATACCGTGGGAGAGCTCCGCCTCCCAGTCTACGCACCGACCATAGCTCTCGCAAGGCGTGTGCGCCGGGGACCAGACGTGCGCGCACCATTCACTGTGGCGGAGAACGTACGCCTGCCACCGTAGACGTGAACAAGCATAGCCAGTTAGTCCCGGAACACATGTCGCTACACAAGCATGCTGTATGGACTGAGTACTCCACTCAGCAGAGGAGAGGACCTTTACATAGGCCCTGCCCTCTACTCGTTCTCCCGGCAAGTTCGTCAACATCCACTCACCTTGGCATCGTTCTTTTTCCAGTGATCATAAAAACTTCACTAGTTGCCGTAGTTCCCGTCAAAAAATAAAAACTTCACTGCTTTATCTTTGTGCCCTTATCCCTGTTTCGATTAGTCGATAGTATCTTAGACAATTGATAGCACGATATTCAAGATTCAGCTTATGTGCACTGATCACATTGTACAAGCACTGAAGTACAGCATACTACAATTCAGGAATCTGGGTATTCAACACCCGGTACCGACACGAGTCACGACACATCACACATAACCAAGATCACGCCGTGAACCTTTGTAGATATTTTTACATTTTCCACCGGTGGCAGCGAGTTCCAGTGCATCTGTTAACCCAGGCCACCAAGATGGCAGCAAAACTAGCCTAAACGATTGCAACGGGCATTTGACCTGGCTCAAAATGCCACCATCAGATGCTGAGTTATAATTTTTGGCGTTTTGATAGCGACTACTTCATCCAATCAATGCAATCATCCACGGTTCCTTTCGGATGCGCAAGCTGCCACTTGAACACACGCCGTTTCTGTGACAAGGAATGGTGGTTGCGTTAAGATCTTTTAAGACTACAATTTGATGTGATCACTTACAAGGGTGCATACCCATTCTCCAACCAGTGGACCTCGTTTGAACTGCATAACATCCATTATGGCGTCGCCATTGAGCAATGGCTTCCACTTCCACACCCCATCAAGACCTGAAGTGTTAAAATGTGAAATGAATATCTTCACTCCTGCGGTGATGGGAAAAGCATAAATTCAACCACCATCATTTACTTCACCTTGACCAGATATGAAACGCTCAACTTCGATGTACTTCTCTCTCCTCCAATGCAGCTCATTCTGCTGGCTGATGGTGTCACCAGCATTTTCAGCTTCTAGATAGGAGAGCATGGATATAAGGAGTGCCACCCGCCATAAATCCTTTATTTCGTCAAGTATTAGTCCTGAATGTTCAATGTCACATGTTATGGTCCAAAATAGAAGTAAAATGAACAAAATAAGAACCTTGCGACTTTGAACAAATTGGACCCAATAGCACCAATAAAGATACACCAGCTAGCCTAGTACAATATAAGCCTACCGACCATCGGGGTTCCCTACGAACATATCGTTGACAGGTACGGGACCTCGCTGGCTTTCAAGAGAAGATAGTCTGGAGTACACCCATCAAAGCGGCGGCGACTTCTACGAGGATGTCCAAGTGCCATTGCTAGATGACACTCAAGAGCGGGCAGATGCCTAGGCAAGAACGCCCAATGACTACGTGCAGTCTAACATGGCCTACTTCAGAAGTTCTGAACATTATTACCGAGAGGCTTGCTGACTGCCATCATCGGTTTTGCCATCTAAGAGATCCACATGCTGACCGGCAATAACCAGAGCTGCCACGAGTGGCTTGAAAACCAAGCATGCAGGATTTCTCTATATATATCAAGTATCAACAGCAAGAACATTCCTACATGCATATGTGAATTTTAAAAATCTAGAATGCATCAGGTTACAAAAGATAATCCCGGACAGAAAACATGACAGTTAAAACTAGCATATGCTGATACTGACCTGCAAAAACACGCTTCAATGAGTCCGTTGGTATATCAAGATATACATCATCCAGCTCCTCTTTGAGAGTTCCCAAAGCAATGTCGTTTGATTCAAAGAGAAGAACTAATTTAGCAAACTTTCCGCTGGCACCATGTATGCTTTCAACCTTTAAGCACACAAGAAATTATGACAAGTTAATTTGTTACCATAGTGCACAGGACTGGGAGCTGCGAGAGCAAATGCTGCTGGGGGCAACTCAACAGAACATACCGATTTAGAAAGACAGGCATCCAGCTTTAATGATTCCTGAATAATATAGCTAGTGACATGAATCTGCAGATCACACAACAGAAAAAGTTGTAAGACAGTAGCAGATGGATGAACCAGCAACATAGGGGCTCCTCGTATTCCATTGAGCACGAGCAGGGCCAGGCTTGAGCTGTTTCAATCCCGGTGGCAGCCTACTTCATTTCAAGGCAACCAGCAATGAGCCATGAAGGGGAGCAGGGCAAAAAGGAAAAAATGGGAACTATATAGCGAGCACATGAGAGACACCATAGATTAGGAATTAGGATAGTATACTTTAATATCCCCAATTGCCTACTTTGGTCGAAAATGGCATTATTTGCAAATGGAGATCGTAAAAAGCTAGGGACCTACTTCATCTCTTGGAGCAACTAAGACTTTACAATCTAGGTAGATTGGCCGCGATAAAAAAAGTAACTTCCTGCTTGTAAAATTACTTTGTTTTTTTTCTTTTTACTTAATCAAGGTAAATTATATAATCATATAATGTTCAGTTAACTGAAATAACTAATGGCTATGTTAAACCAAGTATGCCTTGGCTCTCCGGTCAATATAGTAATAAACTAATAACCAACGGAACAGCTTACATAGATGCTAACAATTTCAGTGAAATCAAGATAGCAAGACATAAAAATTGTGTGTTCAAACTTTCGATTTACAAAAGATCGGATAATGCATAACTTTTTTTTTTTAAGTGAAAGATGATGTATAACTTAGGTCCTACCTTAGATTTTTTGTCCAAGTAGAACATCTTTCGCAGGGGAAATAGGAGTGCACTATAGAGGTAAAGCCGTGGCTGTCCATCCTAAACACCATAAAAGATAGTAATGTTTTCTTTTTGAGGAAATTACAGTAGGGGAAGCCCTACTGTGGTATATATATTAAGAGAGCTAAATAAAGACAGTACAAGCAAAATAAATAAAGAAAGATAGTAATGTTAACAAAAGGCATGAGAGAATAGATTATAGTCAAGTAATTATGATTTTCCATAACAGCATTATCCGCAAAAGGATGTAAGGGTAAATGAGACAGAACTTATTATCACATCACAGATGCTCTAAATACAATAGTATTGTGATAAATCATTGTAGACAAAAAAAAAAGGAGCATTGGGGTAGCATTGAAGAGTCCTATTATTTGTTCTTCCCCTCAAATTCAATTTACGATTTACATTCTTCTGTATAGCGTGTGTAGTGTTGTTAAGCTCTCACTATGAAGCATTTTAAACAGAGGTAAGAACACGTAGAAATCATCTGAGTAAAAAGAAAATAGACCATAAGCATGTGATGAGAAATGCCGCTGTTTACAGAAATTGCAAGGTTCCAAGCTGCTTCAATGTGTGAAACACAACACCTGCATATATCAGTACAGGATAATAGAGACTGTAAGTGAATCATTGTCATGTACGGCAGCCCAAAAGGCCCAAAGGGCAGCCGTGCAACCCTTTCTTAAGTTAGATTAATTAGATAGATTAGTTTGTTACTTGGAGGGCAAGTCAATTGTAATACGGCAGCCTATATATGCATGCCGCACACACCAAAAGAAATCAAGCAATAAAGAAGAAGATTATTAGGAGTCATCCTCCTCTATCCCCGGGCATTTGGAGTTGGGCAGCGGCGCCGGCGCCGGCGCTGGCGGTGCCCGACCTCAAGCGGCCGGTTCGGCGGCGGCTTAAGGCCGTACATGACAATTTGGTATCAGATTCCACCAACGATCCGATGGGCGAAACAGAATATTCGATTGATGCTCTGAGCGCTCAGCTCACCGAGTTTCGCGATGAACTTACCAAGCTTTTCGACGAGCTCATTGGCCTCATGCAAGACCGGGGGCAACTGCTTGATCAGGTGTTTCCTTGTGAGGAGATCGCTGAGACCGGGCAGCTGCAGATCGTCGAGCCCGTCCTCGTAAAGATGGATGTGAAGTTCTCATCCTGCGATGGGGCGGCTGAGCAACAGCAGATCGATGAGGTTGCCCCTGTGAAGATGGTTACGACGATACAAGCGTCGCTACTCGGCGAGCGGGCAGAATTGTTTGCCCCTGCGGTGATGGCTACGACCACGTCCTCAATCTGCGAGAAGGCGGAAGAGCCGCAGAACAGCTACAGGGCAACAGCACCGGTGTTCCATGGTGAGCAAGTTCATGTCCATCTGCAGCTTCAGCACAAACAGCGACCGTCCAAAAGATTCGGGCTGCATGGCCGACGTGGATGTCCTTGTTTGTACCGTCTTCATGCAGAGAAGGCTGGATTGCAATTCAAGGCGTTTTCAGCAGGACCGCTGTGTTCTCGCATAGGAGGGTACCGGCGCTACAATCATTCATTGACATGGGGGCTGCTCGGGCTTCAACCATGGCCGCCGCCTGATCGAGCAGCTCGAGGGCGAGCTGCATGTCGCGGAGGGGAGTAATGTCATGGCCAGTAATTAGAGTCCTAGTTGAAGATATGTACGTATAGTACGCCGGTGTTTGTATTACAGCGGCAAGGCTAGCTACATAGTCTTCGGTTGCAAGTCATGTTAGAATTCTAGTTAGTTTGGAGTTTAGAGTCTTATAGTAATTCAGGTAGCTTTCGTATTGTAATCTAGCCGGACTGTGTTTAGGCTGGTTGCTATATAAGGCGCCAGGGTCAATTGAATCGGCAAGAAAAGTATTAGCCAAAGTCTGGTTCTTCTATCCTGTGCCTTGCAACTCGGCGACGTCCACGACGGCGCCGGCGTGCAAGCGTGCGGTTCGGCGGCCGCGTACTCGACCTCCCGTATTCCACCCGTACAATCTACGTTCTTCAGCTAGAACACGTCCAGTTGCAGCCAAGGGTTGTGACAATCATATAGGAGCTAATGGAAGTTAAGAGAATCTTGTACTATTCCAAATTCTCACGATTCCTACAAGTACACTAATTGAAATAAAACTGTTTACAAATGGTCTCCTGGATCTGAACCACAAAATAATTAGATATGAGATCGAGGACACACCTATCCCAGTTGTCAAAATGTGGTGGGTCACATTTTTTTGGGAAATAAAATACAACGTCAAATAGCCCCAAATCACGGATGTACGACATCGCATCAACTGGGCGTTTGCCTACCAGCATATGATCAATCTGAACAATATACAAGCAAACAAAGAGAGATTAACAAATAGCATTATAACTAGGGTTGTTTTCTGATTCATCAATAATGATAACGCTTTTTTATACACCACAGCAGGAAACAAATAATCAAATTCTTGTCAGATGATGATAAGTAGTGTAGACATCAAACCTCCATGCCAACACGCTCTCTGCTAATCTTGACCTCAAGTTCGGACTTCACCTTTTTGTCTGAAGCAGCTTCCTTCAACTCATCGGATAATGTAAAGTCAAATCTAGCAGCTGGGAAAAGCAAGGATTAGCCTATGCAAAGAAGTATGATGTTTCAATTCAATGTTACATTCTTACACATGCAGCCCCTAAACTTGTTTGGTGGCCTCAACTATTAATTTACAATTTCATGTCCTGAACTTGCTAATCCGTCCACTCGAGGTTCAAAGCTCCCTAATTAACTAGTAACACCTAATTGCTTATGTGGCATCTTAACTATGTACTATTCTGTACATTGTTCACAAGTCAGCGGGATCTCATCAGAGGTTTTGTTTTTTGTTTATTGACAGTCATATGGGGATCAACAGAGATATGTATGATGAGTTGGCAAAATTAGATGACATAGATGCCATGCATGCAGACCAACAGTAACTAGTGAGGTTTGGTCCAGCGAACCAGCTATCTAGCTTAGGAATCGGTGGTGTGTTTTACTCATTATAATTCAGCACCAGAACAGACTAACCCAATGCTGCTTCGGATCTTTCTTTTATTGTAACTTCCACTTATTACAAGATCAACCAGGAGATGTTTAAACTTACCAATTCGAATTGCTCGAAGAACTCTGAGTGGGTCATCCAAGAAGGTAGCTTGGCAGGTAAAGGAGTAACAATAAGGCCCTTTTTGAGATCGTCAATACCTTCAAGACGATGTAGCAGCATAAATATTGCAAGAAGGTCGATGATTTAGAGTAAAATTGTCGTCAACAACAAATTATAGTAAAATGCATAGGCAGTCCTCTAACTTATCAGGGTGTATCATCCATGTTCATGAACTTTGAAATGTGGTTTGGGTCCTCAAACTTGTTAAGTTGTTCGCCGCAGATCATAACCATCCCAGTTAGCATCTTGGTTACCCATGTTACATGTTGAGCCATCAGCACTGTGTGGTTTGTCAGCTAGAAGTGGTTTGGCATCTAGGGTCTCTTGGGCTCGCCGTAAAAGATTAAAGTGTGCCATAAGGCACCGAGATGATGACTGGGCTGATTTGGACTAGCAATGAACGACTCAATACGTCGAAAGTGCACTTTCAAAGTTTATGGACATGGGTATACACCTTGACAGCTTGTAGCATGGCACATACATATCACCCATGAATTTATTATCTCGTACCATAGAAGTACTGCAAACTCACCTCTTCCAGTTAAATCTTCCACGGAGTTATTGTTGATGTTGAAGAATAAACTGTCAAATTCATTTTAAAAGATAAATGCAGGGATTCTAAAGAATAAGCTGTCTTGAAATTTTGATTTCATACTCTTTTCAACATTGTAGTGATAAAAAAGGCTTTAGATATAACACAAGTACATATCTACCATTGAATATCAGGGTATTACCTGTTAATTGTTAGGTCCCTGCAGTATGCATCTTCTTTGGCAGTGCCAATCTCCTGCAAACATCATATAGCCATAATCAGGTTGTAAAATATCACTCAATAATATAAATTACACAGACATATATAATGAGTAAGCAAAGGGAGCTAGATAAGTACGCACCATGGTAGGAATACGGCTGCTTTCAACATATTTTTCAGACCTCAAGTTAACAAAGTCAATCGAAATGTTAAACATAGACATCCTAGCAGTTTCCAAGTGTTTGGATCGATTGGGATTGCTGCATAAAAACAATAAAATGTTATCATTCAGTTAATTAATAAACAGATAGTTATGATATTTGATGGGGGGGCTGTTTTTTTTTTTTTACCAAACTCGTGTAGAGCAGCATAAAGCGAATCGCATACCTCGGGATAACACCAGCACCTGGCTTCTCCTCCCCTATCAACTCTGCATACTCATTTACTTTTACGAAAAAATTCTGACCCGTCATATTATCAAGGGCAATATCAATGTCAGTAGATTGTTCCCCTAATAGCTGCCAAGGTAATAAACAGTCAAGTCACAAAACTAGCCAACGATTATCTCATATACGAATTGCAAGAGGCTAGTACTTTGGTAGTTTATTGTCAAGCATAATTGTACAATTCATTTTATCATACAGCATTTATTTTACATACATGACACATATCAAAGCAAAAAAAACTGCAACAAAATTAGAGAACCTTCCCCGCTCTGTGTCAGCAGCGAGCAAAAGGAGAAAGGTAGAACTCATTTTTTCCTAAACCAGAAAAGGAAGGGAAATAAAGAAAATTAAAAAGATCACCTTGTCCCGGACCCATCCACCGGCGACGCGTAGCTGCGTGCCGAGGTCGAAGTGATTGACGACATCAAGAAGCCGCCCGAAGATCTGCTCCTCTTTCGCTGTCAGCTCAATGGCCTCCAATTCCATAATTTCCATTACCTCCACGACCTGCTGCAACTGCTCCAGCGAACCCGCCGCTGTCAGCTCCTATGGTCTCCGGAGAAAGCACGTTTGCAGCGAAAGAATGCCCTAGGGAGGGTGCCCTGCAGGGGCAGCGCTCCGAAGAGGAATTGCTTGGGGCGCCGTCTAGCGGGGATGCAGATGGGAGAGGAGGAAGCAACCGGGAGGGAGGAGGAGGCGATGAAGCGGTTTCACAGCTTTTTTCCTCCGCGGTCGTGCGGTTCGAGCCGCGCTTCGCCCGCAACCGCAGCCGCGACTTCCCGCGCGCCGCTGCCTGCTGCTGTACCGCCTCCGTTCGGATCAGGACTCGCAAGGCTTTTTATACACGATCGGTTGACTTGCTGCGGCCCTTCAAGGCCCACAGCTCAGCTTTGCATGAAGCGTGGCCGCTACGCACCGAGACAATATGCAGCCAGCTCGTCAGCAACCTAACAGAACAGAACTGCCGCAGTGACTTGCAAACTCGTCAAATCACCGCTCAAGATCTAAAGGCACTACTCTACCCTGCATGTAACCCTGTGCCCACGAAAGGTAGAAAGCAGAAGCAACAACAGCAGCGTCCAGAACATTTTAGTTTTACTGAACTCCACAAGTCTGGGTTACTCTTTGCTGGCTGGGTTAGTGGGTTCAACCATCCATCCACACACAACGCGGGTGGATACATGTACAGTTTCTAGACTGTCATCAACAAGGGTTTCATGGTTAAGTTTTGGACCGCCCGGTCTCTCCCAGCCCCATGCCAGTTTCGCTGTTCTTCATGCACCGGAACGCCTGGCTTATCCTACTATACACCCAAAACATTTTCCTTGGGAGTTGGGATATGTCACATACGGCATCACTATGCTAGGCTTGGGGAGATGAATCCTAGCCTCCGAATTAGCTTTCACATGACAACGGCAGATGCGAAGGACCTCTTCCCAATCGAACCGAAACCAAGAACTGACCAACCGGAGCTTGCGCTGTAAACTTCCACCTGTGTCAGAAAGGGAGGAACTATTTTTAGAACAGACAAAAGGTATATAAGAGCTACATAGATGCAACTGACTGGTTACTTACAGTATCCAGAATCTCCACATTAGACCGCAGGCCACCAATTAGGAACAGGCTATTGTCCACGTTAACGGCTGCAGCGTATCCTCTTGGGGCAGTCATTGGGTCACCCATCCTCCAGGCATTGCGACGAGGATCATAGATTTCTACACTAGAAACCATCTTTTCCCCATCGTACCCTCCCATAGCATATCTGAAACAGAAGTCAACCAATCACCTAAACTTCTCGACTAAATAAGACCAGGACTAGGATATGAATTTTAAGAGGAAGCTACTGACAGCTCTTCTCCCAGGACAGTTAGAGCGTGGCTCCCTCTCCTTGTTGTCATACTTGGAAGCCGGGCCCATAAGCCTTCTCTTGGATCATACCTTTCTGCAGATCTGTATATAGTGCAATTGTCAATGTTAGTTCCTTGGGTAATATCAGTTTCTGGAGTAATGCTAGAGTACTGGTGAAAACTTGTAGTAACATGAATGGAAATTGGAAATAGTGGGAGATCTTACTGTAAGTATGAGCTCCCATTGTATCCACCGGCCGCATAGATGACACCATTCAATTCTGCCGCAGCAAGAGCAAATCGCTGAAAATATTTTGTAGAATGATTCAGATATTGGTTTCGAGATTTATCGACTCTATACCCTTAATTACCACTAAGGTACTAATATTGCAAAAATAAATCAGTAACCTTAGCCAGTTATATTACTAGTACATACTGACAAAAACCTAGGCAATAGACACTGTATATAAACAACGATGCAATAAACTAAATTTCTCTTTGTTAGGGTCCTTGGGCTTATCAGCACACAAACATTTTGTACAAGAAATTCAAGCACTGATTTGAAATAGGCTAGGTAGAAGATAACAACGAAGAAACTATTAAAACAGGTGAGAGGATGAGAGCATACAGAGAGCAGCATAGATGGACTACATATCCACTTCCCAAGATAAGGATCAAACATTTCAACTTCTGAAAAAGTTTCATTTCCATGTCCACCACCAATAGCATATATTTTACCCTTAAGACTGATACCAGCAAGACTTCCTTTCTTACAGTTCAATGAAGGACATTCAGTCCACTCATTATTCCTTGAACTGTAGCATTCCACTGCCAAAACAATATGAAGTAAACAACTGCAATTCAGACTCAAAGAATGTGCAACAGTTTTAACATGAAATGGGAAATCATATCATAATTATTACAATGGTATACCTGTGTCATACCATGACATGCCATCTCCACCACCAAAAGCAAATATATGACCATCCAATGCAACAGCAGATGCATATGAGCGGGCAGAACCCATTGGTGTGAGACCCACCAGTATGTCTTTATCAGGAGTCAGAGAATCAAGAGATGATAACCAGGTCATTCCGTTATAACCGCCGATTAGGAATATTGATGGTTTGGCTAGGTTATTGCACATGCTTCCAAGATGAGACAACGAAGAGTCAAATTTGAATTTTAGTTCATCTACAACGTATTCCAGTTGCTGTACTTTTCTTCCAGAATTCTCGATTACTTCCCTCAACGAAAATAGATACTGATCTGACCCAATCTGGGCAATAACAGAACCATAATCAGATGCTCCTATGGAGACAGTTGCATAAACAAGAGAATAAAGCCAACAAAGCTTCTATTAGGAAATACATCTAGCGGGAACACTACAGCAGGTAGATATGAAAATGAAAATCTAGCATCCAGTTTACTCAATGAAGACTCCCAAAAAAAATAGTAGTGTACACATGAGCTAACTGGTGCATATAAGAAAACACAGTGTTCACAGCAAACAGAACATTTAAAAAGAAACTATCGCCGTGATCAGAAATTCAAGGTTCAGAAACATAAAATAAGTTATAACTGGAGTAATTCATTAACTTATTTCTTTCTGATGGGAACAAAAGCACTTAGCTGTTTAAACTATCCAAGAAACAAAATGAAAAGGCATCAAACAGCTTTTTCTTTCCAATGTTTCAAGAAGAAATGACAAACCTGTTTTTTCTCCAATGCTTCAGTCCTCATGGTTAAATCAGCAATGATTTGTAGCAGCTATAAAGAAAAGCAAAGAATAATTACGTGAGAGGACTTCATCCATTTTGTTAGTTAATGGGTCAAGAAACAAATTGAATATTTTTCAAAGAAAGAAGGAATAACATAAATACCTCAGCAATTCCATGGCATTCCTGAAAGGAGGTTGTATCTTCCATTGATGCACCAAACGGGTCACTGGAAAGGTTTGCATTGACCTGTGTTTCTTTAGGTACACATTGATCTGATCTAGTCTCAGCGCAATCCTGGGAAGATAGTGCCGTATGCTGTCGTAGAAACGACAACTCTTTCAGCTTGTTCAGGATAGACAGTCTTTCAGGCTGTTGCTCAACACCACTTGGGTTATTATGAACATTGCTCTGTATCACATCAGCATCTACAGGACTTGTTTGCCTATTACATGAGTTCACAAGCATGGATTCATCAAGAGTGTCTCTTCCTCCATTCATAGAATTGATAACTGGATGATTGCATTCAACAAGCTCCATTCCTTGGTCAATAGTATCATCTGAGGAATTTTGGATGTCCTCATCTGGATTTGAACGAGAACCAAATTGGTTCTGAAGAATATTATCAGCCAAATCTTCCCAATCAGAAACTAGCTCCTCAGATTCCTTGTCATTAATGTCATTAGAACTATCTTCATCAGCAGAATCAGACGAACTATCTGGAACAACGCCACTTGCATTTGACAGAATGCTAAATGGATTGGTATCTTTTGAATTTGCTTTGGCCTTCTTTGTATCAGGAGCAGCTGATGGCTTCCTTTTAGTTGGTGCCAAAGATGTGATAAGACTCCTTCTGGTTGAAACAGCTGGAACTTGTTTGAGATTAGCAGAAGCAACTGATTTGAACAGAGAAATTAAAGCTTTTGTCTGTGCATGGTCCAGCTCAAAATAGAAGTAGTACTGGGTATAGTAGTTGTCCTTAAGCACTGTTCTGTACTGGTTCTCCCATAATGGTGGATACTTAGTCCTTGTGCAAATACGAACCTTAAAACGCAAGCAGCTATTTCAGATACAAATGAAATGGGACAAACTTAATTATTTAAGACAATCCATTTAACAAACTGTGTGATTTACTTTTCAATACCTGAGCAGGAAAAGGTGTCTTTAAAGAGCCATCGTCACTCCAAGCATATGGATCAATCGATAATCGACCAGGACTTGCAGCCTCGAAAATACCATGGAGCTTTCTATCACTATAATTGAACAGAAACAAAGGCATGCCAGTTTTGACATTCTTCACGTATGAATAATGCATCGGAGGCAAGCCTGCAAAACAAGTGCAGGAAAACAACAGAGATAAGGCGAGAGATTCAACAGAAATTTAAATCGAATGATCAATAATACCATCAACCAACCCCGGTAGTAGTGTTACAACCTAGCAAGATACTGTAAGAGCCCAGTGATGGTGTTACAGATGATAAAGTTACAGCAAGAGGTGAAAGGTGCACTTCACTCACCGAAGAGTTGTTTTGAAAAGCATTCTTCAATTGTCTCATGCTTGCAACCAAAGATCACCGCTCCAAGCTGGTTTTCTCGGAGATTACGGATCTGGACCGAAGGCTGGCTATTTGGATGATGATGTGTTTGCATTGCAAGAGGTCTCTTCTTCCAGAACCTGTGCTTTCACAATTTCTGAGAGTAAACAAATAATGAAATAAAATTGTTAAAGCTGGGCATAATCAGGGGAGAAAGGATACGAGTGTCAGAGATTTTGAAACTCAAAAGGTTCCAAACATTGGCAACATATGCCTTGTCAACTGCAAACAATATAAGATGTCCAAGTTGGCTCAATTCAACCACCATTTTCAGAAAAAAAAAATGACACAAGTAAATCCCTCAGATAGATGTACAGATACCCATTTTATGACAGCATGTAACAAACAAAACCATTTCTATTCCATAGTCAAACAAAGAAATTTCAAATATCACAATACCGTCACATAGTCCAAAAGGGAAATAGCCCAGAAAGGTTGAACTGAGACAAAATTCCATGGCCAAATGATTTCACAAACCATAACAATCAATCACAGATTACCAACTCCAGAATTAATCCCCCTACACAGTGTGCTATCTAACTAAACCCTTACATTCATCAGCAAGAACAAATGACTGCCTGTGCAACACCAAATTAACCATCTTCTTTCTTGGGCCAGAACCATCAAATCCATTCCGTGAGCAGACTAAATTACAATGCAAGCCTTGGGAAATTGTGGGAAGCACCCAAAAGAAAAATTTGGAACCAACCAAAATGTGATGCATATGAGCATCTGAAATCAACCTATGTAATCAGCACAGTCACAAGCTACATCGAGATCAAGCAACTACTAGCCTACCACACATTGCCACCTCCTATAAGGATGAAATCATCATATAGAATCAATCGTCCTAAAGGCAGGAGTAAAGCAGCTACCTTCCCACCACAAAACGATTAAACCGAAACAAGTACCTCACATCTAGCAAGCCCGTATGCCACAGGAGACAGGACACACACGTACCTCACATCTAGCAAGCCCGTACAATCAGAGGTTGTACATCCAACCCATTGTCACATAGCGAGACGAGAAACCGTAACGGATATAAACACTAAACAGCACACAAGAAAAAAAGCAACCAAACAAATGGCGCTCGTCAACCTAATAAAAATAAAAAACAGGCAATCATCACATCACCGCGATTGACCGCGACAAGTAGGTAAACATCGCAGCAGAGTAGCGATCCCGACAATCAGTACCACGCAACACCCAAAACCTCAGCCTCTGCTTAAACCCTAACCCAAGTGATCAACAGCGCTAAACACCACCTCACCACGGAGTTACGCTTCAACTAGTCCACCGCGCACTCCCTCCCAGCCCGTCGCGCCCCCCACCCAACCAACATTCCCCGCATTCCCATCCCACTCCCTCGAACGCGCGCGCGCGCGCGCACCAACAAAGCGCCACCCGAACAAACCCGAGGAAATTCCTGAAATCCGCCGGAAATGGAAGCAAAATCCGCCGAGGAACGGGCCCCCGCGGCTACTCTAGGCGACGCGCGCGACCGATCGGAGAGGAAGGAGGAGGGGAGAGGAAGGGATCGCAGGAAGCCGCGCTCACCAGGTTGCTTGCGGCGCTTGGCCTCGCTCCTCCGAGCTCCGACGAAGGGGACTGAAAGCAAAGCACGCGTCGCAGTTTTGATTTTGGTTTTGGTTTGGCGTTGGTTCCCCTCCCCCGCTGCTTTTCGGACCCCTTTTCTCCGCTGCGCTGCGCTGGTTCACCTCACCGTCACCGCCGCGCCGCGCGTCTGTGCAGCAGCGTACGGAGCAGTGTTGGTGGTGGCGGTGGGGCCCGCTGTAGTGGGGTCGCGGCGCAGTCTCCGCTGCCGGGCTCCGATTGGCGGGTGGGGTGGCATGCGCAGAGACGCGGGCTCTGTCAGTGACAGGTGGGGTAGGAGCAAATGTGGGCCCGGAGCGTTCGCTCCGTCGGGTTTCCCGCTTTCGGGCTCCTTCTTTCCCCTTTGGAAACGGCAGCTTCGATGGTACTTTTCCCCCGTGGATTCGTTTATCTGCCAAACAAGGGTCAAAAACAAAAGAGCATGTCCCTCAGATTGGACTGATCAAGCTCCTGAGTCTTCTTTCAATTTGATGGAAACTGAAACTTACAACTACAGACGGAGCAAACTTCCAACTAAAAACACAAATGTTTGACAATGTAACAGATGCTTCAAATATCTCCACTTTGATACACGGGAGCGTATCCTATGAGAACTAGGTTCGTATGAGAACTATGAGAACTTCAATCTGAGCCACATGATCTTAATCTAAGGGGGGGCGTATAGGGAGAGGTGGGAGGGGGAATTTGCAAAAGTATTATTAAGTAGGCGGTGATTTTGCAAATCCACCCTCCCACCTGAATTCATACGGCCCATTGGATCAAAATCATGTGATCCAGATTAAAGTTCTCATAGTTCTCACACGAACCTGGTTCTCATAGAATACGTTGCTAAAAGTATTCCAAAGGATGCAAACGCGATCGCCGTGCTATTGCCCGGAAGATATAACCAATGGAAGCATTGTGGAACGCGTCTACAGCTTTTTGTGGTGTTTCGAGATGTGGGTGCTCATCCAATAAAAATGTTTCGACTGGTATTATTTTTTTCAAGCAAGGGATTCCAGGTAAACTTGGTAAACTTGGGTCAATGGAAAAGAAAGAAAAGACATTTTAGAAGATTTAGCATTTGCCAACTCAATCACTAGATGCGCTTGAACTTTGACAGTCTGTGTCTGACTGACAAGCTGCTCTCAGAAATTAGAACACAAATCATAATAGCTGGACACTTTTCGGTTGATCATAAGTAGCAGTACCTAACAAACAAACAAGAATCAGTTCTAATCCTGTCGTACTACCTGCTGGTCACGGAAATTGGCTGCATCTCAGCGAGGCACCTCGTATTGACATTCGGAGACGCACTTGAGAACAGAAAAATTACAGCGCCAATCTCGGCCACATGTGGACTTACCAGTCTGCTCAACCACGAATTTCAAATTACGCACTGCCATGTACGTATGCCCGTAGTTACAGGAGAAACACAGATCAAGCATAGCTGCATGTTAAACATTCTTTCGTATTAGTACTCTCCAAGCATTCCTATCTGACAAAACGTGGGTTCATACCAAGTTTGGTATAGCAGCTGTGAGTGTTTGGTTTCTTCTAGTCTAAAACTCGCTATTTGAATGTTAAACTTTGGACCACCCAGTTTATCATACCAGGCCAGTTTTTGCTGTTCATAACCAGAACGCTTCAAAAATGCCGTTAACCCAATTTACCCTTAATATTCCTTCTTATAGAAGCATGCTACCGAAAGCGAGATGATCCCTGATCTTGAAAGTAGTAACTACATGACAACAGCAGATGCAAAGGACCTCTTCCCAATTGAACTGAAACTAAGGACTGACCAGCCGGAGCTCGCACTGTAGACTTCAACCTGTAGCAAAAGAAGAGGGCTATCTTAGAACAGAGCACAGGTTTCAAAACAAAGGTAGAGTGGCTTATCAGTGCGTGGTTACTTACAGTATCCAGAATCTGCACATTGGACTGCATCCCACCAATCAGGAACAAGCTATCGTTCAAATTAACAGCAGCAGCATATCCTCTTGGTGTGTGCATCGGATCACCCATCCTCCAGGCATTCAGGCGAGGATCGTAGATCTCTACGCTAGAGACCATACTTTCCCCATCATACCCTCCCATAGCGTGTCTGAAAAGTAAGTCAACACGCCAAATAAATTTGTTGCCAAGATTTAAGACAACAATGCTCCTAGTAGTATTTTCATAAGAGATTTAAAGTATAAGAGAAGTTACTGACAGCGCTTCGCCCAGTACAGTTAATGCATGGCATCCTCTCCTTGTATTCATACTTGGAAGCTTGACCCAGAAGCCCTCCCTTGGATCATACCTTTCTGCTGTTCTGTATATAATGTGTTTGTCGCTGTTAGTCTCAGAAGTAACTTTGGGAGTATAGCATGTAATAAAATGAAGTGGTTAACAGATCTTACTCCAAGTACATGCTTCCATCATATCCACCAGCTGTATAGATGACACCGTTCATTTCCGCAGCAGCAAGAGCAAATCGCTGAAACATAATCACTAAACTAAGATATTGGTTTCAACATTATTGGACTTCATGATTTGCTCTCTTAGTTATGCTAGTATTGCCAAAAATAAAAATATAGTACAGTAGCCTTATCAAGCCATCCTACTGGTACCTCGCAAAAAAAAAAAAAAAAAGCTATCCTACTGGTAAATACTAACAAAAATCTAGGCAAGGTATGTAACTATTTATGCAATGAACAATGAATTATCATAAAGCATGAATGTTCATGCAGAAGGTGAACACCATAGGCTGCTGAAAAAAAATTATACTATCAAAGTTACATAGCTTAAATAAATGTACATATCTTATATGTTCTTAGTTTTTAGGGCCATTTAGCTTATCAGCAAAGAAACATTCCACGCCAAGTATAAGTTCAAGAAAAAAATTGGATACAAAGTCAACGATCTTCAAGGAAAAGTACAACACTGAAATATGTATCAAGCAAGGTAATTATGCAACAAACTGAGAGGCTGAAAGCATACAGAGAACAGCATTGATGGACTGCATATCCATTTTCCAAGATATGGATCAAACACCTCAACTTCTGAAAAAGTTTCATTTCCATCTCCTCCACCAATAGCGTAGATTTTGTCATTAAGACTGATTCCAGCATGACTTCCTTTCATACGGTTCAATGAGGGGCATTCTGTCCACTCATTATTCCTTAAACTGTAGCATTCCACTAAACGGAAAAGAAGATAGAGAAGTAAATAACTGCAGCTCAAATTCCAAGCTTGCACAAAAAAAGTTGGGGAACCTTATATTAAGTAAGACATTATACCTGTGTTATACCATGACATACCATCTCCACCACCAAAAGCAAATATATGACCATCCAATACAGCAGCGGATGCATAGGAGCGAGCAGAAACCATTGGCGTGAGACCCACCAGTACGTCTTTATCAGGAGTCAAAGAATCAAGAGATGATAACCAGGTCACGCCATTATAACCGCCGATCAGGAATATTGATGGCTTGGCCAGATTATTGCACATACTTCCAAGATGAGACAACGAAGAGTCAAATTTGAATTGTAACTCATCCACAAGGTATTCCAGTTGCTGTACTTTTATTCCCGAGTCTTCAACTACTTCCCTCAATGAATGTATATATTGATCTGACCCAATCTGGAAAAATAGAGGAGCCCTAATCTGCTGAGACAGTTTGCAAACGACAAAATAGTGCTAGTAGAGATTGTATCATGAATACATGTGGCGAGGAAAGAAACACGGCAGGAAGATTTGTTAAACTAAGCTGTCCATTTTACTCCATGCAGATCCAAAACGAGAAAAAAAAAGTTCATCTGTTGCTAGAGTAAGTATTGTATAGAGTAGCTAAATGATCCATATAAGATAATACAACGATCCAACAGAAATGCACATGTATGCTGAACTACCCACATCAATTATCTCCACTATTAGAACCACAAGAAGAATAGAGTCTAAACAAATAAAAATGTAGAACAGAGAAAGGCGTCAAATTAATTAGTTCTTATTGGAACAAAAATATATTTTCCTTCCATATGGGAACAAAAGTACCAATTGTTTGACTATTTAACAACCAAATGAAGGCACCAATCAACTTCTTTCCAATGTTCAAGAGGAAATGACAAACCTGCTTCTTCTCCAATGCTTCAGTCCTCTTGGTCAAATCAGCGATGATTTGTAGCAGCTACAAGATAAAGTAAAACAAGAAAGGACTTCAGCTACTGCATTAGGGGATGGATGATGAAATGAAACTGAATACAGAAAAATAAAGAAGTTAATAGGAAGTAATATACCTCACTTGCATCAGCATTCCCATGCCGTTCCTGAAACGAGGTTTTATCTTCCATTGTAGCACCAAATGGGTCACAGCAAAGGTTTGCATTGACCTGTGTTTCTTCAGGTACACATTGATCTGAAGTTGAATCAGCACAGTCCTGGGAAGGTAGTGTGGACTGCTGCCGAAGAGAACACAACTCTTTCAGCTTGTTCAGGACAGTCAATTTTTCAGGAGTTAACCCTTCACCACCTGGGCTATTGTGAACTGCACTCTCTATTACATCGACACTTGCAGCACCTGTATGCTCATTATGTAAGTTCACAAGCATTGATTCATCAAAAGTGTCCCTTTCTCCACTCACAGGATTGACAGGTGGATGATTGCATTCAATACTTTTGACTGAGGACTTATGACTGACCACATCTGGATTTGAATGAGGACCAAATTGGTTTTCAGAAACATCATCATCCAAATCATCCCAATCAGAAACTAGCTCCCCAGATCCCTTGTCATCAGTGTTACTACGTGAATGTTCACTGACGCTAGCATTGTCCGCATCAGAATCAACCAGATCAGCCCATCTACGTGAAACAACGCCACTTGCATCCGATAACACACTAAATGAATTGGTAGCGCCCTTTGGATTTGTTTCAACTTTCTGTGGTTCAGGAAAAACTGACGCCTTCGGTAGAGATACCACAGGACTTCTTTTGGTTGAAACAGCTGAAGCTAGGTTGAAATTAGCAGGAGCAAGTGTTTTGAACAAAGAAATCAAAGCTGTTGTCTGTGCATGGTCTAGCTCAAAATAGAAGTGGTGATGGTTATAATAGTTGTCAGCAAGGACCTTTTTGAATTGTGTCTCCAGAAGTGGAGGATACTGAGTCTTCATGCGAATATGAACCTGAAAAATACAAGTGGCAGTTTTAAAAATATATAAAAAAGGACAAAATTACTTAAACTATTCCAGTAAGCAAACAGTGCCCTCATTTAGGTACTAAACCTCTGGTACCTGCGCAGGGAAAGCTGTGCTTAAGGACCCATCTTTACTCCAGGCATATGGATCAATAGATATCTGACCTGGACTTGCAGCCTCGAAAAGACCATGGAGCTTTCTGTCACTATAATTGAACAGAAATAAAGGCAATCCAGGTTTGATATTCCTCACATATGAATAGTGGACTGAAGGAAGACCTATTAACATGTGCACAGGAATGAAAAGAGTTATGACTAGAAATTCAACAAGATGTTAACCATTCACGAACTAAGCATTTAAATCACTGTGTAAAGCATATATCATAATATTTTCTTAATAAATTGGCTGGGCACTATTAACAGACTAGTGATGGTGTGACAAATGACAGAAGTCATAGAAAGAGGTGAAAGGTGCACTTCACGAACCAAATAGCTGTTTTCTAAAGCATTCTTGAATCGTATCATGCTTACAACCAAAGATCACCCCTCCAAGTTGGTTTTCGCGGAGATTGCGGGCAAGGTCCCCAGACTTGCTATTAGGGCGATGTGTCTGCATTGCAAGGTTGTAAGCCTCCCTTTCTTCCAGAACCTTTATTTCACACAATGAGAATACGTAAGACGCACGAATAGATACCATGATACCAAAGGGATAACACAAGATACGAATTCGTAATCAAGGGGAGATGGCACACATCTAGCTATCATAGAATTTGACACTCAAAGGTTCAATACAATGTCAACATATGACTCTCAAAAATGCAAAGACTTTAAATATCGAGGATAAAATGATCCAGTTTGCATTCTATACAACAACAACAACAAAGCCTTTTTATCCCAAGCAAGTTGGGTAGGCTAGAGATGAAACCTGCAGGAGAAAAATGACAGTTGTATATACGGTCACAGCTGTAACAATCAAGCACACTAGTAACTTATTAAACTTTTTTGAAACATGAGTAACTTATTAAACTCTTCTAAACGGTTAATCCGATAGCACGGTTCCAATAAATCATTCAATTACAAACCCTCTACATAGTAATATCTAAATAACCCTCAGTTTAAATCTCCAATTCAAAATGTCTCCCCACTGCACCACCTAATAAACCAGGGCAAGATGTAAGACTCAATTCCACCCCGACAGGCGACAAGGTGCCAAAATTACAATACTATGCTTCAGGAGTCATCCAGCCCACCAATCATAAACGTGCACAGCCTAAAAATGATGCACAACAGTATTTGAAACCATGACAGCCACAGAAGCCATATTCAACTTCACTACTACTGTAAGGGCGAAGCTATCATTCAGAACAATTGCCATACGGCAATAATCAGTACATAAGGACAGAGAACAACACATAATCATCTGATCACTAAACAACTAGTGTTCCAAAGCCCACATAATCGCACCACAAGCCCCTTTTATCAACAAATTCCCGCCGACCACAAACCCCAAGGTCTGAAAGTAAGGAGCACGAAGCAGAAAACAACTGCAAGCAGGTACATTTGCCAAACCAAAATTGCAGAATTTTACCAATCAGAGCTTAGGAAACAACTGGATACCCACCAAATTTGCACAAAGTATAGTGATAAACCGCCAAATAAAGCAGTCACCTGCGATCTGAACAAGCAGCACCACCGAGCATCAATATCCTGGCCTCTGCTTAACCCCTAACCGCTAGTGTTCAAAGCGCAAAACCCCAATGTACCTTCTAATCCGCAATTAACGGCCCTCTTCCACACCATCAAGCTTCCTACCACCACCAGTACCCACAATTTTGACATCCGCTTAAACCCTAACCCCTAGTGATCAACAGCCAAAACCCCTATGTGCCATCCAAACAGCAATTCCCACCCCCTCCAAATCAATCGCGTTCCCCACCACCACCATTTCCTCCTCATCGAACACACAACACCGCAGGAAACCCTAATCCCCCAACAAAAACCCAAGAAAATCCCAGAATTTCGCCCCCAAATCGCAAGGGGAAACCGCACCGCAACCCGTACACGAGCCGTAAAACCGCGGATTTGTCTCGCCCCCGCGGCCGATTCAAGCGACGCGCACCTGATTGCTGCGATCCCCGAGTGGCTGGAGCCGCTGGAGGAAGGCGCCGCCGCCTGGGCTTGGTTCCTCGCGGCCTCTTGGAGTGGGTGGGATCCTTTGGGGCGCTGCACTCAGTTGCGTGTGCGCAGCAACATTTTTCTGCTTTGTGAGGAGCAAGTGCAGCATCGCCGCTGAACCGTGTGTGGGGTGGGACTGTGTGCGTTATATAGTAGCAGGGAGGTGGTGGGGTTACCATGGCAGTGACCGTTGCCGAGCTGCAGCGGTGTGTGGGTGCTAACTGACAGGTGGGGTAACAAGTAAGGGTACGCTTTTATTGTTTCAAGTATTTTTCTGATTGAAACCTTGTTATATCCATGTTTTGAACTAAACCGAATACGAATAGTGCCTGCAGCTAATGAGAGTAGCATAATACGAATCGTGCCTGCAGCTAATGAGAGTAGCATAATATAGGACAAGGACCATGATTTGAAACCTTGTTATATCCATGTTTTGAACTAAACCGACCCATGGTGGTGTAAGATGTGATGCTCTCTCCCTCATCATGGAAGAAAAGTAGACTAAGAACCCCCGCGTCGCTTCGCTAGGGTGCAGTGGCGGAGCGTGGCATGATTCGCAACAGAGAGAGCAGTAAACAATCGCGCCTCTTTTGTCGCCTTGTGGGTGCAGTTTTACGTTGAGGTAGCGTTGGTGCAAACGTAATTGGTTTGGCCTTGGGCTGCTGACATGAACCTTTTAGCTGGGTTTTCCTCTACCGGGCTATTACAATCCATGCTATTTTGCATTGGGCGAGGGAGGGGGGGGGAGGGGGGCAGAGCCCCCTCTTTCACCCACACTACGCTCCACACCGGCTAGGGTGACTTGGGCGGCGAACCACCCTAGCCGCCACCTAACCGTTCTCCTCCTTCCTCCACTTGTTATTTGGATTGGACAGTTTAGTAGAGCCTTGTAACAAGGGTTTTGTTTTTGCCCATTCGGTTTAGTGATGAGGTTTGCCAGGCCACTAGAAGAGTAATTTCTTTCTATCAATGTTCACATAAATTCTTTTACAAATGCAATATGTCTGTTGTGTGATCAATTGAAGAGTTGTTGTGTAGATGGGTGGATATCTCATCCTTCCTAGTTCCTAGCAAAATGAGATCATCACCATATACGTACAAAGAGAGAATGCAAATCTTGATTGTTTTGTCCCAACTCTTAGATAGGTATATGTTACTCGAATTTCTATTTCGATTCAACTATTGTCAAACGCATAGTACTTTGCAGCATGATACTTTAAATTTTTGTTCAACTAAGGTAGATAACCCCTCCTTTATTACGGTTGCCCTTCATCAGTTTGTGTATCTCATTCATATACTTCTACTTTGAAATAGCTTTCTCCTTTATACTGTTGAAAGGTCCGAGTATACTACAGCAGCTGCATTGTTGAAATGGCAGCTGATTGTGCTCTTGTTTTGCCAGCTGAGAGCAGTATATCAAGTGCTCATAATGTGTGGGAATTATTTTCACTGTTTGTAAATACACTCTTGGTGGTTTCTACTGCTGCACGTACGTGCAAATGAATGCTACAGCCATCTAACAATTAGTCAGTTTAAATCCTTGTTGATAAATTTTCACTAAATCTCTGTCGAGCACGATTTCTGATAGAAGACCCATGATCAGCACAGGAACGTTTTCCTGCTTTCATCCATCTCTTCATACATGAGGCAGCTGAGTGGAGCTTGAATGTGATGTAGTGCCCTCGGAGTGTTCTTGCGGAGAACACATCTGTGAGAAGAGAACGGTCTTGGACGACTGCAGCAAGGCTTTTAGAATCTTCAATTAATCACACCGGCCTGCTGCAAATAGATGAGCATTTCACTTCAGGGACGATACAACAAACACATAAAAAACAAATGAAAATCGGAACGCTATTGATCAGTGAACCGCCGCCGCCTTCTCCCGCGGGGTGGAGATCGATCGTCCCGCTGATTTTTAATTAATCAAAACTGAAAAAGAAAGACTGTTGCGGCCTGCGGGAGCAGTTTTAGGTGCAGAGACACGGAGAATCAGAGAGGGAAGCTAGAGATGACCTCAAGAATACGCTCCCCTCAAAAAAAAAAAAAAAAGAGATGACCTCAAGAATCGTCGTCGGCACCAAGCTAGGTGTGATGTTCCGGCCAAATTAATTAAAGACGTCGCCCAAGTCTTTGTCAGCGCGGACGTGAACAAGCTACTCCTGCCCGATGGATGCTTCCGATCACGGAGTCCGTCGAAGAGGAAGAGTCGGCTATTGGCACGCGGAGGCGGGCCAAAGACACCGTCGAAGAACGCCACCTGAGAAAATGGAAGAGGTACTCGACGGCGGCCGGGCCAAGACGCCGTCGGTCGAGTACATCCTCCATTTCGTCACGTGCCGTTCTTCGTTAATTCTTGGAGCCGATCCACGATCGCGCGACTGTCCAGGCAAGCTCTCGGCGTGTGTGGGTGGGTGTGGACGTGTTTGTGCTGCAGCGGAAGGGGACAGAAAGGATTGCAGTGCAGAGGTTAAACACGAGACGGGAGGTATTTATGCCCACGCGCGCCCAGGGAGGAAGGAGCTATCCATCGATCAGATCCTATATAGATCTACGAAAGTTCAGGGCGCCGTGAGACGCGTTCCGGAGCAACTGCAATCGTGGAGTGAGGGCGGAGGGAGGGTATCGTGGGGAGTTTGAACGGGTATCCGGGTCCGGAGAAGCGCGCACGATTGAGCGATTTCAGGCGATCCACAGATCAATCGGGAGCGCAATCCAGCCACGTTGTGCTCTTGCTGTTGCCGGATTATGAACAGGTTTTTCAGCTCACCAACCTTGTCCTCAAAAAAAAAAAAAAAACAACCTTGACAATTGCCTGTAATTTCGAATCACTTCTTCAGTAGATGGCGGATTGTTCCCCGCATCAATTTGCCTTGTTTGCAGCATCCCACCAGGCCCATATACTAGCAAAACAGTCTTCATCAATTTTCTTCTTTAAGTTACAACACAAACAGAATGAACCACCTGCTGACTCGTTGGCAATTCAGTCAGTTCTTATGACCTCCAGCTGCATTGCAATCCAACATTCTTTTTTTTTTTAGGACTAAAGGATTTCATTAAATCAAGGACATGATACAGAGATGGGTCGAACTGGAGCCGGCACAAGAATGCGGTCGATCGTCGGTGCCGGCTCCAGTTCCTCCCATGCCCCCACAGATATACCTGGCCAACAGACCGGGCCGGGCCGACACAGCCCGAGCCCGTCACGGACCGGCCCGGAGCCTTGACGTGGCAAGGTTTGAAAATAAAGTGGAGATTTGTTTAGCTAATCTGTTGGAGAGCCCATCAAATTTAGGAGCCATTCTGTTTTACGTACGTGAAACTTTTCATGGGTACTACTAGAGAGAGTGCGCTTTGTATCAGAGGGGTGTTGTTAACATTACTTGCCTTAACAGCATTGGTATCGTGTTTCATTGCCAACATGCAGATGCTAGTTTTTAAGAGGAAATGAGAAACTATCATACACTCTGACAGAGACAAATGAAATAAGCTCTGCTGTTGGTTACAAATTTGGAAATATGAGCAGAGATCCACAACTTGTTTGAAAGAATATTACATTATTACCTGAAAATTTCAGTTACATGTCATCGTTCTATCTTAAAACATTGAAATAGATTTAGATTCAGTGTGGACATGAACACAAAATGGTAAGCGACCACAACAAACACACATCACAATCTCTCCTCAAGCAAAACGAAATTGTTGTGACAGAATCCCAAGCTCTAGTATCAGTCACAGATGCATCGTCATGAAGAGAGTTTCGGCCTTGTAATTTGTAACGCAATTAAGAAGCAAAATGAAAATGGTACTACTAGCAAGCACGGGATATGGCCAAACTGACACACAAACATTGGAGTCGTAGTGGGATGGGATGAGCAGATCATTGGACAAAGCGGCAGTGATCTCGCTCTCCAATGACAGAATCCGACCACAAGGAACACGAAGAAAATTACCTGAGGAACAGGGGCATGGGAGGAACTGGAGCCGGCACCGACGATCTACGGCAGTGGCCGTGCTGAAGACGCGTGCGCCGGCGGAGGCAGATTCGATCAAAGGCGACATGGGACCATGGGAGTGTAGTGTAGATGACGTCGGTCGGACGCACGGAACCACGGAATCCCGGTGGGCGCCGTCAAGATGCGTCGTTATGCATGCTCGCGGGGCGCGGCCTGCATCGGCAAGATCACACCAGTAAGAGGAGGAGCAAATGCTTGGCAAAATTATATGCATGTGTGCTGCAGGTGTAGAATGTTTTAACGAACGATATAGAAAAATTCCAAATAGCCACTGAATGATCAGCTATTTAAGAAACACTACCTCCATTCGTTTTCCCGAAAGGTAAATGCTGGGCGACTCGGGAGAGCACCAACAAATTCCTGGAACACGTCCCGGATCAACAGATCCAGACCGTCATCTGGTCCTACCTTGCATGCTTCGATTTCCTTGAGGCTGGGGAGGTGCTCGAGCCCTGCTGGTGCAACCTTGTCCCATCCATGTGGATCGAAATATAGCGACACCATCTGGAGATTGGGCATGGTCCTTGCCTCGAATGAAAGGCGCGACATCCCATCACAGTCAAAGCTAAATGCCTTGAGAGCTGCAAAACCCATCGTACGTGACAACTCAATCCTTTCAGCAGTGACGCCTCCAATCTGCAGGCTGAGAAAGACGAGGGAGGGCAACGTTCCAATGATACCAACGTCTTCTTTCCAGCTGGAGTTAGAGATCTCATCCAGCCCAAGTGCCAAACTGCGGAGGTTACGGAGATCGCCGATCCACCTTGGAACTCTGCAGAAGGTCACGTGATACGTATAAAGTGACTCAAGGTTGCGGAAAGGAGGGGAAAGCGAACTCAAGCCATCGCCAGGATAGTATCTCCTTCCATGTACTGCAGAAATACAAATCCGCTTGAGGTAACTTAGTTTCTCGAGTGCAGAGCTTAGTGCACATATTTTAGTCAGCATAGGCTCAGAGTTTCCCTCTTCCGAATGATAAAGTGTCAAATCCACGAGGTTGGTGAGCGCGCCAAGGGCCTTGATATTTTCTGACGAGCTCTTCTGCAGACTAAAACCTTGCAACGTGCGCAATTGATTCAACTTGCCAATCCCGTCCGGCAATCTCGCATGCATTGTCACGATCAAATGAGACAGGCGCGGCAAATCAACTATATCTGAGGGAAGGCAGAAATCCAACCAATCAGGGAGTTCTAATGTCTCCAGATATTGAAGCCTCTGAATTTGACTAGGAAGCTCTATGTTACTACCATACCCTAGTTTAATCTTAAGATATCTCAGGTATGACAACTGGATGATACATGTAAGGTCAAAACTTTCGACGAGCTCAGTCTCTCTGATGAGGTAATTACTTTCAAGCAACAGAACCCTGATAAATCTAAACTCCAACAAAGGAGGCATCCAGTCAAGCCCTCCAAACTTGGAAAGAGAACGAACTTGTGATAGCAGGCAAGTAGTGGCTACGGTCATTGTGGCATGTTCTGCACCACTCATGTTGATAGAGAGTCTACGAACCTTATACTGTGCTTCTGCAACCTTCTGTGGATCATGCACCACGGTGATAAAATTATCTTCTCGACATCTCCTTAAGATCAGGTCAAGCATCATGTCATGTACTCTGCAGGCATACACCATGGTATTATCAAATCGATCACATATAGGTTGAATCATGCTCCTGTTGACAAGTCCATAAAAATAACCCTCTGCAATGTCCCATGCATCTCTCCCAGGAGAGATCATCACAAAACCTTCGGCCACCCATTGTCTAACCAGATCATCCTTTCTAATCATATAATCCTCGGGATATTTACCAAGATACAAGAAGCATGACTTAAGATGATGTGGAAGACTCTTGTAGCTGAGGTCTAAGATGTGCACCATATCTTGCAGGGTGGGGTTTGCTGCTGACTGAACGGCTAAACAATTCTGTATGAACTCCCACTGCTGTTTTAATGTTCCAGACTGAGACTGTTGGCAAGCTAGAATACTGGCTATTGTAATGATTGCAAGCGGTAACCCACCACACTTTTTCAGAATCTGACATAAAACTGTCTCTGAATTTTGGAAACGAGAATCATCTTCAGATATAGATATTCTTTTCAAGAATAATGCTCTTGAGTTTGTGTCACTCAGGGGTTGCATGTCATGTATGTATTGATGGTCACTGCAGCATGCTCTAGCCACTTCCGCATCTCGTGTAGTTACTATAACTCTGCTTTGTCGATTGTTTTCAGGAAAAGCACATCTAATAGTATTCCACGGTGGTACACCCCACAAATCATCAATTATGATGAGGTACCTGCAAATAGGAGCAGCATAGATCATGCCATAAATTGCGTACAGAGCAAACACTCGAGCTAAAGAAAATTACTAGATTATAATATACAAATAAAGCTCGTGCAATTAGAAACTAGGTGAGTTTTGTCCAATAAAAAGTGCGTGAGTGTGCTCACTGTATTTGTGTTTTGATATGCAAACGCAAAACATGAAGACCTATTTTAGAAAATGGAATTACATTCCGGTCTCTGCAATATCGTACATAGGCTTCCGACCTCTTCGTGACTGCACACGGACTTGTTTATTACATACATCTAAGGGAAAGAGCATAAAAAACTTTAGTACATGAATAAAAGTATTAATGGTCATCTATATGTCCAGTATCTATCCTTGTTTTCCTAAACGGAACTAAACTCTGTTTAAATGGCTCCTAAAAGTTAGACGGGTGACCATCGTCTCTGCCTAAATGTCTGTTTAGCCCGTTCAAACGATCATTTAGCTCATTTAAACGGTCGTTTAAATATATTAAATGGTAAACTATGATTGACCGACTGTCATCGTTTACCGTCTAGGAAACGACTGGTATCTATTGAGGTCACTTGTCGCCATCATGAATTCCGATCTCATCTCAGGTCATCGTTGAGGTGGGAATGAGACATAAAACCAAGAATTCTATCTACCACCGCCTTGATTTGCCAAGAACGGACAAGTCCGGCCAACACTGGCCGCCACCTGAAGGAGCATGCATTTTTGCTGTTATTTGGGCATCAAAGTGGACTCCATTGGATAAAATCTTGTCAATCACGAAGAGGTGTCTTCCATGCGGAGGAGCGAGGTGAAACAAGAGCAAGAGGGCTGCAGCCCAACTCAATGTCTTGGCGTTCTTATGCAGCAGACTTGCCGCTGCCTTGATCTAAAACGCCGACGTCGTCGAAGGGAGCCGCCGTACCCACCGTCTAAGACAAAATGCATAGATCAATTGGATGGGAAGGGTGTTCCGCAGTACCAAGTCGATGTGTAATCTCGCTAGTCCTGAATCATGATACCAATGCAATGTACCGTTGTCATTACATCTCGCTAATAGTTGAGGAAGATGTGAGATGTTGAAATCCTGCGCAACCGGTGCCACAACACCTGCGCAACCGCAACGTGACACGGATCCCTCATAGATGGAGCTTGCCCCACCGGCCGTCGTCGTCGATCCGGCCACCGTAACCTGGTGCTACTTGCTGGAATCCGTGTGTGTGTGTGTGTGGGTGGGTGGGTAGGGGGGGTGCGGCACGGCATCTGCCGGTAAAGTTGCACAACGGGCTCTCCTGCTACCCTCCTTTGGGTCGCATGTTTCCGGTAGCGGTGAGGAGGTGCGTGGAAGGGAGGGCAGTGGCGGCGGCAGCTACGGTTTTGCCCGAGCCGTCCTCGTGAGAGCAACGAGGACGCAGAGTTACTCATGACAGAGTCGGGAAACATAAACATGAAGACTTAGGGGGCGTTTGGTAGAGATTCGTATTGTCCAACTTCTGCTTCTCTAAGAAAAATTCCAAATCGGTGTAGAATCAAAATGGATTATGGCCAAAAGCATGTAGAATCAATTTTGGATTTCAACATAGAAACAGAAACAACAATTTCTAGCTTTTCCTGGATTCTGGAACAAACGCTTTGACGTATGCGCGCCAAGCGCACGCCCTCATGGGCGGGCCCGCTAGACATAACACACTTATGCTTGTTTAAAAAACCAGTAGGTTTACAAACTGAACATCGGAATTGCAAACCGATTACACCGTTGTGATCGTTGTTACAAGATCTCCAAAACTAGACCACATTTGACTATATTTTGCAAAACATTTTTTTTTAAAAAAGCTCCAACTTGATCTTATTAGTAGTCATCTACTATATATTTAATTTAGTGTTTGCACTTATTTTTATTTCTATATAGTACACAAACTGGAGTTCTAATTTTAGGGGTACTGCATTCATTTGACATGTATAATCCATTTATAAAAAAACTCAGGATAAACTGTTTTGCCGAATAGCCTAACCGAAGAAGTTGTTTTGAAAGATAATCCAGAATAAGCCAGAGAAGCTATTTTGCCTCAAAATCTAGTGCAAAACTGTTTTTTTTTTTGGTATAATCTGATGCCCCGACAAACAGGGCCTTACATGTGTCGTTCAGCCAGATTCTAGGGGAAAAAGAAGTACTAACTCTAGACTAGTAGATCTTGAAGAATTAATAATTAAGCTAAAACATCAAATTCTCTACTCAAGAATTAATGAAAAGACCTGTTGGATTATGGGTCATTTATACTATAGCAAAATCCTGGACTGAAAGATGTGTGCACCATATTTGCCAAAAATACATGCTATCTGCGTCAAAATATATTTCACTTGCCTCCATCTTGAAAAGTGAGACAAATGTATTCATAATCTGGAAGCTCCTTCAACTAAACCTCTTCAAAGAGGTGTTTTATGTTTCGAGTTAGTATACAACAAGAGTCCTAAGCTATATGTTTTAATTTTTAATAAAATTATACAATTTGAATAAACGTCCTTGCTACAGGAGGAGAACATTTAAAATATTATTTTTTGCATAGAAAAGGTTTACTCCAGAACTACTATAGATAACTAAATATGCGTACCTCTTATCGCGTACATATTGTATAAGGTTGTCCAAGATAGACTGCACATCACAAGCAGTCTGGATTATTGGATCTTTTGGCTTGAGTTGGGATAGCATGCTAGTGAGTATCCTTGTCAGATCTGGATTGCTAGAAACCGACACAAATGCCTTGCAAATGAAATGTCCCCCGACTTCACGATACACCTCATTGGCAAGTGTGGTCTTACCTAAACCTCCTGTGCCGACTATCGACACCACCTTCAACGATTGATCCCCATCCAGTATCCATTCGATAAAATCCTCCTTTGGGTTATCAATACCAACAAGACTAGTTGCATCGTTGTATAGTGCTGGTAGACGAGCATCGAAGGGCTCAATGGTTGCACTGGGTGTACAATCTACCTTATACCTCTTACAGCGATCACTTATTTCCTGAAGTTGAAACCTGAGCTCTTTGATCCGCATGGCAGTTTCAAAACGGGCCCTTAAAGTCATGATAAAATTATAAACCTTGCTGATGAGATTAGCCTTGGCATCGAAGCTTGTCATGTTGTTCTTGAAATCATCAATACAATCTTCAATATTATAGGTCATCTCTAGCACTTGGTTCCTCCAATTCTTCACTTGCGGATCTAGTTGTTCGTTACCTTCTAGCTTCTCGAGTAGAGCGTTCATGGCAGGAAGCTCGTACATGAGAAACAGAATATCACGGGACACACCTATGAGATTAGCGCCCGTGTCCCAAACCAGATCATTGAGCTTTGCAAGAACGGAGTCCATCACCCCCTTGGATGCACTCACCACGGCTCCTTCCATCGGTCGTGATGGGAGTGGGGCCTTCCGCCTAGCTAGCTGTCACCTATGAATAAGTAAGGACATAAAGGTGACTGGCTTATGTCAACTAGCCTTTCAAGATGCACGGGCTAGAAATTAGAAAGACACATAAATAGATATAGCTTTAAAAAAAACTTATGCAAGCACAATGGTCGAGTCAAATATTAAATTTTTAATTATTAAATATGTACTTTAAACTATAAAATTTGATATCACATGTCAGTATTAGATTCAATCTCAATGCCATATGACTTTCCAAATGGCCAAGCAAGACTTTCGATGGGAGATGAGTTTTAATTATTAATGTTGATTATATTTTTTATGGGCTCTTTTAGATGTATTTCCTCAACAATTTAAAAATTAGTATATTTATTTTTATATTGAATTCCACATATTTTCATTTGTGTTTGGGATGTTAAAACATGCTCCTATATTGATCCAAATTCGGAAACTGAGTAATTTAAAACTATGAAATAGTTGAATTTTTTGGCTATTTATATTGTTCCAAATTTAGCTATTTTTGGACTCATAATGGTATGGTGGGTAAATTAGAAATAAGAATTAGGGGTGTTTTTCGATTTTTTTGTTATTTGTTTAGCTATTTTTGGCTCATAATGGTGGCTAATTTAGAAATACTTTTGAGAGGTATTTTTGCTATTTTTTATTCCAAATTTAGCTATTCTTGGACTCATAATATCATGGTGGACAATTTAGAAATAGATTTGAGGAGTATTTGTTTGCAATTTTTTTATTATTCCGAATTTAACTATTTTTTAGACTCAAAATGACATGGTGGGTAATTTAGAAATAGGTGTGTCGGGAATGGCAAGGTGGGTAATTTAGATCATGCTAGATCAAAAGGCCACCATTTATCTTACTTTTAATTGTACGGCTAGATATTTTTGATTTTTTGTGAGAATTTTTAGGACTTTTCTTCCGATTAACGTGGAGGCTTCAAAATGAGCCTCTAATTAGTAAATACAAGATAAGATAAGATTCAGCGGTGGTAGCTTCAACGCGTTTGCAGCAAGGTTCCTGATTGAGACTCACCTTTTAACAGCCCTTTGTCAAGCAGATGTTTGGGGTGAAATATTTGGAGCTTGCCGGGTCAGATCAGGGAGGGTGTTGACAGCGCGCAGCAGCACGGATCAGAGACTAGGGGGGTTGCACATATATGCTATCAAATCACCACATCATTAGCCAACAAAAATAAAGAAAACTAGTAGCAGGGCCTAAACTTGAAAGAGAACAAGGAGCCAGTTAATTAGCCCGCTTGAAGAAACAGGACTAAAACGAAACTCGATCCTTAATTACCTCATCATATGAAACTGGAAACTGCCGATTCTAAACCACCAGAGCACAGCATGCAGATCAGCTCTAGTCCTTGGATCAAGCCATAGAGAGAGGACACATGAAGCAGTTGGAACTTGAGAGCTTCTTAGATGATCCCTCCGACTGGTTGGCCTCGCAGTGCTTGTGTGCGTCGCAAATATAGAGTATAATATAAAGCAGCAGGATAGAGCTAGGCAGATATAGCGCCAAAAATATCTTATCCCAACCAGTGGTAGTCAGATATCATGTAATAACATTGGCCAATTGCAGCACAGGGATGAAGATGATTGACGGGGCAACGACGACGGAGGAAGATACGAGGTAGCAGTAACTGGTCAAGACTCAAGAGCGAGGACCTTATCTGCGTCTGCAGTCTCCATGCGCGTGCGAGTTTTTCCTCGAAATAAAAAGGAAATAAAGGGTAGAAAAATAAAAACGTGTATCCGCGTCGCCGGACATGCATAATACATAGGCCTATTTTAAGGTGGATGATGGGCCATATTTCCGTCGGCGCCCGTCATGGATGCAGTTCGCCCATCTTCGCGCCCACAATGTCCATCATATAGCCTGGGCTGCACCACAGCTAGCAGTGACCGCCACTGCTAGCCTACTAAATAATTTAAAGAAAAACTCTCAAAAAAATAATTAAAAAAAAAGAATGTGGGGGCCTGTTCGGGCCCATACCATAGGGAGTGTACTGCACCGCTCTTGCGTCGCGGCCCGCTATCGCCGTGCCGCCCGCCCACTGTCGGCGGGATCCCATCAGTGCCGTCATGGAGTCGCGTCGCGCCGTCACCGTGCCCGAGGACGATGTTGGAACCCTCGCCAGCACGACGCGCCAGAACCATAGTCGCGTGCACCTTCGTGGAGGAGCTCGCCCATCTTCTCCCACGTGTTGTGAAAGACTCGTTGCAGAGCAGTGTCGCCCGACTTCTTTGCCTGCTCCCGTCCTTGTCGCGCCAGGATCCATCGTTGTGGAGCTCGAGGAGGCCACTGCGTCTGCGCCAGATCCGCAGCCCCCGGCCACCACGACAAGCTTGACGAGGCCCCAGTCGTCGTTGTCGGATCCGTGACCAGCCCCCAGCCACTGCCACTGCCACCGCGACCAGCCATGGCTACCGCCCATGCGACATGCTCGAGGCTCCGGCCGACCACCGCCACCGCGACCAGCCCTCGCCACTGCAATGAGCTCGAGGAGCTGGTCAACACAAAGCAGAGGCTGGAGCTCGAGGTGCGGGCGGAGGCACTCATGCTCGCAGAGGAAGCGGGGAGGATCCTTGCCGGGAATCTAGGAAGATAGAGACTAACATAGAGGGAGGAGAAGGGTGCGGTGCCCGACTTGGGCCGTGTTCGTTTCTTTTAGTGTTAAATTTTAGAGCCCTCTAAACAAAGAAAATCTAGTACTAAATAAAATTTAATGACAAAATCTTTTTACAGATGGGTACATCTTTAGGAGACGAATCTAATGAGCCTAATTAATCTATATTTTGCTATAGTCATGCTACAGTAATGTTACAGTAACCACCATCTAATCATGGCGTAAATACCCTCATTAGATTCGTCTCGCGAATTAGACCAGGGTTCTGTAATTAGTTTTGTAATTAAACTTTATTTAATATAGTTTATTTAGAGTTTAGACCCCTCTAAAATTTAGACCCCTATGCGCCGAACACCCCCTTAATTTGCTGGATGGAATGATGCTTTTAGTCGTAACAAATCTTGATATTGATTCCATAGAATATCGTATGGATTCGGAGGCGCGGTGGTGATAAGGCCGACGGTGCAATGGAGTAGGATATTTTATTGCATTTGTGTGTGGTGGTAAACTGTGATGGAGGCAGTAGGTACTGCCCATAGTCACTGCAACAATTCTAGTCTTATTGTCGCAAAAAAAAAAACAATTCCAGTCTTATATGAGAACTTAATTACGTCACAAAATATGAAAAGAAAAATTGTCATAAATAGCCTTCTATGACATTTTCGTCATGAAGTGTGTGTTACTGATTACTTTCTATGACGAATTTCAAAGTTTCGTCATAGATTTGTGATAATTTTCCAAAACATCATAAAATCTATGATGATTTTCACATAATCATAGAATTTTATGACGCTTGTATTTTTGTCACAACCCGATAAGCAGAAGATGATATGGATCTAACATGGACTTGACGTGGCAAGCATACTTCACTTTCTGCCCATTCACTTCTGACCCTTTTTTTTTTAGAACAACCCATTTTTTTTGTTCTTGTTTATTTCTGGCGCTTTTTTCCTATTTTACTTTGGCCCATTAAATTTGCAGGCCCAACACAAGACACTAGGCCATTTTTTGGGAGGAGAAACTAGGCCATTATTTGCTCAGCAGTAAGATAAATAGTTTATTATTAGGCTTAATTTGCTTTTTGTGTGTGCAGCTGCACACACAAAAGCAATGCTGCACACACAAAAGCAAATTAAGCCCAATAATAAACCACATTCAAGTTACAGCCGATTGCATAACAAATAAGCCTAATAATAAACCATACATATCTCAGCAAATGTTCCAACATGTCCCCACATCACATACATAATTCACTTTGGAGCTTGCATGGGTGTGCCTCTAGACATCTTCTTCCTTCAGCAATATGCACTTGAATCTTGATGCATAGCCCTTGCATCATCGTATCCGATCCTTTTTTGCCCATATTTCTACTCAGTCTTTCTATCATGGGATCTGAGTCACCTGACAATCATGAGCAACAGTGTTAGGCAACTAAAACTGACTGATAAAGCTTCTTCAGAATATAAAATAGGACTAAACAATCAGTCAATACTATAGACAATGGGCTGAAGTCAAAGAAAGTGTATCTGACCATTTCATAGACTAATTGATTGTGATGAACAAAATAGCAGAACACATTTTATTTATGCTAAAGCACAGGTATGTCATCATGTCATGCACAAAGAATGCCTTTCGCACTCAGAAATGTGAAATTTTCCCAGAAATTGTAGCAAAACTGATTATAGTAAAATGACAGAACTCTAGAATTAAGTTATGCAGCAAGCACTTCTCTTAACGTAGTTATTATTAAAGACTTGAAACAAAAGAAGTAAAACTAATTCCTAATCCATCTGCCTCTTGCACAATAAAACTAATCACCTAATTATGCAAATTACTAATATGTGACTTGAATTTGCTCCTACCTTTTCCATGCATTACTAAGGCATATGCTCCGGAATTAATTAATCGCAAGGAGCAGTAGATCGATGCATAGTTCATAGTACTTAGAGATTACGTAGAGTAGCTTGCCTTCATTGCATATCTGGATATGGTTCTCCGGTGCAGCAGAACAAGTGGCAGCAACTTGCATCAAACCTTCTTGTGGATTTGAGGTGGTACGATCCTGTGACAGAAAGCTCCCCTGTGCTCTGCATAGTCCTAGTAGGCTGCTACTGTTGTTCTTGTCCATTACGTGTAACAACTCTCTTTGAAGGTCTTGTTACTTCACTGCGCAAGCTTTCATTCATCATAGATTCCTTGCTGACTTGCATGGTCACATGTAAATGATACAAGATAAAATAAAAACAAGTCAATAATAATGATTATTGTGCACAAATGAGTAAATACAATGAATTCTACACGAATTGATTCATCATTGAACAATGAAGCGCAATTCAAACCATATGGCCTGAATCACATGCTTGTTTGAAGTTTGTAAAAGCAAATGTCATGTTTAGCAGGTTACATAAGCAGGCATGTGGAGAAATGACTAAATCAGAAGTTTGGCTCTTTCACCACTATGGCCACCGACAATGTGTGAAGCATAAACAACTATAAAGACTAGGTACCATGGTATATATACAACAATAATTTACCAAATCCCCTTTTCCGTTCCTGTGGTCCACTCGATACCACAAGATCGGCACACCGGCAAGTGACCAATAGAAGCAGATTGCCATGGAGGACTGAGTCGTCGCGAGCTCCAGTTGCGATGTCCTTGGGCTGGCCGACCGCGCGAGGTTGTCAGAGGCTTCACCCCATCCGCGGCTGGCAAAATCCACGAATGAGGACATCCTAAGCTGCAGATGCTACCTGTATCATTCATATACTCGATTTGACGGCTCACATCATTTGCTACAGTGCATGTTTTTTTTTTTTTGCGAGGAAAAAGGGAGCTTTATTAGGTACTTAACGTATCATCATTACTGATGAGGACATCACTACTATCGTTACACCCACGCCCCCACGAACACCGACAACACCAACTCCGGCTGGTCCTCTTACCCGCGCTCGTGCTCGCCAACTTAACTATCAAGTGAGTTCATTCCTAAGCTCATGTCAATCTTATTTGTACCATGGAGACGCGTCCACTCTTGTTTTGCTTAGGAATGATGGAGAGGATAAGAAGGGGAGGGGATTCGCGTGCGCTGGATTTGGACTGCAGGACAGGGTCAACTTGTGATGGATGCCACGGCTTCATCCGAACCCCGACTGGGGCGTTCTGGTACTTCACGGAAAGCTTATCAAGTCTACTTTCAAATGGATCTGGCATCACTCGGAGTAGGCCGCAATCGTTGATTTACTGAAGAGACCTTTTCTGTCCATGGTGCTGCGACACCTTGTTTGGCCCAATGGGCTGTGTATCAAGTTGAGTCCAACAAGGGCACGTCCTAGGGTTTGGGGACAACCTCCACCACGTCTTGGTCGTCCTCCACTCCCTCATATACCTCCATAGCCGCCACAAACCGACCTGGGTTTTGTTTGATGTAAGTTTAGCTTTACTACTTCCTAGTGAACGCGTGTGTCGGCTAGACCACCCGATTTGCTTGATTCAGAACCCCAAATTCGTGTGTGTACCAGATCCATCTTGGGCAAGTGCTGTGACTGATTTCCTTGCCAACTTGTTCTTGCTTGTTCTTTGATTGCTTGCAGGTTCGAGGTTGTTCTTGGCACGGGAAGAACAACAACAAGATGGTGAGTATTCCTCTGCTAGTGATTTTGATGAAGAGACATATGCTTTGCTTGCGGCTAACAATACAGGGGAAGATGACGATGACAACAAGGGTGAAGAACACATTGGGGCTGAACATGCTGACCGTTATGAAAGCCTCATTGTGCGCCGAGTGTTGAGCGCACAAATGGAGAGGGCTGAACAAAATCAGCGCCACACCTTGTTCCAAACCAAGTGTGTGGTAAAAGAGCGCTCATGCCGTGTGATCATTGATGGGGGCAGCTGCAACAACCCAGCAAGTTCGGAGATGGTGGAGAAGCTTGCTTTGGAGACCCAACCTCATCCACAACCTTACTACATTCAGTGGTTCAACAATTGCAGCAAGGTCAAGGTAACACGGTTGGTACGAGTTAATTGCTCCATTGGCTCATACCATGATTCCATTGATTGTGATGTTGTCCCTATGCAAGCATGCTCTATGTTGTTGGGCAGACCATGGCAATTTGATAAGGACTCTTTGCATCATGGTAGGACAAATCAATATTCTTTTGTGCATAATGGCAAGAAACTTGTGTTGCATCCTATGTCTCCCGAGGCCATTTTGAGGGATGAACTTGCTAGAGCTAGAAAAGTGGAGACTTTGGATCATGCTAAGAGTGAAAATCAGATTGTTGTTAAAGAGCTTCAACAACATAAGAAACGAAAGGCTAAAACTGAACATGACAAGAAAAATGAGATTAAATTGAAAGGTTCTTGTTTCCTTGCTACCAAATCTGATTTGGATGAGATTGATGCTTCCACTACTGTTTGCTATGCTTTTATTTGCAAGGAGAGTTTATTTTCACTTGAGGATGCACCCATATCCTTGCCTTCTATGGTCACTAACCTTTTGCAGGAGTACATCGATGTTTTTCCAAAGGAGGTACCACCAGGGCTGCCACCAATCCGTGGAATCGAGCACCAAATTGACCTTATTCCCGGGGCCTCTTTGCCCAACCGTGCCCCATACAGGACCAACCCCGAGGAAACCAAAGAGATACAGCGACAAGTGCAAGAATTGCTCGACAAAGGTTATGTACGTGAGTCTCTTAGCCCTTGTGCTGTCCTTGTACTTTTAGTACCTAAGAAAGATGGGTCATGGCGTATGTGTGTGGACTGTAGAGCCATTAATAACATCACCATACGGTACCGTCATCCTATTCCACAACTTGATGATATGCTTGATGAGTTGAGCGGCTCTATTGTGTTCTCTAAAATTGATTTGCGTAGCGGTTACCACCAAATTCGCATGAAGTTAGGAGATGAATAGAAAACCGCTTTTAAAACCAAGTTTGGACTTTATGAGTGGTTAGTTATGCCTTTTGGTCTTACTAATGCACCCAGCACCTTCATGAGATTAATGAATGAAGTTTTACATGTTTTCATTGGTAGATTTGTGGTGGTATACTTTGATGATATTTTAATATATAACAAATCTATGGAAGAACATCTTGATCATTTGCGTGCTGTTTTTGATGCTCTTCGTGATGCACATTTGTTTGGTAACCTTGAGAAGTGCACATTTTGCACGGATCGAGTCTCTTTTCTTGGCTATGTTGTGACCCCGCAGGGAATTGAAGTTGATCAAGCCAAGGTTGAGGCAATTCACAGCTGGCCGGTTCTTACCACGGTCACACAAGTGAGGAGTTTTCTAGGACTTGCTGGATTTTACCGCCGCTTTGTGAAGGACTTCAGCACCATTGCAGCTCCTTTACATGAACTCACAAAGAAGGGAGTGTCGTTCTCTTGGGCCGCTGCACAAGAATGTGCCTTCAACACACTAAAAGATAAGTTGACACATGCACCTTTGCTTCAACTTCCCGATTTCAACAAAACCTTTGAGCTTGAATGTGATGCTAGTGGGATTGGTTTGGGCGGTGTGCTGTTGCAAGAGGGCAAACTTGTAGCATATTTCAGTGAGAAATTGAGTGGGCCTAGTTTGAACTATTCCACTTATGATAAGGAGTTACTTGCTTTAGTTCGAACTTTGGAAACATGGCAGCATTATTTGTGGCCCAAGGAGTTTGTTATACATTCAGATCATGAGTCCTTGAAACATATTCGTAGTCAAGTAAAACTGAACCGTAGACATGCCAAGTGGGTAGAATTCATCGAGTCCTTTCCTTATGTCATCAAACACAAAAAGGGAAAAGAGAATGTCATTGCCGATGCTCTGTCTAGACGTTACACCATGCTTTCACAACTTGACTTCAAAATCTTTGGTTTACAAACAATTAAAGATCAATATGAACATGATGTTGATTTCAAGGATGTGTTGCTGAATTGTAAAGATGGTCGAACTTGGAACAAATTCGTCCTCACCGGCGGGTTTATATTTAGAGCTAACAAGCTATGCATTCCAGCTAGCTCGGTACATTTGTTATTGCTGCAGGAAGCACATGGAGGAGGGCTCATAGGACATTTTGGTGTGAAGAAGACAGAGGACATACTTGCTGGTCATTTCTTTTGGCCCAAGATGAGGAGAGATGTGGAGAGATTTGTTGCTCGCTGCACTACATGTCAAAAAGCTAAGTCACGATTGAATCCATATAGTTTATATATGCCTTTACCCGTTCCTAGCATTCCTTGGGAAGACATTTCTATGGATTTTGTGTTGGGCTTGCCTAGGACTAGGAAGGGACATGATAGTGTTTTTCTGGTTGTGGATAGATTTTCTAAGATGGCACATTTCATACCTTGTCACAAAACCAATGATGCTACTCATATTGCTGATTTGTTCTTTCGGGAAATTGTTCGCTTGCATGATGTGCCAAAGACAATTGTTTCTGATCATGATGCTAAGTTTCTTAGTTATTTTTGGACAACTTTGTGGGGGTAAATTGGGAACCAAGCTTTTGTTTTCTACCACTTGTCACCCCCAAACTGATGGTCAAACTGAAGTTGTGAATAGAACTTTGTCTACTATGTTAAGGGCTGTTTTAAAGAAAAATCTTAAGCTGTGGGAAGAATGTTTGCCTCATATTGAATTCATTTATAATCGTTCGACGCATTCTACTACAAAGATGTGCCCTTTTGAGATTGTTTATGGATTTTTGCCTCGTGCTCCTATTGATCTGATGCCTTTGTCAACTTCTGAAAAACTGAATGTTGATGCTAAGCAGCGTGCTGAATTTATGTTGAAGTTGCATGAAACAACTAAAGAAAATATTGAACGCATGAATGCTAAATATAAGCTTGCTGGTGATAAAGGTAGAAGGCAATTGATTTTTGAACCTGGAGATTTTGTTTGGTTGCATTTGAGAAAGGATAGGTTTCCTAAATTGAGAAAATCTAAATTAATGCCTTGAGTTGATGGACCATTTAAAGTGCTGCAAAAAATTAATGAGAATGCATATAAGCTTGATCTTCCTGTAGAGTTTGGGGTTAGTCCCACGTTTAACATTGCAGATTTGAAACCATATTTGGGAGAAGAGGATGAGCTTAAGTCGAGGACGACTCAAATGCAAGAACATCGCTACTATCGTTACACCCACGCCCCCACGAACACCGACAACACCAACTCCGGCTGGTCCTCTTACCCGCGCTCGTGCTCGCCAACTTAACTATCAAGTGAGTTCATTCCTAAGCTCATGTCAATCTTATTTGTACCATGGAGACGTGTCCACTCTTGTTTTGCTTAGGAATGATGGAGAGGATAAGAAGGGGAGGGGATACGCGTGCGCTGGATTTGGACTGTAGGACAGGGTCAACTTGTGATGGATGCCACGGCTTCATCCGAACTCCGATTGGGGCGTTCTGGTACGTCACGGAAAACTTATCAAGTATACTTTCAAATAGATCCGGCCTCACGTCCATATCTGCTCGGAGTAGCCCGCAATTATCGATTTACTTAAGATACCTTTTCTGTCCATGGTGCTATGACACCCTGTTTGGCCCAGTGGGCTGTGTATCAAGTTGAGCCCAACAAGGGCACGTCCTAGGGTTTGGGGACGACCTCCAGCACGTCCTGGTCGTCCTCCACTCCCTCATATACCTCCATAGCCGCCACAAACAGACCTGGGTTTTGTTTGATGTAAGTTTAGCTTTGCTACTTCCTAGTGGACGCGTGTGTCGGCTAGACCACCCGATTTGCTTGATTCAAAACCCTAAATTCGTGTGTGTACCAGATCCATCTTGGGCAAATGCTGTGACTGATTTCCTTGCCAACTTGTTCTTACTTGTTCTTCGATTGCTTGCAGGTTCGAGGTTGTTCTTGGCACGGCAAGAACAACAACAATCCGGAGACGGTGTAACTGCCGCTAAGGCGCATCACCTTTGTGGTGGTTGTAGTCGGGCAGCACAACGTCGATTCTCCCCCAAATCGATTTATCCCCACTCTCATCGAAAGATCGGGACAACCATGTCTTCATCAATTACAACCATGAGCAACTATATGCTCGACACAAGCTGGCACTCGACCGCGCCACACAGCACTATGACACAACCGTTTCGCTAGCTGGGTGAGTTCATGCGCCACACCATTCTGCTCCTTTTTAACGTACTTGAACTTGACTGCCGGTAGCTTCTGGGCATAGGTCACGGCCTCCATGATAGAGAAGCAACAGCGTGACCTTTGTCTCTCAGATTCCTACAGGTAGCTGACTACCACCGAACAATCAGACTCAAGCACCGTCGGTCTAGGAATCCACTCTGACGCAAGGGAAAGCCCTTCTCTGCAAGCACAGGCCTCCACATCCTCGGCACTCATCATGTTGAAAAGCACTCTCCATGACGAGAGGAGAGCCTTCCCCACATGATCTCTGATAATGATCCCGACGCCTGCCTCGCCGGACTGCTCCGTGTATGCTCCATCAACATTTATCTTCACCCAACCTTCATCAGGATGTTCCCATTTCTCCATAGGCCTGCGACGTGGCTGTGATATGGTTGTGGTCCCAACAATCTGCTTTCCTTTGTTGCTTGCCACCTGCTTGTGCCTGACACCGCACGACTGCCTGACACCGCACAATAAACTAGTTACACAAAAAAAAAAAAAAAAGACACCGCACAACTCCTCCCAATAGTTTGTAAGGATGTGTTTGGTTGCTCGCATGAGCCCAGCTTGCACCGGTGGATCCGTATAAACTCACAGTGAAGAGCGTTTGGTTGCCTGCATGAGCGGATGCAGCCTGTATGAGTGGATGCAAAAATATCCTTTTATCCTGGTTTGGTGGATACGCTCAGATTGGCCTGCTCCACTCATGCAGGCTCAGTGGATGCACTGCTTTTGCTTCGGGCCCACTCGTCAGTCTCACAGGCAGAGTCACTTGCATCCGCTCATGTAACCAACCAAACATCTTCATAAGATTCACTGCGTCCGCTCATACAACCAACCAAACACTCTCATTTTATGATCACTGCATCCACCCAGCCTGCTTCCCTTCATCCAAGATATACGATGCAACTCTTAAAAAACTCATGCGAGCAACCATACTCTTACCATGCGAGATCTCGTTGCGGACGTACCAGGCTCGCCAGAACACCATCAATAACTGCGCACACATATCAGCATCGTACCTGTTAATCACATTCAGCAGCCATTCAGGATCCGAATTTGTCAAATGATCCTCTGCCGGGAGTGCCCAGATCCTCCTCATCGCGCTGCGTAGTGCCACCGCATGGTCGCATCTCATGACAGCATGATAATCATCCTCATCCTCTACTCCACATATCTCGCACGTACCCAACTCCTCTATTTTCCTGTATTTCTTATCCAGCCTGGTAGGTAGGCCATGATGTATGAGTTTCCAGGCAAAGGACATCACCTTTGGAGGAGCCCGTATCTTCCAGAATTTCTTCCATGTTGGCCTTGCACCATCTGAATTGCTACTAGTGCTTGGTCCTCCCTTGTCCAGATCACGACGTTTCACTGCCAACCTGTAAGCACTTCTAACAGAGACTATACCCACCATCTGAATTACTGTAGCAGTTAATAAAAGCTATTGAATGGAGTACATAGATGGTATAAATAGCATATGCAAGTTAGGATGTGCTCAGAAAATCCACTCTATCTACGGCTTGTCGGTGCGCGTGGCCGCCTGACTGGTCGCCCCTACCGCGCAAGCCCCTGACCTGGTTCTACTTCGACCACGCTCGGGCGCTGCTGATCCAGGCAGAGGCGTGTGCCGGATCGACTTTCTCTGTCTGCCCACCCGGTCGCGGGCCGTGATTTCAACGTCTTCCCCATTGCTTTGTGAAACGGCCCAGTCGGCCTCGACGCATCGTCAGCCGTGGATTCGAAGCTACTAGCCGATCTTCTCAAAAAAAAAAAAAAAAACACACTACGTCGTGCGACGGCAACAGTCCTCGACAGCTCGTGAAGGATGGTAGCTTGAGACGCGGACGGCGATGCTCGAATGATGGCTTCGCGGAGCCGCAACCTCGTGCAGGCGGCCACTGGTGCGTCACTCATGGCAGCCTCTCAGGAGCGTCGCGCGCATGCTACCAACCTCGTGCCGTGCGCAGGGTGGATGTAAATGAGCCTCAAGAACCAAATGGACAGAACGAGATCCGCCTCATGTGCTGCACATCAAGTAACAGATGCCGGGATGGTGGCTCCTTGCACATGAAAAACATAATTTCAGTAAGCAACAAGCAAAATAGTAGCATTTGGGAAGAAATAGCTTATTTTTTTCTGGTAAATTTTTGTATGTCTTTTAAATTGGATACTATATATCATGCAATTTTTTTTAATCTGGGATACATAGTGTCGTTGACATGAACGATTCCATGATTTTCTTCATAAATACTACTTTCTCCGTTTTTTTACTTGTCACTGGAGTTTATTGTAGCAATTTTGACCGTCCGTTTTTTTCTAAAAAAAGTTACAGGGATGTGTAAAAACATATGATGCTAATAAAGTATGTTTTATGATAAACCTAAAGATATAAAAAATCGAGGTGTGTGCACAAATGTTGCAGAAAAAAACGGAAAGTCAAAATTGCTACAGTAAATTCTAGTGACAAGTAAAAAAAAAAACGGAGGAAGTATATGTTCAGTAAGAGGAAAAGACAATCTTGGTGGTTTCTACTGCTGCAGGTGCAATTCAGAGAACTCAGTTGATGCATTAGCTGTTATCTTGGCCATCCATATTCAGATCAATGGTTGTTGTTGCTTGACACATTTTATGTTAAAAAATGCAAGAGCCCACAACTCAGCTCGATCCCGTCCCCAAGTCCTGTCGCTTGCGTCGAGGCTGCCAGGCCGCCGCCACCGGATGCGGCAAGCCATCCATCCACTTGCATCGCGCGCCGCCGCCGGAGTCCTCCACCTCCTTCACATGCTGCCACCGGAGCCAATCCCTTGCGTAGAGGCCGCCGGATCCCCACGCGCCCGCCGCCGCCGGAGCGCGTCCAGTGCGCCGCTCCCCGCGGTGGCTCGCGCCACTGCCGGGCTGTGGAGCTTCGCCGGAGCCGGGGAAGGCGACTAATCCGAGTTGAAATTTCTGCAAATCGACTTGAAACTTCTTGAAATCGAGTTGAAAGTTTTCGAAATAAACTCGGAACTCTTTGTCGACTTGAAATTTCTTAAAGTCGAGTTGAAAGTTTTCAAAATTGATGATGAATTGAAACTTATTTCAACTGAGTTGAAACTTCTCTTAAGAAGGGGCAGCACAGTCGCTCCGGTGAACTGCGCACGCCCATGACCCATGCAACGAGTGCATCACCCGTCATGGCTTTCAGATACAGATGAAACAGAGTCCTTTGGGAGAGGAACAGGCTTGGGGGCTATGGGCCCTTTCTGATTTTTTTTAGTTGAAAAAGTAAATGCTATCAAAGCCCTTGGTCTGGAGATGGATAGTGGAGATTCGTTAATGCAGAGAAGGAACCTCTCTGAATTGATTGAAGCAATTCAGAGGATCCCGACCCTGAATGCCACAGCCAGCGAACAAGGTGTTTTGCCTTTCTCTCCTGGTCATATTTAAGTACTGATATTTACATGTTATTGTAGGCAAGATTTTTATTCAGGAACTTTGATCCTATTGAGAACATGTCGCTTCTTTCTTAATGTCCACTGAAAATTTATCTGAAAACTGTGAAGAATGGGATTTTCCCTTGCTGATCAATTTTCATTAAATCTCTGTCGAGCACGCGTTTCTCATAGAAGACACATGACAAGAACAGGAACTTTTCCTGCTTTCATTCAGCTCTTCATACATGAGGCACCTAAGTGAGGTTGAATGTGATGTTGTGCATTCAAACTCAACGCCTCTACTCGTTGCAAATTGCAAAAGTACGACAACTGTTTTCTGATAGAAGACTCAATGATCAGCACAGGAACGTTTCCTGCTTTCATCCATCTCTTCAAACATGAGGCACCTAAGTGAGGTTGAATGTGTGTTGTGCCCTCAAACTCAACGCCTCGGTCTACTCGTTGCAAATTGCAAGACCAGGACAACTGTTTGCTGATTTGGGATATGAAAAGGCTAGGTTACAACAACAACAACAAAAAAAGACAGCGTACGTGCGCAAAGAATGACAGAAAAAACTAGCATTTACAAAAGCCCACCCTGATTGTGCAGCTTAATTTTCATGTTTGAGCCAGGCACACTTATGGATGGAGCCTCCAATACGTGCGCGTCATGCAAGCCCAGGATCGTTCTTGCGGAGAACACATCTGTGAGAAGAGAACGGTCTTGGACTGCAGCGAGGCGCCTGCTGCAAATAGATGAGCATTTCAGGGACGATACAACAAACACATAAAAAACAATTGAAAAGCTATTGGTCAGTGAACCGCCGCCGCCTTCTCCCGCAGGCTGGCTGGAGATCGTCCCGCTGTTTCTTGCACCTGCAATCAATTAATCAAAACTGAAAAAAGAAAGGCTGTTGCGGGAGCAGTTTTAGGTGCAGATACAGAGAATCAGAGAGGGAAGAGATGACCTCAAGAATCGTCGTCGCCACCAAGGTGTGATGTTCCGGCCAAATTAAAGACGTCGCCCAAGTTTTTTCAGCACGGACGTGAACAAGCTTCTACTCCTGCCCGATGGATGCTTCTGATCATGGACTCCGTCGGAAGAGGAAGTCGACTGCTGGCGCGTGGAGGCGGGCCAAAGACACCGTCGAAGAACGCCTCGTGACGAAATGGTGGAGGTACACGACGGCGTCGGCCGTCGAGTACCTCTACCATTTGGTCACGTGCCGTTCTTCGTGCGCGACCGCCATTAATTCTTGGAGCCGATCCGCGATCGCTTGATTCGATCTCTCTCTGTCCATCCAAACTCTCGGCGTGTGTGGGTGGCTGTGGACGTGTTCTGCTGCAGCGAAAGGGGACAGAAAGGATTGCAGTGCAGAGGTTAAACACGAGGCAGCAGGTATTTATGCCCACGCGCTCCCAGGAGGAAGGAGTTATCGATCCTAGATCTACGGGAGAGAGAGAGAGTCCATGCAGGGCGCCGTTGCGTACGTACGTCGTGCGCGTTCCGGAGCAACTGCAATGCAATCGTGGAGTGGAGGCGCCGAGGATCGTGTCGTGGGGAGTTTGAACGTGCAAGCGACGCGCGCGGTCGGTCCGGAGAAGCGATTTCAGGCGATCCACAGATCAATCGGGAGCGCAAACCAGGCACGTTGTTGTCTTGCTGTTGCCGGACTATGAACAGGGTTCTTACCTTCCAGCTCACCAACCTTGACAATTGCCTGTAGTTTCGAATCACTTCTTCAGTAGTTTTTTTTTTTAAGCACAACTTCTTCAGTAGATGGCAGATTGTCCAACGCATTTGCCTTGTTTCTAGCATTCCACCAGGCCCATACTAGTCTTCATCCTTGTTTCTTCTTTAAGTTGCAACACAAACTGACTGAACCACCTGCTGACTCGTTGGCAATTCAGTCAGTTCTGTTCTTATGGCCTCTGGCTGCATTGCAATCCAGCATCTCTTTGACAGTTTACGCTTGAGGATCTACATCCATACCCCTTCTCACCAGATTCATAACGTACAGGTAAACTGTGGGGTGCGACTCTGAACAATACATGTTTAATCTTTGGTGAAATGCGTATGACATTTACACCGACTGGCACAAGCCACAAGACTTGGGAGCCCCCCCCCCCCCCTCCCCCCCCGACTTTGAAATTACGTTACTGAAGGAAAAAGAAAGAACCCCGAGGGACCTGAAGGGCCAGTTTTTTGTGTGGGCCGATTGAATGGGCTGAAATTAAACACTGCTGGACCAGACAACGCGTACTAGGGCTCAGGAATTGCTAAGCCCATCTGGACTTAAACTAATTAATTGGTTCATCATTTATGCATGCTAACGATGTTGGTTTGTAGACGGCTAGACGCCAATTCAGAAACGAACACAGGAGAAGAATTACAGTCACCGAGACAAATCACAGGAGAAATAACCGAAGGAAATGATCATTGGGAGAAGCCAATTAATATTCGCTGATCTGTGCCGCCGATCCGCTATCAGCGGTGCAGTGAACCACGCACAAACGTCCAACCTCATCATTGGGTCAGTATGATATCGTATTAATACTGTACTTTTTGTATTAGTATACTCCACGGATGAATCGTTGCTTGCACGTAGCAGACGTCGTACAGGAAAAGCTCAGGAGCCAGGAGACGACAAAAAAACCCGTACTGGCGTGCTATACGGCATCGTGGCAGCTCGCAGATGCATCCACCGATCGCCGTGTGTGATCCGTCGTGTCGCCGCGACGGAGAATCTCTCGTAATGTGACAACGCGTGTGCATCGGCGTGCGTATGCCAGCCTGAGTCGTGCTTTGTTTTTACTTTTTCGGAGTTGGTTGCGCTTTGATCGAAACTGTACGCTACGTACACGCTTCCGTTTCAGTCTTCAGATGTAACCCCTGATCCTGGGAAATCACTAGCAAAAATGTCCACCCACAAACAAGTTCCGAACATGCAAAACATGGCCGTAAAGCACATTGTAAATATATACTCTGTACTTTGAGAAATGTGGGAACATCCATGTATTGCCATCAAGGTTTGCACTACCGACGCAATCGAGAAAACCGACCGACGCCGATAACCTCGGTTTGACCGATTTTCGCGTAACCGGTCGAAATTCGACGGAAAATTCAAATTTGAAATTTCGAATTGGAAATCGACGAAACCGGTCGGTTTTGACCGGTTACCGACCGGTTTGTGTCGGTAACCGGTCGGTTTTGTCGGTTTTTACGCAGAATTGAAAATTGACAAAAAATGGCTTAAAATGTTGGATTTTTTTGCATGATTTTTGGTGAAATATTCTAAGAATGGTTAACTACACATTGACAACATGGAATTCATAAAAGATGGTACCAACCAACCTCATACAACATACCACAATTCATACAAAGTCCAACATAAATTGTCCGATACATAGTTCTTGACGAAATTTAACAAACAACATAGTTTTGAACATAATACACGTAGTTTTGTGCACATCAACGTACAACAATAGATACAAACATACATTCAAACATGCTACATTCAAAAAACAGAAAGAAAAAAAAAAAGAGAAACCTCACCTCTGTTGCGCGCCGGCCCCCAAGAAATCGCACCGATTTCTTCGGTAACCGACGCAGATCGATCGGTCGATATTACCGGTTACCGGTTACTCTTTTTTTTTTAATTCCTTTTCACTAGAATTCTTGCGGCAATTATTTGACCCTTCAAACGATTTCGTATTTGTGTTCCGTTTGCACAAATGGTCTCCAAATGGCGTCTAGTTTTTTTACATATTTTTTTTTTCAAATTTTCAAAAAAATTCAAATTTCAAATTCGAAAATCGGTAAACCGGACTTACCGGACCGGACCGGTAAGTCCGGTTTTCGCGAAAACCGACCGGTTTCTGTCGGTTTTGAAAACCTTGATTGCCATACAATAAAATAAAAATAAAAAAAAACTTGAGCTGAATCCCTACCTGAATTCTGAATTATATACTGCTTCTTAAATTAGATTAGGCCTCTTAAATTGAGCTGGAGTTTGGTACTGAGGACAGACACATGTACACACAAGTACGAGCCATTGCCTCATGCAAGTGCGACGCGATCACGCGAATCCTGAAGTGGGCGAGCACGTGCGAGCGCCGAACGCCGATGTGCTTGGCCACGTGGGTGGGGCCGTTTCCCCACGTAGCAAGGCACGGAGGCCGGGGCTCGAGGAGGGTACGAACCTCCACCTGCTTCGCACGTGCGTATGACTTTGACCGACGACCGTACCGTACGAAAAAACAGCCGGTACGTGCGCACCATTACCGGCCCAGCTAGTCGATCGAGTAGGGTTGGTTAGGTCGATGACGAAGCAAGCGAACACGGTGCAAGCGGCTCGCCGGTTACATGATGCAATGCGTGTCATTGGTTCATTGCACGGTTGCTACGCTGCCATAAGCCATAGTGTCATCAATTCAAAAAAAAAAAAAAAAAAACATAGTGTCATACCACTGTACCGACACGGTTATGGTAGTGCATACTGCATAAGTTGGATTCTGATCAGACTCGACTTCCTTGGGTTGGCTGCTTGCACAGGAAATGCGTAATTTAAGCATTATGAAAGAAACAATCAACTGAAATAAGGACTTGTGGACGCTAATGTGTTTCTTTCATCGGCAAGCGCCTAGCTGGTTGATCAAATTCAGAAACTCGGTTATTATGCAAGGTCATATTCCTATGGTTAAACTTTATTAGTGCTACCAAATGTGGAGAAGCATCATAGCACCTTAAAATGGTGCTTTTTTTCGATTCCCGTGTTTTTTCTATCCTGCATTCTAAAACAGAAAGTCTAACCAAGACTACCACGGCCAAGGTTGAATGCTCAATCAAAAAGAAGGGGAGAAAGACCTTTCGTCCTCAAATTATTTTTATGACGCCCCATAAAAACTTCAATTCATCTTTAAACTGCAATTGCCGTCCTATGAGGATGAAGGGAGTACAATTATTTCGCAACTCTTCAAGTCCACATGTGAGTAGTATCTACAGTGTTCGCAGTTATTTCTTCAGCATTCGCAACAGTGTTCCTTTCTATTTTTACCAGCAGCCGCTACAGTAAACAGCCGCAGCGCAGCATGTCGAACAGGCTCATTCAGATTAAGCCATGCTATATTAGCTACTACTAATGAGTAGCTAATCATCCTTCGAAACGCGTGCACTGATATCACGAGAAAGATCTCGCAAGAACAGATTAACTGGTAAACTAATGACAGATCCACAGTACCGGGACGATGGTCACAATAGTATACAACCAATCCAGTTGTACAAGGCTGCAAAGTATCCTGATCACGAAATCAACCCGGCCGGTTTAATCCGGATTCGGTGTTGAGACGCCATCGTGTCTCGGTCAGTGCAGCAGAGCTGAAGGCAGGGCATTCCCCGGGTAATAAAATGTAAATAAATCATTCATCCTCAGATACCGAGGGCTTGGAATGCAAGATTTCACATGTGAAGCTTCTAAACGGGTCCATAAATTACATCGGAGACCCTTTGAAAGATCAAGCAAACCGAACTACAATTTGAAATATGGCATCGGTCATGCTGGCCGCGGCATTTGACAAACGCACGCTTTCACGAAAGGCATAATTTGAGGCTAAATGTTCCGTTAATTTGAAGGAAAAAGCGAACAGGTCATGCCCAAGCTTGAAATGACACCGATTTAAATTCAAGTGCACGAGAATTTAAACTTACGCACCTACTTAGATATGCAAAACAAAATGATTCCTTAATTCGTCTTTGAACGTAATCTGCTGGCCTGACGTATCGTCCAGTACGTACGTCGGTACGTGCGGTGGCACCTAAACCACGCCCAGCAGCTTGTCATGCATGTATTGACCAAAATTAAAACTGCAAATTATACTGCCAATTTCTTACGACAACTTGGTCTGCAGTTTGTTCAGCAATATTGACAAAGATCGATCGCACGCGCAGTACAGCGCACGGTGTCGCCTGTCCAGCCGTTTTATATGGCCCAATAATCACGTACGCTAAGTTTACGACCATAATTGAGATCTAACCGATTATTGTTGCTTGTGCTATCGTGCAAACAAGGTAGCCAGCAGCTACATAGTGTTGTCAGAAATAGGTCATGCTGATTCAAACTTGCTTTGTTTGTCGTGTTTTGCTTCAGTGTATTAAACATTATTTTTGCGAGCTTGCGTCTTACTGATAAAAAGATATATAAAATTGATGAGCGTGTGATACATGATGAGAAGATCCCGGTCTGCTGATACTCTAGTAGGTGATATATTTAACGGTATAAGAAAAGAGACACAGTAACAGTCATATGGTTGGCTGGTGGTTGTTGAGTGTGCATCAACGTAGACACAAGGAAAACCTTCAACATTTCCCCTAAATATGGGGAAGCACACAACATTTCTACTTAATTATTGCGAGGCGTATTTGTTGCTCTTTTAAAAATATCATCTAGCTGGTTGAAGCTTATCTACAAGATACATAATCCTTTTGGAATGTTTTATTATGAGTGGTCAATAGTTTTATTTCTTTTTAGTATTGTTCTCGAGTGGCCGACAATTTTCTTGGTATAAATCCATATTTTTTTTCCTACAGTATCACCACATATTGTCAACAATTGTCATTCTCTAGTACAAACTCATTACACAATCGTTGTGCTTATATAACAAGGACTTGCATTGAGTACTGTTCATCACTTATATAGAGAGAAATACTGTGGGGAATTCATACCAATCTTGTAGTGTAGCGCAGTGAATCGGATTAGCCACCTCTTTAGGCCTTTGCTCTTGCTCTCAGACTCTTTTTTTAGATAATGGGTAGAAAACCCAACCTCTACACCCCCGAAAGGATGTACACAGCCAAAGGTTACAAAGAGTAGCACTTAGGCTAAAACACCCTACACGGTGCACATACAAATAACAAGAAAAAAAATACAACATCGAAAGCACATATGTCAAAAGGACTTAGGAAGAGGAGCGCCATTCTTATAGCTCCATCCGAACTCGAGGAAGACTTTTCAGATCACCTTCGCAACACAAGTCTACTTAGAGACCGATATTCCTTCGTGCCTTCAAGAATCTTCTTGACCGCACACAAAACAAAAAACGCTTTGATTTGGTACAGCAACACACATCTGGCTGACCTGATAATCCCATTAACCTGAACATGAAGGAACAGTTCTCCCTCCAAGAAACATGCGAGCTCGATGGCCAGCACCGAGTCGACGAGTGGCACGCGCTGGCTCAAACGCCTGACACGTACGTACACAACTACGGCTCATCGGAGTGCGCGGGAATCTCTGAAGCCCGACGAGCACGTGCGAGCGCCGAACGGCCGTCTCCTCGCGCCGGGGCTCGAGGGTACGGCCACCTCGCATACGTACATTTTCTTTAGAGGAAGACGTGCGTACGTACGACGTAGTAGTAGTTGTACACATACTCTTCTTCTTCCTTTCTTTTGCGAAGGGAGGTGTACAGTACACATACTTTTACTTTCACAGAAGTAGCAACTGTTGGTTTGCAGGCATGATATATATGACCACTATTATATATTCACTGACAACACAATACATAGATTACTGACACCTACCCATTCAACATACTCCTAAGTTCTAATCATCTCTCGAAGTTTGTGCATCGATATCACGAGAAGGATCATGCAGGACAGCAAGAGCGGATTAACTATAATCCGTAAACTAATGACAGATCTGGCTATCCAATTACCCGATGTGCACGAGCTTACTTTTGTGAGACCCCAACTGTCGCGCATCTGCAAAGGGGAAGACGATCTCTGTAGGCTGTAGTTAGTACGATCCTATAGGGCATGGATGTGCGTGTGGAGAGGATCGATTCCGGATTCGGCGCTGAATGTCATCCTGTCTCGGTCACGGCAGCAGCTCTCTGATGTGATCTCGCTTGGCAGCCGGGATTCCGCCCTCCCGGGCTGGTGGCGCCAATCATTCCTGATCCTAACTTGCAGAGTGCTCTGGAATTCAAGAAGTTTAACTGAAAGTTTAATCGTTGTAGGAAGCATATTTTTATCGTGGACCTGAATATGTTTCTTGCGTTCTGAAATGTGGGGCTTTTAAGTTGCGACGGTTTTTTCACTTTGCTTCAAACATCATGGGTGGAAAAGCAGGACCGTTTGGCTCCGCTTGTTCGGACTTAATTTACTTCATAATTGTTCATACATTGTAGCTTCATAATTGATTCTGTTAAGTCACTTTTCTTGCTTCACGGCCTCATGAAATCCGTTTCAACAGTGCATATAAGCCGGAGTCGAATGAGGCTGGCCAAACAGCTATTTGAATTGCCGATGAAAGAAGGCCAAAGGATGAAATCCTAGAAATCTCTCGAGGAACATGGTGAAGTGTGTTGTAGTTTGAACTCAACGTCTTTTTTTTTTCTTGGTTTGGCGGGTAGAACTCAACGTCTCTACTCATTGCAAATTGCAAGATCAAGACAACGGTTCCATGAGTTGTGTTTTGAGCTGTTGCTATTATTCGTGCAATCTATTATAACCACACATCTCATAGACCAAGCTTAAAGTCACAAAGATCATGTGCACGTACACACACGTATCTTGTAGCATACGCAATATATATCGAGGTTTATCATACGTACGGTTGCTGGCACACCTAGCTACCATTGACCAAAATCGCAAACGACAACATTAGTTTCTTACGACAACTTGGCCGAGCTTGCAGTTTGTTCAGCAAGATATATTGGCAACGATCACACCCGCAGTACAGCGCGCGGTGGCGCCTATGCCGACACTTAATAAACTAATCATTTGGATCTATAATTTAGCTACTAGGCTTACGGCCATAATTGAGATCTAATCGATTGTTGTTCAGCTACATGGTAGGAGTAGTACTATCGTACATGGCAGCTAGTAGATGCGTGCTGTTTGTCAGAAACGACCCATGCTGATCCATTCGCACTCTTCCTTTTTGTTTTGATTTGATGAGGGGAAACGTGTTGAATTATATATATAACTTGTTTATTGTTATTATCCTGTTGAACATTTCGAAAATACTTTCTGAGGTCCAACAATGATGAACAAGTCTGGCATACTGATTTTATAGTTGATGACATTCATGGCAATACAAGAAAAATACATTTTCTATGGTTGGGGCAGTGCTGTTGTTGAGAGCATCGACGTAGGCACAAGGAAAGCCTTCAACATATATCCTTTAATAATAGAAAACACATTGATATTGATATAAGTGAGAACAAAGGCCTTTAATGGCTATGGTTCTATAATAATTATTTTTAAATAATGGCGACCTTAATTTTTTAAAAGCAGGAAGGACTAAATCTGTAAGAGTTTGGGTTGAAATTACTGTATATCTTTTTTTTACAACAATAAATTATTGTACATCCTATTTCAAGTTTAGGTACTTTTGAACTCAAGTTAAAGTATTTTATTCCAATTATAAAGACCTTGAACACACATAGTGTATTACTATTTCAGAATATAATTAGAATTATGCTTTTCAGTACGGTTCCAGCCTGAATCCAGGGATGGAACTCCAAAGTTTTGGATCCTACTGTATTGAATATTGTGTTCACATCCCCGGCACTTTATCAATGTAATTATTTTCAGGAACTGAGACGGACAAAGTTTCAAGAGAAGTACCCCATGATCTAAGGCAACGTATCCTATGAGAATCAGGTTCGTGTGAGAACTATGAGAATTTCAATCTGGACCACATAATTTTGATCCAATGGGGCGTATGAATTCAGGTGAGAGTGTGGATTTGCAAAATCACCGCCCACTTAATAATACTTTTGTAAATTCCCCCTCCCACCTCTCCCTATACGCCCCCCTTAGATCAAGATCATGTGGCTCAGATTGAAGTTCTCATAGTTCTCACACGAACCTGGTTCTCATAGGATACGCTCCCCATGATCTAATGCTCTTCTTTTTATGCTGATTCTACCTTAGCCATAGGTAACAGAAGCTAGCACTTCACTTTGGCTTGCCATGATGGAAGACAGGGAGTCTTCTGCAGTTTTGTATAGTATTTTAGAGGATCCTACGGTATTTAATTTATTCCTGCACATTGCAATTTTTTTTTCAGTAGCCGTGGTACGATGCATTGTGCAACGTTCTTCTTCTTGGTAACGGTTGTTGCATTCTCCTTTTCATTTAATCAAGATAGCACAAAATTCTATGGAGATCACCTTTTTTGCAGATCTAGGGCCATACTGAACTATACGTATCAATAATTTTCAAATAATTAGCGCCTCTCATCACACCGACGAAAGATCATATGAACACTTTGGTTTTTGACCCCGCAAATACACAGGAGAATTGCACATCATTTCTATACTACTTCTCATTTTCTCAATTTCGAATTAGAAGTTACTATATTATATATACTTACCCAACTGCTATATTGGTCATGTTGCTGATTTTTCATCCTTAATATCACTGTGATCTTTCGGCTCTCGTATAACACTTTCTTTCTCTTTCACCATCTCAATCCCCTCAAGTTGACAATGCGCGAAATCTTTCACGACATCGAGTACTTAGAGAACAATCCTTGGGAGACCAATGGTGATAAATTTTGATTGTTTTCGAGCGATGATGCATAGGGCATTCGAATTTAAACAATTTTATTTCTTGAATCCATGTGGCAAATCCCCACTGAGCGGTCTACGTACACACATGCTTACATTTCGTTGTGCACAACGGAAGTACAGCAAAGCAGCGTGGCCATGAATGTGCATGAATGAGGTGTGGGGAATAATTGAGGCTGAGATAGATGATGGAGGTATAGCGAGCAAGAAATAAAATATTTTGGCCCCATAAAAAAGTATTCTTCTATAGAAGCAGTGAACATGGGGGTGTAGTTGTACTGCCCCTGTCCTCAACTAGATGAGTACACTAGATAAGGTTATCAAACGCACTAGACCATCATTCAATAGTAACACTTAAGCCTAATCTCTTTCTATATCACACCAAACTATGCCCATCATTATTTTTAATTAACTTTGGCCTCTTTTGCCCTCCAAGCAATGCAATGACAATCAGCCCCATCACCCATGGCTTCCCTTGAACATGCTGCAATGCTGGCTGTCCATGCCACTATATAACCACTGGTCTCCCCACATTGTGAGGAGAGGGACGCGAAGAGACATCCATAGCTAGAGTGAGAAATAAAATCCTCTAGAGAGAGGTGGCACCAAGCTAGAGAGAGGAAGACACATACATTGCAAAAATGGGCAACAGCCTTCGGTGCTGCCTGGCCTGCGTCCTCCCCTGCGGCGCGCTGGACCTGATCAGGATCGTCCACCTGAACGGCCGCATCGAGGAGTACGGCCGGCCGGTGGCCGCCGGCGAGATCCTCGCCGCCAACCCGAACCACGTGCTCAGCAAGCCATGCTCGCAGGGCGTGGCGGTGCGGAGGATACTCATCGTGTCCCCGGACTCCGAGCTGGAGCGCGGCGAGATTTACTTCCTCATCCCGGCGGCATCGGTGCCGCCGGAGAAGAAGACGAAGAGGAGCGCCAAGAGCCAGCAGGAGTCGTCTCACGGCGACCAGTACTTGGTCAAGACCACCACGACCACGGCGGCGAGCTGCGACGGCAAGGCCAGCCGTCCAACAAAGAGCAACGGGCGCCATGGCTTGGGCGATGCGTCGTCGCGGAAGAGGCCCTCGTCGCACCGGCGGCGAACGAGCGCCGGCAGCCGGGCCGCCGAGTGGAGGCCACACCTTGAGTGCATTGTTGAGGACTCTTAGCAGCAGTGACTTCCTTTTTCTTTTCTTCTTCTTCTTTTCTTTTTCTTTTTAGTTTTGTGAAATCAAGGAGGGTTGATGTGCCACAAGCATGGTGTTTTTCTCTCTTGTGTGGTTCATGCCTTTTTTTTTTCGGAGTAAGTGTACATCCATGTAATGTTTTCCCCTTCCTACATATAAATGGAGAGGGAGGGGTTGCCAAGTTCTTTCTCGTTCCTGCTTATTTTGAGGACGTTTCATGGCTTGTGCAGTGGTTGAGGAAGAGAAAAGAACAGAACAGTTGAAGATGGTCGCAGAGCAGTTTCACCAAAAATAAATAAAATGAAATGATGAAATGGCAAGTTGTTCCTGAATTTGAGTTGCACACTGCCAAAGGTCAAAATCTCAATGGTTTGCTGGAATTAATACATCAAAAGAAGCTTTGTTTAGTTTCAAGACATGGATGTTAGTATGAGTGGAAACGAAGTCTTAATGATTATAGTCTTTAGTTTTCCATTATATGTACCTTAGTTTCTGAACATCATTTTCGAGCTAATAGTGGGAGACATTCATCATTAGATCAAGAATGATTAGTCGTTGCTTTTTGTTAAATTTTATACCGGGGGTTGACAAAAAGACAACCCAGCAAGCAACGTTTTCAAGCAAAGCCAGCTAACAGTAGTGCTGGGACTCGGGCCGTGCCCGGGCCGGCACGGCACGGGCCCGTCGTGCTTCGGGCCGTTTCGTGCCGTGCCGTGTTGGCCCGTCGGGCCGCATCGGGCCGTGCCGGTCGGCCCAACATTGTAAAAATGCGGCCCGGGCACGGCACGCGGCACGGCGGGCCGTCATCGGGCCGTGCCAAGCCCGGGCACGGCCCGGTTTCAGTGAAAGCTTCCAAGAATACGTTTTCAGCAAGAGAAGGCGCATTTTTATTGTTTAAATCGATTCTTTTTATAGTGTTACATGGATAAAAAAATTTCAAAACTTCCACCAAAATTATACTAGATTAGGACAGCCCTATTACAAGTGTATATCAAATTTGAGTTCTAAAATCAACATAGTTTGTGTGTATATCAAAAAAACAAAGGAAATGTGAGTTTTTGCATTTTTAATCTCCAAAAATATACTGAATTTTGAACTCAAATTTGGTGTGGAGTCGTTACAAGTCAACACCAACCTCTACAATTTTTGGGGAATTTTTTTAACAATATTTGTATGAATGTGTGTTCAAAATTTACTAAACGATATAAAAGTTCTAAGCTTTTGAGACAAACGAGGAGCAATTCGAACTTACATCAGTGTAAGTGCTTCAAAAAAATTTATACAAAATTCCTATGTGTAAAGATGTATAAGTTGTACATCCACACAAAAAATGACTTAAAACTTCATATTTTTTGAAGATTTACAAAATGATGAAGAAAATGTTGAATAGTGACCATTAATGACTTGACTGATTAGTAGAAAATTGAACTATAAAAGTTTGTATACAAACATTCCACATGATAGAGATGATTTTTTAAAGATTATAGAAAAAAGAATCATCAAATTTGGACCACATATGCAAAATCTAAACAAGTTTGTATTTTGAAATATGAATCAAAATAACAAAAAGAGCGTTGGCTAAAGAACTTGACAAGAACACATTATCGGGCTAAATTCGGGCTGCCGGGCCACAACCGGGCCGTGCCGGCCCGAGCACGGCCCATTGAGCAGTGTCGTGCCGTGCCGCCCGATGTACCAAAAACCCGGCACGGCACGGCCCGTCACCTCGGGCCGGGCCGGCACGGCACGAAAACTCTTCGGGCCGGGCCGTGCCACGTGCCGTGCCAAACGTTCGGGCCGCGGTCCACCCGCATTTGGCCCGGCCCAAGTCCCAGGACTAGCTAACAGGGTATATAGTTTATTCTTACTTTGTATATGATACCCACACTGAGTTTCCCTTCCGTACCATCACTGAATGAAGGCTACCACAAAATGCATTACACTGATACCCCTAAAGCATCTACAAGCGGAGAAAAAAAATTGTAAAACTATATCTCCACAATACAGAGCAAAGGAAAAACTGATTTCAGCAGAGACAAGAAAAGGTATTCGATTGTCAAAATAGTGTGGTCTTCTCATACCAATTATCAATTATTGAAATTTTAGTTGCATAATCAGAAACTAGTTCCTTGCCCTGCTTCAGAAATACTTGGTCTGCTGGCAAAGATATAGAAAGCTTCAGAAATATAGTTCTGATCTTAACTTGAATTGACTGTTCAATAAAATGAAAATTCCTCATGGCAATTGGCACAGCGAGTTACCACATTGAAATGAACTTTCAACCTTGCAAAGGCTGTACATGTTTTTGGTGCAGTACTGCAGTTGACATTTCTAAATTTTATTTAGGGCAACAACAGTAAAATTTCAGCAGGAATTTCAGGGATACCTGCATTCTTCTTATAGATGTAAAGCTTGCTTACATTTGTAATTAGTCTGCATGTTGACGGCTTTGATTTTAGTGCTCAGCAAGGAACATGCATCAGTACATGGAAGACAACACACATTCAGTACTAGCAGCTTGCTTGCAGCTATTGCAAACTCTGAAATGAATAAACTTGCGTGAGCTCTTGGATCAGGCAACACTCACAGGAAGCTACTTCATCGAGCAGAGAAAACAAATGCACACGCACACATGCTGCGGCACGAATTAAGCTGCGTACCAAATCGTGCACGGATATCGAGGCCCTAACATTTTATACAGGCTTGATTTGTTTGTGTTTCTTTACTTCCAAAAGACAGCTAATGATGCTTTGGTTTTCAGTATTAGTCAATGATTGAGGGCCAGCAAGAGATTGACTAGGAGGATAGTAGAACATTGGTGGTAGTCAGTCAGTCTAGGATGTTTTGCTGTTCATTTATGGCTCATAATTGGGGGTTAGGACTTAGGGTGGTGGTGGTTAGAGTATAATGGTTTTGTTTGTAGTAGTACCTTTTTTATATATGAAAAAGGGAGTGCAGATATTTCTTTTTTTCTTCTTCTGAAATGCCCACCACCACCCCACACATGTGCCTCTCAGTTGGGTTTTGGAAGACTATATCTTCCTTTAGTAATGCATTATGAATCGATAAAGATATTACCGTTTTTGTAGTTCACTCTTGTAATTCTTACCTTAATAAATATTTTTCACCTTTCATGCATATGTTAGGTACAAAAATCATTATTCTTATAGCATCCTTCTGTCGTATCATACGGGTTCTTCACTATTTTTCGGAGTGGTTTAATTTTTTGTCGTTATTTAGAGTACGCATAACGCCTTGTATGACTAGATTTTAGCAAAACCTCATGATGGAACAGTGGCAGAGCACACACGCTATCTCAAGACAAAATATTTTGTTAAAATCTCTTTTTTTTTTAAACACTATTATTATTTTTGCTTGATGAAAAAGAATTTCCTTTTATCTAAAAAGTCTTGTGACCCATAACATCGGGATTCAGTGTCACCTGCAAAGTAACTATTTTGACATCTGATATTTGAAATGACAAGGAAGATCAAGTGTCACCAGCAGAGCAGCAGTGATGGCCTCAATTGTTGCAGACTCCTGCTGAGTGCTGGCCCTTCCATGTTTTCGTATTATGTTGAAGTAATTTCTTTTTATTTTGATAAAAACAAGATTGAGAGAGACTAAGGGAGAGGCCAAGAGTCTGTTCTCTTTATTCACTGGCAGCTCCGCTTCACCAAATATGTATGATAAACTATAAGCAGGTTAAATACGTTCTAGGCTTATTAATATAGTTTCCTATTTTCTCTAGGAGCATGCTATAGCCTGTAGCAGTGTAGATTATTGGAACTTGTGAGCAAAACATGACCCAGTGGCGGAGCTTGAAGGAGTTTACAGAGAGGGCCGATCAGTTCAGAAACAATGGCAAAGGGGGCCAGATTAGTATACATTTCCCATTTGAATAGCCATACAAGGAACTTTGTTAAACAATTTCTCAAAATCAGGAGGGCCATGGCCCCCTTTTGGCCCTTGTGAAGCTCCGCCCCTGCTTACAAGCCATGGGATACATAACTTTTTTTTTATTTTTTTTTTTAGAAATTACACAGTACAACTCAGACACTCACAACGCACGCACACTCACTCCTATGAACGCACATACACAAACCCTACCCCTATGAGCATCTTCGAAGACTGAGCCGGCAAATTCTCTAGATTCCCGAAGTCACCACTGGCGCCTCGCTGTCGACGGCCACGTCGCCTACCGCTGAAAGCACAAATGCCGTTAAATCCTAGAAAATTCGCTCCCACCGGGAGTCGAACCCAGGACCTCAAAGGTGTTACTCGGATGCCTTAACCGCTAGGCCAAGACCCCTTTCACATGGGATACATAACTTGTGAGCAACAGTAGGCGTAAGTAGATTAGCAGGTAGTCTTCCCGGCGCTTCATGCAAGTTGTAAGGCTACCAGAGGATATAAAGGTCATCGACCTATTCTCTCTTAATACAAAAATGCACAGTCCTCCTGTGTATTTTGGAAGAAAAAAAAACTTGTGAGCAATTCTTTTTTTTTTCTTGCCAAGAAAACACTAGGCTGCCGGATAATTTGGCTCCAACTCTGGTTCATCTAGATTAAACTCAAAAAAATGTTTAATGAATGGGGTGGTTTTTGCGGAAGAGTTGAACTGTGAAAAGTTTAATGAATTTTTTTTTTGAGAAACACCACTCTTTATTACTCATCTAGGGAATAAGAATTACATACACCATCCGGTGGCGCTAAGAACCACACATATCTTCCTACAGAATTATAGATCGAGCTACGAGCTAAAATATGTGCGTCGAAGTTTGCTTGCCGACCTTCATGAACAAACTCCACCTTAGAGAAGTTCTGCACTCTGGCCTTTATTTCACGAATGATCAAGCCATATGGACCCCTCCCTTCTCCTTGAATATTTTTTATGACCGTCAGACAGTCACTAGCCAAACGAAAATTCTGCAGAACAATGTCGCTTGCTAGTGCCATTCCCTCACGGCATGCTAGAACTTCTGCAGTCTCGGCATCCGTCAGTCCATCCATAACGACCACCGACGCTCCCAGGAAATCTCCAGCTTCATTGCGTGCAACCGCAGCACACGCAGCAACATTTCGGTTCTTCGACAGGGCCGCGTCTACATTCACCTTCGCAACACCTGACGGAGGAGGAATCCACCTAGGCACCGCAGCCTGGTTATTGTTCTTCTCCTTCGCTTGTGGTCCTGCCATCTGTAGCTCCGACACATAACGATCAATAAAACAATGTGTAGACAGAGGGCTTTGGAAAGAATTCTTATGAATAGCCTTCCGTCTCGCGTGCCAGATCGCCCACAGAGTAATCACCACCCGGGTCAGGTCCTCATGCGCGAGGTGCTTCATCACAATTGCTAGCCAGCCTCGAGCACTAGGATCATTAGTTTCGCTCAGAAATTCAGTGATTTCTTCCTTTTCCAGTGCCCACACGCACTTGGACATGTTGCAATCAAGCAATGAGTGCCTCCAAGAATCTTTCATTCCGCATATGCTGCAGCTACTGCTCGTTGCCATATTTCTGTGGTGTCGCACATCTCCTGTTGGGATGGAGTGCCTCGCTAATCTCCATAGGAAAATACGGACCTTGGACGGCACTTTAACCTTCCACAGCTCCATCCATTCATTCTGGTCAGCTATAATATCTGACCTTCCAGCACTGTTTTCCAGCCAAGCTGATCTAACCTCTTTGTTCCGCACTAACATTCAATATGTTGATCTAACCGAGAACACCCCCGATCTTTCATAATGCCATGCCCAAAAATCACCATATCTTGTTGTACTTAGCGGAATGTTAGTGATAATCTCCTTGTCCATAGGATTAAAAAGTTGATCAATCACTTGAAGATTCCATGACCCAGTAGCCTGGTCAATTAAATCACTTACCCACTGTGGTGGGTTCGCACATAAACAGCTCACTGGTTTGAGTAGACCATCACGTGGTAGCCAATTAGTATTCTAGATTTCTGTTGATTCCCCGGTACCAATCCTCCGGATGAGCCCCTGCTTAAGAATTTTCTTGCCATCAATAATAGCTCGCCATACACGCGACGGCGAGCTTCCCACCTCAGCATCAAGAAACTCATGTCCTGGGAAATAAACCGCCTTCAAAAGTCGGGCACTTAATGTATTTGGATCGACCATTATTCGCCATGCTTGCCGGGCTAGTAAGGCTAGATTAAACATCTACATGTCCCTAAATCCCAGTCCTCCATCACGCTTGGGTTGTGTCATATCCTCCCACGCCACCTAGCATGTCCGTCTCTTGCCCTCTTTAGACCCCCACCAGAAGCTTCTCAATAATCCATCAATATGTTGACATAATCCCCGTGGTAGTCTAAAGCAAGACATAGAGTATGTCGGTATTGCTTGAGCAACCGACTTAATTAGCACTTCCTTCCCTCCAACTGAGAGAATCTTCTCCATCCATCCCTGGACTCGCTTCCACACTCTATCCTTGAGGTATTTAAAAGCACCATTGGAAGAATTGCCCACGTCGGTAGGCATGCCCAAGTATTTCTCACTAAGAGCTTCATTTTGCACATTCAGTATGACTTTAATCTCTTCTCTGGTGTTCTCACTACACCCTTTAGCAAAATGAATAGAAGACTTGTCTAAATTAACCTGTTGTCCTGAAGCTCGACAATAAACTTCAAGAGCTTGCTTTACCACCTCCACACTTTCCCTATTCGCTTTGAAAAACAGCAGGCTGTCATCCGCAAAGAGCAAGTGACTAACCATCGGAGCCGACGCCGCCACTTTAATACCATTGAGCTGCGAAGACTGAACTTTAGATTTTAACAGGCACGAAAGGCCCTCTGCTGCCAACAAGAACAAATAAGGAGAGATCGGGTCTCCCTGGTGAATTCCTCTCGATGGTTTAAACTTCTCCATCCTGTCGCCATTAAACATCACTGAAAATGAGACTGTAGAGACTAGTCTCATCACTGTATCTACCCATAGCCGATGAAAGCCAAGTCGAATCATAATTGCTCTTAGGTAGCTCCATTCAACTCGATCATATGCCTTCCGCATGTCCAATTTTAGTGCACAGCATCTGCTATCCCGAGCTCTTTTCTTCTTCATGAAGTGCATGCACTCATATGCCATAATGATATTGTCCGTGATTAGACGTCCAGGAACAAAGGCTGATTGCTCCTCTGAGATCACCTCCGGCAAAATTTTCCTGAGCCTATTTGAGACCGTCTTGGACGCAATCTTGTAGATCACGTTACAGAGACTTATGGGTCTGAACTGTCCAAGCTCCTCTGGATCATCAACCTTGGGAATTAGAACTATGCACGTGTCATTGATGATCGTAGGATCGTCTTCCCCTCGCAACATTTTCAGCACAACCTCTGTAACTTCATCACCACAAATATCCCAGTGTCGCTGAAAAAAGTGCGCCGGGTACCCGTCGGGGCCAGGAGCTTTGGTCGGAAACATCTGGAACAATGCTTCTTTTACCTCATCTTTGTTGAAAGGTCGCAAGAGTAGATCATTCATTTCAGGCGTTACCTTCTTCGGAACCGTGCCCAGCACGTCATTCATGTCCGTCGTGCCTTCCGACGTATACAGATTCTTGAAAAAAGCCGACGCCATGTTGCCCATCTCCCGCTCATCTTCTGTAAACTGACCATTGGCTTTTTTAAGTCTTGTAATTCTATTTTTCTTCCTCCGTTGGCTTGCTCTAAGGTGAAAAAACTTAGTATTTTTATCACCCGCTGTTAGCCACATAATCCGAGACCTCTATTTCCACATGACTTCTTCACGATGATTTAGCTCAACAATTCTATCCACCACCTTGATTTCTGTGTGAGATGGCCCAGTACGCATTGGATCAGAGCGTAGTCTATCTAACTCCTCGCTCAATTTCTTGAGCTTACTCCCGACGCTTCCAAAAGATTTTAGCTCCCAGTCACCTAGGCGGCCCGAGACTGCAGCTAGCTTTTGCTGGAGTTGCTTGATTGTACGAGCTTTGCCTTCTCCGATCCAAGCCTACGCTATCATTGGAATAAAATCATTGTGAGTCTCCCACATCAATTCGTATCGGAAAAATTTCTTCCTTCTCCTTCTTCTGTGGCGGTCGGGGTTCGCATCCCAATGAAGTAAGATGGGGTCATGATCCGATGCCGCAGCAGTGAGATGTGTCACCTTGGCTTCTGGAAACTTGGAGCACCAGTCCGCCGACGCAAGGGCACGGTCCAGGCGAACCCTACAGAACGTGCCCCCCGCCACTTTCTTCTCATACGTCCAACTACGGCCCTCATAACCTAGGTCGTAGAGGTCGCAGACATCCACCATCTCCCTGAACCCCTCTATTTGAGCGCGACTCCGCTCTTGAACTCCATCATGTTCCGATCTGTGAAGGACTTCATTGAAATCTCCTATATACAGACCCAGGGAAGGGGAGATGTCGCCTTAATAAATTTCAGTATATCCCACGTCTTGTGTCGTTCCGGGACCTGCGCCTCGCCGTAGACACACGTCAATCTCCATGGCTCACACCCATCCTTTGTTATGATTGCATCAATGTGGTACTGAGAGAATGGTAAAATCTGAACTCTAGTTTTATTCTTCCAAAAAATGCCCAGCCCGCCACTGCGTCCTGAGCTGCTTACAGCAAAGGCATGATCGAAACCTAGAGTACCTTTAAGACCTTCCACCCGCGCCTTGAGAAAAGATGGGGCAACGCTTTTCGCTAGCTCGCGAAGCTCTTTAACTGTCGCGGCATTGCCCAAACCGTGACAGTTCCAACTTAGACAACTCATTGTTGATGGCGACACTCCTTGAAGCCCGCCATAATCTTGATCACATCCATCGCCATCCTTCCGTCAAACCCTAGAACGTCGCCGCCCGAACTACCAACTCTCTGCCAAGGTCGGGCAGGTGACTGTGTCAGGCCCTTGATCAACTCGAGCAGAGAGCCAGTAGACAATTGTCGCGGGGATCTGACGTCAAGAATCCTCCATCGACGGGAATCGCCGCCGGAGTCTCGCTAACCCTGGTTTCCCAGGTCCGCAGCCAGATACCACTGAAAAGTTTAGGGCCCTGTTTTTTAGGGTTTGCGATTTTACCCCTGATTTTTGAAAGCTAATCAACCGTTTATCCCTGCTTTTCATATCCGTCAGGCCAGCCCTAATTAAAGCAATAAAAGAAAGAAAGAAAACGATTCAGAAAATGAAAAAGGACACAGGTGCCCTTGGGTGGTGTTTGGATTCATGGAAATGAAGGTTGGGGTAGGGAAATGGAAGGTGGGATGAAATATTTCCAATGCTTGGACTCCGGGTTAGGGAAATGAGGAGGGATAGGGATAGGGAAATGAGAGCCTTATTTCCAGGAGATTTCAACCCGATGAGGAGGGTGGGTTGTGCCTGGAAATGACGGCTTGGTCTCCCGCCGCCGTCGTCCTCCTCCGTAGCAGCGTCGGCGTCGCCCTCCATGCCCGTCCAGCACAGGTCGCACCGACTCCAACGGCGACGTAGTAGTCCTCTCCACTTCCGCGTAGGCCACTGCTCGCCATTTGCTCGCACGGTTCCTCAGTCTCCTGGCTTTCTTCACTTCCTGCACCAACGGCGTACCTGCTAAAGCTACTGTGAGTAGATATGGACGAGCGGATGTTGCTCCCTGCTAGCGCTGCCCAATTTGTCTTCTCGCGATCTGATTGATTGAATTTTGATTCAAGCAGCTGCCCACGGCAGCAACAAAGTGCAGGGATTCAAGCGAGCTGCACCATTGCTTGGCCCGCAAATCAAAAATTGATTAGACTTTGGAATGATTGATGGCTGGTGCTGCTTGATTTATCTTTTGCAATGATGTGCTGCTCGATTTTTGTATAGCAGATGGGCGCCGGAAGCAAGGAGCAGAGGGGAAGAAGAAAGATGCTCGCGGTCCTGGTCCTTCAGGTGGGCCCCACATGTTTATGCTCATCCCTATCGAGTACCCGAACAAGGAAATGGGAAATGAGCCACATATCCCAAACCTCAACTCAGGGCATCATTTCCCATTGCATTTCCCTAACCTCAACCCAACCTACATCCAAACATCACCTTGGCCTATCTCGAACGAGCCCGACGACCTCTCTCTCGGTTCGCAGCGGAGGCACGGGGATGCGCGTCGGGATGGAGGAAAAAGGCACAGGACTCGCCGGCGTGGGACCGCAGGGGCGCAAGCGCGCGGGGACGGCGGCGCCTTCAACGCCGGCACGAAGCGCATCAGGCAGCACTGCAGGCGCAGTTGGGGGCGCGCGGAGCGGAGCGTGACGGCGGGGCGCGGCTGCTGGACAAGGGCGCGGCGGCGCAGCGCGGTCGCCGGGATCGGCTGCGCGAGCGACTAGGAGGCACAGGACCGGCCGTGCGCACGCCTAAAGCACGGCCAACTGCTATTGTCGGCAGAGGAGGCAGACACGAGCGGGCCTGCCTCAGGCGGCGGCGAGCTAAATCTTGAGCTCGGGCGGCACGGCGATGGATTACAGCGGAGCCTGACGAATCGCAGATCGACGCAACAGTGGGGCGCAGGCTTGTTCGACGCTCATCCCTCATGGGACTCGGGCTCCCCATTGGAGAAAAAGCTTGAGCATGGTGAAGCTATGTAGCAGGTGAATTGTGAAATTGACTTAAGAGGAGTGATTAGAGGCTCCATGGGGTGCTCCGATTGCAAGGAATTGCTCGGCAGCTCAGTATCCATAGAGATCGAAAAATTTTGGGTGCCGCCATGCAAGGAGCAGCATGTGAGGCTTGCGTGCCTGTTGAGACATGGAGTGATGGAGATGGAGAAATTTTTGTTTGGCAACACAAGGGCATTTCAGTCTTTCTATGTCAGATTTAACACGTTAAATGCCTTTAACGGACCAGGGTAAACTGATGCTTCCTTTTCAAAAAGTAAGGGTAAAATTACAAGATCTTAAAAAGCGGAAGTAAAATTGCAATTAAAATTGAAAGCAGGGGTAAAACGCAATAGTTCCCAAAAGTTTAATGAATGGAAGAGTTTATCGCCGTTTTGGGCCCATTGGCAAGATTCTGAATCCCCTGCTAAATGAATGTGACACCGGTGTCTGGAGCCCATACACGAGGAGCCCATTACTGAAAGAGCTTCAGATGTGCTAGTCAGCCCAACTTCTGATCCATTTCCACGAGACAAAAAGCCCAATCGCTCCACCTCGCCGGCAGGCCCGACACCTACCTGGCTACCTCTCTGCTGTACCCGCCGTCGGGCGGCGCTGCCCCTATGCCCGGTCGCCGGCAGGCCGCTTGAAGCCTAACGCTCCGTTCCGTCACCGGCGCGCTTCCAGCAGCGTCGGTGCGCTTCTGCGCCGTCACTGGTGCCCGCGGTGGCTGCCGTTGCTGTGGGCGGCGAAGAGAGGTGAAATCCCCAGGTATTCCATGTTCAGATCGCGGGACTTGGTCTTTATGTTTCGATTTCTTCAGTAGAGTGTATGTTTCTAATTCATGAGATCGAAGTTTTGAAGACCGCCTTGGCAGTTTTTAGAATTTCGTATCAGTGGTGAAACCTAGCAAATAATATTGCAATTTGAAATAATGACACTAGCCCCTGCGGTGCCCCTGCAGCGATGCTGAATGCTTCATTCATCTCGCCTATGAATATCCTTCTTCATGTATAGATGTTTTCGCTGTGAAATTTGGTGATAACCGTGCTACAATCATAAATTTACATATCATGGATCTCGCCACCTCGAGATAGTGTAGCAAATTAGCAACCGGTTAGTTGCACATTTGCTCGTGTTGTTGTTCCTCTGCTTTGGAATGCAATTGACGGGTTTAATAACACATAAAAAGACAACTGTTCCAAAAAAAATCCCATAATCAGTGTAACAAGTCATGTGCTACTTGCTGCATATACAGTTTTGTTGATACAGCTCATGTTCCACATTATGTGTGTTGGGGCATGCGTTAGTATGTGCTAACTTGTAACTCTTTTTATGTCTGTGGCCCATTTCTTTTTCTACCGCTGATGTAGCTACCTTGGTGCCTGTATGCTCTGCAGCAATTGTTCCTGGATCGAGATAGTCATGGAGCCGGAACAGGAAGCAGAAACATCCAGTGGTGTATATACTTACAAGCATCATTGCGAAAGGGGACTTGATATCCACGAGATCATTGTTCGGAAGAGCAGATCACGTGTTCTCTTGTCTTACATCGGCATCGCTTTCCTTCTTGCAACTGTCTGTCGATCATTGCTGGCAAAGGTAATATAGTCTTGCAAATCACTAACAATGAGAAAAATCAGATATTTTAGGAGCGATTATTCTACTTAAGACCCCAAACTATTAAGGTTTGTCTACTTAACATCTTGAAGTAGTATGAAACTTATTGAGCCGCCGAAGTATCTACACGGTCGAATGACCTCCTTAGGATGTTTTGGAGATGGTTTTTACATGGACGATGACAGGGAAGTAACCCCCCACACGGCAGGCTCCTTTATATTATTTCTTCTCAGGGTGCTTGTCATTTCTTGGGTCTTATCATTGGGTTAGTTCAGTTAACTTGTATGCAAAGCTGAAACCACCAAGTTTCTCATGTCTGTTCAGAACGATTAACAAAGTTTGTTCTTCATTGCTCATGCAATTCTTGATTCAATATTCAAAAGTGTTAGTGTGGTGGATGGGGCTGCTGCCCCTTGCGGCAAGGTAGGAGGAGGGGCGGTGGCTAGGGCAGGAGGGGGTGGAGGCACACGCAGGGAGGGAGAGAGGGGGCGGCGGCTGTAGAGAGAGAGAGAGAGAGGGAGTGTTGCGACTAGGGATTTACCCTTCTAATACTTGAATAGATCAGATTACACCGCCCCTCATTATCTAGAGGTACATGACTTCAAGCAATCTCTACACCGACTCTAATCTGATAAGACCATTACTTTCCTAACAAGCTGGACTCTTTCCTAACTGAGGCCCCCTTTGGTAGGGCTTCTCCAACGGCTTCTTCAGCGGCTTCACATGTTTTTCAACCAAAGGGGGTGCTTCTTCAGGTGCTTCTCCTTAAAAAAAGGAGGAAGCCGTATCCAAAAATAAGGTGAAGTATGAAGCCACAAAATGGTAGCTTCACCGGCTTCTTTTCTCTAATGCGCCTCGTCTTTCCATATTTGTCCCTAAAAATATGGAGAAGCTGCAGAAAAAGCCGTTTTGCCAAACGTTTTAGGCACAACCGCAGACACAGCTAGCACAACCGTTTTTTCAAAGAAGCCACAGCCACAGCCGAAGCTTGCACAGCCACAGCCCTACCAAAGAGGCCCTGAATGACTCAATCTGATCTATCTCCTTTAAACGACTTGATGCTCTCTAGCCACTATGGAAAGCTGGAGCCGGCGGCTCCACCCCTTGCCGCCCTCCTGGCGGTGCCACAAGGTCAACGGCAGCCCTAGCTCTCAGGGCTGCCGCCCCTGGATTGGGCTGGCCTGGCTGGCCCATAACGAAATGCTTTATATATTCTTCAATAACACTCGAATTATCATGGTGATGCTGTTCTTAACATTCTACGTTCATGTATGCTGAAACACATCATACTTACGTTGAAATTTGCTGTTTCATGACTGCTATAGATTGTGGCATTGACCTTCTTCAATGTTGCAGGACCTGAGTCTTGGATCACTTTGGAATATTACCTTTGCTTTTCTGGTCGCCAAATGTTTGCAGTACAGGCCTGTGAAGAAAGGTGAGTCCTGTGTTTGTATGGCTCTTCTGCATATCTTAGTACCATGTTTAAGTTGATTTGCACCATGAGATTGCTTTGTAATTTGGAGTACAAAGTAGGATATCCACTCTTCCCTGGCCTTCATCCTGTCATTTTGTACCCCTTCTTCCTTGTGTGCAGAATTAGTAGTGATAATGCCATTCTTTGGGGTTCAGCTGGAGAGACATTTTTGGAGGTATACAATCATCTTGACCTTAAATAATGTATTATGCTCCTTATTTCTCCTTACTGCATGTCAGTGTCTCCATCTTACTGCACACATCCATTGTCGTGGATGATCGGTGCCTCACTGGACAATAGTAGGTTATTGTACTGCTTGGTGTAAGACCCTAGGATGCAAATGCCTTACATAGAACTCCTTTGCATGAAAAAGGTTAGCGAAAATAGAGTGACCACTTTGGCTGTTGACATGTTCACTATCAATCATTCAAATTGACCGTTGGAATGCATCTCTCTTGCGCATAACTGCTACCAGCAGAGCCTCAATTGCTGGGGACTCCTGCTGAGTGCTGGCTTTTCCATGTTTTCGTATAACATCGAGCAATTTCCTTTGATTTTGTCCAAAACAAGGTAGAGGGAGACTGAGGGGGAGGGAAGAGTTTGTTCTCTTTATTCAATGGCAGCCCTGCCTACCCCAACTTCAGGGGCGGAGCTTAATGAGGGCCAAGGGTGGCCATGCCCCCACCACCCCCCGCCCTCACCTAAACTACACTGATTAAACAGTAAATTAGCTACTATTCATGAGATTTTGAGCTAATTTACATAGGCTGCCCCCCCCCCCCCCCCCCCCCCCCCCCCACAACAATTTCTATTGAAGCTCCGCCACTGCCCAACTTGCTTGGGATGAAAAAGGCTTTGTTGTTGTTGTTGTATTCAATGGCCGCTCTGGTTCACCAATTATGCATGATAAACTATAAGCAGGTTGAATATGTTATACTGGCTCAACAGTTTCCTATTTTCTCTAGGAGCATGCTATAGCAGTATTGGAACTTGTGAGCAAAAAAATAACTCATACAAACCATGGGATGCAGAAACTGTGCACTGTACGCTGACTGGCATTAACCATCAATTACTTAGTTCATAATTTCTACATGCTGGTTAAGAAATAGGAATAGAGTTCGGCAACTGCTACATATTCTGTGTGTATTTATTTTAAAATGGGAACGAAGTTTGATTATTGTACTGATCATTCTGCATTTAGGACTGATATATAATAGAGGACTGATCTTCTGATCTGTGGACTTGGTTCCGAGTTTTCCAAAGTCATGGACAGCATTACTCAATGACTTTTCTTTAGGGGGGTTACAAGCTAAGCTACTCTTGTTTTTGTTGTCTAGAAAACATGTAGGCTGCTGGATGATTTGGCTACAACTTTGGTTCATCTAGATTAAAAATTTAAAATTGTGATTCTTAGTGGAAGAGTTGATCGCCGTTTTGTGCCCATTGGCAAGATTCTGAAGCCCCTGCTAAATGAATGTGTGACGCCGGTGACATGCTACTGGAGCTTGGCGCTACTTTTGCGTGACGAAGAGGAACTCCTGCTAGTTTTTCAGGTAAAATTTACACTTGTTCTCATTGGTTGGTTGAAAAATAATTCAGCAATCCAACATAGAGCTTAACTTGCAGAAATTTCGCCCTCCTGTCAAAATGTTGGTCCCTGTATGGAAAGCTCTCTGCACGTTCATAAACATTGAGTCCCCAAGTCGATCAGGAGTTCACAGACCAAACTCTTCGGAAACATGAGTGTTCTTCTGGTGCTCTAGTGTGGGTGTATATATGCTCAAGCCTAAAGAAAGCACCTGCAGTTAAGCTAGACTATATTCAGATTATTGAAATTACTGATGGTGTCATAGGTCGTAACCAATGCTGGGGGCACTGATGGTTAGAAGAAATTACCTGGTGATTTCATCTGAAAACTAGTGTACACCACTCAGCACTGACCATTCATGATTTGGTAGCTACTGAATATCATTCACTTTGGTGCTGTAAATTTACGGCCCACTTCTATCTGAATCTGGTGACAAAGATTAGCAATTCAAATTATGTCATGCTATAGATTTGTTTTTGTTTTCACATGTATGGGAAGATGCAAAGTTTGGTTAAACAATCCCCTTTGTCTCCTGTGCCACATAAATGAGAACGACTCAAGGGTACCATGTAAACAAAATGTGCACAGACAGGCATGTGAGGTGTCCCATGCAGAGATCCAAATGCAGTCAAACACACCACATAATGGACTAGTGGAGTATCATATGCACGTGCACTCACTCCAATTCTCCAACCCTTCTCGATGTGTGTTGTTAATTTGCATAGGCTTGTTAAGAGAAGAGCTTGAGTTTCAAAATGGATGTTCTGTTACTTGTCGGCACCTGATTGGATTTTGAAACTTTTTCAAGCAAGCAGCAGGAAAGATTTAATCTGGAGTATTTCATTTTATTTCTGATGAATCATGAGTGGCTTTTCATACAATGATTTTGGGGATAATTAGTTGTATGTGCCACAACAAACTGTGAGACTATAGCTCAAAACTAATATAAGGGCCTCTATATCCAAGTTGCTTGCCCTACGTGGCCGCATTTAGGAAGTGATTTATTCCAGAACTGTGAAAAAAATATACATTCTTCAAAACCCGAGTGTTTCATCCAGTACAATCAAAATGTTAACAGAGTGAGCTTCGTATTTCTAGTACATATTTCAGGATATTTCCCAGACACGTACAAACACAGTTTTAATTTTGCTTGATGCCAGAACTGAGAAATCAGTATCAAATACCGACCTCGTGGAACATATTTACTCTGCCGGAAATGCCTTTTTATTCCAGTATTTTCATTCAACGTCTACAGAAAAAGAAAGGAGGCAAAAAAAAAAAAAATGCATTCAAGAAACACAGCTAGTATTCAGTATTAATCCCTAAGACCTCAACCAAAATAGGTAACATTCTCATTAGTGATGGAGCTATAGTCCGTGGAGTTGGACGCGGCGGCGTACACCGTCGACGACGACGAGGAGGACGCCGCAGGCCCCACGCCGGCCGCCGCTAACGTCGCCGTCCTCGCGGCTGCAGACCTGGCAGAAAGCCCCCGGCCGGCCGAGGCGGCGAGGAGCTGGGAGGCGTGCGACGACGGGAGGACAGTGGCCACCGCCGACGCCGCGGCGGCCGCCGGTCGGTACCTGTGCCTGACGATCTCGGCCCTGACGGCGGCGAGCTCGGCCTCCAGCGCCTGCACCTGCTGCTGGAGCGTGAGGATGGCGCCCATGCAGCCGTAGACGGGGTCCCGGAGGCGCAGGTTCGCCTCGTACACCAGGCTGTTCGCCGCGTCGGCGCGCTGGCTCTCGTGCACCTCCTGCACTCAGACGCAGGTCGCCATTGTCAGTCATTGGAGTAGCTCAAGCATCATCAGTGTGTCATTAACAAGTACTATGTCAGTGATGCAAGAGGCATACACACGGATCAAGATTACTCTTTCACACATGGAAAGGAAAAATTGGGATTAATCCATCATGCAAATATAGAGTTTGCAGATCGACTTGAAGCAGTACAAGAAAGGTCTGAGCATTTTGACACTGTGACCTGACCTTACTCATCAGCAGAGGACAAGCGTGAGCATCTATATAGAGGATTGTAACGCGGCATTGGCACAACATGAGAGAATTTTCTGTTGCATTATCTTATGGCACATGGCAGTCTAGAGTTTTCAAGAAGTTCTTATATATCTTCATGATTCTCGTCTTGAGCTTAAAGTAACAAAAATCTTGTGGGAAAAGGCTTCAAAGTTAGTACTCTAGACATATTTTGAAATTCGAAATTGACCGGTTGCAACCTAAAGCCTAAGCTGATGGAGAAGCGCGGACACTTCACCTTGGCTCAACATTTGTTGAGACTAAAAAGACAAGGCCACACAAACAAAAGTTGCTGATTTTTGCTCATGTTTGAAGTGATATATCGGATATAGAATTTTGAATGTGCAAAGGTCTGATTAAAGAATCAAGAGTTCAAAATTTAAATTGAACAGATACTCAGATCGAATTGCGATGCTGCACAAAGTTTAGTATCCTGACTCCTCAGAGAGTGAGATTTATATCATTTCTCACAAAAATAGTGACCCCCCAAATCAGTTCATCGAGGTCAAAGAAAGTTCATAAGTTTAGTTCAAGGCCGTGGACTTGGGTTACATACCAGGAGCATCTTGGAGACGTTGCTGGCGCCGAAGACCTTATGCACGGCGGCGAACTTATGCGGCTCCAGCGGCGAGAAGTAAGGCGAGAAGGGGCACTCCTGCGCGCACCGTCGCCGGAGAAGCTTGCAAGCGGCGCACGGCGTAATCGTGTTCAGCGCCGACCCTGGCCCGGCGCCTGCCGCTCCCGCTCCAGCCGCCGGTGGCATGCTGCAGCTCCTCCGTGCCGCCGTCATGCGGTCAGCAGCTGCGGCCGCCGACTCCCTCTTGATCTTCTTCCCTAGCTCATGGTCTTGCCATTGGCTGAAGAATACAGCATGAGATCATGGAATATGTAAGATATTTGGGGTTCTAACATCTGCGCCTTAATCAGTGAAGCTTGAAATAATTGAAGAGGAGCTGATGATAGCTTGGTAGATGCACATATGTTTTGGATTGGATTGCGCTGATATTTTTTTGCTAAGAAAGTGCTGTGATGGATCATACTATACCTTGCAGTGGACATGAAGGCAAGAGAAGGGGAGACAGGGACGGTAGTGACGCGCTTTGGAAAAGGTGTGCCTTCTAGGTTTTCTGTGTTTTGTGTCGCTTATGTGAGGAGAGAGAGAGAGAGAGAGAGAGAGAGAGCAGCTAGCCAAAAACGAAAACTGTTAACATTAAATGCTTTCGTTGTTGATGTCAACAGATTGTACTGCAAGATATGTAGGTGTTGTTGCACCATTTGGAAGCTAGCCTGAGTTGCGTTGACTTGATGTTATTGTTTAATCAGGCTCTAAACTGGCAATGTATGCATATGGAATGATGGAATCTTCTGAGTGTAAATTAACTATGTTAGGATCGACTGGACGGTGGATTTGATGATATCTTTTATCTTGAATCATTTATACATTTTAGTGTTTGGTATGCTCATAACTTTTTTCTTTAACAAAATTTAGATGTTGCTATCTTTTTTTTGTGACGAAATACGTTTTAGTTAAACAAGAAGATTTCACATGAGAATTTAGAGATTAATCACATTTTTTCCGACATGAAATGCGGATTTTTTATTCACTAATGGTTTTCCGTAACAGCTTGAGATATAAGTGCAGCATTGTTTGCACAACACCAACGAAGGCTGGCCAGCAACTTTATCGGTAAGGTTGATATATGCAAGATAAAGCTTGGAGGTTATAACTTAATCGATTGAACTTTGTGGCAGATTTATTATTTGGGGAAAGGATAATAATCCAAAATGTTGTCTCATGGGGAAAAGTGGTTTGCACTCTCAATTATTTTGGCAATAATATGTCAGAAACTTGAAATGATTGTTGATATCATCATCCACTACTTATGCACTTTCATTTTTTTAATGTATTTGTGTTGGTTTGCCTAGTATTTTGACACATCGATTGTGCTGAAAAAATATTCTTGATTAACGATACAAATGACATAATCACTTCTGATTTTTTTTTTGCCTCAAAATTGAGTGTAAACTTATAAAAACTGAGACACATTAACCTTCTTGTTTAATTAGTATGCACATCATCCTTAGGGAAAGCAGAAACAAAAATTGACACATCTACAACTCAATTATAAATATCATCACCAAGACACATTATCTTACAGATTGTTAATTATTTCCTAGGAACAAGGCCCTAAATACTCTGCCCAACATCAGGCGCGTCTCAAGGGTGTTGAAAAATGGCCTATAGTAGAAGATTGATTACTCATCGAGTCTTTCTCTTCATAACTAGCTAGGTCTACATGTGTTTTTATTCTTGTTTATCTCCTTGCTTCCTTGACATTAGCTGTAGATGGCATATTTCATGCCTGTGCACATCTAAGATCCCATCTATAAGGAAATAACTGAGGGGAAATATTCAGTGCAAACCTCATATTCGGTGGAATCGTGAAAACCCTCTTAAACAAGCTACTTAAAAGTTTTAAAAAATTATGAAACTTGTCATACATGTAGAAGACACGGTAGGAAACATGCACACAAAATTTGAGATCCAAATGCAACTTCTACTAAAAGATACAAAAATAACAAATCATAAAGAAAGAGGAGGAAAAAGACAAAACTGTAATTGTGCAGTATTTTTGTCCTCTTCCACCATAATTTGTTATTTTTTTATCTTTTAATCTGAAACGAGTTTGGATCTCAATTTTGTGTGCATGTTTCTCACCATGTCTTTTACATGTATGCCAAGTTTCATAATTTTTCAAAACTTTTAAGTAAGTGTTTTAAGAGGGTTTTCACGATTCCACCGAATATGGGGTTTGCACTAATGGGGAAATATTGAGTGCAAACTCCATATTCGGTGGAATCGTGAAAACTCTCTTAAACAAGCTACTTAAAATGGGAAAATATTCAGTGCAAACCCTATATTCGGTGGAATCGTGAAAACCCTCTTAAAACACCTACTTAAAAGTTTTGAAAAATTATGAAACTTGGCCTACATGTAGAAGACACGGTAGGAAACATGCACACAAAATTTGAGATCCAAATGCAACTTCTACTAAAAGATACAAAAATAACAAATCATGAAGAAAGAGGAGGAAAAAGACAAAACTGTAATTGGGCAGTATTTTTGTCCTCTTTCACCATGATTTGTTATTTTTTTATCTTTTAATCTGAAACGAGTTTGGATCTCAAATTTTGTGTGCATGTTTCTCACCATGTCTTTTATATGTATGCCAAGTTTCATAATTTTCCAAAACTTTTAAGTAAGTGTTTGAAGAGGGTTTTCAAGGAAATATTCAGTGCAAACCCCATATTCGGTGGAATCTTGAAAACCCTCTTAAACAAGCTACTTAAAAGTTTTGAAAAATTATAAACTTGGCATACATGTAGAAGACACAGTAGGAAACATGCTTAACATGTTAGTGATGCACTCATCTATTTCTCATGTCTAATTCCATTAAGATTACAATTTACAATAAACATGTACATAAGCTTATCAAGTGCAAACAACCTTCGTTATAATGTCCGTGCTATTGGGGGGCCATGATATTTGCCCCCCCCCCCCCCCCCCCCTTGCAAAAAGTTCTTTCATAAGAAAATTACTTCATTTATTTCACCAATGACTGCAATAATTAAACACATGTAGTCTAAACTAGCAAATGTGAAGCCATGCATACTTTGGACTTGAACGCAACAATTTTAGTGTGATGATTCTTTCCTTGAGTATTGCATCACGAAAATTTGTGAAGCACAAACAATACTATTTAAAATCTATGGTTGTTGATCAGGAAGCTATTACGAGTTATCGAAAAAAAAGCAATATAATCGAGCTTTTACCTCCTTCGCCAAGTTAAAAGGCATGGTGGCAGATAATTGTGAGATAAAGCAAACTAGCTAGGAAAGAAAAACCTACCTTGGGACAACCCTAATCAAAGAGAATAGATGCTAATTTTACCCTATCATGCGTGCTGCTTGCCCTAGGCACATTGCCATTAATTGCATCAGATTCCTTCGTAACATTATGTTACTACCTGTTCGTTCTTCCACTGCTAAATTTAGTTCCTGGCATATTAAAGAGAGTATTAAATAAAGTCTAATTACAAAAAAATTTTGACAGATGAGTGCTAATTTACGAGATGTATCTAATGAGTCTAATTAATTTATGTTTTGCTATAGTGATGCTACAGTAATCATCGTCTAATCATGGCTTAATTACCCCCATTAGATTCGTCTCGTGAATTAGCCTAAAGATTCTACAATTAGTTTTGTAATTAGATTTTATTTAACACCCATAAATAACAAGATTCTACATGACTAAATTTAGTCCTAAAGAAACGAACAGGCCTGCGCAATATGCATGCAACCTTGAAGTTGAAGAGAAACGTATGTGTTGTCTTTCATAGGCCAAGGTGAATTCATTCAAATCAACTGATCAAAACTGTATAATGTATCATATGTGATTCAGATTCGAGTCATCTTAAGTGCAAATTCGGATGCATATTTCAGAGAGAGAGAGAGAGCGCGCAGTGACAGTGCCACACAGTAGCAGTGAGGAAGTGCGTGGCCTGCAAGGAGATGCACGCCGATTCTTGTTTGACCCGCACATCGTGCCTGCAACGTCGTTGCCCTGTTCTTTGACCGCACACCTGTGTCCTGCATTCTATAATCTGCCCCTGGTCTTAAATACGCGGTTAGCCACACGCATCGATTGCCGTGCACACGGTTTACCTAACATTCAGCAATAGAGGCAATTTGATCTGTGTACATGCATGTTTGGTCCATCACCCTAAATAGGTTTTGTCAACTTGGATTATCATTTATTACTCTGAACTATAGCACATAATCAGCGAAGCGAAATTTAACGCTCGTCTCAGTTGGTGACAGTAAGAGTTTAATTAACTTGTGGATTGGATTGCGAGTTTAGGGTCTGTTTATATTCTGGCTGGGGTATTTCCAAAATTTCAAAGCTTGTGGCATTTGACCCTAGAGGGAAGGTGGCATAGGTACGGTGTCAGGTGTCAGTGATGTGTAGTAACTAGGTAATTAGCATATAGCGATGAACTAATTTTCTATGTTGTTCCATTTGATTTCAAATTTTACACCTTTTTTTTTTGAGCTCCTTCAAATTTTACACCTTTTTTTTTAGTTCCTTCAAATTTTACACCTTTTTTTTAGAACAATCAAATTTTACACCTGGGCACCGTGCAAAGCGAAGGCCGGGAAGGTGGATTAGAAGGTAAACCAATGATGCCCCGAGCCCAAAACGGCCCAGCATGCCGAGAAGTCAGGTGGACAACACATAGATGGGCATCATGGGCTGTGTCCAGATATCACAAATGCGGCCCATAATTTGTTGGATGCTCCATCCCTCACTGCAGCAGAGTCGCGTCCTGTCCTTTGCTCGAGTCGAGTACTCGAGTCCTGTCCGAAGTCCGAACATATGACATCAAGATGAGGAACGAGGAAGAACCAAGGCAGAAATAATATCTGCACCTGGTGGTATGCGGAGAAGTCAATGATAACGTAGCGAGACATGTATGTTGCCCCTGATCCCCAAGCTAGGACCAGCGTTCAGTAGTGGTCATGACTCACATGCAAGAGCGATCGATGCAAGTGATCAGCAGGTGAGTCGGCGATCGAATCTTCCTCCACCGGCCGGCGATGGAGGTGAGATATATTGGCAGATCGCAGCGTCGCGGATCTGCAGATCGAATAACTTCATCAGCTGAAGATGAACCGGAGCTGAAGTGGAGCTCATCGTCAGCTACACCGTGCAAGTGGCAACTACGGCCATAGCCCATTGGGCTCGCTCATCCTCTCGCTAGCTAGGCATCACCGCGCACTCACCAACCACACATGCACCGACGCCCAGAACCGCGTGTGTGGACGACGAGCGTGCGCGCGTGTTAGGTGGCCACCCGGCCGCCGTACGTGTGTACTGCTGTATCTCTCCTACTCTCTCTACTTTTCACATCCAACTGAAGATATCATATACGTATCGGGTACTACTGATTTATTAAGATCTTGAGACTCCTCTCGAGTACACGATGTAGGTTTTCTCTTGACTCATCGCTGTCATTGTCCAAACCTTGTCCGCTGAACCATTTTGTCCCCATTTTTTAGAGCTCGATTCAGATCCGATTCTAGATCCTAATAAACCTCGAAAACTCCTAAACACACATCTCCTTTCTTGAGATCAGACTCTAGATCCTAAACCTCGAAAACTCCTAAACACACATCTCCTTTGTCCCAGGGGATATGATTCTGAAGAAGACATAGCTGGAAACACGCCATGATCTAAGAAATACTACTCCATACAAGTTGTTTGTTTGCACCGACACTAGTAGATATCCGACACGCGGTTTTGGGCCAGTGTTGGCGTTGGGGCCGGCTGGCTCTCGACGATGCTTCAACCAACATGTGCATATGCATGGCGAAGAAGACACGCGCACTCTCGCACCAAGAAAAACCGTCATGATAGCATGCATGTGTCGACGCCGTTGTTGCTCCTAGTCAAGAAGGGTTTGGTAAAGGAACATACAGTACAGGCACTCATGCTTCTTCACAGCGGTTCGATTACAGTACATTTTCCTCTTCGTCCCACAAGCAGCAGGGGTTCTTGGGGTTCCTGCATGCTCCCCCTTTAATTTCCTTCTACTGCGTGCTTTCCGGCGCTGTAGTGGCAGCATGCGCCCTGTATCTGTATGTCCAGCCGCGTAGTAGTTGAGGAGAAAAGAATGCAAAATGTGCAACTTCCTTGCATTGCATACACTACTACTTCGTTCCGTGATTCGGCACAGACTCCAGAGGCTTCCAAAGGTGGTAAGTCAAGCATATCCGCCGGCCACATCATGCCAATGTCTTGGACCATATTCACTAGTACATTTTCTTCTGAAAAATAGAGTGATGTGCAGATTAAGAAATCAGAACCAGTCAGAAGAATTCAGATCTCAGTGCAACATTATTGTAGTGTGACAGCCACGTAAGGAAAGAGGGTTGTGAAGAGCAAGCGCTGGCATTTACTTGATTTGACACTGGAATGTGGAGTACACATCTTCAGAGAATTTCCCAGGTTGCAGTTGAAAGGCCCTTCTTTTTCAGATGGCGTTTCGTTCCTGCTTTGGGCTAGCTACACTACTGGGTACTGGTTCGATTTCAACTCCTCTGAAATCTGAATCACGTGTGGCTCTCTAGAGTCTTCACAATTTCACATCAGAATGATGCCAACAAGCGCTCCGTCAGATCAGGTGTCGCGTTGACGCATTTCCTAGTCACACACGATCTGTGGACAAAACACCAACGGCCCTCTCTCTGCCAATCCTTTTACAAAAGGAATTTTGTCGTTTTAACATCAGTGATGAGGCGAGGATAAAATGGGTACAGTGCAACCTATCGCCTCTCGTTGCTTTCCAAACCAAAGCAAAGCATGCGTCCAAGGTGATGACGTTTATTGCTGCCATGATTACGTTGGTGACAGTTACAACGAGGTCCAAGATAGAAGTGTCACGCAACTTCAGAAAAGTAGAATAAACACGCCTGGCTTCATGTCTGATATAAAATTCACATGCTACTCCATTATGATCGCATTAGGTTCTGCTAGATATCGTGGTGATCACAAATACCACTATTTTCTTATCCCCAGAAAATATGCACGTCTTTGTTGATTGGCCCTCAAGAGTTCGGAACAAGATCGCATCAGTTTCAGTTAATTAGTTCTTGCTTGAGTTGGACCTGACAGAAGAAGTAGCTGGAGATCTGCTTTTTTATCATTTGTCGTCATGACTCATGAGCATTCACGTAAGGCCAACCTTGCAGCTACAAGGTGCCCATCTGTACTTCGGCAAGCGTTGCACCGTAGTTAGCATACACGCATCATCCGTTGCTGATCTTCTGAACTGTCAGTTTCTTTACATTGCTCTTAACCGAAAGAAAACATAAAAAGGCCCCATTGTTTGTCGTGGCTTTGACATTATATCGTCTGTAAGCATGCCCGGTGCACATCTATGAGGACACACCGTACAAAGTAACATGTACTAGTATGCCGCATCTGTTAGTCTCTCATTCAGACTTGTCAAGTTGCTGTGCAAACCACTGTTCAAATAATTCAAGGGATTAGGTTGAGAACCAGAATAATTCATGCTTCAGCATCAGGTCTACTCATGCAACGTACCTAATACATTTGACAGAGTCTTAGCAGAGGCTCATGATCATGTTGCTTTATACTTTACACATTAGTATGACAGAGCCCTTGTATCCAAGCATGGCTTAAGCACTGCCAATTGTTTCTTTAACTGCAAATGATCTCCATGTGTACTGAATCGGGAGCCTTGTTAATTAGTCTATGCATGATTTGAAAGGTACCTAGAAAGAACAACATTGCCTATAACTTAGGGCAGCATTGAACTGCCTTAAGATCTAAATGGCACTTCATTCCTAGGACACCAATTGGCTGTATATATATATGTATCAATCAACAAAGTTCACCTAATTTTTCTGCCCTTGCGCACTGGACTCGACTCACATTTCAATCAACCACGCGTTTTAGACCGGAGTACTGAACCAACCTAAAAGTGATTACTCCAGCGTTTCTGACAAATCAAGATTGATGATGTTTGCTTATATCTAACACATACACACTCCTTCAGCTTCTAGCCAACTCATCACCACATGGAGTGAAACATGGGTCCATCACTCCATCTGCATTGCTGTTTTTATCTTTATTTCCATTTCTTCATCGCATGATGATCTGAGGTGGTCCTCCAAGCGCATTAACTTCAGTGTCTTCCTCCCCTGCTGCTCCTTCAACTACCTGGTGGTGCCCTCATATGGGGCAAGGAAATGCAAAGCCTGAATCAATGGCCATTGGGCAATGAAGTGCTTTGCAGCGTGCTGCAGCATGGAGCCCTCGGCCAGAGTGGCCATGACACATCGCCATTACTGAGCACCTCAGTCAGGGCAGAAGTTTGGCACACGCACAGTTGTTCGGTTCTTCAGAAGAGGTGAGCAGGGAAATGGTTGGAATCAAGTCTGCAAGCTGATTGAAATTGGTAGGACACTGATGGTACATGTTGTAACTGAACTCATGTCCTATCCTTCTGAAGCCAAACGGCATGAATGATGACAGGATGAGGTAAGTCATTTAATCATCCTTGTTAATGAAAAAAGAACGAGTCATTTAATCAGAAAAAAAACTTTGGAGCGTATCAGAAAGTGACTGCATAAGAAGCTCAAACCTGATCATGCAGGTCAGATAAATGAAGTGAGATCACAAAAACCACAACTATCTAGATAGACACTTGATGCAGGATCTATCATTCATTATGTATATTTATATAACAACGGTTTGTGCTCAATTGTAAAGTCCACATCACCCAAAGGCATGGATCCATGATGGTTCCTTTTCCTTTTCAGAGCTGAAGAATTCAAAAGAACATCACAACTTAACCACTACTGTCTTCTTCTCGGCAGCACCATCCAGGAACCTTGGACTGGGTAAACAAGCTTTTAAAAGCTTCTGACGACCATCAGAGACTAATACATTAACAAAATTTGAGTCAGTAATTTATGATTAAGATTCAAGAGAGTCAACGACGATGTCGGAGGGTGCAAATCCACGGTGGCCTCTGAAGAATCTCAAAGTCACCTGTGTGCCGCTCTTATGATATTTGGTCCAAGTTCAGAACTCCATATGCAGCATAGCATCTCAAATTGCGTGACTGTATTGATTCAAAAAAAAAATTAAAATTGTGTGACTGTATGAGTCTGAGAAAACAACTGTGTGCAGGTCATTGACAGAGATGCATGGGTCATGAATCATGAGAGGGCAAGACATGGGATCAACCCCCAGATTTGTGCTTAATTTTCTCTTAAGCTTCATAAATGACTTCGTTGCATTGGGTCCCATAAACTATGTCTTACCACTAGCATATACAAAATTACTACTTTGGACACGCTAGGTAGATGATCCTAACGACTTTGAATGAAATTCAGGGTGGTCACTTGGCAGCGAGTGCTCAGCAAGGACCATTTTGTGTTGTTCTGCTGCGTAATTTACTCTTTCAGCGAGACATTCTACATTTCTAATACGGTTTCACTTTACAGCTTGAAAGAGATAGTTTTATTTATGTTGATTGATACATCCAAATATCTGAAGTAGGATTGTAGGAATAAACCAATGTTTACGAAAGCCACTGCAATCTGAAACAGAGTACTACTCTAAGAGCTATGTTAAAACTACTTTTTCACAAGAACATGAGGGAACATACACGGAGTATATAATTTTCTTCATGAAGAAATGGAAAATTGGAAAGGAGTACCGAGTTCATTTTTTGAGATCGACCTTCCTGTTCGCCACCATTGTCATGGTGATTCTGACAAACTCATCATCATCAACTTTGAGCAAAGTAGAGAACCAAACACACATATTTGCAGGATAGGACACCGGAGTAGTAGCACGGAGCCACGAACACGACTACTCAGGGCCGTATACATGTTTATACGGTTACATACATACGCGTTCATGACGTACATATATACTGCTGCCTAAGCACGTTGGATTACAACAGATGCGGCGGCAAAATGCAGAGCACACCTTGAGGAACATGCATATATCACGAAGAAGCCTCTCTACGCTGCTCGGCGGCCTGCGGCGGGCTTGCCGCCGACGACGGTGGCGAGCGCGTTCCGGACGGCGCCGACGACGCTGCACCCTTTCACCATGCCCCTCTCGCAGCACTCGGGCTCCATCCCGAAGCACGGCGCCTCGGCGTCCGCGTCGTCCTCGCCGGCGGAGAACGTGCGCCTGAGGCCGCCGCGGGATCCGTCCGCCGGCGGCGACGACCGCGCCACGGCGAACACCGGCGACATGGCGGAAGACGACGACGACGAGGTGGAGGACCAGGAGGAGGACGACGTGGAGGTGGAGACGCACGGCGTCGTCGGCGTCGTGGACCGGCCCGGCCGCCGGAGGAAGGAGAAGATGGTGCCGGCGCCGCGCCGCTTCTTGGAGGAACGGCCGCCGGCGCCGGCGCCCTTGCCGCCGCCGGAGGTGTAGTAGGACGGCGGCGGGGTGAGCGGCGGGAGCGCGGCGGCGGAGGGCGAGTCGTTCTTGGGCGTGCCCGGCTGCGACTCCCACAGGAAGGGCACGGCGCCGGCGGACGCCACGGAGTAGTACACCCGGAACGACGGCACGGCGAGCTGCGCCGCCGCCTCCTTGGACAGCATCTTCGACCGGAGCCTGTTGCTCCCCTGCTGCTTCGTCACGGAGAGCTCCTCCTTGCTCGCCATGGTGGTGAACAATGAACTACTTACTGCTCTGTACACTGACTGACACACTCTGTTCAGAGAGAGAGAGAGAGAGAGAGAGAGGTTGAAATGGAGGAAGGAGTGAAGTAGCTGCCTGCTGCCTCTTGAGAATGAGGTGGTGTGTGGCAACTATAGCAAGCGATTTTTATATATCAGTAGATCCGCTATTTGCAGTGGGGGAAGAAGGCTGTGTAGTACCAGTAGCTGTCCACTTCCTGCTGATCTCTCTCTCTCTCTCTGAAGCTGACTTTGCCGTCGGCCAACGAGCATTTGACACGGCACCGTCGGCACTGTTAGTGGGCGTAACCAAAGGTCGATTGTCCTGTGAATGATGAGAGCATGAGACATTGGATTGCGGCTTGCTGGTGTAAGCAAAGCATGCCATGGGTGGTGGTAGAAAAGTAAACGGGGTGTTCGTCCTCGCTGCAAGCAGCGGCTGTTCGCAGTTATTTCTTCTGCAGCAGTTACAGTGTTTCTACAGCTGCTACAGTGTTCGCAGTTATTTTTCAGCGAAACGAACAGGCTGAAAGTAACTGAGATTCGCACCTCATTGTTTAGAGACGAACTGTGTGCGATATTATCTCTTCAACTTGATCTGCCAAAGTAATTAAATTTTGATTACTGTCACGTTGTGTGCGTAATGGTACATGTCACGCCGTTTAGTTTACTGACATTGTCAAATTAGTTGTTGAAAAGTGAGAGTCAATATACAACGAGCAACTTTCGACAGCAAAAAACTTGTCCTTAACAAATGATGCTGTGCAGAAAGTAATCGAGAAATCAAAATAGAAGGGAAAAGCTCACACATGAATGTTTTAATTAAAGGGCTAGATCACCTGGACTGTAAGGGCTCCGGTTTGTGCTTTTCTTTATACGAAATGTAAGAAAAGAAAAAAAATTCCTCTATTTGCTACCTTTCAATGCACAAACTTTTGTTATACTCTATTTGTAGTTGGTTACACGAGATCTCAAAAATTGAATTGCTAAAACATCAAGTGTTGGAAGACCTAAGTCCCAAATAGAATGCCACAGTTTCTAGAGTTTCTGTGATGTGATGTACCTTTGATTTAGTAACTAATGAAAACGAACATTTTTTTATAGTAGCCACACCTAAAAGCACCGTTATTTATGCAGCTTAAAACTGCGACACATACCAGGCATGTTGTTAATCGTCGGCCTACTGGTTCAGAAAAGTGACAGCAAAGTCGCTATATTAGTTTGAAGTGCTGTTTCACAAAAAAGGAAAAAAAAAAACTGTTCGTTCAAACAGAAAAACTGGTAAACTAAAGGTGCGTCAGCGTCACCATGCGAGCACCCTGTTTCTTTGGATATGTTCCTCTAACGAGCGATGATCATCACGGCGATTGTTGTCGTTGCCGCCGCTCGAAAACGACCCGATCATCTGCAAGGTGATCTCCCGCCGCGACGACGTGGCCGATCGAAGATATTCAAGGTACACAGTTTAATTAACCGACGCAAGCACACAATTAAGTTAACCAAAGTATCTTCGTGGCTCTGTCGGTTAATACATAAGTTGGCCGTATCTTGGACCTTCTTCTACCTCTAGCCAGGCAGGAAAGTATACATTTGTGCACATGGGTTTTAAGAGGTAGGGAGCCAGGAAGAAACGCCAACGGCGACGGACGTAACCGACGACAATGGCAAACCTACCACGCGGGATGCGTACGGAGGACAAGATGACAAACCAAAATTAAAGGCAGAACGTTGTTTAGCTCGATCTCGCGGCAGCAAGCAGGGTCTAAACGACATATCCCTCGTCTTCCTGCACGTTACGCTCGCGACGTTGTCCTGACGCAATCGCAACGCGACACCCATGGCCTGATGCCCATGCGCGCGCCGCCGACGACCTTCCGCAGCATTGTCGTCCTGATTGTCTCGATCGACAGCGTTAGCGTACAACTGGATCTACTTATATGGATTAGGAATACCTAAACGGCCGGGCCATTAACAGTTTGAGCACGTACATCGAAGCTACGATTTTGTAATAGTATACTCTTTCCATGGCAGCTCTTTAGTTGGGCTGAATGTTCTCTGCCTTGTGGGCCCGACCTACGAAATTGCAGCGGATCCGTGTCCCATGCACTAAAATTAATTAATTTCTCTGGCCCGAGCTAAGGAAGTGATTTGGTCCAGCAAACTTCGGACCAGATCATTGATCGAGCGCCGGGGAGCAGACGACACGTGAGACATGACCAATAATCTCATTTAGTTGTATATATATCCGCGTCGTAGGAGCACGTACGTACGTGTTGGTGCGTCGACGTGTAAGTGTGTCACGTGTGCCTCCGCGAGCTCGTGACACGTGGGCAGCGCGACACGGACGTGCTGGTTGTTGCATGCATACCCATCGATTCGATTTCGATCGCATGGGAGTAGTTGGGGCAGAGGCAGGCGAGGCGAGGCGAGTCTCTAGCAGTTATGGGTGCGTGCCAGGTGACACGATAAGGTCCATAAATCAAGTCAGGTGGCGTGGACGGACATCATGCTGCATGATCAGTCTCGAATTCTGAACATATACGGTACATACTTACGTGTGGATGTACTCCAATTATTTCATTGGATATGCATTTGTATCACTGAATGCAGTGCACCATGTGTTGTCTTGAGTGATTTATATTCTTGGAATTTTCAAAGTTTATTATGCAGGTCAAAACTAAACCTTGGTCTCTATGCCATTTGCATCATACACACATTTTATTTTAATTATATCCCTCAGTAATCCACTCTCTTTTTTGTTTTGAAGAAAAAGTCTCAGTTTATTCAAGCCTAGTGAGAAATAGAACAATGACAAACCAAGCAATCAACCATGCAGCTATATGTATTGGTGGATACAGAGGCTAATATTAAAATATATTTCCGTTTCATAAAAAAAAAATACCCCACAAACAAAGACGCAAGTGCTATACTATTTGCGAAAACAACCATACAAACACTCGGATGATTCATCTCGATTAAGCACCTGAATTTGCGTATTGCACAAACAAATTTTGTGTGCAAACTTAGTGCAGCACAAAGCACTAACTGAAACAGAAGAAAATGCTAAGATAAATATGATATCTGATTACATCCACAAGCAGTCTTGAAGCCTTTGGGTTGGTGTTGATTTGGGCGCGCGCACCACACACAGGGCAATGTGTGTTCCTGAAGAACAATCACCGTCGCCGGCAATGACATGGTTACAAACTCCTCTGACCCTACCTAGGAAATGCAGAGGACGGAGGTTGACGGCAGTACAACCACCTTGAAAAGGAGAAGAGGTAGAGTTAGGACCAACACTGATCTGACTTCCCCAGCCGATAACACTACTACTTGATCATCTCAAAAAAAAAAAAACACTACTACTTGATGATTGATCGCGCGTCCTCGCACGTAGTATATGCATTGGCCTGTTGTCTGTTGCAGAATCCACACAGCCCCTACGCGCCGTGCCAGCGTCCTTCGTACACTCAGCGTAACGTTGCTGTTGTACTACTTTGCCTTTTACACTACTGTACCTTTTACACTACTGTACTGATCCGAATCTCGAGCACATGCAAAAGCTTAGCAGGGGAAGGCGACGAGAAGGCGGTGTCGAAGCGAAAACAGTTTCGCTTGTCGCTTTGTCGGCAAATTACGATTGTTTGATTTCAAAGTGTTTCTAGTAATTCTGCTTTTTTTTTCAAAAACATAATTAATCAAAATGAGCCTGGGTAAGATATCTGCATCTTACTCTAATATCTTGTATAGCTGAGGGTCTCACGTTTCAGGAACCTGCTATTGACTTTCGCGTTTTGTTCGTCCAATATCAATTCATTCCCGAATAACTAGTGACATGTAAGCAAAACTTAGTACGCATAGTTTTTTTTTCCCTCTGAAAAACGTTCTGTTTTTTTTTTTTTTTTGAGTACATGAAAAACGTTCTGTTAACTGAAACCGAATTAACCGGCCCTAGTTTGTTCGTCTTCCCTCACTCTTTTTTTTTTTTTGGAGGGAACAATTCAAATTGGGCTGAGAAAGAGCGACATGCCCATGGAAATCTGCCTGTAACCAGAGCATAGCCCACTACGAGGTTTTGTTGGGCTGGACACATCCGTCGATCTTCACAGGGGCCAGTAGAGCTTCAGTTGACACGGCCTACCAACAAAGGCTCTTTGTGTTCCTTAAAAAAAAAAAAGCTCTTTGTGTTCCTTAAAAAAAAAAAAGCTCTTTGTTTTCTTATTCCGATTGCATAGTTCATTATTTTTCAGGTTTCGCATAAACAAAACAAAGTTTATGAGGGTATAATAAAATGGAGTATAAGTACGTAACATGCATCACCAATATCAGGGCCAGGGCAGAACATAAAGGATTTTCTTATGTATAATTAACAGGAACTGGATGAGATCCAGCAATTCTATTCGTATCCCGTAACAGTTTTAAAAAGAAAAATTAGTTTTGCAATAACAAAGGTCGATACGTCCGAGTGGTTAAGGAGACAGACTTGAAATCTGTTGGGCTTCGCCCGCGCAGGTTCGAACCCTGCTGTCGACGGTTTTCAAACTTTTTAGGGTCCCGCGTTCCTGACGTTTTCTACCGCGTCGTTTCGGTGGGGAGGAGAAGTCCCTCGTCACGATGAAACGACGCGGGGACCCTAAAAAGTCAGGAACGCGGTAGAAAACCGTCAAGGAGTAGCAGGAAAATTCATCAACCGCAATCGTTAGCAAACAAGGAGTAGCAGGAAAATAGAAAGGGTCATCGTAACGACACACTCGCCCGTCTTCATTCCTGGACCACGGCCAGGGGAGGATGACGCCCGTCTCGCCGCTGACAACGGTCCAAGGATCCGCCGTCGATGCCCGTGACCAGGAGGAGGAAGCACCAGCTGTTGCCGACGATGACCGTGAGCCGGAGAGCGCCGTATTGGACCGCGGCCAGTGGAGGAGATCGTGGACGTCGTGGATCGCCGGCGTTGTGAGGAGGATCGCCGGACCAATCCCAATCTGGATTGTCGATTGCGGTTTTCGTTTTTCTTTTTCAGTGGCTCGCTCTACAGCTGATTGTGATTGGGGAAGAGGACCGAGCCGACCCTGCAGTCCGCTGGAGCCAAGCCGTCGTGTGCCGCCGTTCGATGTCCCACGATCTCCACGCGTCCGCAATCTGAGACAGGGTCCGCATTGCGCACGAATGCGGGCGGTCCGCAGCCAATTTTTTTCCAACGCCACGCGCGGGGCTCTCGATGTCGACATGCTTATTTGATCTTTGTGCTGCCGCCGGATAAGCCACCACCAAGTGCCCGCATTTTGGAAGAGCGTTCAGGGATTCCTTTGTGACGCAAAGCCGTTCCACACGTTCGTGTTGCTTGTGCAGACGAACATAAGCACAACATGACTTGGCATTTTGGAAGCAGGAGCGTTCGAACGCACCACCATTTTAACTATGGAGATTTTAAAATGCCCATCGGGCAGGCCCGCACACCTGTACACGAAAGCCCAGGAGAACATGGATGGGAGTCAACGCGATCCGGGCCCTTCCACGCACGGGCTTCCGGAGCGAGCATCGCGCCGCGCCGCGCTCTGCGCCGGCCGCGGCCATGAAGCTCGCCTTTGACGAGTTCGGGCGCCCCTGCATCATCCCCCATGAGGAACAGGAAAAGCAGTCGCGCCTGCGGGGCCTCGACGCCGCGCAGAAGGCCAACATCGCGCGCGGGGGCTGAGGCAGTTGCACTTGCACGCCTCATCGTCCACACCTCGGCGCTCGGACCCAAGTACTACATGGATAAGACGCTCCAGTCTCCCGACGGCGACGTCACCACCATCAGTATGTAGCGTCCCCCGGCCTTCCCCTCATTGATTGATCCCTCTCGTTGTTCTCGTACGTAGTAGTGTTGCTCTCTTGTCTTGCGCTGTTTACTCATGAAAATGTGCATGCTGTCTTGCGAACTGCCAGGAAATGATGAGGCGACGGTGCTGAGCAGATGGATGTCGTTAACAACCTGATGACTGAGATGTACCGCGGTCAGGACTTCAAAATCGTTGGTGATGGTGACGGCGAGGATGACATCGGTGCGGATGTCGATCGTTGATGGTGGAGCTGAAGAAGCACCTACTGTTGGGGGTGATGCATGAAGCCGTCGTCGCCACCGCTCCTGAGGACACTGATGAAGAAAAGAACTAACATTCTGGCCGGCCGGCTCCGTGCCTTTCGCTGCATTGGCTCCTCGGCTGCTCACCACCATCGTTTATTTTCTGTTTATAAGTTCATTGCAATGCTTTTTAGTATAAGATATCCACTGTGATCCAAACTTCTTTGCAACTCTGGTGCGAATGCATATATTCTTGTGATCTCGCCGTTACTGGAGATTATCCTTCCGGTTTATTATTACGTAGTCGTTGAAGGAGTAGACCCGCGAGAATGGCCGGTGGGGCGCGGCCGGCCACCCGCCCATGGTCTCGTGGAAGGTCTGCCCCAGGAAGGCAGGAACGCGTCGACCTCTGCTTAGCGCCGCCGCCCGTCGCGCCGAAGTCCGGGAACACGTCGTTGCGGCGGAGGAGAAGCCGCTGCACTGCACTGGCTCTGGCAGCCCGGGTCCGGGCACATGATGTCGCCAGCCCGCCACCGGCACTGCTCGATCGTTGCGCCAGCATTCACAGGACCTTGGCGAGCATGCTGTACCTGGCCATATCATTGACGAAGAAATGCAGCTCTACTGCGAGCTCACGAATGTAATTATTCATGAGTCATGACGGGGAAATCCACCGCTTTCTGGCTTGATGACTGCCTCGACATAGGGCACGACACGAGTCCACGCAGGACTGCCACAAATTCCCACGAGTCCATGCAGTGACCAGCTGCTCTGCAGCTAGCCACCCCCCACCATCGTATCGTGACACCTGCTTGTCAGGCCTCCCATCTGAATTTTGTCGAGCAGGGGAGAGGAGCCTTCGACGAGTAATCCTAGATTTATCAGCTTAAAGTTATAGAGCAAATTCACCGCCGTCTGAAGTTGTATAGCCATCTGATTTTTGTCGAGCAAGAGGAGCCTTCGACGAGTAATCCTACATATATCTGCTTAAAGTTACAGAGAAAATTTACCGCCGTTTGAAGTTGTATAGCCATCTGAATTTGTCGAGAAACAATTCAAGCATGACGGCGGCGCAGAAGCTGGTGGAGCAGGAGGCGGCGGCTCTCAAGGAATGACGGTGCAGAAGCCAGTTATTTTGCGGTCCATCAGATGCGTGACCCGGATGTATAACAGAATAGTACTCCTATCTATCCATCGAGATCGGCGCGACCGACATAAAACCCTTCCCATTCGCCGCAAGGATCGTTCCCCCTTCTCCTCGAACTGCTCCAAGCATCAGCGCCGCAAATCCCTTGCCATGACGGATTACGAACCGGAGTTTTTCCCGACGGAGATCAAGAATACAGAGAAGAGGATCAAGGATCTGAACGAGAAAAAGAGGAAGCACGAGATGATGATGATGATGGCGACGAAGGCTGGCCCCGAAGAGACGTCCGAGCCGGCGGAGGAGGAGGACACGAGGAAGAAGCATGCGAAGGAGATCAGATCTCTGGAGCGCCGGATCAGGTGGCTGGAGAAGAAAAAGAAGTGTTTGGCGTTGGCGATTGAGAATTCTATAGATCTGATGACGGCTCAGAATCTGGTGGAGCAGCAGATGGAGGAGGAGGCGGCGGCACTCAAGAACAAAGCTGAAGAGACGATGAGGGAGCAGCAGCAGCCTGCCGGAGAGTAATCGGGCATCACCGAAACCTCGTCGTCGCTGCCGCCGTTGCCTGTTCGCTGTCGGCCTTTCCCTAAAGGGTGCGACAGGATGAATATTTGGAGTGGGTGCGTGAGTACAAGAGAGTCCTGAATCTCAATGGTTTGCATGCTCTCCCTCTCCATCTCCTTGCCAAGTAAATTACCACTGCCGTAACACATCTCCTGTTTGTCTGATTATCTTGGCCCCTTCCCTCTTTAGAAGCCGTTTATAATCTTCCCACTCTAAGCACTAACCACAAGGACCCTGAAACTGTTTCCGCTGTGGTTGTCCCCGAAGACAAGAGGAAGCTGCTACGCGTGGCAGATGCAGTCGTCAATGTTTCCTACGATCGTAAAAATAATCCTGGTAGGAATCCATGAAAGCTGTCAAATGCAACAATTTTTTTTTGTGTTTCTCTCCCAATTCCTTTTGTGTGCTTTGCATTTCTTTTTCAGACCTGAATGATTTGAACCAGTACATGACTGGCATCATCATCGCTTGGGACGTGACCAATAAGAGAGCTAGGATCCTGACCTGCAATTGTTTTGAGTACACCGAGTCTGGGCACAAGGTGGTGACAGTACATTTGCTAACATTCCGTCAAACTGTTGATCTTAATTGTCTGTTACCTTTTAATTTCATCACCAGTGTTAGAAGTTGGTTCTTCCTCTCATTTCTGCCAGAAAAAGTAAATATATTGTTTGTGTGCTGTTCCATGAGTCTTATTTGGACATCATCACCTTCCCGTTAATGTTAACCCTGTGACAGTGGAAATAAATCTAAGCATATATCTCACCCTTGCAGATATACGTTCGTTGGCAATACATGGAAGATACCGTCTTTGAGTCAGAGTTGCTTTTCATCAGTTCACACTATATGGTTGCTGTGCTGGAGATAACTTTTTCGGAGATGCCGGTTGATTTACCATCAGAGGTCATCCCTTCTTTCGGTTTGATCCCCAAATATGGTCAGGACGTGTTTGCATTGGCGAGAGACAAAGACCTGTCTTTGATGGTTCGACATGGTACAATTTTATGTCAACAAGAAAGGATTGAGGAGTTATGCCAAGGTTATCTCTTTGCAGACTATGAGCTACCTGAGGTAATAATCATCTTGTTATGGGAAGGCTTGGGATAACTAGAGCTGTTGCCCGCTCATCAGCATAAGTAGAGACAGGAGAGGAGTTAGAAATATAATCTTGCTTGCCTTTATTCATGGAGTTCGCATCTCTTATATAGAGAGCCAGACTGCCAGAGTACAACTCGATTACAACTGAATACTAACAAACCTCCTAACAAACGACTGACCAAATGTCAACTAAACCAACTCGACTAACTAATCTTGGCAAGCACGTATCCTGCGGCAGCCTATGATGGCGCTTCTTTAGAGTTCTTCTTTGGGCGCCATTTCTAGGCACGACCCCACATCACACATCTCCTGTTGTATCATCTCCTGTTGTATCATTGCTTCCAATGTTTAAAAGAAACAGAGGCTCTAGGTGGGTCTTTGCTCTCTCTGTATAGCGCCTACGCGCCACCTAGGCATCCCTAAGCGTTTGTGCTTTTGGATAATAAACATTAAAAAAGATAAAAATAAGTTAAAAATTGCATATTAATTAGCACATAACAATTGAAAATAGGGCAAAACGCCTAGATCAAAAGCCTAGGTGTAAGCAGCGTGGCGGTAATCTAGGGCTTAAGCGCACCTCGATGCTCACGTCTAGGTTCCACTTTTAAACTCTGGTCAATTTAGTATTCAGATAAGAACTCAGTACTATTTTTTTGGTGCAGTGTGGCTCGGGAGGACCGGTAGTTGATCATAATGGTAATGTGGTAGGCATGTCATTTTCTTTCGAAGAACAAGGAACTTCAGTTATTCTCCCTATCTCTACTGCCCTCTTGTGTGTCGAGATGTGGACTAAGTTCAGGTTTGCTTCTCCCGCGCTCTATTAGATGACCCTACTGCCCTCTGAATTGTTAATGCACGGATTAGGTTCGGACTTATTTTCCTAATTTCTTTTACTGTGCTATGGGTTTTTCAGCTTCGAAGTATAAAAATTTTAAGCTAGAATTATAGCAAATACTTAACGTATGATATAATCTGTAGTTTTAGGTGTATATAAAACTGGTGGCAAATAATTGTTTGCTAAAGTTTGGTGGTTTTACTTTAATGTATCCCTTGGAGATAATGGTCTTTGAAAAATTTCAAATATTCAGTACAGGGGTAGCTTCATAGTGTACTACCTTTTTAATTAGTCATTAGTTGTTACACATACTAATAAATACATGAGTAACTTAATAGAATATTTGAATAACACGGCTAACTAAATGGACCTGTAGATTTAATGGATCTTTGAAGCGACAAGTTTGTGTTCTGTTAATTGTGGAGCTGCTTCTTTTGATTAAATTTAAATTGTATTGGAGTTCAATTTTCAGTGCTTGATCCTTATTGCAGGCGTGTTACTCGCCCCTTGCTCGGTATCTACTTTAAGAATGTGGAGCTTATAAATGAGATCTCTGGTGACAGTACATTTGATGGTTTGGTTGTGGACCAGGTATACCTCAATTCTCTCTCGGTAATCACAAAGTAGATGAGGTAGCACTAATCTACATCTTTGGGTAGATTAGGATTCTGTACCCTGTTTGTACTCAACCTAAAACTTGGATATCATGATAGGTCTTCAGTAGCCACCTTTGGTAATTTGACGACAAAATTTCAGAAACTTGATTTAGTATTTCACATTCAATTATTAACAGTGACTGCTTTGTGTCCTACTACCAAACATGATTTAGTAGTATTGATTCTCAGTGCAGTACGTAGTTGTTCTTTTTCTCAGGCGTTTATGCTGGATTTAGAAATTTAGAATATTTCTGCCCCAGGGTGTATATGTATTGTTGACTCTTTTTATTTGATGTGTCTAGGTCGACCCTGATTCTACCGCCTGGGAACTTGGCATCAGGAGTGGGACTGTGATCGTTTCCATCAATATACAGTGTCCATTACCTCTACCTGAGGTATATCTTGAATATCGTTATGTCAGTTATGTAGCTATATTTATTTCACATGGTTAATCTTTCTGAGCAGCTTGAAGATTTTCTACTCTCGTGTGGTTTGGAGCACCTTCATGGGACGCACATGAAGATTGACTTCGAGGTATTATTTAGTTCTATATACAATGATGCGACTACTGATGAATTTGGCATACCATGAATTGTTGTTTAATTCCTTGTAGCTTGAAGTTCATGATCTCCTTCAAGATGTCAAGAGAAGCATTACCTTGCATGCTCCATTCTCTGACGTTTCTAAGGTAAATGATTGTACTCGCACTTTCTGAATGTTTCCTCGAATTCTTAGCTGCACGATTTGCATGCAGTACAGCATAATAATAATATTCTCATTGTATTACTTGTTAAGTTTATGATTGTTAGATTTTTATTATTAAAGCATATATAGATTGATTCGCCTTAACATGTTCAACAGTCATTTCGTTGCTGAAAACATGACTACAACAAGCCACTTTTTTGATAAGCCGGCCACCATACTCTTGAGGCGTGCATGCCAGATTGGCAGGTGCATGGGGTGAATAAATCTTTTTATATATCTATAAATTTAGGATTTTTGCTTGTTTATCTATATTACTAGTGACTTGTGAGTTTCATTACGTTACTTTAAAACAATTGATTATTCTTGGGATGTTTTTAATGTGGAATGCAGGATTTCACGGATGACTGACTTTTGTGCCATATTTGACGAATTATCCAATGGACAATGGTTTACATGGGATATTACATTCTCTCAAGGCTCCCAAATATTTACAAAAGAAAAAAAGTATCAAAGTCAGTTGGGCCTGCAGGCCACCTATATGGGCACCTGCCATCCCGCAATCGGCTAGACAACTTTTCCTGCCCAACGCTTCGTATTTGGGTCATTTCGTCTAGAAAGCATGCATCTAGCAGTGAAAAAAAGGGAAAGAAAAGGATACTATTAGATGCACGCAAACGATTTTTCCAAGGGTATTGATGAAACTATTGACAGGCCGAAACGATCCGCGTGGAAATCCATGGCATCTCTTTGTCAATCCCACACGCATTCACGCGGTTTGTCGAGGATTGATGGAAGGTGTCGCTGCCAGTTGCGTCCCCGACAGGCCGACTCAAATACAGGACAGGTTATTCCGCGGCGGTTCATTTTGCATGGCTTCAGCAACGACATGATCAATTGATCCAAAGGCACAACACGTGACTCGGTCTCTTCCCGAGTCTACGCTGGCAGCAATAGCAAAAGGCGGAAGGCACTGCATTAATGGATCATCACTGTTCAGACAGCACGGTGCAGGTCACTGGAGACTTGAGTGAATCTTGAATTAGAGTAATGCTACGTTTACAAAAAGTTTTACAAAGTTCTTACAAAATGATGACATGTCATTGAATTTATATAGCATGTGTTGTGCTGACGTGTGAGTGAATTTATAGCAAGTGTCTCCTTAAATTATGCTAATACTAAATCATGCAACAAATCATATATCGCCACATCAGCATTTCGTGGAAATGTTGTAAAACGTTTTTGTAGATGTAGCAGCTGTTAAGGCTATCCCTCTGTGCCAAGCTATGGGTTTACCTCTGTTAAAAAAAATGGCTATGGGTTTCCACGCAATCCAGATGCCGTGTACATGGTGCGGATTCTGCTATCCAAGTGGAAGGGCAACGTGACCTTTTTAGGCCCCCTTTGAAACGTAGGATTTTCACAGGAATTATACAGGAATTTTATAGGAATCAGTTGACTGTTCACAGAAAAAACGCAGGCAATAGGAAAAAATCCCGCGTTTCAAAGGGGGCTTTAGTTTGGATTCCTGGCATGAGCTTCCTTAACAGTTAACAGGATTTTATCCCTGGGCCTCTTTTCAGAAAGAAAAAAAAGAAGAGAAAAGTTATTCATAATAAATCATAATATATGATGTATTCGTACACCCTTCGAAGAATGTCATGACACACATACGGTGGAGGCACACATATATTGCACGTAGCGGTATCATATAGGCGGTCGATCGACAACGGTAGAGTACAGCACGCAGCGCATATAGTATTTATTTATGGGCCTGTCTACGGGACGCTCGAGCATTCCGTGGCCGTCGGAATTGTATTCATACGTCGTCTCAGAACGTGAGGGTACCTCCGCCGGCTGGCGGCAGTTGGATGGTCATCGGCCTGCCGCTCTGCAGCACGCTGCCAAGGACGGACACGTCGCCGGGGGAGAGCGTCGGCAAGATGTGTAAGCAGTCGTACTGGGCGTCGACGCTCTGGAACAAGTTTGGTGCGCCCAGCGGCATGACGGCGCCGCCGGCGAACACGACGGCGGCCGACGGGAACGGGAGTGCCGCCGCCACGTCCGCACGCCTGTAGCACAGCTGCCGGTCAGCTGAATTCTGCGCGGGCGCGACCCCGCGGGCGCTCAGGCTCTGCACAAGCGCCTCCTTGAGGCGGCCGTACGCGCCGCGCTCGAGGTAAGTGAAGCTTTCGGTGGTGCTCAGGTAAGCGTTGCCGCCGAGTGGTGGCTGCAACTGCATGACGTTGATGAAGTTGCCGTCGACCTGTATGCGGGTGATCCCAACGTAGTACAGGTTGGGATTCGTGCCGGGGGTGTTCGGCGTATAAGGGTTTAAATTTTAGAGGGGTCTAAACTCTAGATAAGCTATATTAAATAAAGTTTAATTATAAAACTAACTACAGAACCTTGGTCTAATTCGCGAGACGAATCTAATGAGGGTAATTACGCCATGATTAGATGATGGTTACTGTAGCATGACTGTAGCAAACCATAGATTAATTAGGCTCATTAGATTCGTCTCGTAAAGATGTATCCATCTGTAAAAAAGTTTTGTCATTAAACTTTATTTAGTACTTAGATTTTTTTTACTTAGAGATCTCTAAAATTTAGCGTTGAAGAAGAGCGGCGTGTGCTAACACGGCGTCCCCACTGAGCCTGCAGGCTCGCCGGCCCCGAAAATCTTTTTCTAAACTGAAGCAGATGTACTTCCACGCTTCCCTGCCGTAGATCCGGAGATGGTCGGCTGGGATGGGCAACATTGCCAGTCGGATGGTTGCAGCTGCGTTGGCAGGTTAGTCTCCTAATGGGAGATAGCGTGGCTGTGTGTTTTCGTGTGGTCGATGCGGGCGCTGGTTTGGTGGGCCATCTCTCGGCATGGGCTCTGGTCCCTCTCTCCCCTGTCGTCGTCTATCTCCTCACTGCCTGACTCCACTGCCGAGATGGGGCGAGGCGTCCCTCCTCGCCGCACCTCGCGCTCAGGGCGTCCCTGCTGCTGCTCGCCGTGTCGGCGCTGCCTTCCCCAGCGGCCGGGGTGAATGTGACGGCCGTGCTCGCCGCGTTCCCCAACTTCGCCGACTTCGCGCGGCTGCTGGCGTCCACTCCCGTTGCCGGCGAGCTGGCCGGTAGGTCGTCGCTGACGCTGCTGGCCGTCCCGAACGCCAACCTGCCGCAGTCGCCCTCGGCGTTCGCGGCGGCCGCCGGCGCCGACATCGCCGACGTGCTGAGGTACCACGTCCTGCTCGAGTACCTCGCCCGTCCGACCTCGCGCGCCTTTCCGCGCCGGCCCGATACTATTGCCGCTTGCACGGTCTCGAGGTGCTCTGCTCTACAACACGGCGTTCCTCGACCGGATCGAGCTCCTGCTCGGTGACCGCCGTGGCGGTGTGGAGCTCTTCCAGCGAGCGGTGCTGCACCGTTGAGTCGAGGTGGCGGAAGCACGGAGGCCCTCGCTCTGCTCCAGCTCTGGCCTGCGCGAATCGAGGAAGAGCGGAGGTCCTGGCGCTGCTCTAGCTCTGGCCCGGCAGGTTAAAGGCCATGCGCTTCTCTCTCTCTCATCTTGAGCCTGAGATCGGCAATCTCTCTTGTTTCTCGAGCATGGCTGCATGCGGCTTGCCAAGCATGCCATCTGCCAGTACAGATTATATTATTCATCAAAATTTTCAGAACTTGTCGGGACTACTCTTTGATGTACTCCGAAATCAAATGTCTTTTTTACATCTTCTCTCGGTAATCATGTAATTTAACTTTATGTGCAAATATTTTTTGAATAATTCATAGCTTCAAAAGTTGAAATGGAACTGCAATAGAACTGATATGGTCAAGCATTTGTGAAGGCCTCAGATATTTTGTTTGAATTACATGTTCATGATACTTTCCTGTAAATTATGAGCACACATGTTCTTGCACAAAGAAGTAGGATTTTTTTTTAAAAAAAAGTTCTCGTAGTTCAATGGCTCTGCCCACGGTTCTTCGCTCCTTGCATTTTCCCTTTTGATTGTTCAGTTTTTGAACCGTGAGTCCCTTGTGCCGAGTTTGTGAACCTGTGAAGTACAGGTGATTTTAGTGGTTACAAATCTTATTTGGTTGTCCGTGATTCATGTAACCAGGGCAATGCTGATGTTCACCTGATTTTGATTACCATTCTTACATCTCACGGTTGTTCAAATTTGATTTTTGCTGCATTTGTTTTCGGAGGCCGATGTTCCACGTGTGGCTGTGGTCCAACGCGAGGACGCCGTGGAGGTGGTGCCCGACGTCCAGCTCGAGCGCAAATCGTTGCCACCGTTCGTGCGCACAAACTATGGCTCTCGCTTCAAGAAACAACGACAGCCCTGGGCCCAGCTATTCTCGCGTCGCATGCGACAACTCCACGGCTCCGCTGTACCAATCTAGGGCCCTACCGCTGCCCTGAGCGCATGCGAGCAACATGAATGGCGAGTAGGCGAGGAATCGAACCAGAAATGTGATGCAGCTTACCAACATGGAAAATATGTGGCAAAACGATCTGAATCGTGTGCGCTCATTTATATTGAATTTGGCATCCGTTTATCAAGGGTTTTGAATTTAGTGTTTATTAAGGGTTTGAGTTTAGGGTTTATCAAGAATTTTGAGTTTAGGGTTTATCAAGGACTTTGACTTTAAGGTTTATTAAGGGATTTGAGTTTAGGGTTTACCAAGAGCTTTGAGTTTAGGGCTTATCAAGGGCTGAGTTTATGGCTTATCAAGGGCTTTGACTTTAGTGCTTATTAAGGACTTTGACTTTAGGACTTATTAAGGGCTTTGGGTTTAATTATCGAGGGTTGACTAAGTACAGTTTGTAGGGTTTTTTATTTTCTTCAAGGGTTTAGGGTTGATTTAGGGTTTATCAAGGGTTTTGAATTTAGTGTTTATTAAGGGTTTGAGTTTAGTGTTTATCGAGGACTTTGAGTTTAGGGCTTATCAAAGGCTTTGACTTTAGGGTTTACCAAGGGTTTTGACTTTAGGGCTTATCAAGGGCTTTGACTTTAGGGTTTATCAAGGGTTTTGACTTTAGGGCTTTGGGTTTTATTGTCGGGGGTGACTAAGTACAGTTTGTAGGGTTTTTTTATTTTCTTCAAGGGTTTAGTGTTGAGTTTAGGGTTTATCAAGGGTTTTGAATTTAGTGTTTATTAAGGGTTAGTTTAGGGTTTATCAAGGACTTTGAGTTTAAGGGTTTGACTTTAAGACTTATCAAGGGCTTATCAAGGGCTTATCAAAACTAGACCACACTTGCTCATATTTTGATATTCACCCTTTTCAGTTATTCCTCAAACTTTTTCTTTTGTTGTTCGCCTTTTTCATTTTTTGCTACAACTTTCCCGCTTGTATGTCCAACTTTTAAATTTATTGCTCCAACTTTTTATTTCATTGCTTAAACCTTTTTTGGTTCGACATTGATCTAAAAATTTATTTTTATTAGTTCAACATTTCGTTTTAAATTATTTTTTTACAAAACGATTTAAAATATGGTCAAGTGGGATCTAGTTTTGAAGATTTCGTCACAACGAATGCAACGGTGCAATCGGATTTAAATTCGGACATCAGATTTAGAAGCTATGAGTTTTTCAATAAAACATGAAGCTTTTGCTATTAGTGGGACCCGGATGCGAAGCTGATTTTTGACCGCTGCACAAAAGCCCTCCCACTAGGTCCCACACGGAATGGGCTGTTAAAAAACAGAAAGGCAACATGCAGACCGAAAGGAAAAACGCGGAGGCTAATCTGCCACGGCGGCGTTGCTTAAACCGTCCTAAGTGGATAGCCGCGGCCACGCGTCCACGGGAGAAGCGTGGGAGTACATCTGCTTCAGTTTAGAAAATCCGCGTCGTCGCCGGCCCGAACCAGGCGAAGGAGTTGGTGTACGCGCCGGGGCCCAGGAGCACGAGGTAGGAGAAGGTGGGGAAGCGGGCGGCCAGTTCACCGCCCCGGCCGAGCCCGAGCACGGCTGAAGTGCCTCCGCCGGGGCAGGCGAGGAACGTCGCGCTGGGACGAAGGCGTGTCACCATGGTGGTGCCCCTGTGCCCGAGCAGGTCGATGGGGACCTGCTGCCTAAGCACGCCCGCACCGGCATGTCACAGCCTAAGTGTGTGGGCGTGGAGTGTGTGGCTTTAAGCCGTGGGCCTTGGGCCTTGTAATCGGGTTGGGCCAAGTGTGGCGTTGTAAGCCCATGGTGGGCAGTACTTATCTCCGGCTCGCATCTGAGTCCGGCACTCATTCAACTAGAAAGACAATAGCTTCCCTCGAATTCCCCTTTCTTCTTCCTCAAGAAGCACTCTGAGGCGGCGCCGCCGTACTCCACCCGCCGGCGTGTCGTCGGTAGTTATCTAGGTTCGTGACATTCTGGTATCAGAGCTGTTCGATCCACGGCAACTCGGAGCCTTGAACCGTAAAATTCCACCCGAAGGTTGGTGAATTCTGAGCGATTTTCGGATCGGGAGTTCACTGTAAATCCGTTAGGGGGTTGGTTCGGCGAGGAGTGTGGAGTCGGATTGAGCTGGCGAGACACCCCAAACCCACCTTGACCACGAGGATGACGAAGGTTGAAGACGAACTGAAGGAGATGAACCGGAAGATGGGCGATGTGATTAAGGCCCTGGATGCGGTGTCGAAGTGGTCGCCGACGGTTGATGCATCGTTGGTGACGGTGTCCAAGATGATGGAAGACCTCTCCAGTAGAGTGGAAGCACTGGAGACGGATCCGGAAGGTGCACGCCCTACTCCGCCCCCTTCTGGCTCTGGGTTCGGTGAGAAGACGGCGGTCGGAAGCAGCAAAGCGGAGGGAAAGCGCCCAGTATCTGGTGAGCCCTTCGGTGAGAAAACCCCACCTCATGAACATGACAGATTCGCTGGGGAGTTCAGAGATGGTGGTCGCACTGGACCAAGGTTTGGAGGCCGCAGGGATGAGGAGGATCCATTTGAGTATCGACATGGTAATCGTACTGGATATCAGAAGGAATTCAGGTTGCCAAAGGTGGACTTTCCAAGGTTTGATGGAGATCACCCTAGAATCTGGAAAGAAAAATGTGAGAAGTATTTCGCCATGTTCAATGTGCCACCCCATTTATGGGCCCAGTATGCAACCATCCATTTTCAAGGAAATGCTGCACTGTGGTTACAAACGTATGAAGCTCAACATAGTGTGGAGAGCTGGGTGGAGCTGTGTATTGCAGTGGAGAGTAAGTTTGGCAGAGACCTGTACAAGACCCATGTCAACAGCCTGTTGAAGATTAGGCAATCATCTGATGTCATGGAGTACTATCATCGATTTGAGCAGGCAATGCACAGAGTTCTAGTGCATAACAACTCGTATGATGATGTGTTCTTTGTGAGTAGGTTCATGGATGGCCTAAAAAGAGACATCAGATCTGCAATTCTGTTGCACAACCCAAAAACTGTTGATGGGGCTCTTCACTTGGCATTGCAGCAAGAAGGAGAATTAGAAATGTCACAGAAGAAGTACTATTCCAGAAATTCTGATAAGTACTCCAAGTTTAGCACCAAGTCAGGGACTCATTCTGACAAGGGAATTCTGGGTACCCCAGCAACTGAAGAAAAGCAAGAGAAGAAAACTGCCAAGTGGGACCAAAAGTATGAGGCTCTCAGAACGTTGAGGAAATCCCAGGGGCTTTGCATGAAATGCGGTGATAGGTATGTCCATGGTCATAGATGCCCAAAGCAAGTGTCTGTTGCTGTCCTAGAGGAATTGTTGGAATTAATGCAAGTAGAGGAAAGCTCTGAATCTGCATCTGATCAGAGTAGTCATGACAGTGATGAGGAACTCCTAACCTTGTCTGCTTGTGCTGCAACTGGAATTCAGGGTAAACGAACTGTAAGATTGCAAGGCCTTATACAGGACAAAGAAGTACTTATCTTGGTGGATTCTGGCAGCTCTAGCACTTTTATTAGTCAAGCCATGGTGGCAGCATTGCATTTGCCAACTGAACCAGTTCCTGAGTCCAAAGTGACTGTGGCTAATGGTGGTACAATCACTTGCAACTCCATGATTCCCAAACTAAGCTGGTGGTCTCAAGGTCAAACGTTCACAGTTCAAGCAAGAGTGTTGAATATCCCACATTATGATCTGATCTTAGGCATGGATTGGCTGGAGAGTTTCAGTCCCATGTGGATTGATTGGAAGAAGAAGAAAATGAGGTTCAGTCATAATGGCAAAAGAGTGCAGTTAAGAGGAGTGAAAGATTGTACATCTGCCTGTCCCAAGATCAAGCTCAAGAAATTCAAAGGCTTACTGAAGAAAGGAGCAGTAGCTCAGCTAGTGCAATTGTGTCCCATCACTGATGAAGAGCAAGCACAAGAAACAATCCCTCAGCCCATTGCAGAATTGGTCCAACAAAATAAGCAATTATTTCACGAGCCCACTGGTTTGCCACCAAGAAGAAAATTCGATCATAGCATACCTACCTTGCAAGGTGTCCAACCTGTCAATGTCGGACCCTATAGATACTCTCCTGCCCAAAAGGACGAGATAGAAAGGCAAATCAACGAGATGCTGCTTAATGGGGTGATTAAACCAAGCACAAGCCCCTATGCTTCACCAGTACTATTGGTCAAGAAGAAAGATGGGTCATGGAGGTTTTGTGTAGACTACAGGAGACTCAATGACATCACAGTGAAGAATAAATACCCACTGCCTGTAGTAGATGAACTTCTGGATGAATTAAAAGGAGCCCAGTATTTCACAAAATTGGACATGAGGTCTGGTTATCATCAAATCAGACTGTTGGAACAAGATGAATTCAAAACAGCCTTTAGGACTCACAATGGGCATTGGGAATTTAGGGTGATGCCCTTTGGGCTGACTAATGCTCCAGCTACCTTCCAATCAGTCATGAACACACTGTTTGCAGACATGTTAAGGAAATATGTGCTAGTTTTTGTAGATGACATACTGATCTACAGTGCTACCATGGAGGACCATGTGAAACACCTTGAGGCTGTGTTTGCAATCCTGAAACAGAATCAACTTCTCTTGAAGAGATCCAAGTGTTCTTTTGCACAACAATCTCTGGAATACTTAGGTCACATCGTAAGTGCAGCTGGAGTAGCCACTGACCCAGCCAAAATTGAGGCAGTGCAAAAATGGCCTATTCCAGAAAACACTAAGCAGCTCAGGGGATTTCTTGGTTTATCTGGTTATTATCGTAAGTTCATCAAGAATTATGGGGTTCTTAGTCGTCCACTAACAGATTTACTCAAGAAGAATACCCACTTTCATTGGAATCAACAATTACAGCAATGTTTTGATTCCCTGAAGCAAGCTCTTGTTACTGCTCCTGTTTTAGCACTTCCAGATTTTAGCAAGCCATTCACTGTGGAAACAGATGCAAGTGACAAGGGGATAGGAGCAGTGTTGATGCAACAGAACCATCCTATTGCTTATCTCAGCAAAGCCTTGGGTGTCAAAGCTCAAGCACTGTCCACATATGAAAAAGAGTGTCTGGCAATAATCATGGCTGTCACTAAATGGAAGGCATACCTCCAGCATAGGGAGTTCACTGTGGCAACAGATCAGAAGAGTCTTGTTCATCTTGGTGAACAAAGACTACAGCAAGGAATGCAGCACAAAGCATTCATCAAGCTCCTAGGGCTGCAATATAAATTTAGGTACAAGAAAGGTCTTGAGAATAGGGCAGCCGATGCACTGTCCAGGGTTACCCATGAGGACATTGTACTAGCAATATCTGAAGCAAAACCAAGATGGCTCGAAATCATTATTGAAGGGTACCAGCAGGATCCTTTCACCAAGGAACTATTGGCTGAACTGTGCATTACAGGAAGTAACAGTAAGGGTTATTCACTGAAGGATGGAATCATTCGGTTCAAAGGAAGAATATGGTTGGGTGCTCATAAGGAAGCTCATCAGGCTATCTTATTGGCTTTACATGCAAGTGGAGTTGGGGGGCACAGTGGTGTAACGGCCACTTATCATAAAGTAAAATCCCTGTTTGCTTGGCCAGGAATGAAAGAAGATGTTAAAGCCTATATTGCTGCATGTGAAACCTGCAAACAAGCCAAAGCTGAGCACTGTAAGTTGCCTGGATTACTGCAACCCTTACCAGTCCCTGAAAAGGCTTGGTCAATTATCAGTCTAGACTTTGTGGAAGGATTACCAAAATCCAAGAATTTTGATACAATTCTGGTGGTGATAGACAAGTTCACAAAATATGGCCATTTTATACCTATGACTCACCCATTCACTGCTTTATCAGTAGCACAGCTATTTATGAGTCATGTGTACAAGTTGCATGGTCTGCCAGAAGTCATAATCTCGGACAGGGACAAAATCTTCACTAGCAACCTATGGCAAGAGCTATTCAAGTTGAGTGACACAACTTTAAACATGAGCTCCTCATACCACCCCCAAACTGATGGGCAGACAGAACGCTTAAACCAATGTTTGGAGACCTATCTTCGCTGTATGGTTCAGTCTTGTCCAACTAAATGGGCTGCTTGGCTTCCTTTAGCAGAGTATTGGTACAATACTACATATCACTCCTCTCATGGCAAAACACCTTTTGAGGTTTTGTATGGGCAGCAACCAAGGCATTTTGGAATTTCTTCTGCTCTATGTCAAGTGCCGGATCTGGAACAGTGGATGTCTGAAAGAGCTGCAATGACAGAATTGATTCAACACAACCTGGCAAGAGCTCAGCAGCGAATGAAATCCCAAGCTGACAAGAATCGTATGGAAAGATCATTTGAAGTAGGAGATTGGGTGTATGTCAAGCTCCAGCCCTATGTGCAGAAATCAGTGGTGCGCAGGGATCACCAGAAGCTAAGTTTCAAGTATTTCGGTCCATACTTAATCCTTCAGAAGATTGGTGCTGTGGCGTATAAATTGCAACTGCCGGCATCAAGTCAGATTCACCCTGTGATTCATGTCTCACAGTTGAAGAAAGCTATTCCACCAACTACCACTGTAAGTCCTGATGATGCATTGCATGCTCTCTCTTCTCCTGATCACGATGTACCTGTCAAGATTTTGGGGACTCGACTCTGCAAGGTGGGCAACTGCGCAGTTCCACATGTGTTGGTACAGTGGAAGGCACAACCTGATGATTGGGCGACCTGGGAGAATCTCAACTCCATCAAGCACTACTTGCCGGGTATCAATGTGTGACCCTGTGTGTGATGTTCGTTCTGTATGTTTCATGTTGTGATGCTGTTGAGGGCAACAGGCATCTTAAGGAGGAGGGGATGTCACAGCCTAAGTGTGTGGGCGCGGAGTGTGTGGCTTTAAGCCGTGGGCCTTGGGCCTTGTAATCGGGTTGGGCCAAGTGTGGCGTTGTAAGCCCATGGTGGGCGGTACTTATCTCCGGCTCGCATCTGAGTCCGGCACTCATTCAACTAGAAAGACAATAGCTTCCCTCGAATTCCCCTTTCTTCTTCCTCAAGAAGCACTCTGAGGCGGCGCCGCCGTACTCCACCCGCCGGCGTGTCGTCGGTAGTTATCTAGGTTCGTGACACGGCAGCACCAGCGGCGCAACTGCCGGTCCATGCCGCGGCGGCCGTGGCGGTGGTGATGTCGACCCAGAATACGGGGAACTGGAGTCCCCCGGCCGGTAATAAAGGAGACGGTGTCGACGACGTCAGCTGGGGCATTCTGAGTCACCAGGTCGTAGAGTTCATTCCCGTATTTGTTGACTTTTTTGTAAGCCTTGCTCCCCGTCTTCAAGCCTTTCAGAAATTCCTTGTACTTCTCGGCGCCCTTCACCTTGCCGGCTGCCTTCAGGGTGAACTTCTACACGGCAGAAATGATATGCCCTCCCAAATCGACGTCCCACGCCATGACCCCACCAGCATCGAGGGTCGACGCGGCGACAACGAGGACAAGGAGGAGCATCGCTTGCGGTGGCCGACTACTACTGCACAGGCTACCGCCCTTCGCCATGGTTGCTTGCTTCTTTTTTCACTGCTTCTATAGTGGTTGCTTGTATGTGTGCAGGTTTGGGTGCCGCAAGCGATGGATGATCGATGGAGCTTCTCCACAGAGGCCCGCCATTTATAAACATCGATCCAGACCGAGAGGGCCGGTGTACTATACACGCGTGACGCTGCCCGTCCGGTACGTCGTGATCCCACGCGTTTATTATGTCATTTCACCCAAGGCTTGTCGCCGGACGGAGCTGTTCTAACTATTAGGGACGGACGAAAAATTAACTCGGGGTTTCTGGGTTGGCTCACTTCGGTTTTTGGCTCTGCTCGTTCCTTTCATCAGTTTTTACAGAGTCATGTTAAAGACTTAACTCATTTTGTTATAACGAACTGCTTCAAAATTACGGGGTCCTGATACATGCCAGGTTCGAGATAGCAGTTTTACCCTACAAGGATCCTACTTGGTTCAAATGTTTAGCAAGGAACTGAAAACTTACCCCTAGGATCAGGCTCGTGGTTATTTTCTTCAACTTCTACTATTTCCATAACTAGATCATGAGCGTAGTGAGCTGTAGCCCTTGGCGCTAAAACACGACAAATTAAGCCGTTCCTGGACAACTGGTTAGGCCAAATTTATAGTTGGTCTGAACAAAGCCAAGTGAGCTAGGCAAATGCTTCATCAAATTCATAATTTGCATCGTTCTAGCATTCAAAGTTTCGCTGCCAACAATATTTGTCACTTCACATTATAATGCAAATTTTATAGGTGAAGACCTCCCTCCTTGCTCCTAATTAATTCACTTAGCCTTTTTTTTGATGAAAAATTCACTTAGCCTTCATTCACATCCTTGTTATCTTCATTTAAAATATGAAAGCAGGAGTAGAAACCCTATCTATCTCTTCATGGGTGCAGAAACCCTATCTATCTCTTCGGCCAATTAACCAGGCACTGGTAGGGCACCGTAAAATAGTGCGCAGAATATAAGATTCGGCCCGCCAATAATCAACCCAGCTTTTAGAAAACTAGTGCTGTCCAATCCCTTGACCATTTGTTTGGAGGCATGCAGGCAGTAGATTGTAGCCGGCCACGTTGAACCTAGCCATACAGTGGAGTGGCATCTGGTTCACTGTTGAGTCCTGATCTTACTGGTGATTTGTGGCCCAAGACCGACCTGAGTCGTTCTTTCCGAAAGTTGTGAATCGCGATTGATGGCTTTGCAGACCTGGGTTTCGTGGAAATGAGGCGCGAATGTGCACATGGACATGGCCATAACACTTCACATCTCAAATTTCCCGAAGTCTCGGAACAGCAGAGCAGTAATGATCATAACAGAGCACAAATTCCTAATCTATCAAGCTCGTAGGACCCAACCTACTTTCTGCGCGTTTTGGTCACCGTGTAATAACCAATGTATAAAACTAGTAAGGTGGCCCACCCATTTGCGCGGCTAGTATCGAGACCTCAATTAGTGGATATTGAACTTCCTTAATTTATCCCTTCTCTTATCATTGCTATTTTTAACCACTATTATTTTTACAAAACTATATGTGCGTACTTTATGTATTCTCATAATGACAATTGTGGCTAATTTTGGAAAGATGTACGCTGTCATTTCATACTTGTAGTGATTGCTAATTCCAGTAATGTAAGGTACTAATTTCAATATTTAAAACTTTTGTAATTATATCCCATCATATAATTCTTTGGAGCAGTTTCATGAATAATTCTGGTAGCTTCTTTTACACGAACTTAGCTTGGCTCTCTAAAAAGCACAAGTCAACTGGATCTGTCTAAAGCTACGGACAACGTCCCGAGATTAACATTTATAATCTAGTTAACAGTCTATGTTTTTGCCGTTGTACCTTCGCTTGGCTGAATTACAATGTTAACCATAGCATTTTTCACTTGCTATTCAGATACCTGTACGAAATTACCATTTTGTTGCACTATTATGCATCGTACCTGGCAAGTTTTTCACCTGTTTCAAAATTTCAGAAAATCCAGAGACATAGCTTAGTTTGTGAATGAAACTCATTTGGACTTCCACGGACTTCTGCATGCCCGCCCGCCCAAGATGAAGAGAGGAGGGGAGTCCACTTGTGGAGATGCAAACTAGTTTTGGATATTGGATAAAGTGAATGTAGTTACCTTTTTGGCACCTGAATCATATTCATCTTTGTCATCTCCTATCTTCTTCTCTCTAATTTTTGTTGCCTCTTTTTTTTTTATCAAATGTATATCGATTTGATGGTACACGGCTGTTTCTTTCTTGGTTCCTGCGCTAAGAGTATATTTCTTTCAAAGTGAGTTAATGGCATTTTCGGTTTTTCCCTGAAATGGGCTCGGTTGTCTTTGGGTAGCGATAGAAGCCCATTTTCTGTGGGTTTTGTTCATTGGGCTCCACTTTGTAGCATCTGAACCCACATCTGAGTTTAACGGGTATGTTTTTGTGTCGCCCGGTAGTCCAATGTCTTGTTTATTGGGTATAGACGCGGGCCCGGTAACAAAAACAGAGACAAAAAACAGATACAGACCACAGACGTACGATAGAGATCCAATAGTCTAAAGTGTCGCTTGAAAGCACCCCCAGATTTCAAACGATTGAAATTTAGACGTGGCCGATAAACAACATTGCGATTTTCATAAAAAAAACATTGCGATCAGACTCCAATCTTCAGAGAACCACGTACGGTAATTGGACTTTGTGACTCCATCGGGGGACACCCAAAAAATTGTTAAAAAGTGACCGTGAGAAACGTATTAAGTAGTACAGATACTTGGTTAAGAAACTTTTATTTTGAATTTTGTTATTTGTATTTATTGCAGATATATATTTTTGACTAATCTAAATCACCCAATCTTAATAAAAATCAGCCGTGTATATCTCTTTTCTTTTCCGATTAACATGTTAATTTTGTGGTCTTGAAAGTGAATGTGGTGGCTGCTTTTGACTTTCAAATATGAAAATAATAGATAAGATAAGTTACTCAGCCATTATATTACCCTGAATACTATCGCAAATAGTTGTGCGAAAGCGACGCTTTGATCACCGTGAATCAATATACTGCTGAATATGGTGCCATAGTACCGCTGAGAATAGTCACAATCCACTGACCTCATGCCAGTGGAATTTTGTTATTCATATTCGCGTATTTTGAATAGTGTTTCAAATTTGAATAATAACCAGCGAATTTGATAGGAGAAGCAAATTTGATAGCATACAACTTTATTGATCTGCGTCAATTAAATTCCCCTGCATCAATACAGTGTAACATATTTTATCGGCTTATTATATTCTTCAGTATCCTCATCATCAGAATCTTCGTCTTTCTCAGGTTGAGCAGGAGGCGGAGGCGGAGGCGGAGCTGGCTTAGGCTGAGGCCACTGAGGCAGAGGCCAAGGCGCATCAGGCAGAGGCCACTGAGGCAGAGGCCAAGGAGGCAGAGGCCAAGGTGCATCAGGCTTAGGCCGAGGCCGAGGCGGAGCCGGAGGCGGCTCAGCCTTAGCCGGAGGAGGAGGCGGAGGCTTAGGCTCAGGCTTAGGCGGCTTCGGCTCTTCCTTCTTAGGCTCTTCCTTCTTAACCGGAGGCGGAGGCGGAGGCGGCGGCGGAGCCTGAGGCGGAGGCCAAGGCGCATCAAGCACAGGCCGAGACGCAGGAGGCCCAGCAGGTCTCGGAATCCGGAAGTAGATGGGGTTTAGTTCTCCCATGCGAAACAGGCCAGCATGTTGGATAACCATCCACAGCACAGTGGTGAGGTCGCCACCGGCGCTGAGCTGCTTGGCATGGGACTCCCTGCTGCACTGAATGGCCGCGTAGACCAACTTATCCACCCACACATTGAAGATGAACTCCAGCAGCTCTGGTACAGGCACAGGAGCTCTTCTTCTCGCTGTCTGACCTGAGTTTATTGCATTCGCTCTTCTTGCTCTATCATATGGCGTATCGCTTGCTAGCATCAGTGAACGAAAAAGAGTTACTGCATCCCAGACAAGTTCCGTTCCTTCACTGCCTTCAATTTTTATCGATGATTCTTCATCACCATCCCTCTTCGCGCGTCGCAAGAGCAAGGCAAGCATCTCTTCGTTATTTACTGCTTTTGTGTTATCACCATGCCTCTTTAACGTGTCACGGTGACCCCATGTGCAGACCAAGGTTTCTTTGGTTATCTTGAATAGGCTGTGGAGGACAAGGCCAGGAAGCATATCTCGACGAACAGCAACAAGGAACATCAAGTAGTCCGACATCACCTCGATCGCCGTCGCATGGGCCTTTGATCGTGCCGCCGATAGCGGTCCTCCGAAATCACCGCGTCGTTGTAGATGCCGGCGGATGTACTGGAGGACAATGCAGGTGGCGATATACCACACGAGGACGTCCTCCTCGAATTCCTTGCCGAATTTGGGGGCCTCATCATCATGAATATCATCAACTCCTGGAAATAGCTCCACTCTGTTCCTATTTGGGTCTGATGTCTTCAGGTCGTATTGGTTCCTCAGGTCGAAGGCCTTCTGGCCCCATTTTGCCCTGATGTCGTCCATGATGTAGTTTTTCTTGGAGTAGTCCGCCGGGTCTTCAAGTTTCTTCTTGCTAATGGCCTGCCGCAATATTTTCTGCACTCGCTGGAACAGCAGACCCTTGACTTCTGGACGAAGCTTAGAAAGATACCGCATCTCCTTGGGAACCAGCTAGCCACTCTGGGCAACAAGTAGAGGTAGTAGTAGTAGCCTCGCGCAGCAAGTTGTAGCGGCCGATGGTGCCCGACCACGTCCGGTAGCTGATCGGATCGCGGCGGAGCAGCCACCGCATGGGGTCGACGCGGACGACGAAGCGGTGGAGGCAGCGCCATCTCCCAGGGCATATAACCTGGTGGCGAAGCCAGGCTGGTGCCTGCGTCTCCATGTAGGCGTACGCCCATGTGGATCCAAGGGCTCGCAGCAGCCATGCCAGGTCGAGGAGGAAGTTAATGAGCAGCAAGGCGTAGGTGATCCAGACAAAAGACCCCCTGATCCCCTGACCGCCCTGCTCCTGCTGACGATGAAGCCAGAAGAGCAGCGCGGCAGCAGCAGTGCAGAGGGGCGACAGGAAGCGGACGAGGTAGTACCAGACGGGGCAGCTGTATGCCACGATCGCCTTGGTGTAGAGGACCTCGTACATGAGGGAGAGCTCCATCTCGGCCACATTGCACATGCTCCTCCACTCCAACCAGAGTATCTGCTCGCCGGCAAGCTGGCTCGTTGATCCTGGTATGACAGAAGAATCTACCATGGCATGGCGCCAGACAGGGAACAGATCCTGGGCAAGGAACAGCGCCTCTCGGTCGCTGAGCTTCCATTGCCGTTTCCTTTCGATTCTGTCTCCCAGTTGACGCATCCTGAAATCAGCGGAGCGGCATCTGTGGCACTCTTCTGTTTCCTTCTTGCTGCTGCTGCCTGGTGAGGGGGAGGAGGCGTCCTCCTGCATCTTGTCCAAGTTGGCTACCGATAGCGCGTACGCCCTCTCGATGTATCTGTTGGCGCCGACGACGGAGATGATGACCGACGCCGCGAACAGAAACCGGCTGTGCCCGCCGCCATATGTGTACTTGTAGATGGCATAAACAACCCCTGAAATATTACCCATCATCTCAAGCCACGTGCGTTTGGAGAGCTTGTTGTCCTCCAGAGCATAGGCGCTCAAGTTGTCCGGGCCGCCAAGGTACAACAGGAGGAACGCTGCCCAGAGCGCCACCACCTGCTTCTCGTCCTCCGACACATCGGAGTCGCAGAGTGTCAGGCCACTGATGGCGCTCGTCGTGGCTTTCTCGGCGAGCTGGTACGAACCCCAGAGGATCCACACCACAACCATCCGGCCTATTGCCCGCCAGCCGGACGCCGAGCGACGCCGTGTCCCGGACAGGAGGCCGAGGGCGACATTTGCCCCTAAGCTGGCCATGACCCATATCCGGAACCCCCATTCGCTCCACCACTTCGGCACCACGGCAGAGATCATGGTCAGGATCAGCACGAGCCAGATCATGGTCGATCCCTGCTGCCTCTCCGAGCGCCCTGCACCCAAATCAAACTTAACCATTGAGCTCCAATCGTTCAGAGCACGCGACACAACTAGCTAGCTACTACTCTCATTGTCTCACTTGAAGATGCGACATGCAATTGCAAACCAATTAATCAACAAATTTTAGAGCCCAAAGCAAATATTTGTCATCTTTAAAGGACGGAATTATATTTCAGCTGTCAGGTTGTAGTCAGTGAGATATGCATGGAGGTTACAAAAGCCAAGAAATGATGCAAATTGCTAGGCCATAAAGGTAAAACTGTAAGTTACAAAGTTGACTGCCATGTCATTAAGTTTCATTCCTCCAGAAAAATAGACAGCGTGTTCGTCTCGCTGCAGCTGCGGCTGCGGCTGCAGAAAAATAATTGCGAATACTGTAGCTGCTGCTGAAAAAATAACTGCGAACACTGTAGCTGCTGCAAAGCAGCTGCTGCAAAACAGCGAGACGAACACGCTGAGAGATAGAAAACTGAAAACAGCATAAAGCTGAAAGAGAAAGGAAAACAAGTATTAGGAAAATTGCACAGGCGGCAGGAGCTAGATTGCCGGGTGCTTGGTTACCGGCCACTGGCCGCCACATAGTGTCATAGCAAAATGAACTAGAATCAACTGTGGCCGTGGAAGCTTGTTCACGAAAACAGCATCGTCTGCACACTTTCGTGGTGCTGCCGCGGTTTGGCGTGGTGAGCCCGTGGTAGCAGCAGCACCACGAAAATGAATTCTAGGACGAGACTATAAGATTAACATCAAATGGAGACAGGCGTCGTCGTTCATGCATGCATAAATGTCTTAGGCTCCGACTGATCACTTAAACTGAAATTGACGTGCACAAGCATGGAAGTTTGACGTAACTGAAGGAAACCAGCTGTAGCTAGATAGAATTAGGTTTAGAGTCTGATGTACCTCTTGTTGCTCCGCCAGTCGATGATGACCGATAATGGAGGATCTCAGTATCCAACAGATTTGCTCACTCCCTTGAGCGATGATGAAGAATCTAAGCCAAGCCACTGATTCCGAGCATCAGCCAACCACTACACACTAAAAACCCACTGGAGTAGGAAATAGCTAAATGACAGCCGTGGGCTAGCTTGTACCCACTCTAGGGCTCTGTTTGGCAAAAGTGCTTCGGTTTGGGCCTATTACACTGTAGCGTACTGTATCTACACTACGAAAGCTGAAAAAAGCCACATAGCAGCTTAGCCGGCTCCTTCATTTTTTGTTCACCTTGAATAGTGAAAATATTGTTGCTACAGTGTCTAAATAGTAGATAAACTGGTTGCAAAAGCTCCACCAAACAAGCCCACATATTCGATATTGTACAGGTCTGTACAGACACTAGGCCTCAGTCCCCTCCTCCATCACATAGGAATTGTTTAATCTCGCAAAGACACATTATGGTCACCCCCAGCATGCAGCTCAAAATTAAGGCCCCTTTTGTAACGCAGGATTTTTACAGAAATTGTACGAAAATTTTACAGAAATTAGTTGACTGTTCACAGAAAAAATACAGAAACAGAAAAAAATTCCACGTTCCAAAGACCCCTAAAATGCTATTGGAGACCACCATGTCGTATCCAGCTCAAAAGTAAAGATGAGGAACAGTAATGCATGCTGACAGTGGACATCCCTGACACAAACATGTTGTATTCAAAGCTTGTACTCTCTCTGTTTCAAATTATAGGTAGTTCAGCATTTAATTTTTTTGTCAAAATATAAGTAGTTCTAGATTTTTAAGGCAACTTTCCCACTTCCCAGTGCATTGTTTCCTGTCTCTATCTCTATCTTTCTCCTCCTTCATTGCTCATTGTTTTCTATGTCTATTATCTTTTTCATCTCTTCTTAGCTACCGTGTCCAAACCCAAAACTGCATATAAAATATAAAACGGAGGAAGTAACAATTAACTAACATTGCTTACACAGCTCTCCTGCATATTTAAGAAAAAAAAACTACCATTGCTTTCATCATATCAATCAGTGAAGGACCGAGCAAGACGACTAGAAAGGGTGAATAGGTGCCTTGACAAATTTCTCGCGAAACATATGTCCTTTTCTAATTTTCATCCAACACACCTCTTTTCCAACCTACAATGATCTCGCAGTCACAGCGGACGTACAAATCGTATGAGTAGGTCGAGAAATTCTCAAAGCAATGCGGAAGCAAACGAAGTAATGAGAATTTAATTCACCACTTAACTAGTCTAAGCAAGCTCTGATGAACCAACAAGGTAAATACTCAACAGATTTTTTTTTTGAATCTAAGACTCAACATATTTGCTCACTCCCTTTGACACTGTATGTATATCGATCGATCGAGTAGCACACAAGACACAGCTGGTAGCATGAAAGGAATCTAAGCCAAGCTAAGCTACTGGCTCGGAGCACCAGCGCCCACTACTACACACTAAAAGCGCATCAGCTCGTAGGAAATAACGTGCACCACGCTAGCTAAATGACACCATCCGGCCACCTCAAAACTTAAGGTGATGTTTGGATTCCTGGAAATGGAAGGTGGGTTTGGGAAAAGAAGGAGGCTGGAAATCATTTCCCATATTTGTGTTGAGGGATAGGGAAATAGGGGTAGGTCTGGATAGGGAAATGGATGCCTCATTTTCAGGAAATCGAAACCCAACGGGGAGGGTGGGTTAGGTCGGTAAATGGCAGGTCCATTCGCCAGACTGGAGCGCCGTCGTTCCACAGTCGCCGGAATGCCGCCATCGCCGCGGCCTGCGTGCCCTCGCACGTCACCGCCGCTTCCGTCAACCACGCTCCGCTGCGGCTGCCGCTCCTGTCGAGACACCCCGTCGCATCGGCTCCACGCTCGCGAGCCCTCTGTCAGCAGCGTGAGGTTTCATGGCGGCTGGCCCATCCCAACGACAAAGATTGCTATCCGTCGATTTGGAGTGCCTGCGGCCTATCACAACAACACAAACGCACTACAGCGGCGGACCAAAAAGCTCTGCAGCGGCGGTTCCAGCAGTCCGCCGCTGGAACCGCTGCATATTTGAGAAAAAAACTACCATTGCTTTCATCATATCAATCATTGAAGGACCGAGCAAGACGACTAGAAAAGGTGAATAGGTGCCTTGACAAATTTCTCGTGAAACATATGTCCTTTTCTAATTTTCATCCAACACACCTCTCTTCCAACCTACAATGATCTTGCAGTCACAGCGGACGTACAAATCGTATGAGTAGGTCGAGAAATTCTCAAAGCAATGCGGAAGCAAACGAAATAATGAGAATTTAATCCACCACTTAACTAGTCGAAGCAAGCTCTGATGAACCAACAAGGTAAATACTCAACATTTTTTTTAATATGAGACTCAACATATTTGCTCACTCCCTTTGACACTGTATTTATATCGATGGATCGAGTAGCACACAAAGACACAGCTAGTAGCATGAAAGGAATCTAAGCCAAGCTAAGCCACTAGCTCGGAGCACCAGCCCACTACTACACACTAAAAGTGCATCGGCTGGTAGGAAATAACGTGCACCACGCTAGCTAAGGTAGTGTTTGGTTGAAGGACGGACCCGTTCATGTATCAACCTGTCCTGAATCTGACAGCCATCCCGTGTTTGCTTGCTTGAACCGAACCAATCCATGCAGGATGGATCCGTTCAGATACTGGGAATATTCTCAGCAGATGCTGGGATCGTCTCGTGCGGGAAATTTGGTTGAATGACTCCGTCCAGGACGAGGTGGGCGCGTTTCTTCACCGCCCATGCCCCTCTTGCTTCCTTCCCCTCTCGCTCACCTCCGTTTCTTTCTTGCGGCCACGCATGTATGAAGCTCTCCGGGCACCTTGTTGCGGCCCCGTCATTGCATCCCAGGCAGCCGTTGTGCTGCTCGTCGAGCCTCACGGCAATGACGCCCGCCTGTTGTGCTGCTTGGCCTGTTTATTCAGAAGAAGTATAGTATATTATTCAGGTCTTTCACTCCCAAAAAATATTATTCATGTATTTTCTCATAAATGATTATTAAATGACATAAATATAATATAATTATTAAAGTGAAGATTATGTGACAATATATTTCAAAAACAATAGTTGAAACAATATAAGAGGTAAAGTTACCACTAGAGCTAGAAGGTAACTGTAACATCATCCATCCATCCAACCAAACAAAAAATTGTATCATCTCATCTATGCATCCATACAAGTAACTAAACACCACACTTGAATCATCTCATCCAGGACGATCCTATCCAGCTGTACCGTTCCATCCAGGATGACTTTCGTTCAAGCGACCAAACACTACATAAATGACACCATCCGGCCACCTCAAAACTTAAGGTGCTACTAGTATTATTGGAGGCCACCATGTCATATATATCCATCTCAAAATTAAAGGTTCTAAGGACCAGTACTGCATTCTCACAGAGGACAGACCTGACATAATAACATTTTGTATTCAAGGCTTTCTAACAATTAACTATCATTGCTATCATCAATCAGTTGATCTCCTTTAATTTGTTAAATTGAATGCACAACCTTACTATTCCGCTGACTAGTTTCTGAAATTGGACGATGGTTTTACCATTTTTCTATGGTGGCTTCATATTTTAATCCGACTCTCGAATCTAGGAATGAAAATGGGACGGATAATATCCGACCGTCCGACGATCCGAAGATCGAAAAATCAAATGTGGCCGAGTGAGTAGGCATCTGACAATATATGTATATGAATCCGAGTCCGAGAAAAACAAGCGGGATAGAATATGGGCCTAAGTATCCGTCCGGAATCCAAAATTTGTGCGGACAAGAGTTGCGCAGTAGCTTGACTGCAAATAATACCAATATTTGTGACCATAAAATTTACAGTACTATATCACAAGTAATAATATAATCAAAACTATGTCTATAATCTATTTGAAGTACGTTGATGTCAATAATAACATGTCTGAGAACAATAACTTATGCCCTGTTTGGATCCACTCAGTTTATAATAAACCAGTCTTATATTTACTAATTGGAGGCTCCTTTCGGTGCCTCCACATTATTCGGATGAAAATCCTATAAATTACCCAAAAAAACAAAACATCCGTCCATCGATTTGATTGCTCAGCAAATCATAACCATTGATCAATAATTACATGCCCATGCGTATTCCTATCCACCTCACCCTATCCGCCTACGGTTGATGCCGCTTCATGTTTTCAGGCGTTCCCCTTGAAATTTCCTATCTGCCTCCCTCTTCACCTCTTTCTCTTCATTGATCGTCATCAAGAATTCACCAGCAGCTACAGTGTTCCAATTATTTCTTCAGTGCAGCTACAGTGTTCGTAGTTATTTCTTCATCATCCGCTACAGTAAACACAGCTGCAAAACAGCCTGCTGCCGAACAAGCTGCAAAACATTTCTTCTTTTTGGTCCGGTTCAGGTTCTGGGTTTCGACAAGAAGGACGTGTCCAGCCACAGAAGAAGCCAGTCCATTTGTTTTTGAGATGGAAGCCAGTCCATTTCGACGACACCAGATACAAGGCTGGCTAATTAGATTATAAAGTGCACTTAGAACGAGGACTCTATCTAGACCATTCATCTAACACATGTGTGGTGTTGATATGATACATCACTACTACTACTAGTAGTACATTGAATGTACACCACACATATGGTGAATGAACGGTCCAGATAAACCCCTCAATCAAAGGTGTTGTAGATAAATCACTCTCATACAACGCCGCAGCGTCTAGAGACGAGGTTACTCTTGCTATCTGTATGCTTGCTGTGTGGGTGTCATCGTGTGGATGGAAGTGCGCTTACTGCGCGCGCGGGGATTCATAGCCTACCAAAATGAATGAATTATTGAAGCAGGGGCCATGTCGCCTTCAATCCCGAGTGTGGCGTGGTGACCATTTGCAACAGCTGCTGGATCCCTTTCTTTCGGAAAAAAATTCTATGCAGGAGGGCTGTAAACCGAATGTTTACAGCCCTGCCCGGATTTCTGCCACCTGTCCGTTTTCACCGGATCTCAAAGCAGCATCTCCCACGCACCCCATCCGCTCAGCTTGGTTGAGCCACAGAGCCGCCGCTCCATCGATGAAAAAAAGAAAAACTGGCTTGGCTTCTTCCGACTCGTTCGTCCTAGACTCCTAGCCCACGACGACAACCATGAACGAACTGAAGCGGAATCCGCCGGCAAAGAACGACAACCATGAGCTGCCGCCAAACTGAAGTGGAATCCGCCGGCAAGGTCGAGGATTTCGCAGTTGCCAAGCTTTGTTTGGAGATCGGCGAGGTGGAGCCTGCCACCGGCAGCGGCGTCAAGATCATGCCACTAGAACCCACAAGTAATGACATGGGAGTAAGATAAACCAAAGCAAATGAAAGCAACACTGTACCATGAGATCCTCATATATCTTAATCTCTAAAACAAAGTATGGCTATCTGATTTCAGTACAATTTTCATCCTCAATTTGTTGACATCTAAAACAATCAGTAGAAATTTTATCTTCGATTTGTCGCCATGCTGGCAGCACCATGGAACTTATGCACAGCGGCAAGGGAGTGGGGATAACCGGAGCAGCAACGTCAACAGGCGCTCCTCTTGCCGGGAAGCCAAGCAGCCACAATCTGCCATTCGATAAGTCTCGTACAGCAACCTTCATCAAACAAAAAAGAAGCTCCTCGTCCTCGGCTCCTTCCGTCATGCACACGCCTAGTGTTTGACAAAGAGCTGCCTGGAAGAATGGAGCGAGCAGGCCGTCGATGCCGAGCAAAACAGACGGATCAGACACGCCAGTCAATGACCACGGGATCGGGGTGAGGGAATCAGGGACGGCCGGAGTGGCGGCCTCGATCGGCGCTCGCCGTCGACGGGCGAAGGATGGGGAACACAGACGGCAGGAGCAGATTTTTTTTTCCGGCGATGGGGACGGCGGCTCGAGCGTATTCGACAAAGCGGAGCTGATGGGCGTGCGTCGGAGCCGAGGATAGCTCTGTGGAAGCCCAAGGCTGCTTTGAGATCGATGAAAGAGGACAGATGGCAGAAATCGGGGCAGGGCTGTAAAGGTTCGGTTTATAGCCCTCCTGCATAGAATTTTTTTCCCTTTCTTATCCCTTCCGCACCGAAGCCATCAATTGCTCGGGCCCAATCGTACGAATTTGCTCCCTCATCAATCATCGCTTGAGATCGGACGCGAGCTTTTGTTCTGCAATGGAATTGAGCGGAGCTTCACGCCCAGCGACAAAATGACTGCGTACAGAAAGAGAATTTGTGCGTGATCATCCGTTTCACTGTCTATATATACTACTACTGCTGGAAATGAAGTGTTTCCTTTCACTGTGCTTGTCTACGCATGCATTGCGCAGTATTATGTAGAACGATTGAAGGAGGAACAATAAATACATTTCGCATAATGTTCCTCTGATTCCCTCCCTCAAAAAAGAAAAATCCCTTGATCTGCTGCATGCTATGGGGAGGGAGATTCATGTCAATCCTTGATTGATTGATGTCCAGCAACGTCTTCAACGACGCGCCTTGGCGGTCGTCGTGCCTGTGCTCCTCGCGTTCGCGCGCCATGCAAGAATCGCACTCCGGTACTATAGCTTTATAGTGATGCGCTGTGCTTGCCACGCGGAAACTGACGCGAGCCTTTGGCTTCACGTCGGGGCAGAGGCGCCGGGATCGCCGTGACGGCAGAGGCGCCGGCCGCACAGGCCCGAAGCGCAGAACTCCCCGGGCGTGGAGCGGAAACCCTATAAAAAGCGCGTGTTATCCGGAAGCATCGGGTAGCGCGCTTTAAGATTGGTGCGAAACAAAGAACAACGGTCAGATCGTAGCATGCGGGGGCCTGAGCGGAGCGCGCGACTTGGCTGAGGGATGCATGCGACACGTGTCGCTTTGGTACTGGCTGGGCGGAAGAAATGTTTGTATGGAAATTTCAAATCGATTTTTCTTACCAACCGTAACTCCGTTTTTTAATCTGTTTGAACCATGATGATCCTTACAATTAATGCAACAAAACAAGATCTCACATGGATATATTTTTTGAATTTTTTAAATTTAAAAAAATTTCCTATATAATGGAACAATTGTTTTTAATTGTTAAAACAATTATTCTCTATTGCTACTACCTCTGTTTTTATTTTGTTGTCGTTCAGACAAGCCAGCTAGTTCAATTTTGAACTAGAAAGCCTGTCCTAACGACGTCAAATAAAAATCGGAGGGAGTAGAACAAATGTTCTCAATTGATGGAACAATTGTTTTGAGTGATAGAATAATTGTTTTTTATTGTTGGAATAATTGTTCTCCATTACTAGAACAAATGTTTTCAAATGATAGAATAATTGTTTCAAGTGATAGAACAATTGTTTTCCATTGTTAAAACAAACTGTTTTCATCTGTTGAAAGATCTGCTATCACAGCTGAAGAAAAATCACGAGCTGTTGTAGTACCCCCAAAAAAAATGAGCTGTTGTACCGCATTTGTTGTTTGCTTGCCGCACGCACGCAACGCTCGTGCTGCCTGCTCCCGCGCGTTGAAAATCAGAAAGCTAGGCTGCACTCTGGCGCCCATTAGAGCAGGCCCAATAGCTGTCGATTCGACCAACACGTAAGCAAACAAACTGAGGCAGAGGAGAGAGAAAGGCTACCTCGTCGACTCTGCCGTCGACCGGCTGAGCGCGCCCGCCGAGGCTCCAACCCACGTGCGAGGTGCGGCGCGTGGGGCAAAACTGCTCAGGGGTGCTGAGAGATAAGGTAGTGGGTGGGCCCATAAAGATAAAATATTATTTCTAATAGATAAATTATTATAAGAGTTAGTTGCTAGATGCATCGTGTGTTGGTTTGGTTATCAGACAGATCTTATTGGCCTTGCTCTCAGTGGGCCGTGGGCCGCGCTGCATAGAGGCTACAGATAGCGCGCGGTAGGCATAGGGCGTCCCGGCGTGGAGCGCGTACAGATAGGGCGTGATTGGTTCTCGTATGTGCCGTGACCAGCCTGCGCAGCAGAACCTGGCCGGTGGTAACCAGGCTACGTGCATGCATGTACGTTTGATTGGTTTGGTTGCTTTGTTGGGGCCAGGCGCATGAGGGTTGCTGATTGGTTGCTTCCGACTTTGGCTCGAATACATGCTGCGAGCTGAAAAAGCTGGCTGCCGTGTGCGTGAGCTGCAGCGCGCGAGCCAGGCTCGCAAGAAACGGAATCGATTTACGTTTCCGGAGAGCCAGGCTGCGGGACGAATTTTGCATCTGATGAGCCAGGCCCAACCGCTGGAGTGGGCAACCAATCAGCCAGAAACTGCATGCGGCGGGCCAGGACGAGCTAGAACCACCCAACCAATCACCCCCATAGATCCTGAGGCCTGCGACAAACAATGTCGTCGACGACCAGTCAACACTCGCAATCTCGCCTGCACAGGTCCGATTCCTCTCTTCCATCGAGTGCACTGCTGCTGCTGGATACCTGCTTGTCGTTTCTTCACCAAAGCCATCAATTGCAAGGGCCCCATCGTACGGATTTGCTCTCCCGTCAATCATCATTGCTTGAGATCGGACGTGAGCTTGTTCTGAAATAGAATTGAGCAGAGCATCACGCCCGGGGTGCAAGTGGTTCCGTCACACGTGCACTGTCGCAGGCAAGAAGCGTCGACTCCAGCGACCGGGATGACCGGCGACGTCGTCGAGCTCGCCGATGAGCTCTGCACCTGCCAAAGCTACATGCCATGCGCGCTACAATTTGTACATGCCCGGGATGCGTGCAGCATTCTATTGAGCGGTTGCTTGCTCCCAGGCACGGGTGAAATTAAGTTTTCATGCGAAACTAGCTGATACCCCCGTGCATCGCCGCGGGAGGGTTTGCGAGCCACGACAGAATGATGTCATATAATTTGACATATTCACATATCAATAACATTTTGCAAAGATTACAGCAGAAGTTTTTGATATGGAAATACATTTGATTGTTACTTTATCATTGGAGGTCACCTTCAAACAACGCAATTAGAAATACTGAAGCGAGCAATGGAAGATTACTGAAGTGCACCACAGTCACACAAATCATCAAGGTAACTTGGTCTAATAGTACAATAACAACATTTTCATAAAATCGTGAAGAAGGGACTCATTCTATTGAGAAATGACACTCAAATATGTATGATATAAGACAACATGAATCCATACATGTTTTATAAGCACCGAGCTGACTGGAACCATACATGTTTGATAAGCACCAACCTGACCATAAGGCTTTCTTCTTGTATGAATGTCAAGCTTAATGGCCATACAAATATCCATCGAGTGTGCTAATTTGTAGGAATCATGATGGTACTTATTTAAATCTTCACAATTATTAAGTTCAGATGAGTAGCTAAGTAAGCAGATACAAAAAGGACTTCAATTCTCAAATGTCAACAGGTAGCCCAATGGAACAGAATACAAAATATCCATGGATTGCTGGAAAGAACCCCAAAAGCTCCTTTAGAGGGAAATATAGCAGCATCACGTGAATAAAAATGAAATGAGCTAATAGCAGCATGAAGGTGCATTATTTTGTTGAAAAAGTTCAGAAAATAGAGTTGTTGTGTCAACATGAAGGTCATGTTGAGCTGCAAGTACCTTAGCAACTGAATGGTTTGGCACACCTAGAAACGAACGTCTATTTGTTTTTTTTTTTAAAAAGAAAAGAAACATAGGAGCTGAGCTTGTCGCAGTTGACTAGGTGGTGGAGGATGTTGGTATTGCACGATGGCCACCCAGGTTCAAGACCCTTTACTGCAGGTACCTTAGCAATTGAGAATGTTTCATTCTTCTTATAATGAAAAACCGCCTAGCTCCTCCTAAGTTGAATCTCATTTTTTAATTTGTTTAAAAAATGTTTCATGTACAACAAAGTTATGCAACCACATAAATCTAATGGTTCAGAAGATAAGTGAACTAACATAAATCAAATTTATACAGCAAATTTATGCAACCACAACAATATAATATCAGATGATCGGAACAGTTTCGTTCACAAATTCAGTTTGAAAAGACGCGGGAAGAATTTAGTTTACACTAGAAAAATGTCAAGGTCAAAACGGTAGAGATAGCATGGAGAAGCAACCTTAATGCCACTATTCGCGGTTTTATGAGTATAATGGTAAAACTAAAACAAACGGTCAAATACAATGTCCATTCATGCTTTTTTACTCTTTATATATAGTTATAAAAGTAAAGCCAAGACCAGCTATCTGGATTGACCTGGGGGTTGCTGGTGTTGAAGCCAATCAATAGCAGGTCAACTTTGGACGATACATCACTTAACGGAATAGCTTCAATTTGTTTGTTTGCAGTCACTGATCAAGGATTTACGGTATAGCTTTAATTTGTTTGGTTACCATAGCTACTTCGTCCAATTGCCACCGGATATTTTTATATTTACAAATTCTATATTATTTATCAAGTTAATTCGATATATGCATATTCTTGTAGCCTTTTTATTTTGCTGTGAGATCAATATGTTTGTTTCAGTAGTAAGATGCAAGCATACGACGCAAAAGCTTATCTTTTGGCATACGCATCTCTTATTCTATGAATAAATTGGAGACAACGTCAGCTTGCAACAACGGCAGTATTGTTGCATCAGTTCTGTCATGTTACCTCGACACAGCTACCACATTCAAAACGAGGTACCCACTAACCTCATCACTATCTTATATACAACGCCACCACGCAATGCCGAAGTGGCTGGCTATTCGAGAACAAGCAGGAACATAAGGAAAGAATTAATTAAAACATTGTATCTACCGTCAATCTCCTCTTGGGAGGTGGCCTCTCGATTATCTGCTTCTGCATGTCCATGAATCTTATGCCTTTGTTCGCAAACAGCCTTCTAAGATTGATCACCGAGAGCTCACAGTATTTTGCGACAGCAAGGTCTGCCTGTACCAACTCATACCTGCAACAAATAGAAAAAGAGTGGTCAGCAAACATCTCAGAGAAACAGAGTCATGAGTTTCGGACAACAGATCCGTACGCTGGATGAGCACCAATCAGTGCAACTGCCATCATAGTACAGTTGTGAGCAGCTGTGATGCCTCTTGGATCATCCTCAAACACCACACACTTTGAGGGCTTTCGATCCAACTGCCAGTAAAAATATAACAAATATGAGCAGGATATAAAACAAATCAACAACAGAACGAATGACAAGCAAAAACATGCCTTCATGGAAGCTGACAGAAACCTATGCGCTATAGATTCCATATCATCTTCATCAGTTACAATCGCCTGCAAAAGATCAGGCATGTGAGAAGAATGGACTTCTATCTGAACATATGTCTAAGCAGTATGCTTTTCAGGCAATAGTGTTTCAGTAAAGCTCAGGAAGGTGAATGGATGGATTAAAGAACCTTGAAATATTTAGTTAGTGCCATCCGGTCCAAAGCTTCAACCATGCATCTCCTGTCCAGGGATGATGCAACAGCACAAGGGATCCCTGCTGTCTGAACGGCATCCAACCATTCTCTCAATCCTTCTACTGGTGTATCAAGCTGAATGAAACAAACAGTTAGCTTCAGGTTACACATTAACCAAATACTTTATGTAAAACAACAGAAGGAATTACGTTGAAGAGGTTTTCGTAGTACAACTCTATCAGGCGTGCCTTCAATTTTTCCATTTGATCTTCCTCTTTTGCCCAAAATAAAACCTGGATAGGCACACAAAAAAGTTGATCTGAGTGCAAAACGAAGTAGAGAGATATGAGAGAGATGCATTTTCTTTCATACTTTTCCTTTGTTTTCTGCCGATACAATTCAGTGGTAAATTCAATTTTACAAAGTATACAACAATAGATGCAGGCACGATGATAAAATCAAAATTCTTATTTCACGGCCGAGCTAGCGAGGGAATGGGTGAGGAGAGCTCTGGCGACAGCGCGTCGCTGCCCTCTCCTCCCCCGCCGCCGGCGTCCCTCGCGCCCGCCGCCCAGCACCTCGCTGCTCCACCACCACCCCTCCCTGCCTGCCGCTCCTCCCTCCCTCCGTTGCTACCAACGCCGGCTGGTGCCCCCCCAAATCGTGTGGGGCTGCAACACAGTCAGCAGCTCGCCGGCGCCAGGCGTCATGCAGAGCAGCTCGCCGGCGGACGGCAACATGCTCAGCGCCTCACCCGCGCTGCCGCACCCTCTCCGGCTAGCCCTGCATCTCCTCCCGGCCGCGGCGGCCCGCTGCAGCGACTCCGGCCCGGGCTGCCGCTTCGAACAAAGGAGGCCAAGTACCACGTAGAGGGCACCCGGGCCTCCGGTCCTGGCAGCCGTTGCCGGACCTCGTCGCCAAGCTCCCCGACGAACCCAGGTGTGCTCTTTCAAGATCTGGTCCTCCGGAATTTCAACTGCTTGGTTGCTTCCCCTTTTCCTTCTGCCGCTCTGTTTGCTCCTTGTGCTGTTTGGGCTTCGGCGGCCCCCGATCACTCTCCTGTGAATGTTCATCAGGCCACCAATGCTCTGAACTACAACTTTGCAACTCCGGCAGATAGGTTTAGAGTTTTGGAGATTAGTTCCGGCGTCTTTGTTACTTTCGCTGCAAATCGCAATGTTGCGCACTTCATTGTCAGCCGTGGCGTCTGCATGCTTGGGTCTACCGTGCTCCTCCTCTGTCCCTCGTACGAGGAGGCGGCGACGGCGAGCTTCCGGCCCTTGCGCCGCCGGCCTGGTGTGGTGGATTGGTGCCCCGTCATTGGCGGGCCCACCCCTCTCTCTGCCCCTCCGGCCGACAGGCGGGCCCCTGCCACCGATTTGAATTTGAATCCGCCTGACGATCCCGCGTCCATCGGTAGTAATGAGCCCTGCCCTCTTGCGTGCGCGGATTCTGGCCCGGCGCACCTTGGGCCGGAGAACATGGCATTCACTCCTCTGCCCCTGGCTAGCTGGCCTCCTCTCCCCGCGCCGCCCGAGCGTCAATCAGCCCAGGATTCCGTGGATTCGCAATTGATCGTCCTCGAGCCCAACCCTGTAGCTGTCAACCCTAGTCATTGGACGGTCCAGCTCCCCTTACAGGACACCGATGACTCCATCGAAGCCCTTCCTCTCTCACCTCCTCCCTCCGCAATTAATCCAGTAGCTGCCTCACCTATCTCCGGCGCCACCATACCCGGAAACTCCGCTCCCCGTCTGTCCGCCGCTGGCGATGGCACGCCGCACTGCGCCGCGCCGTCCGGCTGCCCCGCGCCGCCCGGTGAGACAACTCGCCATGAATTCCCCGAATCAGGCCTCAAGCTCTCATTCAAGGACGTGCTTCTCTCCACCCCCACATCCCCTCCTCCACTATTTAAGCAGCGCCGCAGCCGGCTGGTCCTCCTCAACTCCGGCAAGAAGAGTTGCTTCAAGTGTCTGGCCTCGGATCACCTTGTCTCTGCGTGCCGCGACCCGGTGCGCTGCAAAGAGTGCTTGTGCTCCGGTCATCGGCGCTCGGCCTGCTCGATGGCTGGCTCCCCGATGCTCGGTGCCGGGAGCCGCTCGCGCACCCTTGCCACCCGCTCCACCACTCCCCCCCGCATCCTGTCCCGGGGGCTGCTCCCTCCTCCTCCGGCGCGCTGGCTGGGTCGCTCCACCGACGAGCCTGCTGCGGAAGCGAGCCGGGAGGCGGGGTTGATGGCTGACGCTCGGCGGGCACAGCGCTCCCGCCCTCCATCCCCTGACTCGCGCTCCCGCTCTCGCTCCCCTCCTCGCCACCTGTGGGAGCTGCGGGGACAGGGGCGTTCCGCCACCGCCGGCGCGTCCTCCTCTCGGCCCGCGGGGCACCGTCCTCAGTCCCCGCTCCTCGCGGCGGGCTCCGGCGTCACCTTCGGCACCAGCACCGGCGGCTCCCGTGCGCTGTTCAGCACCCACGCCGAGGTCCATCTGCCCCGCGTCTCCATGGACCTCAGCTTCCGCTTCGCGTACGCCTACATCGAGCCGGAGTGTGCTGATCCTGGGAACTTCATCCGTCGCGCGCTGGAGGAGCGCGCGGGGAACCCTCCTTTCCGCCTTGCCGCCTCCTCCCGCGGGGCCATGCTGGTGGTCTTCCCCGACTCCTACGTCCGCGCCTCCGTCATGCACCTGTCCCCCATCCGCATGGGCGACCACCTGCTGATCCTGGAGCGGCACGAGACGGCGGACAACAGGCTCATGTGTGAGTACAAGTTCTATGCTGAGATTTCTGCTACTGACTTTCCACTGGAGCACTGGACAGATGAGCGTATCCGGCTCGCCTTCCGTGTGGTGGGAAATGTTTGCTGCATTGATCCTTCTTGCCTCACGGGCGCGGACTACTCCTCCGTTCGCCTTGTGCTGATGCTGGACGACCGCCATGAGGTGCCTGCGACCCTGCTGGTGAGGAACCTCGATGAGGGGCTGGCTTCGTTGGCTCGCCTGCGGGTCACCAGGTGCTGGGCACGCCCTGCTCATGAGCCGGCTCCGGAGCATCATGTCTTCGCTCCGGACGGTGGGCTGTTCTACCCAGCTCACACTGGTGCAGCGGCTGGTACCTGGGCTTCTGGTCCAGCTCGGCGGCTGTTTGCTGGCTCTGATGACACGGTATGCAGCCCTCATATTCCCTCCATCTCCTTTGTTTCCCATTCCACTTCTGTTCCCTCTTGCTCATCTTCCCTTCTCTGTTCCTCCGATGACAGGCTCTTGGACCATGGCACAGATGCCCAGCCATGGCCCGTGCATCAACCCCAGTCCCCGGCTCCTCTGGTTTCAGGGCCGGTGGGGCCTTCCGTGCCTGCAGCTCCCGGGTCGCCACACCCTACCCCGGCCGTGGAGGAGGCCGTGGCGGACGAGGACGTGGTCGTGGAGGAGCCCGTTCCTCCTTTGCAGGAAACACTCAGCGAGTGTGGCGACCACGAGCTCACGCGGCGGAAGCGTCGGGTGCGACGCAAGCGGGCCGTGGACGGCGCCTCTAAGCGGCGTCACAGCAAGAGGCTTGCAGCCAAGGAGCGGCCGCAGTACGAGGATGCAGTGGCCAAGGCTTCTCGTGTTCAGGCCGCCAAGGTGGACCTTACTGGTGTCTCCAGCTCGCTTGCCTCTGCTTTGGCCGACTCTGGTGTCCTTGAACGCCCACCACCTCCAAGTATCTCTAGAAAAGCTCTTCGGCGCTTAGGAGCCGCTTGCCATGTGCAGCGACTTGCGGAGCTAGATGAGGCGGTGCAGCGTGTCCTTTAGATGTTAGTCTCGGATTGTGTCTGTTTTGTTTGGTGCGGCTTTGCCAGCAACCATCATCGAGTCCCTCGTTTGTGTCTCTGTTGTAGCTCTGTTGTTAGCCGGCTTGCAGTGTGCACCGGCCTGTGTCAGCTTAGTTTGGTTGGTCGCCGGCCGGCAATGTGCCTTGGCCTTTGTAGGAGTTGTACGTTTGTGTACCCTGTTTGTTTTAATATAATCGTGGTGAGTCTTGTGTTAGCTCTGTGTCACTTCCTGTCCCCCTTGGCTCCTGATCTCTTCTGGTGGCATGATCCTTTTATTTAAATGGCAAACCAACGCTCCTTCAAATGCTGCTCCTGGAACGTTCGTGGCCTGGGCGATTCTAAAAAATGTGACAAAGTCCTTGCCGAGCTTATTGATCTAAAGCCTCACATCCTCGCGCTCCAGGAGACCAAGCTCTCAGCCATCCCTTTATCTAAACTTCGATCCTTTCTCCCCTCCCGTCTGGACTCTCTCATGTACAACAACTCGACTGGTGCATCGGGCGGTATTCTCACTGCCTGGGACTCCTCCATTTGCATACAAACCGGGTATACCACGCGCCGGTACTCTGTTTCCGTCACCTTCTCCCTGACAGCAGATGCTACCAAGTTCTGTGTGACCAATGTGTATGCGCCAACGCACCATCAGGATAAAGCAGCCTTCCTTGATGAGCTGAAAGAGATTGCCCCAGCAGATGATATGCCTTGGCTAATCATGGGCGATTTCAACCTTACTCGGTGCCCCGAGGACAAGAATTCTGATAACTTTAACTTCAGTGAGGCGAATCTGTTTAACGACACAATAGACTCCCTCGCTGTCGTTGAAATTCCGCTCATGGACCGAGCTTATACCTGGACTAACAGGAGGGAGCAGCCTACTCTAGTTAAACTTGACCGAGCCTTTGTGAACCTCGCCTGGGACAGTACCTTCCCTAATACTTCTCTTTCCTCTCTCACGCGCCACACATCCGACCACGCGCATGTTTCCACGAGCATCCCGAGAACTCCCTGTTTCCGGTTCGAGAATACTTGGCTCCTCTCCACAGAATTTAAAGACCGGATCGTGGCCACTTGGAACTCTCAACACCATCCTGCTTCTGGTAAACAGTTCATCTGCCGGCTCAAAGCCTGCCGGAGATTTAGCCGGCGATGGGCCAAACGACGGAAACCTGCTGCTCAGCGTGAGAGAGACCTAAAGGCTCTCATCAACGCCATGGACCTTCTGGAGGAATGCCGGCCTTTGACCCTGGATGAGAACCACCTTCGCAGCCTCGCTGTTGAAAGCTTGCAACTCTCTCTTGACGAGAAGCTGCTCTACTGGAAGCAACGCTACCACATTAAGGTGGCGATTGAGGGCGACGCCAATACCCGTTTCTTCCATGCTAACGCTTCTGGTCGTATGCGCCGGAACAATATCCGCGTCCTTGACGATGAAAACGTTGAGTTCTACTCTCACGATTCTAAAGCCTCAATCCTTTTATCCTTCTACACCAACCTTTTAGGCTCAATTGCTGACACCACATGGGAGTTTAACCTTGCTAACCTCTACCCTGTGCACGCTGTTTCGGGCACGGCTCTCTCTGCTCCTTTTACTCGAGACGAAATTCGCCAAGCTCTCTTCGGGATGAACACTCAGTCCAGTCCTGGTCCAGATGGCTTCGGCCCCTCTTTCTATCGAGCTTTCTGGCCTGTCATAGAGAGTGATGTTCTGGCCCTCTTCTCCTCCTTTTATGATGGCACTCTGGATTTGGATGGCCTCAATAGAGCTTACCTTGTCCTGCTCCCCAAAAAGGACGGGGCAAGGACGGCAGATGCTTTCCGGCCAATATCCTTGCAGAATTGCCCTGTCAAATTACTCACCAAGGTTATGACTAATCGGCTTCAACCTCTTATCCCCGCTCTGGTGGACGCCGACCAAACCGGCTTCATCAAAGGTCGGTGTATCTCAGAAAATTTTGTCTACGCAGCCGAACTTCTGAGCTGCTGTCATAAAAGGAAAAAAGCTACGGTTGTGCTTAAATTGGACTTTCGGAAGGCCTTTGACTCAGTTAACTGGGCTAGCTTGGATGCCATTCTGGCGGCTAGAGGCTTTGATAGCACTTGGCGTGGGTGGGTATCCTCCATCCTCGCAACAGGGAAGACTTCTGTCCTTCTCAACGGCGTCCCTGGCAACTGGATTAACTGCAAGAATGGCTTGCGTCAAGGCGACCCGTTGTCGCCTTACCTGTTCATTATTGTGGCCGATGTCCTTCAACGCTTGATCCACCAGGCTTGTCATGAAGGACACCTCCACCATCCAATCAGCCCCTCCTTACCCTGCCCAGTGCTCCAATATGCTGACGACACTCTCATTCTCATCCGGGGTGAACTAGCTGCTGTCCAACGTTTGAAATCTCTTCTGGACGCCTTTTCTGCTGCCACCGGTCTGTGGATTAATTACCACAAATCTACCTTTATTCCTATGTTTCTAACTGATGAGGATGTATCTGTCATGGCATCTTGCCTAGACTGTCCTATCTCCTCTTTTCCCCAGCCCTACCTTGGTCTTCCCCTCTCCCCAACCAAACTTCATGTTTCTGACTATCAACCTTTGGTCGCCAGCTTTGATAGATATCTCCCCATTTGGAGTGCACGGCTCCTGGATGCTGGGGCTCGGATTCAACTCTCCCGCTCTATATATGGTTGCCTGGCAGTTTACTTCATGTCTTGCCTTCTCATCCCTAAGACTGCTCTTGGTGCCATCGAACGACGACGGCGAGCCTTCCTCTGGGCTGGTGAAGAGAAGTGTAGCGGAGCACAATGCCTGGTAGCATGGGACCGTGTGCTACTGCCTAAGATTGAGGGTGGATTGGGACTCATGGATTTAGAGGCTCAGAATCACTGCTTACTGATGAAGTTCGTGCATAAACTCCACTCCTCGGAACCACTACCTTGGAAGTCATGGTTTCTCTCTGAAATTCAAGGAGACCTTGGAGATGGCCACCACGACTCCACGTTCCTGGGCTGCATTGTTCAAGAGGAGCTTAATCGTTATCGAGCTCTCACTAGAGTAGTGGTTGGGCACGGTCGCTCGGCTTCCTTTTGGTTCGATGATTGGCACACGAAAGGCCCCCTTTTCCTTGCCTACCCTGCTCTGTTCTCTCATACCACAAGGGCGCATGTCTCCGTCCACAATGCCCTCGCATCTGGAACTCTGCAACTTGCACTGCGTCCCCGCCTCACCCATGCAGCAGCTGCTGAACTGAGTGACATCCAACAAACTATGGCCGACTTCTCCCTGACTGATGCTGCAGATGAGCGCTACATGGTTGGCAGCTCGAGCCCTGGTTACAGCTCTTCGGCAGCGTATAAGGTACTCCACAATTCGGACTATGTGGACCCTGATGCTCAGATAATTTGGAACACAAAAATCCCAACGAAGGTTAAATTCTTTGCATGGTTGCTCTGTGGCAACCGGCTAAACACGAGAGCCAATCTTCTCCATAAAACTCTGATCCAGGAATCTGATGCAAAATGCGAGCGGTGCTCCACTGTAGTTGAAACTCTTGAGCACCTCTTTATGCACTGCCCTGCTGCGTCGGCGATCTGGAGCTATCTCCGAGTCAATTTTCGGCCGGCGACGGTACGTTCACCATGGAATGCAACATACCCCGGCCATCTCCCAAGCAATGTTTGGCCGGATGTTCTACTGATCCTGCTTTGGCGCATCTGGAATGCCCGGAATGCTCTGATCTTTCGCTCTGAAGACCATTGTGCAGCCCAGACCCTGCGTGCTGCCGTCCGCGACATCGACCTTTGGAGCCACCGATACGCTGGTGGACGAGCTGACATGTGGAAGTGGCGCGACTATGTTTCTGAATGTATTCCTCCCCTGTAATCTCCCCTCGGAATGCCGAGTGCTATACTTTGTACTGATCCAAGTCATGTAACGCTTTGTACTCTCTTGATTAATCAATAGAGATGAGTAGGTGGGGATCCTCTCCCCCCCGAATTACTCAAAAAAAAAAAAAAACATTGGAAAATATGCAACAAACGTATACCTTTCTAAGAACATGGTCAGCAGCACCATGCAGAATACTCTTTCTCACATGAGCGGCACTTGGGATATCCTTCCCTACAAGACAAAAACAAACATTAGTTTTTTTTTTTCGAAAAACATTAGTATACCAAGGTAGCATCATCGGACATTTGGATCAACATGAATTCAAAGGTAGATTGCAAGTTCATAAAACAGGTATGCATTACAGTAAGACTGTAACACTAAAAATGATAAAATTAAGGTCACATTAACACCCCATAACTGAATAAAGTGCTAATAGACATGATATAATTTTATTAACTTTCTTCCTTCTGCCAACTGAGGGAGAGCCACGGTGAGAAGAACAGGGCAGTTAGCCTCTTGCTGTCTTGCACATTTTAAAATATAACTGCATGGTACAATAAAAAAACTCATGGATTGATGACCACCTACACTTGACAATATGGACAGCTGACTTCTTATGCAATACTTCGTCAAGAAATCGGTTCATGATATAGCGACTAGCCAAAAAACTAGTTAGTTGTATAGGCCACATATTAACTGTAAAATTTGAACAACTAAACTGCGTTACTCATAACAAGAGGCACCATTCCCACCCTCCAAACATTTCAGTCTAAAACAACAACAACAACAACAACAACAACAACAACAACTTGTCAAAGCAAGTTGGGGAAGGATAGAGATGAAACCCACAAGAGACAAGAACAAGAGAAACACAAAAGATAAAAAGACCCAGGGCAAAAGGTAGAGTTAGTGGTAAAAAAAGGATCACGGTTCAGGTACGTTGATTGCGAGTCTCCAAACGCTCCTATCTATAGCTAATTCCTTGGAGATATTCCACTCCTTCAGGTCCCTCTTAACCGAGTTGTCCCAAGTCAGGTTAGGTCGACCTCTACCTCTCTTTATATTATCGGCTCGTTCTAAAACCCCGCTACGCACCGGCGCCTTGGGAGGCCTCCTCTGGACATGGCCAAACCGTCGCAGCCGATGCTGCACCAATTTCTCCTCGATTGGTGCGACCTCTACCCTATCCCGAATATCCTTATTCCGAACAAGATTCCTTCTTGTATGCCCGCAGAACCAACGCAGCATACGCATCTCTGCTACACTCAACTGTTGAACACGATCCCTTCTGTCATCTTTCATGTGCTTATGCTTATACGCTAAAAATATTGAACATTGTCTTTATGGATATTATTACTGAGATTCTGAAAATGCAGAGATACAAGTAGGAAAAAGATCCCTTCAGTCACCTTGTCACAATTAAAAACAGACTAGATAGATAACAGCAGTATCCTACATAAGAGACATTCAACACATGGGTTTTTTTAATAAACACACCTTCCTCCAAAGCAAGCTGTCTCCAAGCATCCAACTTCAGCGAGTCTGTATCAGCCTAAGAGCACAGGAAAGGACATTAGATACAGTGTATCAATGAAAAAATAATGCAGATATCATATTGCAATTTATACATATGAACATGCATGCACAAATGAAACTGCAGACAACATTAGTCGAAGTACCAAGCCTCATAAGTGTTAAAATATATTCAGTGTAAGCTAGATTTATGTGCATTATCTTTGAAGCATAATTGTCGCCAACAAAGTCTAAGAAGCTCAGAATGACATTTAGAACACTCGATTAAACATTACAGAATGATGCATAAGCACCACAAGAGACTCACAATGACATTGTCCCACGAGAAAATCAGACCAAACGCCTCATCAGGCTTCATAGCATGCCTTATCCGTTGAAGGAAACATTCTTGCAATTTTTCATTTAGATAATCCTGAACATTGCAAAAATAAGGTTAAATGTTATTGGAGACCGAATTGTCTGATGTTGTATGGCACCCAGCTTCAAATGATAATATAATAACTTACCACATCGACCTTGAGTGGTCCATCCATCCGAAATGTTTCAAAGCCTTCCCCATATTCAGCTCCAATTGCCTATTAAACCAAAATAATTAAATGCATTCAGAAAAGCAATAAACTCTAACCAATAAAGAGAGAATGTAGGTACTAATTCATAACCTCTCTTTATTGGTTAGAGTTTATATGGATCTGGTAGCATCTGGGCCTTCAGAAAAGCACCAGAGCTGCCATTTGGGCCTGTCCGTCTCCTACGCCTCGTTTCTTCTCAAATACTTTGCCGGCTCCTTGCGTATGTGTGCATAATCTGTGATATCTAGACGCTCACTAATCTCTAATCCTAGCAAATTTTCACGGAAGGAGGGGGGAAGCCCAGGTTGGCCGATACCTGGCTCTGCCCCTGATTACCAGTCCAGCTAAGGCGGATACCAATGCAAGAAAACTAAAAAGAAACTTAAGAAAAATGCTGACTGGCCAATGCTCGCTAATCCCATTGGCCAACTCACAGGACAGAATCACTTGATCAAGCTTATAGGAATAATGGCCTATTCAAAATGCAGGAAAGTACAAAGAATTCCTCTGAGAAAAATCCCTGTGTCCCAAACAGATCCTAAATATAGCTACTTGGATTAGCTCACTTACTCGCGAACCCCAGGAAACAACTGAAGGAGCCATTGCCACCTTTGTAACTTTACTGAAGTGAACTGAATGGAATTTTACTAGCTAAAGCAATGAAATGAACGAAAGGATCTAATATGACAGGCATTGTGATTGATCAAAGCTAGGCAGTATCCACTTCGACGCTGACAGAACCCTTCAACCATTTGCAGACTAAATAGTGTGCAGTAAAATATTAGCCGGGGAACAACATTATTTTTCAGAGCACGTCAACTATTACTGATTATATCCCCGACCTGAACGGAACTAGTTCGATATCAACCGGACTATCCCAGCTAATTGCACATTTGTTGTACCTAAAGCAAGTCCGAACTCTTGAGCCACTAACCAAAAACGCTACCTTATCCAAGAAACCAAGGCAGGGCAACGAGAAATAATCGAGAACCCACCTCGTCAACGAAGACCTTTCCTGGGAGCGGCGGGAAGGCATCAAAGCCGGACGCCCTCCTCCGCACCCTAATCTGCCTCTCGTTTCTTGTTCTCTGCTCAATAAATGGAATAAAAAATAAGGAAAAAAATATCAAGAAATTACAGTAATACGAGTGGAAGAGCGAAGCGACCACCGGAAATCGGAGATTGGACCACGGGGCGCGAGGGGAGCAAGAGGAGGAGGGCGCCGAGGGGAAGGGAGACGGAGAGGGGGCCGTGCGGAAGCTACTCGACTCCATGGGAAGGGGAAAGAACGGAGGAAGAGAGGGATGGCAGTGGAGCGGTTTTATTTTGAGAGTTTTTTTTTTCCCTCAGTTTCTGTTTTTTCATCTGTTTCGGTAGTTATTAAAATTTTCTGGCTGTAAGATATTGGGAAGAATGATTTTTTTTTCTCTTCCTTGCGTCTCTGTAGTACTTGGTAGGTATACTGCATGCATAACGTGAATTCAATTGAAAGTTTGAAATGTTATACACATGTCTGGATTTTTTTTGGCCTAGTCCTAAAGTATTGTTTTTTCCTTTTGGATAAAGCTCAGATACTTTTGGTATATCTAACACAATAAAAATAATGGATGTCATCCCTCGCAAAAATAAATAAATAATGGATGCCAAGATCAACAATTCCATATTCTCTAATTCTTGAGTATGGACATATTTTCTTACCATTTGTCGAAGTAATTCAGTAGATCCAACATTACATATTCAAAATTTTGATGCGCCTCTTGGTTGTTGTCTGGGAATAAAACATCTGAAACAAGTAAAGCACTCGAAACAAAATTCCTTTTTCATCCATGGCACGTGTGCACGGTGGGATTTGGGAAATAATATCTGCCATCCTTGGATCAACTAGTGAAACGTGTCGACATGGTTACTAGCAGCACATGTCACATCAATATCGATGTTCTAGCATGTTTACCGTTACAAACTTTATTTAAAAGAAAAGGTATTCAGCATCTCCCAATGAATATAGAATATAGAATATGCTCCGAAGTATATACTGCTCCAGCATCACCCAACGAAACGAATTCACTTGCATATCTACTCAAAGTGCTGCATCGCGAAGTACAATGGTATTCATCACCCTCAAATTTGGAACTTTAGGCTCTGAAAATATGCAATTAGGTGTATCAAAAAACGAAAATATAGGAAGTTATTTCTCAAAAAATTTAACAGGATCAGGCCGAATTTATGCCAAACAAATATGATGCACCATTTGATAATCTAAAATATAATCCTTTTTACTATGGTCGGAATGAGGTAATTGTTGATGAACACCGTCCAACATTCTAGTGTCGCCATGAACAGAACTAGGCCAAAAAAAAAATTCCAAAAGGTCATGAAAATTTTGCCGTACTTTTTTCTTTTTATCATACTTTACATTAAGAAGAGGAAGCTATAACAGCAATATGTTTTTTTTTTGGTCAAACCATTTTATTTTGAAGGACAATTTTGTTGAGTGCCGTGAGGACAATTTTGTGGATCCTAATAACTTAATTAAAGCACCAATTGTTTTCTTTGTGCAGGTTACCTACAGAGGCATTTGTTCATATTTTGGTCCACAAAAGGAGGAACAATGGATATCTTCCTCAAGAATGAGTGAAGATTTTGACAATGCTTTATTGCCATTTGTAAATGACCTGATGCTTTCTTTTGGCCGATAAAATAAAACCTTTTTTGAAAAAAAAAATCCCCATGTCATTTTCCTTCTTTCAAGCTATACATGTCGATGGCCAATAATTGAAAGGCCGGATTAAATTTTAGATTATTGGGCCGACAATCGGGCCACGATTAGTCAAAGCCCATGAAGCCTCGCCAGATCTGACCGACACTCCAAAACAACGCAACTCCATTGCTGCCCGTCTACCACTGCCGCTCCCAACTCCGGCGACCACCGCGCCACCACCATGGCCGCCCGGCGGAGCAGCCCCACCACCCCTCGCCACCTCCTTTCACTATTTTATCTCCTTCTACTCGGCTTGTCTCTCGTGCCCCTCGCCGCCGCCTACCGCCCCGGAGACATCGTCCCCATGCTCCGCTCCGGCCAGTACCACGGCGTAATCTATACATCCCCAACCCTTAGTCAAGAACAGCGAGTCTGAAGCTGTTGTATCTCGTACTTATCTGATCTGTGCGTTTCGTTTCCGCAATTTGTAGTCGAGGTCGGTGTGGTTCGACGTGGTGGGCCGCCACTGCCCGGCCTTCGCTGTCAACCGGGAGGTGAGTGTCTCTTGGAACTGCTTGAGCTCGAGAATTCGGTTGCCCAAGGTTTATTTGTGGGGAGGTTGGGTGAGTTGGTTGGGTGTCTTGTGCAGGTCCTGATGCCGATCCCAAAGCCGACCGGGTTCACGGGCGCTGATCCGTACAAGATGTGAGTAATATCGTGTAGCTTCTGTGATGTTCTGCAGTTTGAACATGTGATATTGCATTAGCTGAACTATATTCTCGCGCGGCTGTGTGAATTGTTTGATTTTGTGAGGGACACATTTGGGCAGCCAAGTTGAGTAGTTCTAAAAAGGAAGAAACAAAGAACTTGTAGATATTTCAGAAGAGCTTGTTCGCTGCATCAAAAATGTTAATATCAAGTTCGCCATGTTCTTTGAAATGGAGGATTCATACGGTATGCATAATTACAACGGTGCTATGAATAAACCATTTAATCACTAATGCGGCTAGGCTTTTCTGCTTCATGAATCATGATTCTAAGGTAGGAAGGATGTTATCCATGATGATCTGACTTAGCCGTACGTCACTGCATGAATGTGATTAAAACACTTTCTAATCTTTAGCTATGTCTTGGATAACTTCGGAAGATGCAGAGCAAATGCCTGTAGCAAATATGTCTGTAATTCCTGTGACATTGCATATTCCAAAAATTATAGAGAAAATCGGTCATGTTCCACCAAATAAGTACATGTTATACCATATACCACTCGTTATAAGTTTAACATATGGTACATGGGTTAAAGTTGACCATGTTTGATCAGGGTGAAAAATGATACAATCGCTTCGCTTGTTATGTTTCGCATTCAATTATTTTTTCTGTAATGGAGATGTGCATTCTTACCCGATTGTAACTATGCAGAACATTTCAAATTGGACATGAGAAGTTCCATGTTCCATGGCTTTATGTTATAAACCGCAAAAGCTCTGAAGTTCCACTGGTTGATTTCCATTTGGTGAGAAATGCAGTCATTGCTTAACTGTATGTGTACACAATTCTGATGGGATGTTTCACTTCTTGTGTTTATAGCATTTTCTGTTTGATTATGCAGAAGTATTCTGGAAACGATCTACTTGGGGTTACAGCTAAAGTTGTGGACATGCCTCACCACTGTATGTTGTTTATTGTCTATATACTGTGAATTTCATTGTAGAGAGTTTATGCACAATGAGCTATGTTTACATTCTCCCTTCATCACGAGTTCACGACTAAACAATTATTGATAAGGGATCTTATCTCTTCCTTATGTTTTACTGATTCTAAATACTCAAACTGGTATAACCAAGACATTCAACCTGTTCTTTTACAATGACCCACCAATCTGCTAATCAAGTAGCCTATGTGAGAGTATTAAATAAACCCTCTTGATTTCCTTCCATCCAAAACTATCAAATGGCTTGCTGCAACAATTCTTTGGCCTTGGGTAATATTTCAACCTGATATGTGAACTTCCAAGGCTTGCAGTCATTAATAATAAAATGCATACAAATTCTCAGTAAACCAAGTATATGATGAAAGTTAATTTTTTTGTGCATTGGGCAGATGTGGAAGTTCATCCTGACATAAAGAAGAATTTCTGGGATCCTCAAACTTGGCCAAAATATGTTCTTGTTAGATATACATGGTACAAATTTTATGGTTCTATTTCCGAATGTGTATAAATTTGTGTCTTTCCCAGTGCCATTTTTTTTACCATAAAGAGTTATCTGTAAAACTATGGTGAAAGCAATTAACTCTTGAAACTTTTATACAGGGAGGAGCAGTCAGAGATAGATGTTACTGGAGGATTTTATGTATTGTTTGGCTCCGGTGAGTCTGGTGGCTAATTCAGCTGGCTTTGTTGCATATACCTATTCTGTTATCAGTAGGACTTTTCTTATTCCTTGAATGACTGATCAAACAATTTCTGCTATCGTGTGTACCGATAGAGTGAAAGGGAAAGATATTTTCAGAATCTAACCAATCAGACACTGCAATTGCAGGGCTTGTTCTGTCATTCATTCTTGCAATATATGTCCTGCAATCATCTCAAGAGAAGTTGACGAGGTACCATCTTGTACATGTTCATTTTCTTTATGGTACTTTTAGATGAAGAATAAGCAACTCATTTTGTAGAACCACAAACTAAAATCCGTGTATCACCTCTGGCAGCTTGGTTTATACGTACAGCTTATCTAGGCAGCATGATTGTTCATACTTGCTGTTCCAGTTGCCATCAACTCCATTGCCTTCTGTACCCATTTTAATCATGTCATACACAGAAGAAATAAGATTTCCATGTCTTTACACTTAGTGGAATTAACTTGATGAAAACTTTGATTTTTTTACACTGCTCCATTCTGCTTTGCAGGTTTGTGCGAGAAGCGGTTGCTGATAGCAGTCTACCAGAGGGAGGAATCGCAAAGGTCGAGTGACCTATCCACATAGATATGTCTCTCATATTACGAACTAACATCTACACCGACCAAAACTTACACTGGAGATTCTCGATTCAAGAGCAACCTTTTTTTTGGGAGGGGGTGCAGCTTCTAGTACTACAAAAAAAGAAAAAAAAAAGCATACATCTGAAGGCCAGTGGATTATTTCTTATGCATGCTTTGAAAGCAGCTTCACTGTAATATGACAAAATTGGAGAAAGATCAAATGCAGGATTCTTGGTGTAACGGCTTTTTTTCTATTGGAGTGCTGTTGTTGCAGAGTGAAATTTTTGAAGTGAATAACCATTTTGTTTGTGGCTTTGGTGGAATCTGCAATAGAAAAATAGCCGTGCCAGTCGTGTATGCTTTTTCTGCTCTCCATTGAAGCTAGATTTGCAATGCGCCACATTCATTTGAGATAATCTGGCCTGAATTCTACAAGATAAGGCATATTTGATAACATTTAATCAGTAGCAAACCACAGTATGGTTCATCAGCACACGATAATAACTTATGTGCAATATACATCAGAAGACTAAATGTGTTCTGACTTGGACCATGTTGTTACATTGGGAGATCAAGGGAAGATATTTCTTTTTTCTTTTATTGGCATCAAATATACAAAACTTGAACCACAGCATCCGAAGTAAATATGGATTGACAGGGCCTAACCTATAAATACATCAAACATTGCACAACTTTGGTTATCTGGGTCTTTGATACAAAAGAATGAAGTCTATCTGTGGATATAGGCATGTCCCAGTTGGAAGTTACAGTAAGAAGTGTGAAGCATATCCAGATAAAATCATACAATATCTGCTGTCTAGTTTCAAGGTAGATCTGCAAACTCCAAAGGTAAAATCCTCAGATTCTTTTACCGCTAGTAGATAGCATCGCTAAAGAAACCCAAAAATGTATTCAAAGTGTTCATACACTCTGGGTTGGCTTCCAACCCTACTATCTGCCTACTAAATTGAATCCTGTATGATGCCATTGCCTGGGGGAAGAAATTGTCATGCCCTTGAATACTTCGAGCTCCACATTGGTACCTTCAGAGGCTCATCGTCAGCAACACCACCCCCATTTTCAACTTTGCTCATAGAGTCTGAGATCAAAGGGGATGACTCGGTTTCTTTCACCTGCAGGAAACACATGACAATTACTATCGAGAAACAGAATAAACGAATCGATCAAAGAATAAACATATCCAGACTGCTTAAAAGGTCAATGAACCTACTTTTGCAACTCAAAATAAATATAGCTTATCTTGTTTTGTATCTTGAGTAAAGAACAGAAACGTGGAAGCTTAACAAAACCTTGTCTCAGTAGAAATAGAAATTCAAACAGAAAGGTACCTGTTGTTGGGAGACGTCGACACTTTTCTGCTGAGTCTCCACCGTGCAGAAGTATGAATACAAGACCATTCCAACTACAGCAATCAGGATTCCAAGTATATTTCTCCAGCTAAATGGATCGTGAAGCAAAACATAACCAAAGGTAAGAACAAGGCATGTTTTAAGATGGCCCAGGACTTGGTAAGTGACAGGAGATGTCTTTCCAATCACAAGAAACGTGCTGAAGTTCACTGAGACGGAAATCAAGCATGACAACACAATGAAAAACTGCACAGAAGATAAAGAGTAAAATTAGATTCAGATGAAAAACAGCAGGACTATGTTTGCTAACACTCTCCTTTTTCCAGATGAAATGCTGTTTTCACAACTTACCACAACTTGAGATGTATAGTCAAAAGCGAAGACGTTTTGATTTGTCAAAAAACCATCAAGAAAGGGGCCAATGAGGAACAGGGTGAGTGACTGGTAAGGGCAAGACTGGTACAGCAGTTGGGTTGAAGAGACCTTGAACTTTTTCTGAATAGTGTTTGTCATCTGATAATCAGTTAAGGACACATCACTACAAAACAGAGAAACTCAAATACAATGGACTTCTACGGCGAGGGGAAAAGACACCATTATTAGATAAAATCTACAATGACAAGACATAATGATGGAAGATTGACGTCATTCTTTGATGTGAACATAAACTAGAGTTATTGGCTTTTTGCATTGTGGGATACTCGAACAAGCCCCAAGTCACCAAGTCTAACCACATGTATATATACTAAATATGTGACTACAGGTATGCAGAACTACCCAAGACCGCAAATTATTATGTGCATAAACTTCAATTTGTAATGAGTAAGAGCTTCTGTTGAAGGATACAATTTGAGCGATGCAAGTCGTGATAATTGCCAGCAGGGACAGTACGGATCCCACAGCATTGAGTTGTAGATCAGTGACAGTTGCAACACCAACACCCAAAAGGAGCACAGAAAGGGACATCTGGATAGTCCGGCTATAGCATAAAGTAAGAAAAATGTTAGGTGAAGGTATTACGGAAAAGATGCACAAAATGTATCAAACACACACCTGAACTTCTTCCGGAAGAAAAGTGTCTCCAAAATAACAGTGCACGGGATGATTGCCAGCTTAGTCATCTGGACAGAATAAAGAGCATTTCAGCATCATTTAGGTAGATTGATTAATATGGAAGGAAGAGAAACAGCAATTGTCAATTTCAATAAAAGTTTGGGCAAAGTGATGCAACTCCAATAAAGGCAACCTCTGATATGAGAAGATATTTTTGTTGATTTGTACCGTATTAATTATTAATGTGCTACCACCTCTCGAAAGTATTACTGCTGTCGTACCATACATGTAACAAATGCAGGACTGAGAAAAATTCAAAAATAACTAGGAAAGGCAAGTACAGGAACTAAAGTATAAAGGATTGCTTTGTACCTGGTAAAAACCAACAGAATTGAAGCCAAGACTCAAGTTGAGGAGCCCAATGGAGATGCCATTTAGTACTCCAAATCCCATTACAGTTCTTGAGTCAAATGGCTTATGCTCAAAGAACTTCATCCATAATGCTACGTGGAGGGAGCAGAATGTAACCAGAAGATGCCAGCTTGTTAAGGTAGTGGCTGCAAAACATAATTACGAATTAAAGAAATGATCAAAAGAAGTCTTGAAACTTCAGTAAATGTTGATCCAAATAAATTCACAAGTATTTTATTGCACTCTTGGGTATGAAGCCTTGCAATTTAAGGCAACAATAATTATCAGAGCAAGTCAACTTACGTCATCGAGAAACAAAAAGTCAAAATTAACAGATTCTTCATACGATGCATGGGTACATGCACTAGGACACAGCTCAAATGAAACAACAAAGCAAACAATGATACTCCCGTGTGTCAAGAACCCTAAGCAAAAAGCAACAGCTAAGACATGCTACCCAGCCTCGCTCACCAACTACAGACAAGTAAATCCAACCCACAACATCCAAACTATCAACGCTTCATTAAAAAGCAAGTTAGCTCCACCAAGATCACATATGTTCCAACTTTCACAATCAATGGCACCAACCAATGTTAGTAGTTCAACTGAGATCACTAGTCCTCTATCAAAGCTATCACTGAAGCTAAACCTCTCAAGATCATTGGAAGGTTGAACCCTGCTGCGTGCACATCTCGCGAACCAGACCGACAACCCTGATGGAGCAAGCGGATCTACGCGGATCACGAAGCATACGGCACGAACACAATCAGCGAACTAAGAAGCTGAGATACAGGAAACAGTCAGATCTCACACCGAAGTTGAAGCCAAGGGAGCTCATGAGCGCCTTGTTGCAGATAACAATGGAGACGGAGGACACCACGGAGAGGCCCAGCGCCCCCACCGTCCCCAGCTGGAACTTCTCCCCGCCGACGCCCATCTCCGCCGCTCTCCGGACACACCACCGCCAACGAACAAACAAGCGACCAAACCAACGAACGCGCGCAAAAAGATCACAACTTCCCGATCAAGTCGGGCGAATCACGCCGCCCGGATCACCTGCAGCCAAAACAAAAACAAAAAAAGGCAGCATTTTGATCAGCAAGCCACGGCGGCAAAGCGCCAAGAAACTGGTCGCGCCCGGTCAAGACCTACCGCTCCCTGTGTCGGTGCACGGAGGCGGATCTGGGGGAGGAGCGCGCGATTCTGGGCGAGGGCGCGGCGGGAAGATCTGGGTGAGAATCGGTGGCGGTGGCGCGCGCGGCCTATGGGCTCGCGAATCAAGGGACAGGGGAGGTTCGCTGCTTCTCTTTCTTATATGGCTGGTCCGTCGCCGTCGGTGAGAACTGAGAAGGGACTTGTTCGGCTGCGCAAGAAGACGCTACAGTAGCAGCAGCAGCTAGCCAGCAACACTACTCGTAATCATTTTACCAGCATCAGCTACAGTTTCGTTCTATTTTATCAACAGCAGCTACAATAAAAGCCTCTTTGTTTGTGCTCTTGCTGTGGTGTGGCTGTGGCTTTTATGTAAAAACAACTGTGGTGACTTGTGTTGTGTAACACCCCCTACTTTTGGAGCCAAAAAGAAAAGAAGAAAAGAAAAATAAAAATAAAAAAAAATCACTCCAAATTAAAATTTTTGTCCAACCTCTCACCTTGAAATGATTTTTCAAAATAAAAGTCACTAAATAAACCAAAAGCTAATTTAAATTTGAAAATTTCTAAATATTTAAAACTTGTGCTCAAGTGTTTGCCCCCATTTAAAAATATACTGAAAATTTGAAGCTTTTTAATTTACAACAAATAAAATTAAAGTAGAATTTATTTCCAAGTTGATTTTCAAAATTTTGAATTTAAATCTGCATCAAAATCTCATCCTATGCATTTCTGTGTTTTATTTGATTTATTTTGGGGTGTTTGATCAACCTTTGTTTTTGTTTGAATTTGAAATTCTTTCAAATTCAAATTCCAGAAAAAGATGAACCTTTTTCCTTTTTCCTAAACCTTCCAGGCCGAAATCCTTTCTTCCAGCCCAGCCCGCTCATCCCTTCTTTTTTCTTTTTCCCGAAAACCACCGTGGGCCGCCTCCTTTCCCCGGCCCAGTCAACCCCGGCCCAGCTCGCCCACCAGCCCGCCTCCTCCTCTCCGTCCCGCTGACAGGTGGGCCCGCCCTGTCAGCTTCTTCCTCCGTCGCGTCCCGTCGGCGGCGTCAGCCACAGTCGCCGCCCATGCCGCCCTGCCGGAGTTCTGTGGCCGCTACTCCAACGCCGCCGTGGTCGCCACGCTTCACCACCATAAACACCGACCGAGCCTCTCTCTCTCCCGCGCCTGCCAGTTTCCCCTCTCCCTCTTCTTCCTCCCTCTCTCTCACCCTCTCCGACGAGCTCCTCGGCGAGCTGTCCGACCGCCGCGGAAGCACAGCCCCTCCTTTTCTCCTGGCCCTCAAGCTTCCCTGAGACGTTCTCTCCCTCGGTCTACCTCCCGTGCGCCCAGCCGAGGCCCGAGAAAGGAGATCGACGTCGAGCCTCTAGCCGCCGCCTTCCCCTCCGGCTCCGACCACCTCCCCGCTTCATCCCGGCCTCGTTTCCGCTCGAGGTGAGCTCCACCGCCCTCCCTCTCTCTTCCGCGCCCTCTCTTTCCCTCTCTCCCCGCGCGCGCAACCCTTTCCCCTCGCTCACCGGAGCGCCGCCCGTCTCCGGCAACCCGTCACCTCCGCTCCGATGGCCGTCGTCGTCGACATGTACCCCTCCCAGCTCCGCCATCACATCCTCACTCCCCGCGACGAGATCCCGACGACCCTCGTCCACTCTACACGCCGCCGGCGAGAAGTCCGGCAGCCCGCCGCCGCGCGCGACGCCCCGGTCCACCGTGGACCGGTGGACCACCGCCCCGTCCCGGTCCATGGACCTCGTGGACCCAGTCCACCGGGTTTTCGATTTATTTTAAATCGATAATTCCCTTTATTGCGTCAGCACCACGCAATAAATAATTTTCAATACAAAAATAATTCCAAATTCCAGAAAATCCCTGGGCCCTGTACATTTTGCAGATAAGCCCCTGACCTTTTCAATAATCATGTCTAAGCCCTGCTTTTTTACAGAAAAGTACCTAAACTTTTCTGTAATTATATTTTAGCCCCTGTCTTCTTACACCAAGGTCCCTAACCTTTTCTTTAATTACAGAAAGGTCCCTAGAACTTTCTGTAATTATCTTTAAGCCCTTAAAACCTTTTTATAATTACAAATCAAGCCTCAGAACTTCAAATGCCCATATCTCTTCAACCATAGCTCCGTTTTGGGCGATTCTTACGCCCACGCGTTCGTAGAAACGCATAGTACCTCATGGTACTATTATTGGAGCACCATCTTTGACCTAGACACCATCAATGACCCAAAACCCTCTCACCTATTATATCTTTTTCCGACAGTTATGCGATGTCTCACACGTCGCAACTACTATTCACCTAAACCAAACCAATCCTGTGACGCTAGTTATCTAGTACCCTCCACATCACCACATACACCCCGCTTCATCCTTGTATCACCCATTTACTCATTCGCTCGCTAGCCTTGGACCTAACGATCTTTTATGTCGTTTCACTTCAAGATCTAACAACCTCCTTCTATCACGAACTCAATTCCCAACCTAGCCTTGATCGATCATCGCTCAATCAACTTAACCTAACAATGCTTGCAACACCTATTCCAAAGCCCTCGCCAAATCCTACCAACCCTTATCAATTCGTTATCCTCTTTTATAAGTGCCCATTCATTGGATCTTATTGGAGTTATTCATTCGTTGTTATCTTAATTGTCAGTTATCTTTATTTGATCTTGGTATTTTATCTGCAGTCGTGCATTCATGTCATACATGCTCACGTACACGTACCATCGTTGTGCGTCCGACGCATGACGACCAACTTAATAAATAATAGTTTAGTTTTACTAATTAATCAATCTAGTAAGTAATTAATAGCTAAGTCATCATTAGTTAACGATATAAGGTATAGGAGCCCTAAGCTAACACACCTTGTACTTCGTACACGTGTTGCATGAACCTTTATATAGGTTACTACCTGTATGAAGGCTAGTGCCACGAATGAACGAAGAACACATACACACGCTGTCCCCGTCACTTCATGCATTCATGCTCTTCTCTTCGTGTTTAGCATCTCTCATTACACTAAAAGCCATAGAGTACGATGCATCACCCCTAATGGCCTTTTTAAGGTAACAAAACCTTGTTAAAGTAAAACTGGATGCATCATCCGTGTTTTGAGTCTTTTGTTCTTCATTTGCTTTCTATCGGTTTTGTTGGAGTTAATTGGATCTTATCCGGCTCTTTTTGCTCTTTGTTTCCTTTTGCGGTAGTTTATTTATACGTAGTGTTTTATGCGCTAGATTACGCGAGAATCGAGGAAAAGCCAGAAGAATCCAAGTACTCGTCGAGAAACCTCAGGTCAAGACCCGTCGAAAGATACGAGCTTCAAGGAAGGACTCGAAGGCATCAACTTCGACAGAAAAGACTAAAGGCCCAGAACTTAAAGATTAGAAAAGCGATTATCAGGCAAGCCCTAACTCCCTTTGATCATGTTGATCCCATGATTGCAAAATAATCCTAACTAGAGCCTGATTTTTTTAAATAAACATGCATAGTATTTAAAGGTGATTTAAATGCTAGAAGATCCTAAGTATTATTTGATTGCCATGCCTTGATCCTGATTATCCTGATTTCTTGTTACCTCTAGGAACCAACATCATTAAATTACTTAATGATATGTTGGATTGCTTTGCCGCTTAGGACTAGCACCATGTGTTTAATTAATCTTGCTCACATGCTTTTGTGTTAAAATGCGTGAGTCTTGGTGGTGGGTGTAAATGTGAAAATGGGTGGGTTTGGTGATAAAGTGCAACCCATAGTGGGGGATGTTTTGACGGGACCAGGCGAGGTAGTCCTCAATGGGGAGGCTATCTCTGGGACGCCTTTCCTCGTGAGGATTGGCTATTGAAGATGCCTGGTTCGGTCGTATAAGGACCGGTTCTTGTGCCGCCTTGCCTAGCACCATACGCGCAGCCACAAGCCATGAATAGGCATGGGATTGGAACCACACCCTACTAGTACTCACCCGGTACCCCCCGGAGGCAGGAGATTGCAACGGAATCCCAGGAGAAGACTCGTTCGTTGGTGGGTGTTCGAGATCCGGCATTTGTGAATCTGGCCATATTATTGATTGTTAAGCCCCTGGTGATGTCCATGGGGGATGCCGTGGTGGTACCAAGTAGGTACGGGACCTTTAGTAGGACAGTCCAAACCGGGAGCCCGGGGAGGACTAGACTACCTTGTGGGGAAAGTTGTGCACCCTCGGCCGAGGTTAAGAATCTATCCGGATAGCCGTGTTCCACGGTATTGGACAACGCGAAAGCAATGGCCACACTATGATTAGACTTCCTGTGTGAGTTATCCTTGGCGTGTTTTTGGAATACACCGGCGTGGAGCCGTGCGCTGGTTTCCGGCCAGCATTAAAAGTGAGGAACTGGCGGGATTGAACCATTATCTCCCCCAGGGCCGACCAACCCCACTATATGATAACAATCTTGACTGTAGTTTGCGAACTGTTTTGATTTCAAAAACAACCCTTGCATAAAGTTGGCTTTCCGCCGATATGATAAACCTCAGCCTCTTCCTTGTTTATACCCTTGCATATATTTACCCCTTGTGTTAGGGTTTGCTGAGTACCTTATGTACTCACGCGTTTGTGATTGATGTTTTTAGTAGGAGAAGTCTTCGTAGGAGTCGACGACGCCTTGGTTTTCGGTTCTGCTTCTCAAGTCTGCCTGTGGCTTTGGGTCGTGCTTTCCGCTGTCTGTGTGTGTTTGCTTCGCCTTTATTTGACGGAAGGACTTGGAGACTTCTGCATCCTTGTCGTACCGCCACTAAAGGCTCAATATATCAGGTACTATACCTATTTACCTATTCGAAGTATGCTTGTGATTACCATATCTGTGTTCCTGTGCGTATCAGCTACTGATCCAGGGACTGATACATGATGCACAGAGTACTCCAGAGATGGGGTACGACAGAGTGGTATCAGAGCAATACTTGACCGTAGAACGAAAACCTAGGATTTGTCGTGCTCGAAAAACACTATTTTCAAAACTAATTGCAAAATCTTCCATATAACCTCCCCTTTTCTGTTTAAGAAAGCCTCTTGCTTCCTTCAACCGCAAGAAAAGAGTTTCAATCAGAGGTGTCTGTTCCGACCTAATGGACGACCACAGACATAAGATCGTTGAATGCCCCTTCTACCAAACAAGCAATGAAGTTAGAGCAGCAATGACCAAAATGAAGGATGATATGCCTCTACTCCCAGCACCACCTAGAGAGACTCGATCTCCGGTACAGGAAAAGTGTCAGGACCAAGGAACGAGTAGCCATATGGACAGTATATACCTGATGCCAACTCCGTTCATCGTCAGGGTACTTGAAAGGTTGAGTAGCCTGGAAGAGTCAATGGAGAAGATCAGTAGAGGAGTCACCAACCTTGCAAGAGCTGTGCAGCTTAAGAATATTAATGAGAGTCGCAATCAGAAAAAGGAAGGACGTTACTAAAGCATCTGTTCCAGTTTCATCTAAGAAGCTTAAGGATTCAAGACATTGTTATCACTGTAAAGAGCCAGGGCACATGATAGCTAGTTGCCCATACTACAAACAAGCACCTACCCTTTTTCCAACTAGACAATGTATATGACGACACAAGCGGTAGAAGTCTGCCGCCCAGTATTGACCAAAAAGGGACCACGACAAATAAGAGGTGCTACTCATGTCAGAGTCATGAACACCTCGTTGTGGATTTGCCTTGAAGTTCGCAGGAGAAAAGAGAAGGATGCCAGTAGGAAATGAGGTAGACTGCAACTCCTAAGTCGATGAGGCATCTCCAGAACGCAATTATACGACTTGTGCCAGAATTTCCACAAGTGTGCTCTACATGGAGGTTGACTCAGAGCCTTGCTCAGCATCTTTGGCGGATGTTACCTTCATACAAGAATAGTAGTGCCTATCCCTAAGAATGGTGGTTCTTGTGAAGAACTAGAGTTGTGAATCTTTTATGAGTAAGGAAAAGGTGTTAGAGATGTCTTGACAAAAGTAGATACAAGTTATCACTTATACAAGTTGAGTCGGAAAAACGACAAAGCTCAAGAGACCCCAATGGTCATACAACACGTATCCAAATGGCATCAAGAGATCAAGACAATGAAGCCCTTTTAACGCAGAAATGCTGAGAACAAATTTTCTTTTTTAACCGACCAAGTCATATGACCCTCTCGATTCTTTTTGGTCAAGGACTATTGGTCGAGTTCTGATGTCAGTGGAATGATCGATAGTCTACCAACCCTCGAGCCTTAAGCCTCGACCTTAGTACGCACACACCTCAAACTACAACAAATAAATCATGTTGATTGTGTGATTCGATGATTTCGTTGATCCTTGTTCCGTATTTCTATGTTTGAGTGCTTCTAATCAAACCAAACATCATAACAACAAAAACTAAAGTTTAATAGAAGCTTAAACCCAAAATCCCTCTCCTAACCTATACCCCAAACCCCTACCCAAGGAAACCCATCGTCAAAGAGGTTTCAGCACAGAGTCAAGACAAATCAAAAGATTGGCCAACGACAGCTAAGGGTCACAGACAAATTGGAAAGTTTACAGAAGGCAGTGTTAAAAAGATAAATACGTCAGTTACTTGTCGAACAACAACACATAAGGGAGAGCTTAACCAAGGAAGCGAAGCAAATGATAGTCGAGATAATGGCAAGAAGTTTCAGCCACCATCACAATTGACCCAACTCAAAATTCAAAATCCTGTATTGACCAAGTAACAGGAATTAATTGCTGCAAGTCATGAAACCCTCACCGCCAGAGAACTTCGCCAAGAATGAGGCTCAAGTCATCTGTCGATGATAACATTGACATGACCTGTTGGTTACAAATGTTACCTCAGAAATGTCCCAAAAGAGACCCGAGAAGGATTGCCAATGACTTGGACTAGAGTGGAATATAAACCAACCGGATCAAAAGTTATTTACATGGCAAACAACATGAAAGTCAAACCTTTGGAAAAAGTACGGGTAATACAGGAATACTCAGATGTTCCCCCGATGAGTAATCCAGAAGGCTACCTGATAAAGACAAAGGATGTTCCTCATTAAGCTAAATTTAGAATGAATTCCCAATAGCCAAGAGTTTCTATCAGATGGCAGCCAATGAACTAGCAGAATTGAAGAAACCATTAGCAGAGTTACAAGAGAAATATTTCATCCAACCAAGTTTTCTCCTTGATTATCACCTGTTTGGTTTGTCAAGAAGTGACAGAATGTGCCTTGACTACAATTCATTTCATGAGGTTACATCAAGAATGGATACCCACAGCCCAGGATCGATAACTTGTTTGACCAGTTAAAGAAAGCCATGTTGTCCCCAAGATTGACTTACGGATCCGAGTACTACCAGTCGAAGATTTGAAGTGGAGACGTATTCGAGATATCCTTTGTCACTCGATATGATATTCAGCACAAATATATGGTATTGGAAGCAAGAAACCATGAACTTGCAAGGCCAAAGGATGACAAAACTCTACAAGACGAGAATAATAGTATGAGGAATAATGATGGATCATAAAATTTCGTAGTCCTAACTTGGAATGGACTGAGAAAAAGCTTGTGGGAAAAGTCGCTTCTGGAACAACAAAGAGAATCCTAATTTCCGTAAAAAGGGCTGTTACAGCGACAGATGCAATAGATTGCAAGAATGGAAATCTGAGCTACTGTCAGAAATTCACACAGTTAAGCATCACTCCATCAAGCTAGGCGAGTTAAACACCTCCTGTGTTGAACCATTTATGGACAGTCAGATATAATTAACTTTAAGGAAGGAGTCATGAGACACAAATATCTGGTACATGACCTAAAGGCATCCCAGTGTTCCACATAAGCAAACCAAGACGACCCTTGGAAAAGAGTTGTGCCAGTAACACCAACGTCAGAATAAGCCAGAGATGCATCCTTTGGAAACAGTCTACCGGCTATTTCTGCAATAAAAATAAAAATAGAAAGTTCCTGCTAATGGATTATGCACTCCAAAGGTGGATTAAGCTTTGCATACCAACAGAAGTAACTCGAGGTCAAGGATTTTAAGTGGGGTAGGTATCCCTACCCCTAAGGCAACGAAGATGGAGGACCTCTCCTACAATGGACTAAGTATACGCCTCGAAATGGTTACGGGTTACAGAAGCCTTTGGACTGTTATGATGAGATAGAAAGATAGTCTTGTGTACACAGAAAGTGCCAACATATCAGAAAGAGATACAACATATCGTGGCACATGAGAAGCTTACAAAGTCGATCAACATGCCATACCCCGCTTGGATCTCGGAAACTCCAGAAATCATCTTTCCCTTTACAAGAAAGGCTGCGAAACAAGTTAATGACCTTGTCACTCGGAATGCCCCGGGACAGCCAAGACCTGGAATGGCTTCATGACATCAACAAGAGTAACCCAAGTGAAAATCCTTTTAAGTGGGGTAGGATTTTCTTTTGGATAACCTAAAAGCCTTAAGACCCAAAACCTTAGGGCCAACCGTCTTCTGCTAAGCGACCGACATCGAAGATCTTCAGAAGCAAGAAGCTCAGTCATGTCCATCCGCAGTTCGAAGTTCACCCACCTTGAAGAAAATCTGTTATCAAAGTTCGCGACGTCAAGAAGCCTTCGACGAAATTTTGGAGGTTACAACCGCCAAACAAGAAGACACAAGAGGAGTTCTACACCATCCAGAAGACCGTTTGAATCTCGAGGACGAGATTTCTTTTAAGTGGGGTAGATCTGTAACACCCCTACTTTTGGAGCCAAAAAGAAAAGGAGAAAAGAAAAAGAAAAAGGAATAAAAATCACTCCAAATTAAAATTTTTGTCCAACCTCTCACCTTGAAATGATTTTTCAAATTAAAAGTCACTAAATAAACCAAAAGCTAATTTAAATTTGAAAATTTCTAAATATTTAAAACTTGTGCTCAAGTGTTTGCCCCCATTTAAAAATATACTGAAAATTTGAAGCTTTTTAATTTACAACAAATAAAATTAAAGTAGAATTTATTTCCAAGTTGATTTTCAAAATTTTAAATTTAAATCTGCATCAAAATCTCATCCTATGCATTTCTGTGTTTTATTTGATTTATTTTGGGGTGTTTGATCAACCTTTGTTTTTGTTTGAATTTGAAATTCTTTCAAATTCAAATTCCAGAAAAAGATGAACCTTTTTCCTTTTTCTAAACCTTCCAGGCCGAAATCTTTTCTTCCAGCCCAGCCCGCTCATCCCTTCTTTTTTCTTTTTCCCGAAAACCGCCGTGGGCCGCCTCCTTTCCCCGGCCCAGTCAACCCCGGCCCAGCTCGCCCACCAGCCCGCCTCCTCCTCTCCGTCCCGCTGACAGGTGGGCCCGCCCTGTCAGCTTCTTCCTCCGTCGCGTCCCGTCGGCGGCGTCAGCCACAGTCGCCGCCCATGCCGCCCTGCCGGAGTTCTGTGGCCGCTACTCCAACGCCGCCGTGGTCGCCACGCTTCACCACCATAAACACCGACCGAGCCTCTCTCTCTCCCGCGCCTGCCAGTTTCCCCTCTCCCTCTTCTTCCTCCCTCTCTCTCACCCTCTCCGACGAGCTCCTCGGCGAGCTGTCCGACCGCCGCGGAAGCACAGCCCCTCCTTTTCTCCTGGCCCTCAAGCTTCCCCGAGACGTTCTCTCCCTCGGTCTACCTCCCGTGCGCCCAGCCGAGGCCCGAGAAAGGAGATCGACGTCGAGCCTCTAGCCGCCGCCCCCTCCGGCTCCGACCACCTCCCCGCTTCATCCCGGCCTCGTTTCCGCTCGAGGTGAGCTCCACCGCCCTCCCTCTCTCTTCCGCGCCCTCTCTTTCCCTCTCTCCCCGCGCGCGCAACCCTTTCCCCTCGCTCACCGGAGCGCCGCCCGTCTCCGGCAACCCGTCACCTCCGCTCCGATGGCCGTCGTCGTCGACATGTACCCCTCCCAGCTCCGCCATCACATCCTCACTCCCCGCGACGAGATCCCGACGACCCTCGTCCACTCTACACGCCGCCGGCGAGAAGTCCGGCAGCCCGCCGCCGCGCGCGACGCCCCGGTCCACCGTGGACCGGTGGACCACCGCCCCGTCCCGGTCCATGGACCTCGTGGACCCAGTCCACCGGGTTTTCGATTTATTTTAAATCGATAATTCCCTTTATTGCGTCAGCACCACGCAATAAATAATTTTCAATACAAAAATAATTCCCAAATTCCAGAAAATCCCCGGGCCCTGTACATTTTGCAGATAAGCCCCTGACCTTTTCAATAATCATGTCTAAGCCCTGCTTTTTTACAGAAAAGTACCTAAACTTTTCTGTAATTATATTTTAGCCCCTGTCTTCTTACACCAAGGTCCCTAACCTTTTCTTTAATTACAGAAAGGTCCCTAGAACTTTCTGTAATTATCTTTATGCCCTTAAAACCTTTTTATAATTACAAATCAAGCCCCAGAACTTCAAATGCCCATATCTCTTCAACCATAGCTCCGTTTTGGGCGATTCTTACGCCCACGCGTTCGTAGAAACGCATAGTACCTCATGGTACTATTATTGGAGCACCATCTTTGACCTAGACACCATCAATGACCCAAAACCCTCTCACCTATTATATCTTTTTCCGACAGTTAGGCGATGTCTCACACGTCGCAACTACTATTCACCTAAACCAAACCAATCCTGTGACGCTAGTTATCTAGTACCCTCCACATCACCACATACACCCCGCTTCATCCTTGTATCACCCATTTACTCATTCGCTCGCTAGCCTTGGACCTAACGATCTTTTATGTCGTTTCGCTTCAAGATCTAACAACCTCCTTCTATCACGAACTCAATTCCCAACCTAGCCTTGATCGATCATCGCTCAATCAACTTAACCTAACAATGCCTGCAACACCTATTCCAAAGCCCTCGCCAAATCCTACCAACCCTTACAATTCGTTATCCTCTTTTATAAGTGCCCATTCATTGGATCTTATTGGAGTTATTCATTCGTTGTTATCTTAATTGTTACCTAACATCTACACCGATCATAACTTAGACTGGAGATTCTCGATTCAAGAGCAGCCTTTTTTTGGGGGGATGTGCTGCTTCTCGTACTACAAAAAAGCATACATCTGAAGGCCAGTGGATTATTTCTTATGCATGCTCTGAAAGCAACTTCACTGTAATATGACAAAATTGGAGAAAAATCAAACTCAGGATTCTTGGTGTAATGGTTTTTGTTCTATTAGAGTGCTGTTGTTGCAGAGTGAGATTTTTGAAGCAAATCACATTTTTGTTTGTGTTTTTGGTGGAATCTGTAATAGAAAAATAGCTGTGCCAATCGTGTATGCGTTTTCTAATCTCCATTGAAGCTAGATTTGCAATGCGCCACATTCATTTGAGATAACTGGCTTGAATTCTAAAAGGCAAGGCATCTTTGATGGCATTTAATCAGTAGCAAACCACAGTATTGTTCATCAGCAAATGATAATAACTTACGTGCAATACAACAGAAGACTAAACGTGTTCTTACTTGGACCATGCTGTTACATTGGGGGATCAAAGGAAGATATTTCTTCTCTCTTTTATTGGCATCAAATATACAAAACTTGCACCACAGCATCCGAAGTAAATATGAAATGACAGGGCTTAACCTATAAATACATCAAATCTTGCACAACTTTGGTTATCTGGGTCTTTGATACAAAAGAATGAAGTCTATCTGTGGATATAGGCATGTCCCAGTTGGAAGTTACAGTAAGAAGTGTGGAGCATATCCAGATACATTCATACAATATCTGCTGTCTAGTTTCAAGGTAGATCTGCAAACTCCAAAGGTAAAAGCCTCAGATTCTTTTACCGCTAGTAGATAGCATCGCTAAAGAAACCCAAAAATGTATTCGAAGTGTTCATACACTCTGGGTTGGCTTCCAACCCTACTATCTGCCTACTAAATTGAATCCTGTATGATGCCATTGCCTGGGGGAAGAAATTGTCATGCCCTTGAATACTTCGAGCTCCACATTGGTACCTTCAGAGGCTCATCGTCAGCATCGCCACCCCCATTTTCAACTTTGCTCAAAGAGTCTGAGATCAAAGGGGATGACTCGGTTTCTTTTACCTGCAGGAAACACATGAAAATTACTATCAAGAAACAGAATAAATAAATCCATCAAAGAATAAACATGCCCAGAATGCTTGAAAGGTCAACTAACCTAATTTTGCACTCAAAATAAATACTAGTATAGCTTATCTTGTTTTGTATCTTGAGTAAAGACAAAAAAAAAAGGAAGCTTAACAAAACCTTGTCTCAGCAGAAATAGAAATTCAAACAGAAAGGTACCTGTTGTTGGGAGACTTCGATACTTTTTTGCTGAGTCTCCACTGTGCAGAAGTATGAATACAAGACCATTCCAACTACAGCAATCAGGATTCCAAGTATGTTTCTCCAGCTAAATGGATCGTGAAGCAAAACATAACCAAAGGTAAGAACAAGGCATGTTTTAAGATGGCCCAGGACTTGGTAAGTGACAGGAGATGTCTTTCCAATCACAAGAAACGTGCTGAAGTTCACTGAGACGGAAATCAAGCATGACAACACAATGAAAAACTGCACAGAATATAAAGAGTAAAATTAGATACAGATCAAACACAGTAGGAGTATGTTTGCTAACACTGTACTTTTTTTAAGATGAAATGCTGTTTTCACAACTTACCACAACTTGAGATGTATAGTCAAAAGCAAAGACGTTTTGATTTGTCAAAAAGCCATCAAGAAAGGGGCCAACAAGGAACAGGGTCAGTGACTGGTAAGGGCAAGACTGGTACAGCAGTTGGGTTGAAGAGACCTTGAACTTTTTCTGAATAGTGTTTGTCATCTGATAATCAGTTAAGGACACATCACTACAAAACAGAGAAACTCAAATACAATGGACTTCTACAGCAAGGGGAAACGACACCATTATTAGATAAAATCTACAATGACAAGACATAATGATGGAAGACTGATGTCATTCTTTGATGTGAACATATATTATTGACAATAATATTGAGAGTTATTGGCTTTTTGCATTGTGGGATACTCGAACAAGCCCAAGTCACCAAGTCTAACCACATGTATATACTAAATATGTGACTACAGGTATGCAGAACTACCCAAGACCACAAATTATTATGCGCATAAACTTCAATTTGTAATGAGTAAGAGCTGCTGTTGAAGGATACAATTTGAGCGATGCAAGTCGTGATAATTGCCAGCAGGGACAGTACGGATCCCACAGCATTGAGTTGCAGATCAGTGACAGTTGCAACACCAACACCCAAAAGGAGCACAGAAAGGGACATCTGGATACTCCGGCTATAGCATAAAATAAGAAAAATGTTAGGTGAAGGTATTACAGAAAAGATGCACAAAATGTATCAAACACACACCTGAACTTCTTCCTGAAGAAAAGTGTCTCCAAAATAACAGTGCACGGGATAATTGCCAGCTTAGTCATCTGGACAGAATAAAGACCATTTCAGCATCAGTTAGACTATCTCCAACGGGTGCCCCATTGGGCACTTTATACTCAAAATGGGTCTTCAAACCCCGGATTCCAGCCTCCAACGGGCGACCCAACAACGACACCCATTTTAGGAGCCCCCCCCCCCCCCCCCCCCCCCCCCCCCCGCGCCACCCCGAAATGAATCACCTTGCGCTGCTGTCCCGCGCCCCCCACGGCCCCACCCCTCCCTCTCGCGAGCGCGCGCCTGTCCTCCGCCCCCGGGGGCGCGCGCGCTGACGTCGGACGCGGAGGCGCCGCCCCGCGCTCCCACCCCTCCCTCTCTTCCGGCCGCCGAGGTCGCAGATCTGCCGGACGCGCCGCAGGCCGCCGAGGTCGTGGATCTGCTGCACGAGGCGGAGCACGAGCAGGCAGCGGCAGAGACCTCAGGGGCGGCGGCCGGGTTCGAGATGGGGGCGACGTGGACGAGGCCGGCGGCGAGCTCTGCGACCCACTTTCGGGAGTCCGTTGGAGACAGCGGTTCTTGCCTCTCCTATTTTCAACCTCACGGTGAGCTTTTTGATGTTTCGGGTCTTCGATTTGGGTTTCCATCGTTGGAGATAGTCTTAGGTGGATTGATTAATATGGAAGGAAGAGATACAGCAATTATCAATTGCAATGAAAGTTTGCGCAAAGTGATGCAACTCCAATAAAAGCAACCTCTGAGATGAGAAAATATTTTGGTTAATATGTACTCCCTCTGTCCCAGTTTACTTGTCGTTCTAGGAGTATTTTTGAGTGTCCAGATTCATAGAATGTTTAGTGAACCTGGACAGACAGATTGTTTAGATTCAGAGAATGTTCAATGAATCTGATAGAAGGCTAGAACGACAAGTATTTTGGGACGGAGGGAGTACCGTATTAACTATTAATGTGCTACCACCTCTTGAAAGTATTACTGCTGTCGTACCATACATGTAACAAATGTAGGACTGAGAAAAATTCAAAAATAACTAGGAAAGCCAAGTACAAGAACAAAAGTATAAAAGATTGCTTTGTACCTGATAAAAACCAACAGAATTGAAGCCAAGACTCAAGTTGAGGAGCCCAATAGAGATGCCATTAAGTACTCCAAATCCCATTACAGTTCTCGAGTCAAAAGGCTTATGCTCAAAGAACTTCATCCATAATGCTACGTGGAGGGAGCAGAATGTAACCAGAAGATGCCAGCTCGTTAAGGTAGTGGCTGCAAAACATAATTACGAATTAAAGAAACGATCAAAAGAAGTCTTGATACTTCAGTACATGTTGATCCAAATAAATTCACAAGTATCTTATTGCACTCTTGGGTATGAAGCATTGCAATTTAAGGCAACAATAATTATCAGAGCAAGTCAACTTACGTTATCGAGAAACCAAAAGTCAAAATTAACAGATTCTTCATACGATGCATGTGTACATGCACTTGGAAACTGTTCAAATGCAACAACAGAGCAAACAATAATACTCCCGTGTGTCAAGCAACCTAAGCAAAAAAGCAACAACCAAGACATGCTACCCAACCTCGCTCACCAACTACAGACAAGTAAATCCAACCTACAACATCCAAACTATCAACGCTTCATTTAAAAGCAAGTTAGCTCCACCAAGATCACACATGTTCCACGCTTCACAATCAATGGCACCAACCAAAGTTAGTTTGGAGTTCAACTGAGATCACTAGTCCTCTATCACTGAAGCTAAACCTCTCAACATCATTTGAAGTTTGGACCCTGCTGTGCGCACATCACGCGAACCAGACCGATAACCCTGATGGAGCAAGCGGATCTACGTAGATCACGAAGCATACGGCGCGAACACAAGTGCAGCGAATTAAGAAGCTGAGATGCAGGAAACAGTCAGATCTCACACCGAAGTTGAAGCCAAGGGAGCTCATTAGCGCCTTGTTGCAGATAACAATGGAGACGGAGGACACCACGGAGAGGCCCAGCGCCCCCACCGTCCCCAGCTGGAACTTCTCCCCGCCGACGCCCATCTCCGCCGCTCTCCGGACACACCCCCGCCAACGAACGAACAAACAAACAAACGACCAAACCAACGAACGCGCGCAAAAAGATCACAACTTTCCGATCAAGCCGCGCGAATCACGCCGCCTGGAGCACCTGCAGCCAAAACAAAAACAAAAAAAAGGCACCATTTTGATCAGCAAGCCACGGCGGCAAGCGCCAAGAAACTGGTCGCGCACGGTCAAGACCTACCGCTCCCTGTGTCGGTGCACGGAGGCGGATCTGGGGGAGGAGCGCGCGAATCTGGGCGAGGGCGCGGCAATGACGGGGAGATCTGGGTGAGGATCGGCGGCGGTGGCGCGCGCGGCCCTATGGGCTCGCGAATCAGGGGACAGGGGAGAGGAGGAGGAGGAGGTTCGCTGCTTATCTTTCTTATATGGCTGGGCGGTCGCCGTCGGTGAGAAGGTGATTAGAGACAGGCACTCAGGGATGGGAGGGTATTGACTCTCATCGAGTAATTACTCGCTCCATAATTTTCAAGTGCTTTTTTCATGTGGGGCCTGCCATCTTTCTTTACCCGAATGGCAGATTGTGTGTTGTGTGTGTATTGTTGACTTTGTCAAGGGAAAATTTGGTGACATGCCACTGGAAACAGTGGGACTACTTGGATCTTCAGTGCAGTTTGTCCATAACGGTACTAATAGTATCAATATCCACAATTGTATTGTAGGGTTCATTGCCATACTAGGAATTTGTCAACTATGGTAAAGAAGAACATTTTCTCTAGGATTCCTCGGACAACACATTATTATGCTTCCAAAATACAACAGTTTGGCATTGCCGAAATAGCCAATATGACTTTGGATAGCTTGCCCCGCTAAAGTAAATGTCGATAAGTGTTTATCTATTTATGTACTATGTGTTTTGATTTTTTTTTCATATTGCCAATAGTAAGATTATTTTCTTATTATTGTACATTGAACAAAATATTAAGTTTTGTTTGTTTCTTTTAACTGGCGGACTCACTAGGTAAAAAAATATAAGGCACGACCATAATGAATTATTAGTATAAATAATTCTTGAAAGTATACGCCCATATTATTAGGTATATTTCACGCTCAAGTGATAAATGATAATTGATTGTTTCAGTTTGAAAGGATCTCTAAGACATCTGATAGTCATATTTTAGGATATAAATCTATAATAATCCCCTGAGCTGTAAATTTGAATGGCTGTCAAATTTGCTTTGGTCTTGGCCTCAACATAACCTCAAATGAACTAACACCTTGTCATCGTTGTTTGATCCAGTTTAAATTCGGTGGAATATGCCAGTTCCACTCAAACGTGCATACACTATTTTTCTCGTTCACAATCGAATGAACGTGACCATTTTCCTTGAACGTGATCGGAGTAATTAATGTAACCATAGATTATAGTGAGTTGGTTTGACCAAAGTGGTTGCTTGAAAGTTGGGTCTAATAATAGAGCAACGGAAGCCAACAAAAGGTTGGCAGGTTAGCCTCATTGGTGAGTCGTCTTCTTGGCCTCACTTCCATGGCCGCAAAGAAGGCAGGGAGCAGCCAGCTAGAAGAAATCAACACACCACGTGGATCAGTTGACCTTCCCAGTTAGCAGTGAATACACTGAACCCCCTCAGCGGTCGGATCGCCAAGGCCACTGTGATCGGAGGGTTCAGAAGCCTGGTTAACCAGTACTGTCTTGGTTTGTATTTTTCTATTTTTTTATTGGCCTGGTTTCCGTGAGAGTTATGGAGCTTAGGGCACGGATCCAATGCTGCTCTTTGTTTAAGGCCACTTTGGTTTATAATACCGGAGCAGATCATGTGCTCAAGGTCATGGCCAGCGACAGTGACTGATTTTTTCCCCCTCTCATGGAACTACTGCACTGAAGGTCTGAAGCACTGCATAGGGCATTGATCAATAAGCAAAGTCCTTCTATTAATATTTGTTGGAGACATTAGTACACTTAATTAGCATGATGACAACCTTTTTAGGATGCAAAGGATCGATAATTCGCTAACAAGGTTCCTTGCTTTACCACTAGTTGTGCTGTTTGGTGGCCTTTTTTATTCAAGAAAGATGTTTGGCCTGCCAAGAAAGGGAGATGTTAGGTATAGTGAATGGTTGTGATCTCATGAGCCCTTACTTTTTGGTCCTCTTTTGACATGTGAACAATTCACCTCCTGATGCTCTGTCCAGCTAGGAAAAGGTTCTTCCATGTGCTTGGAACAGGCAACCAAAAAACTCAGATTGTTTGTATATGACTTGGAGCGTAATTCCCATTCATCTCTCTTTTCCTTCTTTCTCCGCGTAGCAGTTAAAACTTCATTTTGTTGATAATATTAACGTACCATTTAAAAAAGAGAGTATTTGAATAGCACCTTGATTTTTTCAGATATATTTAGCAACTTTTAATGTCAAATTCACGTCAGTTGTGGCAATGAGCTGTTCCAACGAATTAATTATTTTGTGTGACTGATGAGTACCATCCCAATAACAGTTCTCTTCATTTCAAGTCAAGGAACAGTTTTTATTATGTGCATGGATGTCTAACCAACCTATTACACTGACCTTCTCTAAAAAAAAAAAAAAAAAACCTATTACACTGACCAGCTCCTAGTCCTAGGCAATGGTCCACATCAAGGTCGTCCTGTTTCCTCAGTCTTGGCATGAGTTGGTACCAATCCCAACTACATACTAGCTGATACAACCCAACCCAGAAGTGTGTTCTTGGCGCTTCACTTTAACATGGGATGAGGACACATATGCTAACATGGCTGGATTTTAAAAACTTGCCTGCAAACAAGTTACATGTGACAAACAAACACATGCTTATCTCCATTGGCAACAGCAAAAGGAATGCAATGTACCAAAGTCTTTTTAGGGGGTGGAACGAAAAAGAAAGTTACTTTAACCAAAAAGGTCTGCAAACCCACAAGGGAACATAACATTATCCTTGTGTTCTTTCACAGCTTGTTCTTGGCAGAAAATGAACTAATTACGAGTCAATCGAGAGAGAATGCGCCTAACCGTATGAATAAAGGTAAGCCCTCAACTGGCGTATCACTTTCCTGTACGCATTGCATGAACATTTTCCTAGACCTATGAAACATTATGCGGCGCCAGACCCTATCTCCTGTGAAAATGCTCTATGCTTCAGATGCCATGTCCGGGTGTCTACATATGTCGGGTCTGTGTTCATCCCCAAACTTTAGTTCTGGAACTACTTGGTCAACTTCAGCATATGCCTGAGAGTTCAGACTTCAGAGTTAAGAATATAAACTGCCACGTACATACCGTTAACCTATTTCTGCCCTTCACATCAATGATATTGGAGTTAAAACTTGGAAGAACCAACTATATGATTTTGAGACAAACACATCTTAGATTGGAAGATAGAGTTCACATGTCACAGCCTCGTAGGTTGAGTAGCTGAAACTTATATCATAACATTCATCATCTATGATACAAGACAACCATAACATGCCCATATATAGGAGAACAGCACGATTATCGCATACCTTACATTTACACACACATAACATGAGTCTTAATAACTGACATTTACACACACATAAGTGGGCGCCGACAGGCTAGCATGTCGTCGCTGATGGATTAGGGGATGGCTAGAGTCCGTCATGGCCGTACGTCGGCGCGCAGAAGGGCGGCCGTGGCCACCGCGTCCTTTTCGCACGCCCGTAACAGATGGGAACACACTTTCTCAGTTGCACGTCCAAGCAGGATGCATCCTTGCGCGTACGGAGGGGAGGAGGCGACACCCTCCCTGTCGGAGCGCGAAGAGGTCGAGGCCGGCCGACAATGAAGGCCAGTACGTACATCGTGCGAATTAAAGAATCAAACTCACCTGATCAGCCGGGCGATGCAGCAGCGGAGGGCAGCCGGGCGACGCGCCTTGAGGTCATCCCACGGCGTTGATGGTTGCCGGGGAAGCACATCTCGGCCGGGCAAGGTGGCGACGGAAGTGGTCATGCGTCGTAACTGAGTGATGCAGTCATGCAGACCGCGGCGCGCTCGTGCGGCTGGATCGAGCAGTACGCTCGCGACGTGGAGGCGCCCTCGTGTGACGACGACTGAAGTATGAGGGGCCGAGTCGGCGCTGTCGCGACTCGGGCGCCTGGAGCTGGACACATGCGCCGCGCGCGGCAGCACCCTCCTGGAGCATCGCCGATCCAGAGCAGAGCAGGGAGGGCCTTGCAACGGTAGGGACGCTAGCTGCGACGACCTCACGTGGCACGGCCAGGACAGTGGCGCGACTCGGATTGATGACTGCCTCGAGCTGCTAGGCCGGGGGCAAGATCTTCATTTAGCGCAGTATTTTTCTTCTCACTATGGAGGGAAACTTCTTCTTTGTCGACAAAAACTCGCATAAGCTCTGTCTCTACGGAGGACAGTTTGCCTTCAAGAGAAGCATTTATAAGCTTGAGTTTTCTTCGATTGTGGGCTGCAGTTCATTTCTTCGCTTCTGTGAGAAGCAAAAGCTCCCAAAAGCTACCCCAAGGGCCTTAGATAACTTCAAAAGATCAGCACGAAGAGCGGACTGCTCCTTTAAATATCAAACTCCCACTGTGCACAAGAAAATCCTTTCAGTTGGCGAAAGATGTTTGGATAAATCATTCCATCCACTGAGCTACAAGAGAACAAGAAAACTGAGAAAAAAGAAGAATGACATCAGTGGTTCTTCGCCGGAATCTTGTCATTGGCACCAAGATCAGGGGCACTGCAACTGGCCGGTGGGTATCAAAATGTAGAATGGAGGACGAATGCGGGGTCAGCTTGCGGTTGCATCCTCCTCCTCTCCGCAACTTGAGTTGTTTCTATTAGCGGACTCTCAGCATGTGGCATTGCTAAAATGAGTCTCTGGACACTTTATAAGGCCTTTTTTTTTGGGGGGCAAGGGATTCCACTTTATAATGTCACTGTGCTGTTAGCTAGCTACCTCAAGGGGAAGGGAGATCTCAGCTAAGAACAGCAATGGGGAACGGATTGGAGAAGGAGAACTGGGTTCAGAGGACAGCTATGTTGGCTTGGGGGAGGAAGAACAAGTTTCAGTGTTCTGTTACACGATAAGATGCTTCATCAGTCACACGCTACACGATATATAGAAACGGCGCGCAGGCCTTGTGGCTCGCATGCCACATTCAACGAAAAGCACAATTAAAGGGAGTCGCGATCACTTATCCCATTCGAGCCCGCTGACTAGAACATTGGGCCGCCGCTTGCGAGCAGGCCACCAATTCTCTGAAGAACCCAAGGCGAAGAAGGTAATTGCGAGTTGCGACAGGAATGAATGAGGGGAGGATCTATGTGCCCAGTAGCACTAGCACAATCAAATTTGACAAAGCCGTCAATTAATGATCCATGCCGAACCATCATAATCTTTGTGCACGAGACGGCAACGAACGAGAGCACCTGCTTCTGCTCCCTGCAAACTCGACGACATTCGTCAATGTCTTTCACACCATGCACTTCGCTGCACAGCGCTTGCAAAGACAAATTGGATCCTCGTCGATCGGCGCTGTGCTCGGCTCTCTTATCGCCTGCAGCGTCTCCACCTACCTCTGCTGCTGGTGCGAGCGAGCTCGAGCGTGGCGCGAACAGCGTTCGCGCGCGCGAGAGCAGAGCGGCGTCGGGGAGCGTTGGAGGAGCGCCATTCTGACTTCATCCACCTAGCTCCGGAGAAGCTTCGTGGTGATTCCTACTGCCGTTGCATCACGCAAGATGGACCTCCCGCCTGACGATGGTGGAGCTCTACGAGCGGCTCAGTCTGACGGCCGAGCACCACACGCCGCCCAGCCCCTGAGCTCACCTTCCGGCTTCTTCAGAAGCAACGCCACCCCGCAATGGTCTTAAGACCAGAGCACACTTCAGTGCAATGATGTCGCTGTGGCCGCGAACTCAGCATCCGTGCGCACCGGCCGTTCTTTCTTGGAGGCTGTAGCTCTCGGACTTCTAGCAGGAAAAGAATCTTGGAGGTAATTAACACCGTAAGAGGTTATTTTTCTCACAGATTTTGCATCGTTATTTTCGTGTGAACAGCATTACTAGTACTTTCTTTACAACATGGATAAGTAAAAAACACCTGTTTATGAAAGAAAAAAAAAACATGCGACAACTGGTTACAACAAATTTGCAACAGAGGTTACACTGTAAGTGACTGGTATGCGAGAGGTGGGCTCTGGTCGCAGCAGAGCCTTTCAAATTTCAATCCGAAGTTGATGAAACAGTCGGTAGGAGGTACATTGTACTCAAATCCAACTAGTATGGTAACAAACAAGAAACATAAACTTTAGGGGCATTTGTGTTTTTACCCTCACTTTGAACTCTAATTCTGATTTTACCCTCACTTTTTTGACTTTGTGATTTTACCCCTGATTTTTCAATATGAAGACAGATCTTACCCTCAGTAGGGGTAAAATCAGAATAATTTTATTTTGATTTTACCCTTAGTAGGGGTCAACTCTGGCTTCAGGTTGAAAAAACAGATTTGCCGTTGCGAGTGTTACCCTCCAACTTTCGGAAGAACCCAAGATGAAGGATATTGCGACAAAGATGGAGATGTCCGTTGTCAATATTTGTACTAAGAGTAGGGTTCGACGAGATCTGACCAGCAGTAGCACTAGCAGCAGCAACATAGCAGTTCCGAAAGTGATCGCATTGGAGATTAAGTACAGATTTGCCCTCAAAAAGTGTCTCTCGAAAGTAACCGCGTCCTCGCCTGGAGAAGGAGCAACTGCTGGACTGGAAGCGGGATTACCGTCATTGCGATGCTTCTTATAATAGGCTTTACGGTCGTACCATTCTGGTTTCATCCATTGCGGCGGCTGCAGTGTCGCCTGGAACGTCATGTTGACGAAGAGCGCGGCCACCGTCATGAGCCACCCGCGCATCTGGAGCAGGTACTCCTTGTCCTCATCATCAGCCTTCTCGGCTGCAACCGTGATCTTGAGGCGACCTGATCGGGGATCCCTCTGTTCCGCATCGCCAGTCGCCTGCTGATCAACTGGTGCCTGGTTGCTTCTAGATGCGTCCGGGCCTTGTGCTGCTGTCGCAGCACTGGTAGCCGGCGGGCCTGTTGTGTGGCCTGTAGCAGCATCTCCGGCTGGCTGGTTGTTTCCACAGGTGCGCCCCGCCTTCTTGTCCTGGTGCCGCAGCAGCAGCAGCAGCACCTGCAGTCGCCTGTCGGCTGCAGGTCTTGTGCCTCATTGTTATCTGGAGCAGCAGCAAACCGTTGGGGGAGCAGGTTCCGCCGAGGCCGCAGCAGCAGCACCGGCAGCTTGAGGACCGCCGTTGTTCTGCCGGATGCGCTCCCCCTGTTCCGCACCGCCAGGCGGTGGTGTAACCTGCTGGTCTCGTGCCTCTCCCGGTTCATCTTGTTCTTGGTCTGGTTGGGCCGCCGGCAAGACGGATGCCACATCGGCAGCCGGTGGCTGCTGGTTGCCCGATACAGACCATTGCAGTCTCGGTGCTGAAGCGTTCCCAGGTGGTGCCTGATGTTGATCTGACGTTGCATTACTGCCAGCTCGTGCCGACGCCTCGCGTCGGCCTTGAGGGTGGTTATTGCTTCTAATGCTGATGTCGATGTCGGTCACGGTAAGGTCGAAGCTGAACCTGTCCAGCATGCTTAGAGCCCGCCTCACGTTCTGTACGTCCACACACATAAATAAATAATCATATGGTTGCACAGGTGCCCTAACACTTTAGCATAAACGTCATCTTTTACTTGTATATTACTTCATCCGACCAGAAAGATAAGTATTTTAATGTTTCGTAATAATAATAATAATAATAGTTTTGCTTAATAATATCTTTAAAAATAAATCATATTAAGTAGAAAAAATGTGTATTATGATGATAGCCAATTTTACGATAAATATTGTAATATTATTTAATGTTGAGAATCTTAACGACCCCTTTGCTATTGACAATCAAAGTTGCAAGATTTTGACTTTGACCAAACACAAAAATTCTTATATTTCTAGGCAAAAGGAGGATATCACGGCACAAGCATGATGTACAAATATGATTGTTTACCTCAAATAAATCATCAACATTGACAGGACGTACAGGAAGACTGGAGACTTGATCATACGGAGGTGCATCATTAGTAGTGTTATGATTTGATATCCATGAAGGGTTAGACTACTTCAATGTTGACTATTATACACAAGCAGAGGGGGGGGGGGGGGGGGGGACAAAGCAGTATCGTGTACATGATACAGTTTGGGCACAATTTATTAAGCTAGGAAATCAAGTTGAACTCATAATTGTGCACAACAGATGAAAAAATTGATTATGTTAAGAATTCTACATAACAAGAAACAAGTATCAACATTGGAGGTTTATGACACTACTCTCTTGTTGACGTGACATCTTATAATTAACAATATGAGATAATGCATTGGGAGTAGCTAGTATTATTACCTGAAGGCATATTTTTACTGGAGACGAGAATAATTTATTTATCTATTATTATATATATAGTTGACCAAGAAAAGGAGCCACCACTGTCACTCTAAAATGCTAGAAATTCTCACGTTAATCCGAGAAAATAAGAAGAAAAAATTACCCACCACTGCCATTATGAAAAAGTATCACAAAACCCCCTATAAGTATTTATAAAAGTGCTAAATTCAAAATAAAAAAATAGCCAAAAATATCCCTCGCACCTATTTCTAAATTACCCACCATGCCATTATAAAAAATAGCTAAATTCAGAAAATAGAAAATACAAAAATACAAAAATGCCCTTCACAACTATTTCTAAATTACGATTAGCCAAAAATACAATTCAAATGTTTTAATATTTATCCAAGGTCATTATAAGAAAAAAATATAAGAACAACAGGACTCTTAGCATTTGGATTGGTTCGGACATATTTTTGTATATATATAAGATTTGATTGACAAAGGGATGAATGAAGGGGGATTTAATTTGTGGGAACGAATTGAATGACAAAGGGACGAAAGAAGGGGGATTTAATTTGTTGGAACTAAACAGCGAAATCTTCATCATCATGATTGCGGCGCCTTTCATGGTGAGCACTACTTCTATTGAGGCTGTGAGAGGGTCTCATATGTCAACCGTTGCACGATGCATCAATCGTGGTCGCCGGGACCGCAGATTGGACGGCACAACCATTAGCTTCGGGCGACAACGACAATTACCAGCATAATCTCAGTTCCGCGATGAGTTGAGTTTTAGGGCCTCCGCCTCTATTAGGGACAAGATGACAAGACAACTTGGGCAGGACAGGAAACAAACGATATTGTAGGCGATGGCTGTACGGAGGCTGCGGTGAACCTCCATCGTCGGCGCGTGCCCATACATGTACACACGGACAACACATATTGCCTTGCAAGGGAATGTGGAGAACTATGATGAACATTCGCGTCTGCAGCCAAGGAGAAGAAGCAGGGCTAGGTGCGTCCGGCACCATGCATGGCAACACAGTGGAGAAGAAACTTCATTCCGTTGATGATGAGCTTATTGGTTGTATCCAGCCCAAGGTTTGCAAAATCGAAAAAATCGGAAAATTCAAAATCGACAAAATCGGACCGGTTATCGACGAAATCGAGCTACCGATTATGCTACAGTATATAGGTTTGATTTTTACTGAAAATCGGGCAATCGATGAAACTGAGCCGGACCGATAAGTCCGATTATCATGATAACCGACCAATTTTCAATGATTTTGCAAACCTTGATCTAGCTATCCACGAAGATGGTTGAACTCGAGACCTCAAACATGAACGCAAAGGCTGCACGCAAAGATTTGTTTGAAGCAATGCCCCTTGAAACATGGTCGTTTCTGCTGGGCGATGCCTAACACAAGCGATAACAGGTTGATTACTCATCTATGTTTCCCTTTCTTATCTTCCGGTTTTTTCTTCTGATACAATAGAGTTGCGATTAAAAGTTGTTACTGACATGTAGGAATACTACGGATGAGAGGCAAAGATTCGTGAATCATCATTTTGTGCTTTATGTTTTACTACGTGACATATTGCCAGGCCAAGGAAGAAAAGAGAACGATGGAAGCAATGTAAACAAGGGCAGCACGATGCGCAACTGCAGGGAAAGATGAGAGGCAAAGATTCGTGAATCATCTTTTTGTGCTTTATGTTTTACTACCTGACATATTGCCAGGCCAAGGAAGAAAAGAGAACGATGGAAGCAATGTAAACAAGGGCAGCACGATGCGCAACTGCAGGGAAAAATTAAGCACACTAGCCTGTCAAGATCATATCGTGGGTGCTAATTTGATTGGTACCTGGTACCATTATCTCTAACTAATAGGGAATTAAGCAGGGATCCCAACGGGAAGAGTGTGCATACATAGCGATAACGGGGTGAGAACAAGGTTTACGATGGCAACAAAGTTTGTTATGGATCATCATGGTTGAGTTCGTAAAGAGCTTAGTTTGGACCACAAAACCAACAACAGAGCAAGTGAAAGCTTGATTCTCTTAGTTAAACTAACCGAGCAATTGCTATGGAATTACATTTGATTGATGAACTCATTAGCAAAATTATGATTTACGGCTGCAACAAGTAATCCTGAAGCCTTCTAAATGACTGAGCATTTTTTTTATGTGGTGGTCAACTTTTACTATGCCAATGTATATGTATTGGAAACCTCTTTGGTATGCAAAATAAACAAAATTTAAGATTAGGCTGAAATATTCTTAATTGCACTATACACAACCATGCCAATGTATATGTATTGGAAACCTCTTTGGTACATGCAAAATAAACAAAATTCAAGATCAGGGTGAATAAAAATATTCTTAATTCCTTTATGACTCGGACTTATCGAGATCGAATTATTTGGTTTTTCTTACAGCTGGAGAAGTTACAGTAGTGCTAGCTCTGCTCCACCTTAAAAAAAAATTCTTCTAAAAAATAAGCTACTGATCTACAGTACAAGCTTTTAATATACAACAATGTATGTCCGCAGGTATATAACAAACCTACCATTATTCAATACAACCATTGGTGGATAGCTGTATCCTTAACAATATGGTAATTTTAGGATACTACAACATACATCAATCTATCGCAATATATACAATGTATGAAAGCACACAATTGTGTCTACTAATACAATTTTAAAAACTAGGTAGGCAAACAATTTAGAATACTTAGTGGAACAATATATTTTAAAATAATAATCCTTGGCCCTTTTTATGAACATCAAGGTTTTTCTATATGTTTGGTGTTTTATGCAAATTAAAATGATAACTAAATAAATCATCAACACAAATTAACCTATTTATTTTGAAGTAAAATATGAAGAATACTTAATCTGCAATCAACCTACAGATACTAGAAACTCTTAGTTACTCCTTCAAGTTGTACATAATTAATAGGCTTAATTGCAAATCCCACCCTATAAGTTGCCTTTAGTTTGATATTCCTCCCCATAAGTTCATTTGTTGCAAAAAACACCCCACCACACCTCAATTTTTTGCAAAAACCACCCCAATTTTTATGTACTCTCTCAAATAAGCTAAAAAATGCACGAAAAATGCAAGTTGAGCTCCTAGCTTGAGTCTCGCATCTGTATACGGTAGCGATGGAACCATCGAGCAGTTAAATTTGCTATGTTTAGCTACAGTTGTAGACGGTTAAAACACACATAAAACAGTGTATTTTAGTGAGGTGCGTCCATAACAGTATAAGATACGGCCAAATTCCAAAACTTAACTCGAGTTAAATTAATCAACTCATGTGTTCAAACGCCAACAATAAAATTTTGAGTCTATTTGAGAGAGTACATAAAAACCGGGGTGGTTTTTGCAACAAAACTGGGGTGGGGTGGTTTTTGCAACAAACGAACTTATAGGGTGGAATATCAAACTAGAGGCAACTTATGGGGTGGAATTTGCAATTAATCCTAATTAATATGATAAATAGTTACAAATCTAGCCGCGCAAATGCGCGAGCCGCCATACTAGTTATATTGAGAGAAGCAAGAGAACCTTTCTCTCTTTGCAAACCAAAATAAAAAAGAAGAATTCCCATTAATTAAGAGAAATTCTATGATGCTTGGAGTTTATTGTAATTGTTCGTTTGGCCAAATCTACTGTTAAAAATAGGAGGAATCTAATTATAAAAAGAACTTTAAGTTGTGGACTCGTACCAAAAATCGGTGGGCCAGGTACAAATATTTATGGACGGTTACTTTAACTATCGTGTATGATATGAGTCATATGATGAACAGCTGAGACTACAAGTACCATGTTAACTACGAGGATGCCAAACGCCGGCGAGGACGATTCGGTGGACCGGTCCTCTATTGCAACGGCTCTGGGGCGGTACTTCGGCAACTGCAGCACACGGCCTCTGGCCGTCCGGGCATCATGAACGGCACAGCCGATCGCGGCTGGACATTGAGGGAAGTCGAACGCAGCTCCATCCGCGCAGGCTTCATCCTCCATTACTTGTGCATCATCAAAGACAGGATGCGTTGGGATGTCAGATAAAATGCGCGTGGGAGCTCGTGGAAGAAAGGAGCAGCACAGGGTCTACGGCGTGCTGGAATACACGCTACTGGGTCGCGAGGATATGTCGCCGTGGCGTCGATGCAGCGATCGAACGGCAAGCGGTGCTTGCCCCAGACCTCACGGGTACCGACGGCCGGGCATGCCGTCCTTGGCAAGGCGAGGCGAGGCGCTGCAATCGTCGTTCTCTGGATGGAGATGCGACGTGGTTCGCGGGAACAACAGATGGACGACTAATTAACGAAGGGACAATTGCCAACATACCCAGGTTTACAGTGAATTAATTTTTTTTGGAAAAAGTCCATTTTACTCCCCTAAACAATCCACTTTGTCTATTTTATCCCCTAAACAAAATGATGGCTCATTTTACCCTCCAAACAATTCTATTTGGTGCAATGTACACCTCTTTGAAGTTAGTGTGTTTTGTATCTCAACCTACAAGTGGAATTTGAAGCTCAAATTTTGCATGATGGTAACTCACACAAAAACCTATATTAGGAATTTATGACATATTATTTTGATATTATTTACATAGTTAATATAAATTAAAGTTATATGCATAAATATGATATCAGAAAAATAATTTAAAAATATTTTAACATAGATTATTATGGCAACTAACATCATGCAAAATTTGACCTTCAAATTCCACTTGTAGAATGAGAAACAAAAGAAACAAACTTCAATAGGGTGTACATTATTGCACCGAATGAAATTGTTTGAGGGAGTAAAGTGAGCCATCATTTTGTTTAGGGGGTGAAACAGACAAAGTGAATTGTTCGGGGGAGTAAAATGGACTTTTTCCTAATTTTTTCCAAGCACGGTAGAAGTTCTCATTAATAAAACTCACATGACTTAAATAACTCCTTATAAAACTCACCAGAGAGAAGAGATGATTTTATGGTGCAGCCCTGATAATGTTTTTTTTTCTAAACCCCAGGAATGTTAGTCTTACTAGTGTTGCCACACGAATTCTAAAGTATTAATTATCCAAAAAAAGAATTCGCAGCAGGGAGAGGTCCGCCCCAGGTGGGTGCTCGGGGTCGAGCAAGATCGCCTTGGGCCGGGTCGAACTCGAAGTGGTCGGGGTGGTCGAGGATGACAACAGCCTTAGGGGCGGCGGATCTGCTCGGTGGCGTGGTGGATCTGATCGGTGGCCAGCTCGACACTAACTAGAAGGGAGGCGCGGCGGTGCCTGGGGTCATCGGGCCGTAGCAGATCTACTTGGTTGTGAGGGAAAGAGGGAGGGAGGAGCGCAAACGCCAGCGATGAGGGAGGTAGGATCGCGAACGCCGGCGACGAGGGAGGGTAGTTTGGTTGAGGAGCGGGAGGAGGGAGGGGGCGGCACACTGTGTTGATGGGGAGGAGGCGGCGGGTAGACCCATTCGAGGGGAGAGAAGAGGAGGTCGATGGGTGATGGGGAGGGATAGAGAGAGGGGAGGCCAGCTAGACGCACGGACACGAGACCACGTCGGAAGCAAACTAGAATGAGTGTGATTTTCGGGTCCGGGGGCCTGTAACATCAGACGGGCTATTTGCCTCCGGTCTGTGATACACGCAATCACAGACGGAATTTAAGTTTCCTCGTGTGTTATCACCCGTATGATTTAGAGTTAGACCTAGCAACATAATATAGACGTGAATAAGTCAATCCTGTCTGTGATCACTAAATTACAGATGGATTAATCTAATTCCCTGTCTGTGATATAGTGTCTCCTGTTTGCTGTTTTGTAGTAGTGAAAGGACGTTATTGTGAGTACCTCCATCGCCACTTCTGGTTTGGCTGCTCTCATTCTGAACTTCGATGATCCCTTCATCTCCGTTAGGAGGGACTTGGATGGTGACATGGTTGGGATCGGAGGGGGAGCTGCCTCTGGCTAGAGACACGACCGCGTTGCTGGTGCCGGTTCCAGTCTCCACATTCGCCATCTCCACAGCTCAGGAGAGTGAGGGAAAGGGCAGGAGAGTAGGCTCGGGAGGCAGCTGAGAGCAGGAAGAGCTCGATCACCTGTAGCTTTGCTGGGGCTGGGACGATCTATAGCGGGAGATCGGGGCCGGGGAAGACGACGGCAAACTCCTCCTTGCGCAGAGCTGTGGCAAGAGATAACGGTTGCTCAGATGATGGCGGCGCCCTCGGCGTTGCCCTTGTATAGATAGGCGCGCGAGCAGCTGACAGCAGTTAATGCAGGGCACAGGTGGGCGGTGCGTCGCGTTACGGCAGTTATGAAAGTGGTCGGCAAGGACGCTGCGGCGCATTGGTTTATAGCTATGTTTTGTCGTAAAACTCTTAATGGGTCAGGCCTAACTTTTAGAAGAAGCTGTCTTGATTTATGTGGGCTATTTTATCGAATTAGAGTCTATCACAAAATTAGGGTTTCCCTCTTATAAATAGTTGAAGAGACCCCCCTGTGTACTCTGACATCATAATTTCGCAATAAAAAATTTCATCTCCTCTATTCCAGTTTAACTTTTTGTTATCTGTCGTGATCTACGTGCCGTCGCTCCGCCGATAACCTAACACGTTATCAGCATGCTCTACGAGGAATTCGCCAGAAGATCGGTGAGCCACGGTACGGTTTTGTTGTTTTTCGTATGCTTGTTTATCTTTACTCGTTGCAGCCAAGATCTGTCCATTAGAAGGGCTAACCAGCAGATTCGTCAAGAAGAGAAAAGCAACTCAGATCTGCACGATACATCTCGTGCAGATCGCGCATGGGCCTTCGTGCCCCGCGCAAACTGCGTCGGATCACCGCGCAAACGATCGGATCTGCACGATACATCCTGCTGCAGATCCAGATCGCGAAAGATTAGATCTGCACGATACATCCTGTTGCAGATCCAAATCTCAGAAAAATCAGATCTGCACGATACACACTATTGCAGATCTGGATTGAAAACAGCAAGCAAAAAGCAGCAAAAACAGATCCGGCGCAACGTCGCCAGGACAAAGCTTTTGGTGCAACGTCACCGAATCGCCGAGTTCTTGAGATCTACAGTGGTTCACGAAGAACCCTACCTAACCCTACCCGGCACGAAGTCCTGTACAGCAAGGCGCCATGTCGCCGTCCTCAAGACCCGCATCACAAAGAAACAAAGGGAACCGGGATCTACCCTAACCCTAGCTCGAGATCGACATGCAAAATCAGAAGCACAAGGGGAATCGGGTTCTACCCTAACCTTAGATCTACAGAAGAAAAAGATATCATCGCGGCAACTCGGGCCGCCGCCTTGCCGCTTGGGCCGGCCTCCGCACCGATGCGCCGCCGCGACCCACGGCCTCCACGAACGCCGCTCCGGGCCGCCGCCTTCCAGCGCTGCCATGGCCTGCGAGCCGCGAGCACCAGGGCGCCCGCCCGGGCCAGGTCACCGCGCCGCACGCGCCTTGGCCACCGCGCGCGAGCTTCGCGCGCGCCGTCACCCGCAAGCCGCCGTGCGCTCACGGCCCGGCCACGCGCCACCCCGGCCATGGCCCTGGTCCCGCGCCGCGCCGCGCTGACACGAAGCCGCCGCACCGCGCTGGCTGCAGCACCGCGCTACGCCGGCCTGGACGGAGAGCCAAGTGCGCCATGGCTTCGGGATTCATCTCTCTGGACCAGATCTGTGGAGGAAGAAGGAAGAGAAGAGAAGAAGAAAGAAAGTGCGGCGGCTGGTGAGGAGAGAAGTGAGGAGTGAGTGGAAGACTAGGGTTTCACCCAGTTTATAAACTCCCTTCGGATTCTTACAAAAAAGACCTCGCGATCTTCAGAAATTGCGAAGAAGTCCTCGCGCGGCTAAGGTTTTACAGAAAAGTCCACAACTTACAAAGAAGTCCTGAAGATATAAGAAAATTACGAGATATACTCGAAAATTCTGAAGAAGCCCTCGGAATATCAGATTATTATGAAAATATCCTCGGAACATCTGGAATTTACCAGAATATCCCTGGAACATCTGAAAATTACAGAAAAATCCTGTTAATTACAAAAATTGACATGGATACTCCGAAAATTGCTGGATTGTGTTATTTTTGCACATAACACCCCAGTTTTTTGTGATTTTATATAAAAACACCAATATTATAACTTAAACACGTAGTTTTTGTACACTTATGCTCTCTATTACTTGGATACATGAATTAATCCTTGCACATTGACATCATGCAGATGTCTGACCTCGTGAAGAGAGACTTTGAAGTCTTGACTCCTCATGGAAGCAACTACCTGTCATGGGCACTTGATGCGGAGATCCTCCTAAGCAGTAAAGATCTTTTGAAGACTGTTCTGCCTAAGGCGGGAGACACTGCCGCAACAAATGTGGAGAAGGCGGAGGCATTGCATTTCTTGTGCCACCACTTAAGTGCTACTCTGAAGAGTGAATACATGACAGAACGTGATCTAAAAGTCTTGTGGGACTCATTGAAGAAACGCTTTGAGCAGATTGAAAATGTCTTACTCCCCAAGGTTGAGCGTGAATGGCAAAACCTACGCTACCAAGACTACAAGACTGTGGAGGATAACAACACCAAGCTTTATGGGATTGTCACACGCATGAAGCTTTGTGGCAAAGAGCTCACGCAAAAGGATCTTATTAACAAGACCCTCTCCACCTTTCACCCTAAGTTCACTCACGTGAGCCACCAGTACAAGAAGGAGAATTATGAAACCTATATCGCCCTGAGTAATGCATTGCAGCAAGATCAGGGAGAGGACGAATTGATCATGGAGAATCATAAGAATCGTCCTACTGGCTCATTGGCACCGCATGAAGCGAATGCCTTCTCCTTCAATAAGAAGAAGAAGAACAAGAATAATAAGGGTAAAGGTGCTCCCAAAGCTTCACCAAATGCACCCCCGAAGGTTCAAAACAAACCTAATGCTTTCAAAAAGAACGCAAAAGGGAAGTCAAAGAAGACACCTTCAGGAGGAGCGTACGGTGAACAGGATCAAGATTGCTATAGGTGTGGTATGCATGGCCATTGGTCTAAAATATGTGAAACACCACAGAAGTATGTTGACATGTACAAAGACCTTAAAAAGAAGCTCGCGCAGCATGAGGCTAATTTTGTTGAAGGCATACAGCCAACAGCAAAAGCACCAATGGGCCAGACAACACCAAGCAAATCCTCTGACCTGGAGTTGGACAATGATCTCGTGGATGAGGACATTGATGATGAGGAAGATGTGCATGGAGATTCTACATAGTCATGAAGACTATTAAAAATTACTTAGTTATCTATTTGTCATAGGAGTGAAATAAGTTTAAATTCCTCAAAGGAATTAGTTCGTTTATGTAATCTCTCGAAGAGAAGACATTTGCTTTGAATAAATCAGTTTGTGAAGTTTGTCATTTATTACTCTCTTTGTTTATACATTTCTTATGTATGAATTACAGCATTGTGGAGCAAAATGACTATGGATGAGGAGCTCTGTCTCGTAGACAGTTGCACCACCGCTACTATTTTAAGGGACATTTGCTATTTCCCAACGCTTCAAAAGTACACTGGAAATATTCTTACTGTTATTGGCAATAACAATAAGATTGTTGGCACATGAAGAGCCACATTTGTCCTACCAAATGGTACGCAATTAACAATCCAAGAAGCATTACTTTATCCGGATTCAACCCGGACATTGTTAAGCTTTAACGATATCCGAAGAAATGGGTTTCACGTAGAAACCAATGACGATGGAGGTGAAGAACGTCTTATCATAACCAACAAAGAAGGCAATAAGAAGACCACTATTGAAAGTTGTCCGTCAGTCAAAGAAGGCTTGTACTATACGTACATTAAGCCAAACAAAAAATTTGCTACGTTCAAGACCATCTTTACCAATCAAGAAGCATATATGTTATGGCATGATCGTCTTGGTCATCCTGGCCTCAATATGATGCAGAGAATTACGAAGAATGCAACGGGGCATAACTTGAAGACCAAAAATTTCCCAAATCAAGAAGATTTTTTGTGTATTGCATGCGTAAAGGGGAAGCTTATTACTCGCCCCTCGCAGCTTAAGATTCAAGCAAAATCTATATCATTCCTTGAACGAATTCAAGGTGATATATGCGGACCAATTAGTCCTTTATCAGGACCTTTCCGCTACTTCATGGTGTTAATAGACGCTTACTCGAAGTGGAGCCATGTATGTCTATTATCTACTAGAAACCATGCATTTGCACGATTGACTGCCCAGATCATACAATTAAAGACACATTTTCCAGACCATAGAATCAAATCCATTCGAATGGATAATGCTAGAGAATTGAAATCGAAGGTATTTGATGATTATTGTATGAGTATGGGCATCAAAGTGGAACACTCCGTACCACACGTGCATACACAAAATGGTCTCGCAGAATCATTAATCAAGAGGATCAAATTGATCGCTCGACCATTGTTACAGAATTGCTTATTGGCTACCTCTTGTTGGGGGCATGCGGTGTTGCATGCAGCAGCACTTATCCAATTACGACCATCTGCTACATATGAAGAATCACCATTAGCATTGGTGCGTGGTAGAATACCAAATGTTTCCCATTTACGGAGATTTGGATGTGCTGTATACATTCCAATCCCTCCACCTCAGCGAACTGCTATGGGCGCACAACGGAAACTTGCAGTTTACGTTGGTTATGAAAGTCCGTCCATAATCAAGTACTTAGAACCCTCCACTGGAGATTTGCATACTGCAAGGTTTGGTGATTGTATCTTTAATGAAGATCATTTTCCGGCATTAGGGGGAGGAAAATATCTCTCTAGAGAAGAATGCCGGTAAATAGATTGGGATGCTAAAGGAATCCTAGGAATGGATCCTCGCACTAAAGAAGCTGAACTCGAAGTTCAGAATATACTCCACTTGGAGAGAGTTGCTAATGAATTGCCTGAAGCTTTCACCAACACAAGAGACATTGTGAAGTCTCATATACCAGCCGTAAATGCTCCTGAAAGAATAGAAATTCCATTTGAAGGGGATGAATATATGAAATTCCAATCTTCTTCCATAAAAGCAACGAATACTAGGAAGAGGGGGAGTGAACCAGTTACAAGGGCACCCAAGAAGCCTAGAGTACAAGCACAAGCTAAAACTCCTAGGAGACGTCCTGCGGAGAAGAAGCTTAAGCAAACTGCTCAAAAGAAAACCAACGAAGGTGAAAGTGATCCACATGAAGTGGTGAGACTTGAAGAACCAAACCCAAGTGAGAATGTGCACGAAACTCATGAGGGAATACCGGAAATTCCTGACCTCAATGTATCTATTGATAATGAGGATCAAGGAAATGAAAACTCAACGAATTATGTTGAGACGGGAGTGGTATATAATAGAAAGACAATTGAAGTCAATACATACTTTGCCGAAACGATTGCAACACAAATTGATTTGGAATCTGAACCAATATCAATAAAAGAATGCAAGAAGCGTTCTGATTGGCCAAAGTGGAAAGATGCAATCTGTGCAGCGTTAAACTCGCTGAAGAAAAGAGAAGTGTTTGGTAGTGTAAACCTTACACCAACTGGCATTAAACCAGTGGGTCACAAATGGGTGTTTGTCCGGAAGAGAAATGCTCAAAATGAAGTGACTAGATATAAAGCGAGACTCGTAGCTCAAGGTTTCAAGCAGAGACCTGGCATTGACTACGAAGAAACCTACTCTCCCGTAATGGATGGAATTACATTCCGGTATTTGATCTCAATGGCGGTGAATATGAATTTGCAGATGCGACTTATGGATGTGGTCACAGCATATCTATATGGAACATTAGATACAGAAATCTATATGAAAGTTCCAGAAGGTATAAAAGTCCCAAATGAAGATGACCGCAAATTATATAGTGTCAAATTACAGAAGTCACTATATGGTTTGAAATAATCAGGAAGAATGTGGTACAACAAGTTGAGTACATTTCTCTTGCAAAAGGGATTTGTGAAGAATGAAGATTGTCCTTGTGTATTCATAAAGAAATCAGAGAAAGGCTTTTGCATAATCTCTGTTTATGTTGATGACTTGAACATCATTGGTACTACCAATGAAATTGAAGAAACTTGCTCATACTTGAAGACTGAATTTGAAATGAAAGACTTGGGCAAGACTACATATTATTTAGGTTTGCAAATTGAACATACTCCTGAAGGGGTACTCTTGCATCAATCAAACTATACCAAGAAGGAATTAGAGAGATTTAATATGCACGAAGCATATCCACTCCGATCACCTATGGTGGTGAGATCACTTGATATAGATGGAGATCCTTTTAGACCAAAGCAGGAAGATGATGAATTATTGGGACCTCAATATCCATACCTCAGTGCCATCGGTGCTTTGATGTACCTTGCAAATGGTACGAGACCCGATATAGCCTTTGCTGTTAATCTACTTGCAAGATATAGCTCAGCACCAACTCGAAGGCATTGGAATGGCATCAAGCAAATCCTCCGATATTTGAGAGGAACTGAAGACCTTGGATTATTTTTCAAGAAGAATGGAGAATTAACCCTTGTGGGTTATGTTGATGCTGGATATTTATCCGATCCACATAAATCAATATCTCAGACGGGATATGTGTTTTTATTTGGAGGAACTGCAATTTCGTGGAAGTCAACGAAGCAAACATTGGTTGCTACATCGACAAATTACTCGGAGATCATCGCATTGTTTGAAGCTGCAAAGGAGTGCGCCTGGCTCAGAAGGATGACAAGCCATATAATGAATACTTGTGGAGTGGCGTATACTCCATCCCCTACAATTATCTATGAAGATAATAAAACTTGTATTGTACAAGTACAATCGGGATACGTAAAGTCAAACAGGACAAAGCATATGTTACCTAAATTCTTCCACACGCATGAAATGCAAGAGCAGGGAGAGATTTTAGTAACACATGTCCGATCTTGTGACAATCTTGCAGATATGTTCACAAAGGCCTTACCTTCCCGCACTCTCGAAGAGTGTCGGCGTGGTATTGGCATGAGAAGACTTAGAGAAGTGTTTGAAACAGGGGGAGAACTTCCCTAAGTACATCACATTCCCGAACTAAATGAGTTATCTCGAAGATAATTCATATCAGTCATGAAGATTGATAAACATTAATCATGAAGATTAAAAACATTGCACTCTTTTTCCCTTATGAGTTTTTCACATGAAGTTTTCTCAATAAGGTTTTTAACGAGACAATGTGTGCATACAAGTGGTGGTAATATGTGCTCTTTTCTCCAATTTTTCCCACTGGATTTTTAGAAGTTTTTATGAGGCATACTTATCACGATAAAGAGCCCAAGGGGAGTGTTGTAAAACTCTTAATGGGCCAGGCCCAACTTCTAGAAGAAGCTGTCCTGGTCCATGTGGGCTACTTTATCGAATTGGAGCCCAACACGAAGTTAGGGTTTCCCTCTTATAAATAGTTGAGAAGACCCCCCTGTGTACTTTGATATCAGAATTTCGCAATAAAGAATTTCGTCTTCTCTATTCCAGTTTTACTTTTTGTTATCTGTCGTGATCTACGTGCCGTCGTTCCGCCGATAACCTAACATGTTTTTCCGATACTTGGCCAAGGCCGCCGTAACGGTATCGGATAATTGATCGATACTCCGATACCTGCTCGATATATGTATGGGGGAAGTATCAAAAAATGATGATTTTAAAAGAATAATATAATTCACGATACTCTTTCGATACTTGACACTACCTCCACTGATACATTTCACTCATAGCATCTCATTTAAAAACCAACCAAAATCACAATACATAACCCAATCAACATTAATATTAGGTTTACAATTTCGAATTTGGACTACTTGCTATGTTATTGGTACATTGTTGCCTATTCACACATTATATTTATTTATCAACTTTATTTTTCTAGTGTATTTGGTGAATTATTAATAGAAAATAAATACATAAATATATATACTCACGTATTGGCGTACCATACCTGCATCGCGTATCGGAAATACTTAGGTTTATAGCCAGGGGAGGACGGCGGTGGAAGAGCAAGGCAGTCGACGACCAACGCGTTCGGATGGTTGAATACTCACTCAGTGAGGTACTGTAGCATAAGCGAACTGCTACAGTAACTTGAGAGAGATTTAGTCAGCACAGCTAACAGCTACCGAACCGAACGAGGCCGACGACGACCTCGGCGGGCATGCGCCGTCCTTCTGTCGTCGCAAGTGGTCACGGCAGCATTAATTGGGCGACAACGGGACGTAGGCGTGCAGTGAGTATGGGGGCCATGGCGGTGCGTCGTCTAGCTCTTGGACGGCACAGAACGATGGCAGATGGAGGAGGACGGCGGGCGGTTATTCCTTATATGACAACGGCATGCTCAAGCATACCTTATCGCGCGCCGTCCATTCTGCTTTAAGATTCGTAAAAGACTCCCCCGCCCGCGCACGCGTTGACCAGCGCATGCCTGAGTACTGCCTCGCTCCCATACTCTCCGCCCCCGCCCGCCGCCGCCAGCGACGAGCTCGTCTTCCTCTCCGCTCCCCGCTCGACGCCCACGACAAGCTCGTCATCGCCTACAGCTCAAAAGGGACGCCGCAGGCACGGCCAGTTGAGCACAACATCGTCGCCTCCCTGCCTCTATGCTAGCGCCGGGATGCCTACTCCGTCCCTCACATCGAGCGACCTGACCACCTGACCCGTGCCCCCCGTCTCTTGGATCTCAAGTTCTCAACACATCAGCAAGGTGAGAGCTCCTCCATTCTCCCCTCTCTTCCCAATCTCCGCTCCTCCCTCTTGTTTTCTTGTGGTCAGATCTGGAGTCTCTGTCCATCCCTTCTTTTCCCTCTACTGGTGAGACTGAGCATGGATTTAACTGGGCTGGATTTCCCTCACCAAAGATGCTTCAACGAGGTCTTTGGGCATGGATTTAACAGGGCTGGTCTACAAGGTACTCCTCACATACTGCATCCTCGACTAGTACTGCAACGGCATCAAAGGCAAACCTGAGAAGCCCGCATGCATCCCTTTTCTCAGATGAGTGTGCACGAGGTGCTCATTGAGTGTGGTAATCACACAAGTGTGCTGTTCAGTTGTGTCATTAGGAGTATACAGAATTGGTGTGACATGTTATCATTAACCAAGTATATATGCAGGTATAATGTTATCATTAACTAAGTATGTATAGTCCAATGTTATAATCTCTTAGCTTGTGTTTGTTTCTTCAACACTTGAAAATGCAGATGGCATCTCAAACTGTATTCAGATTATGAAAGGTCTAGCACTAGAAGATGTGTGACATTTGCAAGTGCTAGCTGCATTGAAAATGTATATTCAAGTGGACATTGAAATGACATACGGTTGCCTTTCTATGTTTTTACTTGAATTTCTTATCTCTTACCATTCATGTATCGCAGTGATGAGCTTGGTTGGTGTTGAAGGAGTGGAGGAGTAGGACTCTGAGCAGCTGCAGTGAAGGATATTTGAGCACCTGTGAGATTGCCGTTGTGACCGAAGGGTACTTGCTTCGAGCGTCAAACCAGTGACTTGATGAGGAAGACGACGAACTGAAATTTGAAACTGCAAAGGTTGCGGGAGCTGAAGCTAAGATACTTGAGTTGCAAAGAACCAAACGTCAGATGAAGCTACTTGGAATTGCATTCCTGCTTCTAGCAGTTTGGCTTTCAAGGCTAGCCTTGTTTCAGTGATTCTGTAGTCAGATAAGCAAGTAGGACATATTTTAGTGTTTTGTTGTTGATTTTGTAGGACTGTCACCAATGTTATGGCTGACTACAATTGTGCTTGTTAAATAAGTGCTATGATTATGTTCTCTTCCGACCTTAATTAAGGACCTAAGTTGATGTCCTGAAATATGTGTTGGTTGTATGATTGAGATCCTAAACATTGAATTTCTGTCTTGTGTTCTCGTATTGGCTTACCATATTCTCATTTACCATAATGGTTCTTAATGAAACATGCATACAATGCCTTCTCAGATCTGTCGAGGGAAAATGAGATAGTTAAATCGATTGGGTTCGGTTGTTTGTTGGAACTGGGAATTGGGAAAGCACCTGAGATTTTTCAGGCAGTTACTGCTATGTCTAGTGAGTAAAATGGAACAAGAAACTGCAACCATTGTGCTAAGAAAGAATGTTAGACTACAGGCAAAGGAAGCTATTTCACATTGTTTTAGGTTTACCATATAAGACCCAAATAGTACAACCTGGTGGCAGCTCACTATTTGCTATAGCAGAAGTGAGAGGCATTCTAATGCTTAGGCCTGAGACTGTAATTGTCTGATTGAAACAAGATTATTGATGTAAGTTTGTGAAAAACCTGTGCTAAGCTGGGGTACTTGGGCACAAATGGTGTATACAAGTGTTGTTTGGTTAGCCATGCGTCTCAGACTTACCTCAATGTTTAGTTGACCAGTAGCACTTGCACAATGTATTTGACAGTTTCTTTGTGGATATGTGAAACAAAATTGATAGTACAATTGTTTTTTGATAGTATATTTTTCAGTGTATACATGGAAATCAATAGTATAGTACCAAAATTGATGTACATTTTTTTTATTTTTTAGTACAGTACTTTGAGATTATTGTACTTCAATATGTGGAAAAAAAATCGATAGTATAATACTATTTTTATTGATAGCTAATACATCCTTCTTCCAATAGCTATGTTACTTAAGCTAATACATCCTTCTTGCCAAAAAAAAAAAGAAAGAAAGAAAGAAGAAGCTATTGTATCCTAATAGATGTCCAATACTGGCTACAAGTGACAGGTTATGGGGTGAAAGGTGGATGAAGCCATGAAGGATAAGTGAGCCAAATCTTAAATCTAGAGACATATCATCAGCTTCAAACGAGCTTAGTTGGCCAAAAGAACTCCACACAGTGATGGTCTCTACAGGAACAAGCGCTTGAACTTGTCCCTCGCGAACTTGCACAACTCGTCAAATGCCCTGGGATCTGCCAGATAAACATGGTAAGGGAGATCAATGGTGTTATGAGTGGGAAAAAAGCAGTAAGGATGTTGTGCACAACAAATCTGTAGCAGCAAGTCGCAGCAGCAGAAAGAAAGGCCCAAGTAAATATTGCAATTTCAACAGAAGCGCATAACATAGATATCTAGACTTCCAAGTCATAACAGGTTCGTCATAAATGAAAGATGGTGGTTGATCTCAGTCACAGATTTGATAATGTTTCAGGGATATGATAAACCTTGCAAAGATAACTAGAATGATACAACAAAAATGACAAAGCGAATATTCATTCCCTATGACACTTGAAGTCACTAAATCAAGAAACACCCAATCTGCCAGTCTAAATACATAATTACTGCCAGCAGTTTAAAAGTATCAAGAAGAAAGCTAACAAAATTAACCGTGGGTTAGTAAAATTATAGCAGCAAGCATTAAGCAGAATATACTAACAGTTAACAGCATCAACTTTCAGGAAATAAGGGAACAAATGATGTTCAGCCTAGTTACAAACTAGGAAAACACATCCATGAAATGGCTTAGACATCCATATAGTAACTTTTGTAAAAACTTGGAAAACAAGGAAAACACATAAAAATATGAGTTGCAAGCCTGCAACTTAAGTAACTTTCAATTTGATAAACTGTATTTGTAAATATGCATTTTTATTGTGTCGTCAAAACAAGCACAAGCAGAAGGGAGGGAGATCCAACACAACTATGATGTAGTTGAATAATCAAGAGGTACAATGTTGGGGTGGGGTTGGGGGGGGGGGGGGGGGGGGGGGGGGGTAGGAGTATTACGAGAGATCTGGAACCAAAGATGCAAGCCTTATACCTTCTTGAAGAAGGTTTGAAGTCGTCCATTTGGCAAGCTGCATAAAAAACCAGTTTCTTTCTTAATTCACTGGAACCAGAACCATATGCAAGATCAAAGCTGATCGTAGTATAGAGGAAAAGTTGTGTCCAACATATGCTGAGTAGAATTATATTTACAAATGGATTAGTAATCTATGATTAGTTTGTTGTAAGCATCAGAAAAGTAACAGTGATTCTGGATATACCAAGAAAGGAACAATTGCAGTAGAATATAAGAAAACCTTCCATAGTATGCAGGAGAAGATCATGATTTGAAAAATAAAAAATGTCAATTTGCTTCTAGTAAACATTTATTTGGCAATTATAACGCACAACTATTAGGAGTCACATGAGATCAAAATCAACATGCCTTGGTTATACCGAAATTAAGGATTCTGAATGGCTCCTAACCGTTCAGTATGGTTAAACAGAATCCGGGTCCCAAAGACACAACAGTAATAGAAATAATAAATATATTCAGTATATCAACTCAAACACAGTTTACTTAGCAAAATAAATAACATTATGGTTTTCTGGTCAGATGGTTTATTTTATAAACCTCAACTTTTAATTGGAAAAAGTATCAACGAAAAGCTCAATTGAGACATAACGATTACATGAATTGGAAAAAAAATTACGAGGCTGCTGAAGAAATAATTGGAACACTGTAACTGCTGAATCACAGTTGCTGCAAAGCAGCGAGACGAACAAGCCATTTGTACCTTGCACTATCTGTTCCCGCCATATAGGCCATCAGATCTGCATCAACGGTCCTGGATAGCTGGTATTCCTCCGGTATTTGAATTTTTTTGGCTGTATATTGACCGGGGCAGGCATCTTTTTGCGTGGTGCAGCGTGCGGTCGGGTGGAGTGCGCTGGCGAATGTGATGCGTGGTGGGCCATGGCTTTGAATATTGGTGGTTGGATGGCAGCTGGATCCTTTTCCGATGGGTGGGTGTGTAATTAATCATCCTGTTTGTTTGGATGTTTTGCAGCAGCAGCTGCAGCAGTTACAGTGTTTATAGTTATTTCTTTCTTCAGCAGCAACTACAGTGTTTTAGCAGCAGCTACAGTTTTTCGCAGATATTTTTCTGCAGCCGCAGCCGCAGCTGCAGCCTGCCGAACATGAAAAAAATGGACCGTGCATCTCTTTGAAGTTTAGTTCCTGAACGTGCACGACGATAATGGACCGTGCATCTCATCCTGGAATCGTGTTGTCCAGATCTTGTTTTGGACCATGGAATCTGTATTACGCTGTGTCCGTTCTTATTTTTCCTACTATTTTGCCTAGAGTACGTTTATTTTACAGGTGCCACCGTTCTTTCATGTATTCCTATACAATTTGACAATGAGTTGGTACAAATTACTGATGGACATACAAATTAAAAGTATATGGCAGCATTGAAACATGAAAAAAATCAAAATTATACATGTTGCTTGATGAAGTGAAACGAGCATGCTACTATTACTTAATACATGTCGTTTTGGTAAAGTGAAATTATTCAAAAGTATTGGAGATCAATGTGTCCATTGTGTACTGTTGATATATAGAGTGATCCATCATGGAACAGTGGGCATGCATTGTCCTAATTCGTCAAATGTACGCTTACATGAAAAGTACATCAGTGGTACATATCGAAGTTCATTACTATGGTATCGCAGTTGGGAGACTGTGACAATCAACATCAAGGTAAAGTACTGGGTACAAGTTCTGTTTAAGGTGCATGAGGAGTACTAACTCATGGTGGTGCTGCTTCATCCCCTTCTTGATGTGAACCTTTTTCGTAACCTTGCACATTGATGTCGAAGTAGCTCGCCATCGCTTAAGTGTACTCCGATTTCGCGCTCTGGCAACTGTTGGACTGTTGTACGATGAACATGCTGGAATTGGTCATGCTCTCTTCGCTTTATCCCATACTCAGCATCTGTTTCATCAGGCCCTACATCTTGGAATGTTCATGTGGCGGATCCTTGTCAATCCACTCAATAAAGCCACAAGGCTACATGTTCGGAATAAAAGCACTAGAACTTAGTAGGCAAGATTGAATGATTCGTACAAAAACGTGAACGAGAGTACTGCGAAATCAGGCCACAAGTTGGCACATTTGAAGAACCTCAATCCATACGTGCCGTCATCGCGGGAAATGCCAACTCTTGCTTTGTCACCACAATCACAAACTGGCCTATCCTCAAATGCTGGAAAATCAAGCCTAACGCTAGTTGGATCTCGATTCATTGTAAGCTCACACTGACTTGAAGCTTAGGGGTCGTGCTTCTATTTATGGAGAATGGGTGATACGGTTCATACACCGAGTCCATGCCGGTTGGGTCTCGTAGTGTTTATGCACTGCATTGGCTCGCGTCTTATTTTTTCCACCTTGCCTATCTACCACTTTTATTGTTGTACTGCCTAGCTTTACTCATTGCGTCCTCCGTAATCGCCAGAACACAACCGCAGCAATGGGGGACCCCAAACCTCCTGAGAAGCCCGCCGACTGGATGCCGTCGTTCCCTGCGCCCAGTGTTCGTCCACCCCGGGCCGACCTCATATGCTCCCCCACCTCAGTCCCGGCGACCACTTCGTGAACCTGCTGCATTGCCGCCTTCGAGTGACGATGAAGGATCTGGATCGAGCAATGTTACAAACCGATGCTCAGCGAAAGCGGTGCATGCGGTGGTGACCAAGTTCTCTGACTTCAAGAAGCAGCTTGTGCGTGAAACTGGTTTTGGTGGATTGCTTCATGTCCCATGTATCCCCAAGGTAAACCTGAAGTTTAGTACCTGGCTGCTTAGTCGCCTGAATCCAAGTACTCGCAATATTGAAATATCAGATAGGTTTGACCTATTTGTGCATGAGAGTGACGTTGGCACTGTGTTTGGTATTCCTAAGGGTGAATTTGATGTGTTGGGCCCAGAAGCAGAGATCAGTCATAGTGGGGTAGAGTACCTCCGGTCTATTCTTGGTTTGTCTGATTCCACAAACAACAGTCTCCAAGCTTTAGAGTCAATTCTAGAGGAAGAAATTGATATGTCCTCAACCAGGCAGCAGGTTGATAGGTTCAAGATTGCATTTGTTGTATTTGTGATGGGCCACCTGCTAGTACCAACATCAAAGTATGACCATTCAAAGATAGATTTCTGGGGTGCCCTGAAAAGTGGAGACATGATTGAGAAATTTAATTGGTGCCGGTATGTCCTGGACCATATCCTAGATGTGGCACGTAAGGTTCGTGATGATCTGGCCAAGAAAGGGGCTGTGTCCACACTCACTGGTTGCCATCTTTTCCTGCAGGTACACAACAAGTTCATTTTGTTAAGGTTCTAACAGTTGTTACAAATTTAAGCTTCAGGACCTCATTTCTACTGTCAAAATTGCAGGTACTTTACTTGGACAATGTGGATGTACGCCTATTGAACAAGTCACATAGTCACTTGCCAAGGATCAGGGACTTTGATAGCAGCACCTTGAACAAGATGATCCTTATGGTGGCTGATCGAGACGGAGATGGATACCACTCTTTCTGCATGGTACCATGCTTATTGTATTTTTTGGCAGTATATAGTGTCCTCTTATATAGCATCTGGACCTTATGGTGTTTTTTATTTGACAGCTGCGAAAAAATGCTCTATGCTTCAGATGCCATGTCCGGGTGTCTACATATGTCTGAGTCTGTGTTCATCCCCAAACCTTAATTCTGGAACTACCTGGTCAACTTCAGCATCTGCCTGAGAGTTCAGACTTCAGATCTAAGAATATGAACTGCCACATACATACATACCGTTAACCTATCTCTGCCCTTCACATCAATGATATTGGAGTTGAAATTTGGAAGAATCAACTATATGATCTATTATATATATAATTGACCACGAAACAGAGCCACCACGTTCGCTCTAAAATGCTAGAAATTCCCACGTTAATCCGAGAAAATAAGAAGAGAAAATTACCCACCACTGCCATTATGAAAACATTAGTCACAAAACCCCTACAAATATTTTTTAAAAAAGCAAAATTCAGAATAATAAAAAATAGCCAAAAATACCCTCGCACATATTTTGAAATTACCCACCATGCCATTTTGAGCCAACAAATAGCTAAATTCGGAATAATAAAATAGCCAAAAATACCCTTCACACCTATTTCTAAATTACCTACCATGCCACTATGAGTTAAAAAAATAGCTAAATTCGGAATAATAAAAATAGCCAAAAATACCCCTCCCGCCTATTTATAAATTACCGACTATGCCATTATGACTCAAAAAAATAAATTCGGAATAATAAAAAAGCCAAAATACCCCTAATTCCTATTTCTAATTTGCCCACCATATTAATATGAGTAATAAATAAATAAATTTGGAATAAAAAATAGCAAAAAATACACCCAATTCCTTTTTCTAGATTACTCACTTTTCCAAATTTGAATTAATAAAAAATATATTTTAATAGTTTAAACACAAGTGGAACAAATAAAACTCAAATGAAAGTGAATGTACTTTATTTTTAAATTATTAGGAAATACACTTTAGGAAACCATGAAAAATATAAACAATATAATAATTTAAATCATATCGTTAGCTAAAACTTTATATATATGCAATCCACCTTTCATTAGAATCTAATGTCTTCGTTCACCCAAATATAATTTAGCTGAAACATGAGTTTTCATTATTTTCTAAATATGTCATGCCTTAATGGTTAAACACTAACAATACTTATCTTCAATAAGTAAATAGGTAATAAACATTCATATGCGTGTCTATTAAAAAAGGAAACAAAGCAAAATAATTGACAAAGTTAAAGATCACTTTTAACGTGACAATATTATAGAACTTTAAGAACATACACCCATAACTTTTGAAAAATAATCCCAATATATAAATATATATGATGGTTAAAGTTTCGATGACCTTATTAAGAAATCATAACGATCTCCGAGAATGCACATGAGCATGATCCATCATTGGTAGCGCTAAATAGACCTCTTTAGTGTAAAGTCATAGATCTACGAGATGCATATATAGTTCAGTTTTCAAAGGAACCTAACTATGCGTAACCACGAGTGACATGGGGCTGGCTTCATCAAAACCCAGCTCTTGAGCTATGGCTACTATATATGCTATACACCCATATGTGCACTTGAGTGATGTGATTAATCTTTGAGCACAGAAACATCATATGACAATGTAAGTAACAAAGTATTTTAATGATGATGTGGGGAGACAAGTTATACATCGTGGTGGATAGATCCATATTATAAAAGCATGGAACAAGCGTTTATTATTCACTTATGTGCTTCACATCAATGGAAACAAATTAAAAGATTCAGCCAAGATCTCATGTACTAGCAAACATGCTTTGCTGCAAAAAGAGATTAATAGGGCAAGGGACGATATATGTGAATCAAAGTTAAGAAGTTCGTCACTAGAGGCTAATCTAAGAAAATTAATAAGCATTGTTTATTCCCTAAATGTATATTCCATAACTTTTATTAGTGTTGTGTCTTTGTTTCGTTGAAATCATGCTATGTGTCCTTTTTTTAAAATAAAAATAAAATAGAAGCAAGTCCAAGATGAAAGAAGGTTGATGGAAGATCAATTGATTAGAATAAGTAGAGGGAGTATGACGAAACAAATTATGAAAAAAAAGTAGTACTTCTGTATTATTAAAATTGCATAGGAAAAGAAGCATCCATTTTGTTCATTTGCTTGGCTTAATAAAAGATACAAATATGTTATGATTGAGTTTATATAATATCTATTATTTTATATTGTTCTCGTGAATCATCTTTTATTCTAGCCCTTACGTACAATACTTACATGTTCACTATATTTTCGACCATGTATCTTTGTCGGCCAGTTGCCACGATGATGACCTTTACATGGTACCTATAAATATTGGTTATTTCAATATGAATTTCCGGTAAATGAAGACCCATCACACACTCGAATTGATAGAGTCGGTGAGCAATTTTTCTAATAAATTTTAGCTATGTTAGAAATGTATTACTATAAAAATAATAATAATAAACTATATTCAAAATCCAACAATAATATAAAAATAATTTAAATAGTTTAACAAATCTATCCGCGCAAATGCGAGGGAAGCAATCCTAGTTTTGACAAACACATCTTAGATTGGAAGATAGAGTTCACATGTCACAACCTCACAGGTTCAGTAGCCGAAACTTATCATAGGATTCATCATCTTTGATGCAGACAACCATAATATGTCCATAGGAGAACAGCACGATTATTGCATACCTTACATTTACACACACATAGCATAATTCTTAAAAACCGAATGAATTACCCCAGAACAATTTCTAAAAAAGAAAAAGAAAGCTATAGATAGAACAGGGCCAGACACATGCAAGTGTGGGTTCCGTTGGAAAACTTATATCAGGCATCCAAGAAGAATGCAACATCACGTTCGTTTTTTTGTTTTTTGTTTAGGGAGCTCGACATCACGTTCAATTATCAGGTTGCCATCACCAACAGTGGCGGAGCTTGGTGCCATAATCAAGGGGGGCCGGTAGTGGAAATCAAATGGAAATTACAGCTAATATCCCTAAGAAAGCACTGTTTCTCTACATAAATCTCCAAACTCAGGGGGGGCCATGGCCTACTTTGGCTTGCACTAAGCTCCGCCCCTGATCACCAATGGCCTCCTGTCGCCAAGCAGCAGCTGCCGCAGCTCATGGTAACCACTGTGGTAGCGTATTCAAGGGAGAGGCAAAGCTATCTGATGGCCTCCCGCTTTCCCTCTGCGCTCTCTGAGATCACGAGCTTCTGCTTCTCCGTCTCTTCCTCCCGGTTCGAACCGAAACAAGCGCATGCAGCTCTGGCATGGACTTGCGTGCCGCATCACACACTTTGGCATAAACTTGGCGTGCTCCAGCTGAAGCTGCATTCAGGTGTTCATCCATCTGCTTCACGTTTTCATCACGAGCCGCAATCAGTTAGCAGATTGGACAGCTTATCATCAACTCCGGCTTCCTCTGGTGATAACAATTCGATCTTGTTCCTGAGATTAGCGCAGAATTTTTCTTCTCATTTTTAGGGAAACTTCTTTGTCGACAAAAACTCGCATAAAACAAATTAGGTTTTCATTTAGCGCAGAATTTTTCTTCTCATTATGGAGGGAAACTTCTTCTTTGTCGACAAAAACTCGCATAAGGTCTGTCTATACGAAGGACAGTTTGCCTTCAAGAGAAGCATTAGCTTGAGTTTTCTTCGATCGTGGGCTGCAGTTCATTTCTTTGCTTCTGCGCATTTCGATTCTGAGAAGCAAAAGCTCCCAAAACCTACCCCAAGGGCCTTTGATAACTTCAAAAGATCAGCACGAAGAGCGGACTGCTCCTTTAAATATCAAACTCCCATTGAACACAAGAAAATCCTTTCAGCTGGTGAAAGTTGTTTGTGCAGGAATTATTAGTGGGCTGCACATGTGCATAGCCCATTTGTATTTCTCAATAATTTATGAAAACCTCAAAGGTCCATTCATGAATGGTGGGAGTGCATCTTTTAGTCTCACATTGCTAGTTTAGGTGGAGGAGGACCAACTTAAATATTGCTATGTATACTTGTTGAAAACGAAAGATGAGGCTCTAAACTACTTTAAAATCTATAAGGCTGAAGTTGAAACACAACTAGAGAAAAGATCAAACGTATTATGTCTGATCGTGGTGGTGAGTATTTTTCTAATTAGTTTGACTTATTCTGTACGGAGCATGGTATTATTCATGAGAGGACACCTCCCTATTCCCCCCAATCAAACAGGGTTGCCGAAAGAAAAAATCGCACTTTGACTGACTTGGTTAATTCCATGTTAGCCACTGCCAGATTTATTGACGTCATGTCATGTCCTGAATAGAGTTCCCATGAAGAATAATGAGAAAACTCCATATAAAGAATGGATTGGAAGAAAACCATCGCTTTCTTACTTGCGCGCATGGGGTTGTTTGGCCAAAGTGAATGTGCCAATAAACAAGAAGCGTAAGTTGGGACCTAAAACTCTGTATTGTGTCTTTTTGGGATATGCTTATTATAGCATTGCTTATAGATTATTAGTGGTTAAATCTGAGGTATCTGACGTTTATGTCAATACAATAATGGAGTCTCGTGATGTGACTTTCTTTGAAGACATTTTCTATGAAAAATTATCTTCTGATAATCTTTCATACACTTGAGTCAAATTCCTGAGGAGAATTACAGTGAAGCTCCTAGGAGGAGCAAGAGACAGAGGACTGCAAAGTCCTTTGGTGATGATTTCACTGTGTATCTCGTGGATGATACTCCTAAAACCATTTCAGAGACATTTGCATCTCCTAATGAAGATGATTGGAAAGAAGCTGTCCATAGTGAGATGGACTCTATTCCTTCTAATGGTGCTTGGGACGTTGTTGACAAACTATATGGTTGTAAACCTATGGGTTGCAAGTAGGTGTTCAAGAAGAAGCTCAAGCCTGATGGTACTATTGATAAGTATAAGGCTCGACTTATTGCTAAAGACTATACACAGAAAGAAGGCGAAGATTTCTTTGATACTTATTCACCTGTTGCTATAATGACCACTATTCGAGTTTTACTCTCTCTCTCTGGCTGCCTCTCATGGTCTTCTCGTCCATCAGATGGACGTTAAGACAGCTTTCCTTAATGGAGAGTTGGACGAGCAAATCTATATGGATCAACCAGACGGGTTTGTAATTAAGGGTCAAGAAGGCAAGGTGGGCAAGGTGTTGAAATCTTTGTATGGTATGAAACAAGCTCCTATGCAATGGCATGAGAAGTTTGACTCAACTCTCATATCAGCAGGCTTTAATGTTAATGAGACTAATAAATGTATGTACTACCGCTATGGTGGGGGTCAAGGAGTTATACTGTGCTTGTATGTTGATGACATACTGATTTTTGGAACAAACCTTGACGTGATTCAAGATGTCAAGACGTTCTTGTGTCATAGCTTTGACATGAAAGATCTGGGTGAGTCTAATATTATTCTGAACATCAAGTTAATCAAAGGGGAGAATGTGATTACTTTGACGCAGTCCCATTATTTAGGGAAAGTCTTGAGCCGGTTTTGCTATAAGGACAACAAGCCTTCTCCAACACCTTATGATCCCAGTGTGATTCTTCGAAAGAACAAGGGAATTGGTACAGACTAATTGAGATATTCTCATATCATTGGATCACTCATGTACTTAGCTGGTGCTACGAAGCCTGATATCTCATATGCTATGAGGAAACTGAGTCGGTTTACTTCTAATCTGGGAGATGATCATTGTCATGCACTTGAGAGAGTTAGACGTTACTTAGTTGGCACTATGAACTACTCGCTTCACTATTCTGGATATCCTGCGGTACTAGAGGGATATAGTGATTCGAACTAGATATGTGATGCAGATGAGATATATGTCACAAGTGGATACATTTTCACTTTGGACGGTGCGGCTGTTTCATGGAGGTCGTGCAAACAGACCATCTTAACGAGGTCTACCATGGAAGCAGAACTAACTGCACTAGATACAGCTACCGTTGAGGCCGACTGGCTACGAGAGCTCTTGATGGACTTGCCTATCGTTAAAAAACTTGTGCCGACAATCCTTATGAACTGTGACAATCAAACGGTAATTGTCAAGGTGAATAGTTCTAAGGATAATGATAAGTCCTTAAGACACATTAAGAGATGTTTGAAGCTTGTCAGGAAGATGAGAAATTCTGGAGTTATATCATTGGATTATATCCAAACTGCAAAGAACCTGACAGATCTGTTTACTAAGATGCTGTCACGTAATGTGATAGACGCTGCATCTAAGGAGATGTATATGAGACCCATATGAGTTATTCCATTGCGGTAACCCAACCTATGTGATCGGAGATCCCGTGAATTACGATCTGGGAAGAACAAGATAGTGGATGACTAGAGAGTACCTTACCTAACCCACTCGAGTAAAAATTCATTACTCTCATTTTCTGCATGGCAGGTTGGCGAATGCTTTAATATATTATATTGGCTTTAATTAGCGAAGATGTTTTCCTGCAGAACATTCTTGAAAGAATACACCTATATGAGCCTGATTGTTGGAAGGTCGCAATCTATGAGACTTGGGTGATCTCTATTAAGCTCATGAAGAGACCAGGGAGTACGACCTATACGCTCCACCCGCGGGGTAGTCTACTGGAGGTCAAGTATCAATTTGACTTTAAGTGAAACTTGTTTGCACCAAACTTGCAATTCAAGGCGTAGTTCATTGTTCAAGTTGTGAATGAGTATAGCTTATTGTTCTAGATGGATGTTCAATATAACAGTCTCCATAGAAACACTGGTATATCAAATAGCAGTAGGATCTGGCAAAGTTTTAAATGGGACTTTGAGATTTGGTGGGGGATTGCTGCAATTATTAGTGGGCTGCACATGTGTATGGTCCATTGGTATTTCCCAATAATTCCTGAAAATCTCAAAAGCCCATCTATGAGTGGACGGACTGTATCCTTTAGTCCCACATTGCTAGTTTAGATGGAGGAGGACCAACTTAAATAGAAGGTTGCTCTACCCTTTCTTGCAAACGTGTGGATGAGAGGAATAAAAGAAAAACACATGCGCGCTCGCTCGCCTTGCCTCGGCGGGCCGGGCCGGGCGGGCCTTGGGCGATGGGCGTAGCCACGCATCACCTGCGTGAATGGTCCGCTGAAATCCGGCCCGATGCCTTGCGGGTGTGCGACTTCTTTTTGTAGTTTTTTTTTGTGTCCAATACATTTTTATATGAAAACCGACTCGGTTTTGGGACGCCTTAACCCTAGCGGTTCTCCCTCTATAAATACGTACGGGCCGCCGCCACCGGAATATACCTCAACACGAGTTAGGGTTTTGCCTCTTCCTCCTGCTGTGCTGCTATTTGTAGTCTGCCTATCCCGATCGTCGACGTGCACTGGCAAACGAGAGAGCAGGTCTCCGGAACCGTCGTCCTCTGAGCTCCTGCACCGCTATAGGGCGAATAAGGTTTTTGGGAAGCGCTCTGCGCGATTGCTCGATCGCTTCTACCACGGCTCGTCTTCCTCAACATTTCGGCGGTGTTGCTCGTCGTCGACTCTAACGACTTGTGAGCCGCTCCGTCTCCGCTGCATCAACCGTCGTCGTCGTCACGCCTGCTGCATCGCCAATCGCCGCGTCTTCTTCCTCGTCATATCTGAACGATCAATACGTATTCCCTGGAACTATGTCTCTCCTATATGCCTACATGATCCATGCTTGTATTGTAGTACTGCGAAGTGTGGTAGATCTTGCTCTCTTTACTGTGTTTTTAGACTTGTCTAGATCTTAAGTAGACTTGTTTAGTTTAATCTGCAACTTGTTCATCATGTTTGTGTTTTATTTTTAGATTAAATTAAATCTAAAAGTGCTCATATATCTAACAGTTTGGATAAATCATTCGATCAACTGAGCTACAAGAGAACAAGAAAACTGAGAAAAAAGAAGAGGGCAGAAGAAAGACATCAGTGGTTCTTTGCCGGAATCTTGTCATTGGCACCAAGATCAGGGGCACTGCAGCGGGTATGAAAGGTAGAATGGAGGACGAATGCGGGGTCAGCTTGCGGTTGCATCATCCTCCTCTCTGCAACTTGAGTTGTTTCTATTAGCGGACTCTCAGCATGTGGCTTTGCTAAAATGAGTCTCTGGACACTTTATATGGCCTTTTTTTTGGGCGAGGGATTCCACTTTATAATGTCGTCACTACAGGAAATTTGTAGTTTACCGAGTGTTAGATGCACTCGGCAAAATGTTCCCGGCAAAGCCACTATAACACTTGGCAAAGGGTTTGCCGAGCATTTACACTCGGCAAATAGCACTCGGCAAATTCTGGTTGGCAAAAGGCTCTTTGCCGAGCGCTTTCTGTCGGGCACTCGGCAAAGGCTTTGCCGAGTGCTATAATACACTCGGCAAAGACAGACACTAGGCAAAATTTGAATTAAAAAAAAGATCTAGAAAAAATAACAAAAATATATTTTTCAATAAGGTGAGGCCCCACCCTAGCCACAACTTCCAATTCATCATCTGCCAAGTGTCGGTATTTTTAGCACACTTCGTGTCCGGTGAGATTCGAACCCATGAACTATCCTTCGTGTGAAACTCTCCCTACCACTACACCACAGCATCACATGTGCTCATACTCCCTTTTGATTCTAGACATACTATACTAAACTGAGTGTCAATTGATTATTTGAAGATCTAAACGAATTCAAATCAAAAAGATTTCAACTATAAAGTTTCATAAATTTTCGAGGTCTACAACTTTTATTTTGGTCGTTTTACAATTTGAGGTCATTTGAAAATTTTGAATTTCAAATTTGAATTCTTTCAAACTAAGTTTCCGTTGACAAGATGATTTCAAATAAAGAAGTTGTCAACTATGAAGTTTCATAACTTTTCGAGGTCTACAACTTTCATTCTGGTCGTTTCTCCATCTATGGTCGTCTGAAAAATTCAAAATTCAAATTTAAGAAAATTCAAACCTCTATTTCGTTAGCAAAATTAATTCAAATTAAAAAGTGTTGAACTACAAAGTTTCATAACTTCTGAGGATCTGCAAATTTTATTTTGGCTATTTATTCAGCCGACATAGTGATAGTAATATTGTTCACAAATGTTATATATCCCTCTTATAGTTTCATGAAACTATATAGGAGATATAGATTTTGTGAATAAATTTTATAGCTTTTTGTTGAACTAAGAAAAGACCAAAATAAAAAGTGTAGATCTTAAGAAGTTATATAACTTTGTAGTTTAAAATATTTTGATTTGAATTAATTTAATACATCAAAAAATCAATTAAAAATTTATTTGCCGAGTGTAATGGAGAAAACACTCGGCAAAGAGCCATCTTTGCCGAGTGTACCCTAAAGCACTCGGCAAAGTTTTTAATCTTTGCCGAGTGCCAAAATAACACTCGGCAAACCCATCTTTGCCAGGTGTTTTTTTTACACTTTGCCTAGTGTTTTTTAGGCACTCAGCAAAGATCTTGTTTGTCGAGTGCCAAAAAAATATACTCGGCAAAGACCTCGACACTCGGTAAAATATACGCCTTCCTGTGGCGTACGTGGCGCGCACCTGAGTTTAATAAATATACGCCTTCCTGTGGCAAAATATACGCAACTTTATTATTTAAAAATACTAAATAAAGTTTAATGACAAAACTTTTTTACAGATAGGTACATCTTTACGAGACGAATCTAATGAGCCTAATTAATCTATGTTTTGCTACAGTGGTGCTACAGTAATGCCACAGTAACCATCGTTTAATCACGACTTATTTACCCTCATTAGATTCGTCTCGCGATTAGACCAGGGGTTCTGCAGTTAGTTTTGTAATTAAACTTTATTTAATACTCTTAAATGACAAAATTCTTTTTGTTTAGACCTCTCTAAATTTTAAACCCTATAGAACGAACACCCCTGCACCGTGCCGGCCATTCTTTCTTGGAGGCTGTAGCTCTAGAACTTCTTGGTTCTAGCAGCAAAAGAATGCCTGACTTATTCTTGGCGGTGAGACCGCACGAGGTTATTTTTCTCACAGATTTTTGCATCGTCATGTTTTCATGAGAACAGCATTACTACTTCTTTGCAACATGCATAAGTAAAACAACACCTGTTTATGAAAAAAACATGCGACAACAGAAGCAACTGTGGTTGCAAATTTCCTTGCAACAGGGGTTACACTGTAAGTCACTGGTATGCGAGAGGTGAGCTCTTATCGCGCCAGAACGATTCAATCAGAAGTTCAAACAGCCGGTAGGAGAGACATTGTGCTTTAAATTCAACTCATGTATATGGTGACAAACAAAAAAAGATTATACTCCTACTTTAATAGGGGACAGGATACATTACACAAACTTGAATTACACTAGAGATGAGTAAATCGAGCCAAAGACTTTGTTCAGAGGGTGAAACAAACAAAGTGCCTCATTATTTGAAGATTTTAAAATAGGCTTTTCCCAAATGTTGATTTCCCTCTAGCTAGGAGTGCCCCACTGACATAAACACACAACACATGCATTACTTTTTGCACTATCCAAACATGACTTGTGTAAACGTCCAGTAGCCCTCACTACCAGGATGCTCCTTTTTCCCGAGTGCGCAGAGCAGGCACTCGGCAAAGCTCCAAACGCCGTCACCCCCTCTGACGACGTTGTTTGCTTTAGGTGGGGACAAGGACTTTTGCCGAGTGTCGACTTGCCCAGACACTCGGCAAAAGGTGGATTTGCCGTGTGCTTCGCATTTGCCGAGTGCTGACAGCGGCGTGCACTCGGCAAATCCCCCTTTTGCCGAGTGTAGTTCTTTTGCCGAGTGTATGTTGTGTGGCACTCAGCAAAACTGACTTTTGCCGAGTGCCCGATAAAAGACACTCGGCAAATGTTCCGACACTCGGCAGATATCGGATTTCTGGTAGTGCCTGACCACAACATGCAAAAGCATAATACCCGACCTATTCCATCCACTAGGCCCAACGACTTCCTGGCTTTACTGAATGAAAAAAAAATAATAGAGACCACCATGAAACATAACAGAAATGTTGTTGGAATCCATTCATCGAAAGCACTAAAGGCGACGGTGCATGCGACGAGGAAGGAGATGGCCATGATCATTGATTTTATGGCATTCAGGGTTCGATGAGTAGAGGATCTGCGCAGTAGCACTAGCACCATCGCTAGAGCAATGATGAATGCGCACACATTGGATACCAAGTAGCCAACTCCCCTCCAAGACTGACTATCAGAGACGGTAGTTGCGTCGCGTGGAGAAGGAGCAAGTGAGGGACTGGAAGCTGGATGACCGTCGTCATTCCGATGCTTGTTTGAGGATGACTCGATGTACCATTATGTCTTGTACCATTCCAGCAGGTGCAGTATCGCGTCGAACGTCATGCCGACGAAGAGCACGGCCACCGTCATGAGCCACCCGCGCATCTTGTCCAGGTACTTCTTGTCATCATCAGCCTTCTCAGCCGCAACCGTGATCTTGAGGTGACCTCGGGGCTCCCTCAGTTCCGCATCGCCAGTCGCCGACTGAACAACTGGTGCCTGGTTGCTTCCAAACGCATCAGGAACTTGTTCTGTCGCAGCACTGGCAGTCGACGGGTCTATTGTCTGGCCTGTAGGAGCACCTTCGGCAATCTGGACAGGAGCCTGGTTGTTTACAGGTGTGCCCGGCCTTGTCCTGGTGCCGCCGCAGCACCACCCGCAGCTGCCCTTCCCTTGTTCCAGCGAGGCAGCAGGAGGAGGACCGGAAGACCGTTGTTCTGCGCGATGAACGCCGCCGCGTTCCCCTCTACCTGCTGCTCTCCACCGTTGTTATGCTCCTGCTGATGGTCTTCCAGCTGATGGTCCTGCTCCTGCTCCAGCTCCTGCTGATGGTCTTGCTCCTGCTGATGATCTTCCAGCTGATGGTCCTGCTCGTGCTCCTGCTCCTGCTGATGGTCTTCCAGCACCACCACCGGTGGTTGTTGCTGGCTGTTCTGCGGCTCAGCACGATCCCTGGCACGGCGGCTTTGAGGGAACAACCTGTCGAAGTAATGAGACCCCGGGTATCCTCAAGAATCAACAACGCCGAGTACATCAGATATGGATAGTCGGACGGCTTCAATCAGGTCCGGGTAGCCCAGCAGACTCGAGGTCAGTTGGGTCACTCGGCCCACAATTAACTTAGTCGGACTTGTACTACAAGGCGATCCATGATGTAACCGACTAGGTTAGACTCCATGTAACCCTAGACCCCCGGCTATATAAGGCGGCTAGGGATCCTACAGAAAAACTCTCTGATCAATACCATACCAACGCTGGACGTAGGGTGTTACGCATCTTGCGGCCCGATCCAGGATAAACCTTGGCATCCCGTGTTACCATCGTGTTCTTGATCCTAAGGCACTCGTAGAAATAACTTCGAGGCCTAAAACCTCGACAGTGGCGCGCCAGGTAGGGGAAGCACTAGGATCCACCTCGTCGGACTCGATGGCCGTCAACAAGTTCACCGCTGGCGACCAGATCTCCTTCGAAAGTCTGCACTACGTCGCTGGATCGAACGGCGAACTCCAGCCGTCTGACTCGGTAGCATCGAACTCCAGTCGGCCGGCCCCCTCGCTCACCCGGCTAGACCTAGGTCTGAGCCATACCGGTGTAGAGTCGAGTTTGGAGACGATCCAGATCGGATCTGCAACACCGAGTTCAACTCGAGGCCCTACTCGGTTTTCGATGGGGCTACGTAACGGTGCAACAGTTCTCGGCGAGCTCCAGGCCAAGATCTTCAAAAGCACCGAAGAGTTACTACTCGGGTCGGATGGATTCTTCGGGATCGATCTACCCGGAGACTACCCCGTCGGGCCTGCACTTCGCACGCTGACTTGGGAGAGCACCTCGCTTGTCGGCATCCCGCCGTCCGAGTGCTTCATGGCGGAGTTAGCCGGCCTGCCCTCCACGCCGGCCACAGCAGTGGATACGAACGCTGGGGGCGCGCCGCCGGCAGGCGCATGTGCGCGTAACACCACGGGGGCTGGACCAAGCTCGCTCTACCGCAACCTGACGCAAGAGTTCGGGGAGCACCAGGTCTTCACGACTCCTCAAGCTAATGCAGTCGGCGTTACAACCCTGTTAGAGCAGATGGAGGCAGTGGTGACAGCCAACGGAGTACCTGACCCCGCGCTCACGTCGATAATCAAGAAGGCCAAAGCCATGACAGCAGCGGCTACCCAGAAGCACTTCTCCTCACGGGAACTCCGGCTCGGCAGCACTCCGACCACCCTTCAAGGGACAGGCATTCCCAGACGCCCAGCAAGACACTCTCGCAAGACTCGTCTGAAGAGCCAGAAGAGGGTGAACGCCCCAGATGGCGCGAAGATCGACGCCGGGACCGGCGCCCGAGTGCTTTAGAGCGGCTCGGCCAACCGGCGCGGCACAGAAACAGAGATGATCGACAGCGCGCATCACCTAGGCGACCAGTTCATGATCGTCTCACCTTCCCCCGGGAAGAGGGTCAGCAGTCGGAGGAAGTGGATGAGGATCGCCCACAGTGGCAACATGACCGGCGTCCTTGTGACGACTGAGAAAGAAGGCAGACTCGTGAGGAACGCCACCCACGATGTCGTCACGATGACCGTGAGGACTCGCCTGACTCGGGATACCACACTGGTCACTCATCAGGGGGCTACGATGGCTGTCCGGTGATCTCCGACTTACCGGTCCGTGGCCCAAAAACTTCAAACCAGTCGGCATCGAGAAGTACAACGGCACCACTCACCCGGAAGAGTGGCTGAGCATGTACGCGATTGTAGTATACGTGGCGGGAGGCGACGACAGTGTCTTGGCTAACTATCTGCCGGTGGTCCTCTCCGACTCAATCAGGAGGTGGCTAACCAATCTCTCGGCTAACAGCTTCCATTCGTGGGAAGGCTTGTGAGACCAATTCATCGGCCGATTCTCGTCCATGGCTGACCGCTTGCCAACCGAGTATGATTTATACCGGGTCAAACAACGGGAAGGAGAAAACCTGCGCGATTTCATACAGCGCTTCACCCGCAAGAGGAACGAGATCCCGGACATTTCTGACCATGAAGTCATCAAGGCTTTCAAGGAAGGTTGCACTCGCAGAGAGCTGGTAGAGAAGCTGGGCCGTAAATGCCCGTCGTTGGCAGCTCACATGTTGAGTATCGCCAACAACTATGCTGGAGGAGAAGACTACTGGTCCGAGAACGCCAAAGAAGGCTATCACCGCCGACAAGAGCGACGTCAAAATCGGAGAGATGAGCCCGAGTCCTCGAAGCCGCGGGACCGCAAGCGCAAGAACGACACTCTAGTGGCTGCCACCGAGGGAAGTTGGTAGCGACGACCGCAGAGGACAGACGAATTCGAGGATATGCTTGATAAGCCGTGCCATTATCATCCAGAAGCGGCCAAACCGCACAAGCTGCGCGATTGCTACAAGTTTCAAGCCCTGATTAGCTACAGCAAGGGCAAGAAACTGGAAGAGCGGCAGAAGAAGGGGGAGGACGAAGACCAGGACAAAGAGGGTGGCTACCGACACCCCCGAATGGCTTTGACCATATTCGGTGGTCCGGAAGTGTATGAGTCAAGGAGGAAGCAAAAGCTCACATTCCGAGAAGTCAACATGGTCACATCGACTCCCCAGTACCTGAAATGGTCCAAGGTTCCCATAACCTTCGACCGGAGAGACCACCCCGACTACATACCCCGACCCGGGAGGTATCCTTTGATACTAGCTCCGATTGTCCACGACACTCGGCTTTCCAAGGTGATGATAGATGGCGGTAGCGGACTCGACATCCTCTTCGTCAAGACCTTGGATGACATGGGTATATCACGCTCTGAGATTCAACCCAGCTACGCCCCGTTCCATGGCATGATGCCAGGTTCTTCCTCCTTGCCACTCGGGCAGATTACTCTGTCCGTGATATTTGGTGAACCCGAGAACTACCGAAAGGAGTTTGTTACCTTCCAAATCGCCGACTTCGACTCGGCCTATCACGCCATCATCGGGAGACCTGCCCTAGCCAAGTTTATGGCTATTCCGCACTATATTTACCTAGTGCTCAAGATGCAAGCGCCCAATGGAGTCATCTCCCTCAGGGCTGATGTCAAGCAGTGCTACGCGCTGGAGTCCGAGAGCTTGGAGTTAGCTCAGCTGATGGAAGCAGCAGTCGGCTCAGCCCAAGTCCACTCGGCGGCCAATGAACTTGAAGACTCGGGAGCAGTACCTGCAAAGAAGGCGGCCAAGACTGCTATGCAGCCAGGGCCCAAGACGAAGAAGGTCGGCATCAATGATGAAGATTCGTCCAAGTCGGCGGTCATTGGTGCAGACATGGACCCGAAATAGGAACTCGCGCTCACCAATTTCCTAAAGGACAACCGGGATATCTTTGCATGGAAACCGTCTGACATGCCAGGTGTTCCTAGGAGATTGGCTGAGCACTCCCTTCACGTCGACCCCAAGGCAAAACTGATTCGCCAACGCCTTCGCTGCTTCACCCCAGAGAAAAAGGAGGCCATTAGAGTTGATCTAACCAAGCTGTTAGCAGCTGGCTTTATTAAGGAAGTTCTCCACCCAGAGTGGTTAGCTAACCCAGTACTTGCAAAGAAAAAGTCTGGAGAGTGGCGCATGTGCGTAGATTACACCGACCTCAATAGGTTCTGTCCAAAGGATGCTTTCGGGCTCCCCCGCATCGATCAAGTTGTAGACTCTACTGCTGGTTGCAAGTTATTAAGTTTTCTTGATTGTTACTCAGGTTATCATCAAATTCCACTCAACATGGATGATTGCATTAAAACTGCATTTATTACTCCCTTCGGGGCTTATTGCTATTTAACCATGCTTTTTGGCTTGAAAAATGCAGCAGCCACTTACCAGCGATGCATCCAGGGCTGTCTCAAGGACCAGCTCCGGCGGCGCAAAGTTGAGGCCTACATCGACGATGTGGTTGTCAAGACTAGGGAAGGTGATGACCTCATCGCTGACCTGAAGGACGTCTTTGACGCTCTACGAGCTTATGATATGAGGCTCAACCCCAAGAAGTGCGTATTCGGAGTACCTTCGGGTAAACTCCTCGGATACATACTCACCAGTCGGGGAATAGAAGCCAACCCCGAGAAAGTGGAGACAATCCTGAAAATGGAGACGCCAAAGAGCATCAAGGACATTCAGAAGCTCTCCAGGTGCATGGCGGCACTCAGCCGTTTCATCTCACGACTCGGCGAGCGAGGGTTACCCTTCTTCAAGCTGCTGAAAAAGCATGACAAGTTTGTCTGGAACGACGAAGCAAAGCAGGCTTTTGAAGACCTCAAGTTATACTTGAGTACACCGCCGACTCTGGTCCCGCCAGATGAAGGCGAGATGCTATTTTTGTATGTGGGAGTCACCACCCACGTCGTCAGTGCTGCCCTAGTGGTGGAACGCGAAGAAGAAGGACATACCCAGAAAGTTCAACGACCGGTGTACTTTGTCAGCGAAGTACTCTCAGCATCGAAGGTCAAGTATTTTCATATACAGAAGATAGTCTACGCTCTCCTTATGGCTTCACGAAAGCTGATCCGTTACTTCCAGTCCCACCCCATTGTTATGGTGACACAACATGGGGTTCGAGAGGTGCTCAAGAACAAGCAATCGACAGGCAAGATCTCCAAGTGGGCGATCGAACTCAGTGCCTATGAGCTCTCCTTCCAGCCTCAAACAGCCATCAAGGCTAAGGCACTCGCCGATTTTGTCGCCGAGTACACGAAGACTCAAGTACCGGTTAAACCTGAGACGTCCGAGTCATGGACGTTATTCTTTGACGGCTCGCTTCAACTCACTGGAGCCGGAGCAGGAGTACTTCTCATATCTCCTCAAGGAGATGAACTGTCATACGTCCTGTAGCTGCTCTTCAAAGCGTCAAACAATGCTGCCGAGTATGAAGCTCTCATTCATGGATTGAGAATCGCCGAGTCACTCAGCGTTCGACAGCTTAAAGCGAAGGGCGACTCCATGTTGGTTATAAAGCATGTCAATAAAGAATGGGACTGCGTGGATGAAACCATGCGAGCGTATCTGCAGGAAGTATGCAAGCTGGAAGCTCACTTTGAGGGACTTGAGTGCACTTTTGTGCGACGAGAATTCAACCTCAAAGCCGACGAACTAGCCAATAGAGGCTCATGTCGAGGTCCCGTACCGCCGGGGCCTTTTCTGCAAATTGTGCATCACCCCTCGGTAACGAAGGAGAAAGCTGAGTCGGCAAACCGACCTCCGGCCGCGGCAGAAGATCAACAGGAAGAGCTAGAAGCAATGCAGATTGACTTAGGAGAGTCAGTTGGTGAAGAAGACTGGATGAAGCCTATAACTGAGTGGCTTGTTCATGGCCGACTACCTGAAGATACCGCGCAAGCAGAGCGGGTCACCAGAAAGAGCAAGTGTTACTTTATTTTAAAGGATACACTGTACCGGAAGAGTGCATCTCAGATTCACATGAGATGTATACCGATTTCCGAGGGCAAAGCCTTACTCCAGGACATCCACTCGGGAGCTTGTGGAAATCATGCGGCCTCAAGAACTTTAGTTGCTAAAGCCTACCGGCAAGGTTTCTTCTAGCCCACGGCTAGTCGAGACGCGCAGACTATCGTCAAGACGTGTACAGGCTGCCAGTTCTTTGCCAGGCAGATTCATGTACCAGCTCTAGAGCTACAGACCATTCCCCTCTCATGGCCATTCGCAGTCTGGGGGCTGGACATGGTAGGACCGTTTCAGAAAGCTAAAGGAGGGTACACTCATATCCTGGTTATGGTGGACAAGTTTACAAAGTGGATTGAGGTGACACCGATCAAAGATCTCACGGCAGCCCGAGCAGTCACCTTTGTTAGAGACGTCGTCTTCCGGTTTGGAATACCCAATCGGATCATAACAGATAATGGCCCTAATTTTAAAGCGGCGGAGTTCCAAGAGTTTTGTGAAGATGTCGGCATTAAAGTATGTTATGCATCAAGATCTCACCCCGGAGACTAACGGGCAAGTTGAGCGGGCAAACGGCATGATACTTCAAGGCATCAAACCAAGGATCTTCGACCGACTATAGAAGTACGCATCCAGATGGATCGACGAGTTGTTGCCGGTTCTTTGGGCGCTCAGGACGACTCCTAGTGCATCAATTGGACAGACACCTTTCTTCATGGTGTACGGAGCTGAAGCAGTACTACCGACGAAGTTAGCACACGGTTCACCCCGAGTTGAGTTCTATGATGAAGAGAAGTCGGAGCAACAGCGTTTACTAGTTGTTGACCTAGTTGAAGAAGAGCGAGACCGGTCGCTCATCAAGTCGGTGAAATATCAGCAGGCCATGCGGAGGTATCATCAAAGGAACGTCAAAGATCGGGCCTTCGCGGTCGGAGATCTAGTTTTGAGGAAGATCCAGAACACTGAAGGACGTCACAAGCTGTCTACCATGTGGGAAGGGCCATTCATAGTGGCTGAAGTCACTCGGCCAGGGGTGTACTGACTAAGAAGACAAGATGGAGGACTCATCCAGAACTCCTGGAACATCAATGAGCTTCGCCGATTCTATACATAAGTTTTTCTTGTACCTTTATTGAATGATTGCTCTCAATAAAGTACTATCCCTTTTTTGTTCAATGTTTTTTGACTCTGTGATAAGTACATTCTACTAATCACAGAGCCAGGGGGCTGTAGAACCTACTCTTATGTGTGGTATTTTGAGTTTTACTTATTTTGCTAGCAAGTCTCTGAATTTTTCCGAGGTTATGAACACTCATATCAGGCTGACGCCCACACTCTAACACTGACGGGTCAATGCCTTCTGTTGCCAACACCCTAAGTTAATGAGTCAAGCTAAGTCATAACCGAGTTTGCAGTCAGTGGATTCAGGTGAACTTAATGCATGAGCAAAGCAACATTAAATTATACACATAAGACATGATCTTCAGTCAACAAAAGCAATTGATTCAAGTTTACATATTTCATTACAATTTCACTTGCTACCCTATCCTACAAACTATTTACAGATACAACCCGAGTGATCTGAATCCATGCTCAAGGATCAACATTCAAGTCGGCTACCAACTGGATAGCAGTGGCCTTCACCTCTTCAATCAGCGCCAAGGCCTCGGACCGTTCGCAAGCGTAGCCGGTGAGCAGTCGGGATTCTTCAAGTCCTGGGTAGTGAGACTTCGCCTTGGCAAGTACTGCTCCGGACACCATCTTGGCGACGAATCAGCAGTGATCCTTGAGCACGGCGGGCATCATCTCCAGCAGCTCGGCAGCAGACTTGTTGTCCTTGAGCTCGACCGAAGGATAGACATAGTCAATCACTTCGTAAGCACTCAGCTCAAGAGCCAGCAAGCTATCCTGGATGTCGCTGAGTTCTCCTATGAAAGCATTTAAAGGAGCACGTCAGCACAAACAAAGTTGAAGAAATAGAAAACAGTAAGGAGACGTACTCTTGTGGTTGCGGAGCAGAGTGGTCTTCTCCAAGGTGCTAGCCGACAACTCTTCTTCCTTGGTTTTCAAAGCAGCTTCAAGCCCAGTAATGAGCTGCGCCTTCTCCTTCAGTTGAGCTCTTTTCTTAGAGAACTTAGTTCTCAGAGTGAAGAGCTACTCCAAAGCAGCCGTCAGACTCTGCGTTTTCTCTCTTGCGATCTTGGTGGCAGCAGTCTCTGCATCAACAGCTACTTCGAGTGCAGATTGGCAATTCTTGAGTTGCTCACCTCTTTCAACCAATGACTGAGAAGCCTTGGCATATTGGTCTTCCAAGGTGCGAATTCTGCTCTTGAGGCGCTCATGATCTAAAGGAAGGATACAAGCTGTATAAATGTCAGATTGTTGAATTCCAACAAATAAGTTGAGACTTTTTGAAAGTTTGAAATTCTTACCTGAAGAAGAAGCTGCAGCCGACTGTAGTTTTTGAATCAGAGCATCTTTCTCCCTGGACTCGGCTTGCAGTGCAGCAATTTGCTGTTCCATGGCTAATTGCTTGTCCAGGTGAGGCTTCAAGTCAAGGAGCATCTTCTCCTTAGCAGCCAGGCTCTTCTCCATTTCCTGCTCCGGGCAGAGAGTTAGTAGACTTATATAAATGAAAAGGAAAATCTGAGACAGTCAAAATACTAACCTGAAATGACACCAGTAGACCTCCATGGTGATGATAAAAGGAAGTCTGGTTGATAGACTGTTTCTCCTTTTGTTTCCGAGTGTCTTCATCCCAGCTAGATAGCAGTTGCTGCAGTTCAGTGGAGGGTTGAGCATGGGATGAAGAACTCCCTGGTTCACGAGTCCACGACTCAAGAGGGGTAATTGGAGGAGGTTGGTCAGCTTCGGCTGAGATTACAATGGCTCCTTCCTCAATAACTCGGGAGTCTGTTTCCATAGTTGGGGGACATCCAACAGGTGACTGCTGAGAATTCTCATTTTCCTTCTCCTGTGGTTCTCCTTCATTCGAAGCAGGAGAAGGAGTGTTAGGTTGAGGCATGACATCTTCTACTTCTGCTACTTTTTCTGGCCTGGCGGAGTTGTCACTAGCGCCTATTGTGGAGATGTGTTCCTCAGACCTCCCGAGACTAGTCTCGGGGGATCCGGCTTCAACCTCAGCCTCAGCTCTGTTGGCATCTTCATTGTGTTCTTCAGCCTCGGGGATGTCGGCAGCTGGAGGAGTGGACTCTTTAGGGGGGCTGGCTTCTCTTGGAGGAGTCGGTAGCCTGCCTTCTGGAATGTTGTCATCCAGATCACCTCCAAGGTCTTTAGCAGCACCTTCTTCAAGTTCCATGGCTCCTTCTGGGATAGCTTCAGAGGAAGGAAGAACTTGGGAGTCGACAGTTGCAGAGGGGTTAGTCTCAGGAGCTCTCTCGATAGAGCTGATATCCAGTACGGGGCGCCTGCAAGATTAATGAAGATTGTTAGATAACTATAATAAACCTTGAATCTAATTCAAGACGTCAATGCTATTGACTTACAGAGTGGAGACGACTATGTTCAGTCAGTCCTCCAAGGTTCTTGGGCGTGCAGCAGCTCTGCTGCTTGATCCTCGGGCTCTCCTCTTAAGAGGAGTCTCTTCAACGTCGGCTTCAGGAGACTCATCTTCAATATTGATGACTTCCCGAGTGGCCTGTCTAGTGACTCGTCTAGCAGGAGAACCACTCGGGGCTGGAGGGGGACTGACAGAAATCGTGGCTCTCCGAGAGTCACACACTACCAGTCCTAGAGATGACCTGACTTCTCCTGTATTTGTGTTCATCAACACGGCAGAAGGCCTCCATAGGTATTTCTTCATCTTCTTGCGAGGAGGAGGGCCAGCTGGTGGTGAAGGAGTAGGAGCCTCGGCGCCAGTGTCAGGCTGAGGGACTTGTGTGTCCTCGTTTTCGTCTTCACTCGGGATAGCAGCATCGATGTCTCTGTCCACTGATCTGAAATCCAGTATGTCACCAGCTCTCTTTTTAGGAGGAGGGATGACAGCGTAGACGGGTTTGCTCGGTCCTTCAGAGCGGAACAGAGTTAATCTTGCCTGCAAAATGAGACATGAGTTGGCAGACATATGATATCTAAGAATTCATCAAAATAAAGAAGGGTGGCAAGATACTCACTGCAGGAGGAGGATTAGAGTCATGATAACCCACAATGACAGGGTGATCAATTTCGGACCCTGCCATGAAGAAATCCTTCACTCGGTTTTCAATGATCTCGTCAGTACTTCCTTTGATGTCTTCATTGCTTGGATCATCTTGACATAACCACTTCCAAGCAGCATTTTCCCTCTCTTTCAGAGGTTGAAACTTCCTGGAGCAGAAAGACACGGCCAGCATAGGGCCGGTGAGTGAGCCATGCTCCTCATTGGTCTTCAAGTCATCAATCAGGCTTAGCAGATCATCTACTTGGAGATTCTCCGCAGCAGTTAAAGGTTTTCTCCAATTTTCCCTTGGAATAGGAGGGACATCCTTGAAAGCAGAGAGAGCAGGAGGGAAGTTCTTCACATAAAACCACCCTGAATGCCAGCCTTTCAGAGTGGTGTAAAAGGGAAAGATAAAATATATGTCCCGGTTGCGCAATTGGAAGCCAGCACCCCAATAATGGCTGGGTTGCTGGTCTTGGGATAAGCTTTGATCATAAAGAGGCGGCGGAAGAGATTGAAGTGGGGATGAATTCCTAAGAAAACTTCACAGAGCGTGATGAAGCAAGCAATGTGCAGGATTGAATTGGGATTGAGGCGGTGTAGTTCAAGCCCATAAAAGTTCAAGATTCCGCAAAAGAAGGGGTGAGTGGGAAACCCTAACCCTCGCTTGGAGAAGGACTCGAAGACGACAATCTCGTCGACGGCGGGTGTCGGCGAGAATTCTCCGGCAGCAGGTCTCCACTCAATGACCTCGCGCTCAGGAAGAAGCCCCGCGTCAGTGAGCGCTTGGCATCTCTCCTCAGTCATCCCGGAACACGGCCATTCCTTGCCGTCGGCGGGAGACGCGGTGGCTGGTTGCTTGCGGGGCGCGGGCTGTTTCGGGGCGCGAGGCATGATGGATGGATGGTGAAGAGGATTGGCGCGCTTGGGCAATGGATTTGGTGGCGATTTGGTGAGGAAATGGTGGCGGCAGAGTTAGGTTTGGAGGAAGAAGAAGGGAATGGCAACTGTTCAGATCTGGCGGAGGAAGATGAAGAATCGCTTTGGTTTAATAGGCGGGAAGTTGTGGATGAACGGGTCAGATTTGTCGGTTATCCTTTGGACGGTTGAGATTTAGTAACCGTTGTGACTTGCCGGAGAGTTGACACTTGGTTGTCATATAACCTACACCGAAATCAGTCGGTTCACTGATTTTTGAGGTCTTTTGCAACTCAAAAGATTGGAGCATTCAACACAAGAAGCTTGGAGTCTCTTTATTCAACCAGTGGACTCAATACAACAAGACATAACAACCTGCAATCATGATGAAAAACACTACGGAACAAGGAAGCATTACACACACATGAAGAAATCGTTTACAACAGAAGACTCCATGGAAGCAAGTCAACATCTACTTTTTGCGAGTCTTGCTTCTAGTCCTGCTAGCAACTACTTTGTTCACGGGTTGCCATGGAGGGTTGCCGTTGGGAAGATAACGACGACGGGAGTGACCTGCAGCTTCATCATCAGAGGAAATGTCAATGAACTCGGGCAGAGCTGGGCCAGTTAACTCATGAGGAGGAGGAACAACATCAAGGGCAGGAACTTCAAGAGCAGCTTCAACAATGTCTAGGTCCTGCACAGGAGGCCACTCAGGAGCAAGAGGCAGTGGATTGTTGGTTGGCAAGTGAGAAGAACTGGATGAGCTTTTCTTGGAGGCTCTCTTCTTTTTCTGGTTTTCCATGCTGAAGAGTGGATGATGAGGCTTGGGAGCTGCTGGAGCAGCTAGCAGATTTAAAGAAGAGGAAGATGAAGATAAGGATGAAGGACGAATCATTGATGGTGCCTTTACTTTTGCTGAAAAGCCTAGGGGCTCAATAGCAGCGTGGCAGGGCAGTGATTCAGGCAAAACAGTAAACTTGTGACTCAGATGATGACAACAGGTTTTTGACTTCAAGTGGCTTTTGATTGAAATGACTCGGTTTTAAGACTTGAAGAATCAAATCACACGGTAATGCTCTTTTGGGAGTCTGTGAACAATTTTTCAACTTCTTCACAGACTCGGGGGCTACATCCATAGGTTGCACTAGTCGTGCACCCTATTGAGTTTTGACTCGGAGAAGTAATACATGATGGTTGCTAAAGTCGGAGATAAAGTTGTTGAAGTTTGTGAACAATTGTTCCAATTCTCCACAAACTTGGGGGCTAATCCGTGAGGATTCACTATCGTGATCCTTTTTTGAAGGTGTTTCGGCTCAACCGAGCTAGACCCATGGGGGGTTAATCCTAGAATTGAACTTACTTTTTGTATCAGTTCTATGAACTGCGGTGAAGAGTAATGCGTTTTCTTCAAATATACGAGCTGTTATCATCCTGGGCACAAGTTGCTGGATGGGCTTAGGTTCGCGGGCGGGGCAAACACTCCGTCTGAGACTCGCAACTCATTTTTGGTTTAACAGATTAAGTGCACCAGATTTGGGGAGTTCCATTGACTCTTCTAGAGTCCCACTTTAACTCGGCTAAGAGTCTCTGACTTTTGTGCTAGGCTTCTTTAGAGCTGCTACATAATTCTATGAATTTTGTAGAAGCTCGGGGGTCCACCTTATAGGTGTGTATTTTTTAAAAAAAAATCCTGTCAATTGCCTACTGTTAATCAGTCTTGTCAACTCGAGGTTGAACGCATGTTGACAGGTAGGACATGCTCCTTGGAGCCCAGCAATGATTCTGGCGTCAGTCGGCATTGGATGTCCTTTATGTTTTGTGCCTAATTCAAGGCCTTGCTGATCTTGGTATTCCCAGGTTTCAGTCTTCTTCTTCAGATATTAGTTATTTTAGTAACTGTTACTCTTTGGAGTTCTTTTTTATTGGCTGAGAAATGATGTATGTGGAGTTCAAACCAGTCGGAGGTCTTCAAGATCAATCAAAAAGAACTCGGGGGCTACTGTCGAAGTAATGAGACCCCGGGTATCCTCAAGAATCAACAAGGCCGAGTACATCAGATATGGATAGTCGGACGGCTTCAATCAGGCCCGGGTAGCCCAGCAGACTCGAGGTCGGTTGGGTCACTCGGCCCACAATTAACTTAGTCGGACTTGTACTACAAGGCGATCCATGATGTAACCGACTAGGTTAGACTCCATGTAACCCTAGACCCCCGGCTATATAAGGCGGCTAGGGATCCTACAGAAAAACTCTCTGATCAATACCATACCAACGCTGGATGTAGGGTGTTACCCATCTTGCGGCCCGAACCAAGATAAACCTTGGCGTCCCGTGTTATCATCGTGTTCTTGATCCTAAGGCACCCGTAGAAATAACTTCGAGGCCTAAAACCTCGACACAACCAAGGGCAACATGTCACATCGGCAGACTCCTGCAACGGTGCCAGCTGGTTGGCCGCTGCAGCACCTGCCTCTCGCGGCACATGTTGCTCCTGGTTGGCATGGGCTGGTTCGATCGCCGGTCGAGCCTGCGGCACCAATGCCTGCTGCTGGCTGTCCGATACAGACCCTAGCAGTCTCAGTACTGGTGACTGATATTGATCTGGCCTTGCATCACTGCCAGGTGCTGCCGCGTCGGGATGGCCTCGAGGGTGGTTATTGCTTCTAGTGCGGATGTCGATGTCGGTTATGGTGTTGGTGAGGTCGAAGCTGAACCTGTCCAGCGTGCTTAGAGCCCGCCTCACGTTCTGTACAACCACACACATAATAATGATCATATGGTTAACTCATCCGGTGACCCAGCTAGAACATTTTACATGTGTCTTCAAAGTTATTGATACAACACAAAATCCTTCTTTGAACTTCTAAACTTAAATTTTACAAAGTTCCACAGCAAATATCTAGAATTGCTCTTCATTTTGAGCATTTATATGTAGCAGAGCTGAAGAAATGTAGTTTTTCAGTCAAATTCGTGAGTGTAATAAGTGGACATCCATGAACTAAACTCATCAACGAACCGATAAGCTGTCACATTTGGCTGCACAGCTGCACTTAACACAAACCCATCACCATCGTCTTTTAGTTTTATATAGTACTTAATCCGTCCGAAAACCAAGTATTTCTGTGCTTGGTAAAAGTCAAAAACAATGATTTTGATTTATAATATATCTAGAATAAATCATATTCAATAGAGAAAAAAATTGTGTGTTATGATATTCGGTTTCTCTAAAAGTCTCGTAGTATCATTCATTGTTGTCAAACTTTAGAGAACGTTTTGCTATTGACTGTCAAAGTTGCAATATTTGACTTTGACTAAACACCACTTATGTTTCTGGATTGACGGAGTATATCACGGCATGAGCAGGATGTACAATATGATAATTTACCTCAAAGAAATCATCACAGTTGACGGTACGTGCAAGAACGCTGGAGTCTTGACCATGCGGAAGTGTACCACTTGTAATGACGTTATTATCTGATATCCATGAACATGCCGGTTAGACTAGTTCAATGGTGAGTATCATACACATTAGATGACTGAAGCATAAGATTTTTCTATGGTTGCAACGAGTTAAGGAACAAAGTAGTATCATGATTTCATACAGTTCGGGCACAATTTATTAAGCTACGAAATCATTTGAACTCATGATTATATTACTCATAACATATGCAAAAATTAATTGTTTGAAGAGGTCTAGAAAACAATAAACAATTATCAGCCGGAGTTTGTATCACACTACTCTGTTGTTGACGTGCGTACTCTTATAATTAACAATATGATGTAATGCATTGCGAGTAGTATTATTTTCTTAAGGCATATTTTTAAGACAATTTGTCATATTGAGAGAAGAAAGAGAGCCTTTCTCTCTTTGCAAAAAAGAAAAGAAAAGAAAACTCTTCGTCCTATTTTTTTCGCGGGTACTCTAGGTCCTATTTAATTGAAATGACTAAAATGATTTCACGCGAGAGGAAAGAAAAGATGATTTTATGGTGCATCACCGATAATGTCTTTTTTAAACCCCGGGAATGTTAGTTTGTCTAGTGTTGCCACACGAATTATAAGGTTTTAAGGAAATGAATATCTGTGAAAGGGTGAGCAAAGGACATTATAGTACGTACCTTCATCGCCCCTTCTGGTTTCACCGCCCTCATTCTGATCTTCTTCGGTGATGCCATCGCTTCCGTTGGAACTGACGTCGATGGTGACATTGGGGGAGCCGTCTCTGGTTTGAGACATGGTTGGAGGGAGAACCGTGTCTCACCGTTGCTGGTGCTGGTTCCACTCGCCTTCTCCAGAGTCTTGTGAGTACTGCGGTGCACCTCTCTTGATATTATGGCCGGGTGAGTCTTTTTGGAATGCCTCCTTGGTTCTCCTAATGTTAGCAAACATCTCACCCCAAACATGCCATCCGCCCATCCCTAAAGTTAGCAATAGAGTTAAACTATATGGAGATTCCTAGTAGCAACTCAAGGAATTTGAAAATCAAATTTGCTCCGCATCAGATGCCTTAAATTTTATATATTTCTCAGTCACATTTTTGGAATAATCAAAAGTATATGTGGAACTTTTTTCTAGTTGAGCTTCTTTTCAATTTAAAGTTGAAACTTTTAGTGTTATATATTTTTTTGAACTTTTTTCTCTTGAAGGTGAAACAACTTTTCGGGTAAGTCTGGAACTTTTCTTAGTAAAGCTTGACATGTGGAACTTTTTTCCCTTATGGGTGAAACATTTTTCTTATCGAAAGATGAAGCCTTTGGTATTAAATAAGGAACTTGCAAGATGTACACAAGCAACTTTTTCTACATGAAAATGGAATTGTTTTTTATTGATTGAGACACACCTAAAATCAATTTGGTCATGAATGTGTACTCGATCCTAGTACACACACTCTTGTGAAAGGGTCTATAGTCTAATGGTTACAAGAGCCTCAACGTAGCATCTCAGGTCCTGTGTTCGACTCCTTGTGTGAACAAATTTTTTTAGCATTTAACGGTGTTGTGCTTTCAGTGATAGACGATGTTACCCCGTCAATAGCGAAGAGCTAGTGATGACTTTGTCAATCTTGAAGATTTGCTGGATCAGCCTTCGAAGATGCTCATATAGGTAGAGTTTGTATATGTGTGTTTATAGGAGTGAGTGTGTGTGCGTTACAAGTGTCTAGTTGTATTGTATAATTAAAAAATAAATACACACGCTCTTATTCCTAGTACTTTGAGAATTATATAGATTGGCCCCTCTGTCTCACGTTGAGACGTTGGTGCCCACATCGCCAGTGTGGCACCCGTATTTTTGGCCATGTCGATAAACCCTAAAATATGGGTTTTCAAAAATTTTTAAACTTAAAACAATTGACTAGACTCAATTAGGGCTCAATTAAAATTTTCTCGAAAATAAAACCGTGCATGAAACACTCATGTGCATTTTTGCCTTTTTATTGCCCTTATTTTAATTGTTTGAGTGAGTGTTGAAACCCAAATCCAAATTTGAATTCAAATTCCTTTGAATTCCTTTCAAAATCCAAATCCAGAAAAAGATAAACCTATTTCTTTTCTAACTGGGCCGCTCTTCTTCTTTTCCCCGCGCCCGGCCCAACTCCTCCCCTTCTCCTTTCCTCCCGCACCAGGCCACTGGGCCGTCCGCGCGCCTCGGCCCAGCGAGCGCCCGGCCCGCTCATAATCCGCCGCGAGAGGCTGACGAGTGGGGCCAGCCCCTTCGTCAACCTCGCGCCGCCGCCGCCGCCCGACCGGCCGGCGTGAAACACGGCAATAACGCCGTTGTCTTCATTCTCTTCCTCTCTCCCGCCAGTTGGCAAAGCATCGAGCTCGCTCTCCCTCTCCCCGTCCGGGCCCCCTCGGCGACAACATCATTCACCCTAACCCTAGCTCTTAACTCCGGCGAGATTTCGCGCCGCCCGACCGAGCTCGCGTCGGAGCGCCGCACCACGCCGCCGTGTCGCGTCCGGGCCCCCTCTCCTCCACGCCACGCGTCCACGCTCCGCTCCCATCCCCCACTCTTGCGCCGCGCGCCACCGGACTCCGGCGAAAATATCCGGACGAACTCAGGATATTTCCCGGCCAGCCACCGCCTTTGAGCGACTATAAAAATGGCGCACCGGCCCATCTTCCTCTCCCTTTCACTCGCACGCACCCAATTCCTCTCGCGCACAAGCCAACCCAGCTCGAGCTTCCCTCTCTCTTCTCCAACTCCGACGAGCTATTCCGCCGCCTCCCAACATGCCCCGCGCCCACCGAGCCCGAGGTGAGCACCTCCGCTCCCTGCTCTCCCCTCTGCGCCCCCTCTCCATCCTCCTCGCACACCTAGGGCTAGTCCGCGTTGAGCGCCGCCGCTCCGCCTCTCTCCCCTTTCATCTCCGGCCGCCGTGGAGCACTTCCCGGCCAGGCCGAGCCCGCGCGCAGCTTCCACGCGCTCCCGCGCACGCGCACGAGCACTCGCACTCGCCCCCGCACGCACACAAGCGCACTTCACCGCGCGCGCCCGAGCGCCGCCGCACTCCGGCGAGCTCGCAGCGCCGCCCTAGCCACTGTACACATCGACGTCAAGCGCCATTGGACTCCCCGTCACGCGTAGATGCCGCCGCTACTTTCCGCTCCCCGTTCCGGCCGCTACGGCTCCCGCCGGAGAGCCTTCCGGCGCCGCGCCGCCGCGCGCGCGCCCGCGCCGCCGCGCTCTGACCGGGTCGCGCCAGCGTCCGACGTGGCAGCCACCACACGCACACGCCCCTCGGTTCACAGCCCCGGTGGACCGAGTCCACAAAACAGTGCCACACAGCACCCCTGACCGCGCTGGCCCACACGTCAGTCTCTCACACGCAGCGCAAAATGCTGGGTACACCCGAGAGTGTACACAGAGATCAATTCGAGCACTTTTCCAATATCAGAAAAATTCCCAAAAATATCCAAAAATTCCTAAAATCATTTCTAACCCTTTTCCAACACTTGTACACCTCTGGAAAATTAGGGTGGAGATTATACTTAATTAAAGTTACTCTACCCCTAATTTAATCCTTTTCCCTTTAATTCAAATATTCATATCCTTGTCATTTTAACCCCAAATTTAATGGTTCTTGCACCATTATTCATCTAAAATCATTCCCTATAAAACCACACCAGAGCCATCCTCCATTGTGTCTTTTTGAAAAATTTATTTTATTTTAATGATTGTTTAATTGTGTGTTAAGCGGTAGATTTAACTTTTCTTTAATCGATAGATAATCAAGTCTTCGAGGAGGAGCACGAGGACCCCGACTACGAAGAAGGTTTAGAGGAGGAAGATTTTAGTGAAGGCAAGTCCTAACCACCTTGATCATATTTAACCTAATTAATTCCTACAAAATATCCTATATAGAGCCTGTGTGCAAATTAAACATGCATGGTCTTTTAAAATGATTTAAATGTTAGAGTAACCTAGTATTGATTAAGCCATGCCTTGTTTATTGCTGTCCTTAATCCATTGTTAGCCCTAGGTTCCAACATCATTAATCCTTAATGATTTGTTAGAAAATATTGCCGCTTAGGATTTTATCACATTGTGTTAATTAATAATACTGCTTCCCATGTTTTTGTGTGAAAATGTGTGAGTGTGACATGGTGATGTGTGTGTGTGAAATAAAAAGGGATGGGCTTAGTAAGTGAAACCCATAGTGGGGGTTATGTTTTTAGACGGGAGCAAGCGAGGTAGTCCTCAGTGGGGAGGCTATCTCTGGGACGCTACTCCTCGCAGGAGGGTAGCTATTGAAGATGCTTGCTTCGGTCGTATAAGGACCGGTTCATGTGCCGCCTTGCCTAGCCCCTTAGTGCAACCACGAGCCCCTGTATGGGCAGGGTTTGGAACCACACCCTACTAGTGATCGCCCGGTAACACCAGGAGGCAGGGAGTTGCAATCGGAAGCCAGGAGAAGATCTTGACGAGATTGGCGTCGGATCCGGCAAGTGAAAGTTATTGGTCATGTTATGCCTAAGTGAAGCCCCTGGTCGTTGATTTTTCGAGGTGATACCGTGGTGACATTAGGCAGGTACGGGACCATTAGTGTGTCTTTCTGACCCACGACGGTGGGAAGGTCTGGCATGCCTCGTGGGTAAAGTGTACACCCTTTGCAGAGTGTAAAACCTATCCGGATAGCCGTGTTCCACGGTATTGGACAAAGCGAAAGCAATGGCCACACAATGATTAGATTTTCTGTGTGAGATATCCTTGACGTGCGTGTTTTTGGAATAACGCCGGTTTGGAGCCGTGTGCTGGTTGTCTGCCAGCGTTAAAACTTGGGAACTGGCGGGAAGGTTTCATTCTCCCCCAGGGCCACTCAACCCCACTAAACCCTTATCAATCTTGACTTAGAGTTTTGCAAAATGTTTTGGTTTTCAAAATCAAACCCCTGCATTGAAAATTGACTTTTCGGCTGATCAATGGAAACCCTCAGCCCATTCCTTGACAACACCCTTGCATATGAGTCACCCTTGTGTTAGGACTTGTTGAGTACCTTATGTACTCACTCCCCATCTCAATCAATCATTCAGAAGAAAAAGCAGACTACGACTTTCAAGCCGATGGCGAAGAAGACTAGGGTCGTCACGCGCAAGTTTGCCTGTGGAGTGGATCTGCTTCCGCCGTCCGTTGCGTAGAATAAAGTGTGGCATTGCTGCTTCCCAGCAATGACCATTGTGGTGTGATGTGTTGAGTTGTAAGGCCTCTGGCCATATCAAAGACCTTTTATGTAATCAAAAGGCTTGTAATGAGCTTGGGTAATAAATAAAGGTATGATTCTGAAATGCCATTCTGTGAGAATGTCCGTATCAGCGTCTGATCCAGGGACTGATACGGTGTATTCAAGTACCTCAGGATACGGTGGTACTTGCCCTTAGGATGGACCCTAAGTTGGAACGAGTAGGAAAGAGAGTGATAATTTCTTATAGAAATTATTTTGCAAAAATTCTGCTTACCTTACCTCTATTTATAAAACTAATTTATTCCGATACTTACCTACTTTCAAATTTTCGTGCAGCAGATGGAGGACCTTCGTGCAGAGTTAGCCCAGCTGGAGGAGTGCCGTGCTCAGACTGCCCGCGTTCTCGAGGACACCGCCCAGGTGTGGGACGAGGACGTCCGCAGGCTTCGAGAGACTCAGGCCCAGCTAGCAGAGGTTCAGGCACAGCTCGCTGCGTCCCAGGACGAGGTTGCACGGCTGACCTCCACCCTCGAGTTTGTGAGGGGACTTTGGGAGGAGGACGCTCTGTACCTGATCAGAGAGGTGGACCACTGTTACGTGAGGCTTCACGAGGTTGGAGCAGGACCCCGTCGCAGGATGACCCCGAGGATCGGAGGACCAGCACGTCACCTTCACTACGCCTGCCCGACTGACTCAGACCCTGACACTGAGCCGACTGGAGACTCCTGGTCTTCTGGAGGTTCGGACCCGTCTGGAGACGACTCAGGGTTAGGATCTGACAGCCAGGGACACACTGACTCAGAGGACTCTGAGGACCTTATGGAGTGGGCCGCCGAGTTGGAGGCCGCACTCATGAGAGAGGAGTCCACCGAGGAGGACGCTTACGGAGTTGCGCCCACTGAGGAGTCAGTGGCGGAGAACTTCGTGGACCTTCCTGGGGACGATGACGAGGTATGGGCGAGGAGCAGCCTGCCCAGATAGACATACCAGCAGAGCAGGAGCAGCCAGTGCAGTTCGTCACCCCAGCAGAGCAGGAGCAGCCAGCACTGTACAACACCCCACCAGCACTGGAGCTGTCAGAGAGACTCCGACGCCGACCCCAGCGGACCTAGCGGACCCAGCACTGGAGGAGTACTACCGCTTACACAGCACGGACGAGCTAGTCCAGGACCCGTTCGACCTCTTCGAGGAGTGGCAGCAGGCTCAGGGTCTTCGAGCTTAAGGAGCGCTAGATGGGAGTAGCGCAGGAGTCTCGATAGTGTCTAGTTTCTAGTGCTAGGCGCTGTCTCGAGTAGTGTCGAGAGTCTAGAGTTAGGGTTGTCTCTAGTGGAGTCTTGTGTGATGAGAGTCGTGGTCTAGAACTCCCTTGTGGTCAAGTCCTGTCGTAGTCTAGGTAGCGTCGAGTCCTTTTATGTATATAAATAAGAAAGGACTTTGGTATGAGTGATCGAACCTTGTTATTATGAATGCAGTGCTGTGTTGATGTAATGATGCTGGTTCTTTCTGTTTGCGTGTGTGCAAGATTTCTAGAATTCCTTTTCCATTGATCTTATTTTTTCATGCCTCGTAGTTCGTAGATCCCTTGAGTGTCCTATCTCACCTTTCTGCTAAACCCGTTAAACAGATGCCTCCCAAAAGATCTGTCAGACTACAGCAACGCCGTGAGCGTGAAGAGCACAACGATGAGAACAACGTCCAAGATCATGGAAATGGGCGTGGAAGAGGCAGGAACACTGCCCCGCATGGCAGAGGTGGAGGTAGAGGTAGAGGTGGAGGTAGAGTTGGGAATAACAACAACCAAGATCAACAAGAAGATGAAGTGAGTCAGAACCAGGAAGGATATGATGAGGTGGGAAATAATAATCAGAACAGAGGTGGAGGAAACCAAAACCGTGGTAGA